>JARQOD010000004.1:544022592-544089692 GCA_033576555.1 Oophaga sylvatica | reverse complement strand
TCTCCGCCTAAGGGAACTTTGTTTTGATTTGGGGGAGCTAAAAGCGGGGGAAAAAACCCCGGCAATACCCCAGAGAGGTTGGAATCTACGGATTGCTACCCTGACTAACCCCCACAACTAAAGGCGCCGTGGGGCGTTCCACTTTTGGCCCCCAGACCCCGCACGCATGAGAGGCTAATACACCTAAAGAAGAAGAGGAAAGCATCTCCCCCCGGACAGATCCCAAAGAACATGGGGAACCCCCCCCATGTAATGGCGGTTAGACAAGAGGAATACAGACACAGACAGAAAATGTAGAGCAAAGTTGGGGCCCAATCTACCGGGGACAGAAAGGGATAGGAAGGACACTTATGCAACCCAAAAAAAAACTAAAAAATACAACCTACAAATTTGAAAAAAACATGAGACACACACCTCTCCACCAAATTAGTTCTCTGGGTAACAAACTAAGCCGAGCCATAAAAAAAACGGGGAAAAGGAAAATGAACAAAAACAGGGGCCAATAAATGAGAGGAACCAAGCCCCGGAGGGGACCTGGGCCCTCCAAGAGGCGGGGAAAATGCAAAAAGAAAGCAAAAAAATTAAAAGCAAAAAATATCTTATTGGGCGAAATGCAGGAAAGACTAGCAAGTTTCCAAAGTGAACCGGGAAAACAACTTGAGAAAGAAAAATTGCACCGGCAACCATATGGGAGGGAACTCCCTTATAAGACCATCGAACCCCTGATTCCCAAATCCTATTGAAGGGTTCAGTACGTTTGTAACCCCCAGAGGGAGTTTCTGCTCAGAATTCTTTTAACACATTCCAACAAACCCATGCCCTTAGCTGTGATCCTTGCAGGTGGATCAGTGAATCGATGTCTCATTGGTTTTTTTGCTTTTGCTGATGTAACCATGTAGAATAGGGGGCTGATGGTGCTTCCCTGTTGAACTTGTATCCATAGTCAACTCTGTAATAATTTGACTGAGGGGGAATTCAAGCCTATGCAGAACAGCAATGGGGACAGTGCATCACCTTGGTATATGCCGCATTTGATGGTCACCTGTGCCAGTTGTCTTGACTTGACTTCCAATGTTGTTCTCTATAGCTCCATTGAGTTTCTGAGGAAGGTTCTTAATTTCCTGTTGACATTGTAGAGAGCCAATCACTCACAGATCCATGTGTGTGGCATTGAGTCATAGGCTTTCCTGTAGTCAATCCAGGCTGTGCTGAGATTGGTCTTTCTGGATCTTGAGTGTGAGCGACTGCTCTATCTACTAGGAGCTGGTGCTTAGAGCCTCTGGTGTCGGTCCCAATGCCTTTCTGAGCTGGATTCATGTACTGGTTCATATGGTTCTGTAGCTTGGTGGCTAAGATGCCTGACAGGAGTTTCCATGTTGTTGTAAGGCAGGTTATTGGGTGGTAGTTGGATGGAACTGTTCCTTTATGAGGATCCTTCATGATCAGCACTGTTCTTCCTTGTGTTAGCCAAGCTGGGTGGTGGCCTTCTTCTAGCAGTTGGTTCATCTGCTTTGCCATGCGTTCATGTACCGCTGTTAATTTCTTCAGCCAGTAAGTGTGGATCATGTCTGGGCCAGGTGCTGTCCAGCTCTTCATGTTCTTGACCCGCGGTTGGATGTCTGCTTCTGTAATGGTAACTGGTTCTTGCTCTAGGTGGTTGATGTGTTTCATTCTCAGATCTTGCAGCCGCATTGCACTGGTGTTGTGTGTTTTTTCCTTCTCCCATATGTCCCTCCAGTATTGTTCAGACTCTACTATTGGGTGGAGTTGCAGCCTTTGTGCTTTTACTCTGTAGTTGGGAGCACACATTGGATGGATCTTTGGAGAACAGGGCATTTATCTTCTTGGCTTCAGCTTTTCTAGTGTATCACTAGTGTATATCTTTGTACTTGTATATATACATATTGTAGCATTTCCAGGGGGTTTAGCTCTAGGATCGCTGTCTGGGTAGACAGAATGGCATATAAACAGTTCATTCAGACAGCAGTTCTGGTGTAAAACTGGCCGCAACCAGCTTTATTAAAGTCCACAGCAAACAGATAAAACAAAGCATAAACAGAAAATCTGGGCTTGTCTAGCCTCTAATTACACTTAGATAGATGGCCCTCTCTATCCGGGACCTAGACTCTACCAGTTTGTGCCCAAACAACACATATCACATATGTTACCAGTTTGGAGCTTCACAGATACTCCTCCTTGTGTCTGAAGGCACCTTCCATGTCCAGACTTGAGAGAGATCCACTCCTGTTCAGCCGCTCTTCACACGGATTCGCACTGAGACTACTCCTATGTCCGGGGTCCTTCCTGCACCCAGACTGAGATAGCTCAAACTCCTGGAGACTGCTTCCCTGTGCCAGGACACCTCCCTGTGTCCAGGCTAAAGACAGCTCTAACACTCTTGGAGACTGCTTCCTTGTGCCAGGACACCTCCCTGTGTCCAGGCTAAAGACAGCTCTAACACTCTTGGAGACTGTTTCTTGTGCCAGGACACCTTCCTGTGTCCAGGCTAAACTAGCTCTCAGATTGTGTTTGCAGACACCTACTTCTGGTCTCCTAATTAAGACCTGAGTAGTTTCAGGCTTGTGCTGCAAGTGTGTGCTGAATGTGAGGTGTAGTGACCTTTCTCTACCACTAGGTTTACAAAGCCACACATTTCCCTTATACCTAGGTGAAATGTACACCCCATTCATCACATATTCACTCACTGTCTCACAATATATATATTTATATTTCTATATTTCTTTGCCTAAAATAACAAAGGAAATGTGTCATCCTTAACTTTAGCCCTTTTAGAGATAATTTCATCTTCAACTTGCTTAACTGTTCACAATAACAGTAATTTTCACCAGGGGTGCCCAAACTTTTACATGCCACTGTGCATTCAAATATCCTATATATCAAATATCCCAAACACATGAAAAAAAGCAACAGCAAATACTCAGCTTGCTCCCGTACGCCTGGCGCTCTGCTCCTTTCTTATGTGCGTTGTCTCTCCGAAGCAGAGTGATAAAATGACGTCATCGCGTCTGCTGTGCTGATTGGTGCAAGATGGAGCAGGTAGCCCCATCCTCCATCAATGTATTCACCGCTATCTGCATCCTAAGGAAGCAGCGGGTGGTGGCGGTGGATGGATGGCAGATGGGGGAGGGCATGGTGCTGCACATGGGCCACTGTTTCAAACCCGTTCGGCTCTCTCAGTCCGCTGGAACAGCCAGAGGGCCAGATGTGACCCGCGGGCCGCAGATTGCCCAGGTCTGCTGTATTGGGATGGGCGCTGTTCTTTGACAAAAAGTGGATATGTGGAGCCCAGCTGCGACTGGATTCATATCTCCCAGAAGGGTGCACTGAAGGAATACACCACTAGAGGTCATTACATACATTCACACACCTTCACCCATCCCTAAGACCACCAGAGGGAGCTGTTTAGACATATAAAGGAGGGTGAACATAGGAAGAACGAGTTCAGTCACCTCAGAGGGTGCAGATGAGAGTTAGTTCTGAGGAGAGCTCAGTTGGTAGCTGAGGAGTTTGAAGGCTGCAGCCTGCAGTAAAGTTCAGTTCAATAGAGTGGAGGCTAGTAAAGTGGAACGGAAACCACTCCAGCCTAGTCAGAGCTGAAATGAGTGAGTGCAGCTCAGTGAGAAAGCGTGCCGACGCTTAGAGAGCGGCGAAGAGGCAGCCCACCAACTGCCAGTGTGTGATCGTGTGAGGGCCCGGGTAGGCCGAAGGCGAGTGGAAAGTGAATGAGGCAGAGGAGCCTTTATAGCTCACCTCAGCAAGTATTTACCGGACGCCGGGGTCCGAGCCTATAGGGATCTCCACGACCCATTAGGAGAACACCGGAGTTCCTGGAGGACTACAAGTCCCAGGAGTACCATAGAGCTGATACGTAACTGGGCCAGGAGGACAGAGTCAGGCAAGCAGGGCGCTGAAAACCGGGACTGTGTACTTCAAGGGAAGGTCCAATCACAAGGTCAGCCAGGTGTAGGACGGAGACCAAGTTAGGCCCAGCTACAAGCGGGCCAGGACTTCATTACTAAGAGGGCAAAGAACAGGAGGCCACACACCTACTCAGTGGAGGAATCTGGATGAGCACCCTTCACCCTACAGTGCTCCGAGGAGTGCCTGCAACATCTTCAGTAAAGGTACCAAAGTGACTTGTGTGTGTGTCTACCTTATTACCCCTCACTGCCGGGTCCCCGTCCGTCCTGCATCCCTGCACATCTATCTGCCCTGAAGGACTCAGCTTTACCTGTTGAAGGCCTAACATCTTGCTGCACAATATTAACCCTTCAGTGGATCTGCATAGCAGCGCTGGTCACCCTGACCAGGTACCACAGGTGGCATCACGAATCCCCTTACCAATATTCAACTCCCCTGTAAATATCCCACATTTATAGTGAGCGCCCAGGGCCACGGACTGAGCTGCAGCTACCGTGACATTCCCCATAGAAATCAACGGGCTCGGTGCCGAGTACGCCAAGGCCCTGGCGGGCGACTCAGATATCTACATTTTTGTGCTTTTAACTCCCAGAAATTCACTCAAGTGGAATCTAACTATGATATAGGTGACTGAGAACTTCTGGTGGCTAAAAGAGCCTTTGAGGAATTGAAACTTTGGTTGGAGTGGGCAAGGCATGAGGTGACTGTCTTTAGTGATCATAAGAACCTGTTACACAGCTCTGGCAAAAATTAAGAGACCACTACAAAATTTTCAGCTAGTCTGATTTTTCTCTTTATAGGTATATTATTGAGTAAAATGTAAATTGCTCTTTGAAAGAATGCTGCAAGAAGGCACAGGTGACCGGCACAGCTGCGCTATTCCAGGATAATTATACAGCTCCGACTCCAGGGACTTACGAGTGCCGAGTCAGTGAAATGACCAAGGAAATGTTCAAATCCAATATACAAAGAAAGGCAAGGCACTCACCATCCCATCCAATATCCTTTATTGTGGTTTACATTAAAACAAAGCAGGGGAGCCCCAGTGGAGCCGCACTGGAACAGTGCAGCTCCACTGGGGCTCCCCTGCTTTCTTTTAATGTAAACCACAATTAAGGACATTGGATGGGACGGTGAGTGCCTTGCCTTTCTGTGTATATTTGATTTGTAAATTGCTCTTTTATTCTATGCACTACTGACAACATGTCTCCAAATTTCTAAGCAATACATTTTGTATTTATTTTCAGAAAATGAGAAATGGTCAAAATAACAAAAAAATGCAGTGCTTGCAGACCTCAAATAATGCTAAGAAAACAAGTTCATAATCATTTAGAAACAACAATACTAATGTTTTACCTCAGGAAGAGTTCAGAAATCAATATTTTGTGGAATAACAATGATTTTTAATCACAGCTTTCATGCGTCTTGGCATGCTTTCCACCAGTCTTTCACACTGCTCCTGGTGCAAAAATGTAAGCAGTTCTTTGTTTGATGGCTTGAGACTATCCATCTTCCTCTTGATTACATTGCAGAGGTTTTCAATGGGGTTCAGGTCTGGAGATTGGGCGGCCATGACAGGGAGTTGATGAGGTGGTCCTTCATCCACACATACATTGACCTAGCTGTGTGGCATGGCGCATTGTCCTGCTGGAAAAAACAGTCCTCAGAGTTGGGGAACATTGCCTGAGCAGAAGGAATCAACTGTTTTTCCCGGATAACCTTGTATGCGGCTTGATTCATACGTTCTTCGCAAAGAATAACCTGTCCAATTCCAGCCTTGTTGAAGCATCCCCAGATCATCACCGATCCTCCACCAAATTTCACAGTGGGTGCAAGACACTGTAGCTTGTACGCCTCTCAAGGTCTCCGTCTAATCATTAGACGGCCAGGTGTTGGGCAAAGCTGAAAATTAGACTCATCAGAGAAGATTACCTTACTCCAGTCCTCTATGGTCCAATCCTTATGGTCTTTGGCAAACTTCAGCCTGGCTCTCCTTTGCGTTTCATTGATGAAAGGCTTTTTTCTAGCTTTACATGACTTGAGCCCTGCCTCTAGGAGCCTGTTACGATCTGTTCTTGCCGTGCACTTCACCCCAGCTGCCATTTGCCATTCCTTTTGTAGGTCACTTGATGTCATCCTGTGGTTGCTGAGTGACATTAGAATAATATGACGGTCATCCCGGTCATTGGAGAGTAGTTTTCGCCCTCTGCCGGTCTGTAGCTTTGTTGTCCCCAATGTCTGCTGCTTGACCTTGTTGTAATGGACTGCCGTCTTAGAAATGTTAAGGATGGAGGCAACATGACGCTCACTGTATCCCTCTGCTAGTAAGGCCAGAATTGAGACCTTCTTTTCCTCACTCAAGACTTTTCTTTTCAACTCCTTTGGCATGGTTAAAAGTTATTTTTTCATTCCTATTACATTAGGGATATTACTAGCACTTGTTTTGCCATCCAGCTTGTCCTATTGCAAGAGGATTGTGAACACCACAGCTTTGTTTTTTATACTTTCCTTCGTTAAATAAGATTTGGTTCAGGTGATCACCTAATCAGAAGCACATTAAGTAGAATGAGGTGAACTCTGGTGGGAATTCAACTGACACTGGAATGGAACGGCTGTCAGACATGTAGAGAAGCTGATTCTTATAAAACTGTGCAGTGGTCTCTTAATTTTTGCCAGAGCTGTATATTGATGCTGTTAAGTGCTTAAACATCAGACGGCACGGTGGGCCATTTTTTTCCCAGTTAGACTTTGTCGTTACTTATCTTCCCAGTCCTAAGAATGTCAAGGCTGGTGCTTTGTCCTTTAGGTCCCTTAGCTTTATCTCAGAGTTGAGGGTCGAAAATACAGTCACGATTCTTAGTGAGGGTGTGGTGGGTGGTGCTTTAGGGGTAGATCTCAAGGAGCGCAGTCAGGATGCTCAAGACAATGCGCAGGAAAGTATACCTATAAACAAACTTTATGTACCACCCTCTTTACCATAGATTTTCTTAATGAAGTGCATAATTCCATTTTAGCTGGGCATCTGGGTTCTTCTGCCACTTGGAGATACCTTTTATGTTCTTTTGGAGGCAGAATGCTCGTTGCGATATTGAAGACAATGTCCACAGATGCAGAGTCTGTGCCAGGGCTAAAGGCACTGTCACGGCTCGGTTTCGGGATTCAATCCAATGACATTAAACTGCATGGTCAGTTTCCCTCTTTGCTAGGCTACAGTCCTTTTCGTCTCTGTACAAATGCTGATAGTTTCTTTTGTCTTTGTTTTCCTTTCTTGGTTGGCTTCTCTCCAGGTGTTTTCCATTTTCCCTTTTGGCTCTGTTCTACTACATTTTGGGATGGGCTTTATATGTTCACCTTCCACTTACCTCACTTGCTGGCTATACTTCTATATAAATTGTTGTTTGGAGTTTCAGCTCCTCAGATATGGGTTTACCTTGTCGAGTAAGCCCATTTTTTACCTTCTGCACATCTGTCAGTTTTCCTCCATAGCATCGTTCCATTCTTCTCCACGTTTGAAGGTCTGGTGAGTTTCACTTATGTTGTTTTTTTTAATCTCCTTATTTACCCCCGTCTATCCTTTATTAACGTGTTTTAGTTTCTAACACTGGATTCTAGTGTCTCTGTGCACACTTTCCTCTACCTAGGAGAGATTTTCTTCCCCATTAATGAAGGTCTGAAAAGAGGTTGAAAGTGGTCTTTTGGTAGCTAGTGACTGGGTCTAAAGAAGTGCTAACTGCAGATGGAAGAGGCAGAAGAGGACGTAGGAAGGGGATTTTGTGTTGTTTTATATGTTCACCCTTCACTACACTTCCCTGCTGGCTATACCTTTAAGTGGACTTGGGTTTAGGAGTTCCAGCCCTTCAGCTAAGGGGTTAATTTGCATGGTAAACACCAGTTGAATTCCTGCAATGAGTTTGTATTTCTTATCAGTTCTGTTATGATTTGGTAGCTGAGGAGAGCAGGCAAAAAAGGAAATACACCAGAGAGGTTGGAATCTATGGGATTGCAGTACCCTGACTAACCACCACAACTAAAGGCAGCCGTGGAGCGTACCTACGTTGGTCCTAGACGCCTCGTCACAGCCTGAGAAGCTAACTACACCTAAAGACAGAAAGAGGAAAACTATCTGCCCCGGAGCAGATCCCCAAAGAACATAGAAAGCCCCCAAACATGTAATGGCGGTTAGACAAGAGGAAATACAAACACAGACAGAAAATAGTATGAGCAAACGTTGGGGCCCAAACTTCCTAAATAGAAAAGGATAGGAAGGACACTTACTGCAATCCCAAAAAACCCTGAAAAGTACCAACTCTACTAATTACAAAAACACCTGAGATCACACGACCTCTACCACCTAAATTAGTTCTCTGGTGTAACAAAACTAAACAGCAGCCACTGAAAAAACTGGAAAAGGCAAATGAACAAACAACAGTGGCTGAACTAAACTGAGAGGAGCACAAGCCCCCGGAGGGGACCCGGCAGACCCCCACAGAAGTGCAGGACAAAATGCAAAAAGCAAGCACAAAAAACTAAAAGAAGAAAATGTCTTATCTGTTAGCAGAAGATGCAGGCACGAAACAGCAAGCTACAAAGTGAACAGGAATCAAAGATGAGACCAGAACAATTGATCACCGGCAACCCTGATGGGAGGGAACCTCCCTTATATAAGACCAGTCAGTAACACCTGATCGCCAATCTTCACAATCTTCATTGGATAGTTCAGTACTGTTTGTAACCACCAGACGGAGCTTCTGCTCAGAATTCATTTCTAGCACATTCACAACGGTACCCCCCCCTTGAGGAGGGGTCACCGAACCCTCATTTGAGCAACCAGGTCGGTCAGGATGAGCTCTGTGATACGCACGGATGAGTCTCCTAGCATGGATGTCCGAAGCAAACACCCAAGAATTGTCCTCCTGACCATAACCTCTCCACTTAACCAAATACTGGAGTTTCCGTCTAGAAAAATGAGAATTCAATATTTTCTCAACCACATATTCCAGATTGCCCTCAACCAAAACAGGGTCAGGAGGCACAGCCATAGGAACCACTGGCTCGACAAACCTCTTCAATAAGGACTTGTGGAACACGTTATGGATTTTAAATGTCCCTGGAAGAAGTAAACGAAAGGAAACAGGATTAAGAATCTCCATGATCTTATAAGGTCCAATGAACCTAGGCTTAAACTTAGGAGATGCAACTCTCATAGGGATATTTCTTGAGGACAACCAGACCAAGTGCCCCACTTCAAACCGAGGTCCATCAGTCCTATGCCGGTTGGCAAACCGCTGGGCCCTCTCCTGAGAGAGGGACAACCTCTCCACTATCTGGTCCCAAATCTGCTGCATACGCTCCACAACAGAGTCAACACCTGGACAGACAGAAGCCTCCGTCTGTCCTGAAGAAAATCGAGGGTGAAACCCAAAATTGCAGAAAAATGGAGACATCAAAGTGGCAGAGCTAGCTCTATTATTAAGAGCAAACTCAGCCAAAGGCAAAAAAGAGACCCAGTCATCCTGATCAGCAGACACAAAGCATCTCAGATAAGTCTCCAATGTCTGGTTTGTTCTCTCAGTTTGTCCATTGGTCTGAGGATGAAAAGCCGAGGAGAAAGACAATTGAACACCAAGTTTAGAACAAAAAGTCTCCAAAATCTGGAAACAAACTGGACTCCTCTGTCAGACACAATGTTCTCAGGAATGCGTGTAACCGAACCACGTGCAGAAGGAACAAAGGCACCAATTCGGAGGAGGAAGGCAACTTAGGTAATGGCACAAGATGTATCATTTTGGAAAACCTATCACAAATCACCCAGATAACGGTCATTCTCTGAGAAACAGGGAGGTCGGAAATGAAATCCATAGAGATATGGATCCATGGTCTCTTGGGCACAGGCAATGGCATCAACAAACCACTAGAGCGAGAGCAAGGCTTGGAGCGAGAGCAAGTCCGCAGGACTGCACAAATTCCCTGACGTCACGAGACAAAGTAGGCCACCAAAAAGACCGACTAACCAAGTCTCTGGTACCAAAAATTCCGGGATGACCGGCCAACGCGGAACAATGAATCTCAGACATCACACTCTTTTTCCACCGGTCTGGGACAAACAATTTCCCAATAGGGCAGCGCTCGGGTTTATCCTCCTGACACCCTTCCAGAGCCAGTCTCAAATTGGGCGAGATGGCGGAAAGAACTACACCCTCTTTCAAAATAACAGCAGGATCAGATAACTCAGGAGAGTCCGCAAGGAAACTCCTCGAGAGGGCATCCGCCTTAACATTCTTAGTGCCAGGAAGAAAGGAAACCACAAAATTAAAACGTGTGAAAAACAAGGCCCACCTGGCCTGTCTAGGATTAAGTCGCTTGGCTGATTCCAGATAAACCAGATTCTTATGGTCCGTGAGGACCACCACCTGATGTTTGGCTCCCTCCAGCCAATGTCTCCACTCTTCAAAAGCCCACTTCATGGCCAATAACTCCCGATTACCCACGTCATAATTACGTTCAGTTGGAGAAAATTTTCGAGAGAAAAAGGCACAAGGGTTACTTTTAGAGGTCTCTGGATCTCTTTGGGACAAAACGGCACCTGCCCCAATTTCAGAGGCATCAACCTCCACCTGAAATGGCAGAGAAACATCAGGCTGCCGTAGAACAGGAGCAGAAGTGAATCTCTGCTTAAGTTCCTGAAACGCAGAGACTGCCTCAGGAGGCCAATTCACCACATCAGAACCCTTTTTGGTCAAATCAGTCAATGGTTTAACAATAACAGAGAAATTACCAATAAATTTACGATAAAAATTGGCAAAACCCAAGAATCTTTGAAGAGCCTTTAATGAAGTAGGTTGGACCCAATCACAGATGGCCTGAACCTTGACCGGGTCCATTTCAATAACAGATGGGGACAAAATGAATCCTAGAAATGAGATCCTCTGTACGCCAAAAAGACACTTTGATCCCTTCACATGCAGAGCATTCTCTCTCAAAATCTGGAACACAGTCCGAACATGTTTCACATGAGAGTCCCAGTCATTGGAAAAAATCAAGATATCATCCAAATAAACAATCAGAAATGTATCCACAAAATCCCTGAAAATGTCATTCATGAAGGACTGGAAGACAGAAGGAGCATTAGTGAGCCCAAAGGGCATCACTAGGTACTCAAAATGCCCCTCTGGGGTATTAAATGCCGTCTTCCATTCATCCCCGTGCTTAATGCGAATAAGGTTATATGCCCCCCTGAGGTCAAGCTTGGTAAACCAAGTAGCACTTTTCACCCTGGAAAACAGGTCAGAAATCAAGGGTAACGGATATTGATATTTCACAGTGATATTGTTCAAGAGACGATAATCAATACACGGCCTTAATGAACCATCCTTTTTGGCCACAAAGAAAAAAACGGCACCCAAGGGTGAAGAGGATGGTCTGATATGACCCTTCTCCAATGACTCCTTGATATAAGACCACATAGCGTCATGTTCAGGTACAGACAAGTTAAAAAGGCGACCTTTAGGGAATTTACTACCAGGCACTAATTTAATAGCAATATAGAAATATACACGATATGACTAAGACACATGATCATAATTAAAACTAAAATCGTTACCCATGTGTCAAAATGGATATAAAAGCTTATCACCAATTGGAACTAAACAAAATCATGGAAACAGTGATCAAAAAGCTATAAAAACATTAATTTTATTGAACACATATTAAAATTACATACACCAAGTATTTGAAGGGGAAATGGAGACAAAAAGACATAAGACTGCACAGTGCAATGCGTAAAGCAACGCGCCACCACTGGTCTAGAATATCAATGAGTAATCTCACTAGAGGTTTTATTTGCAAATATAAAATAACATATAGGTACTATTGTATTGATGTTTATTATGAATTTTGTCTGGCGGTAGTGTTTTTGTGTCATATATTACATTACTCATTGATATTCTAGACCTGTGGTGGCGCGTTGCTTTACGCATTGCACTGTGCAGTCTTATGTCTTTTTGTCTCCATTTCCCCTTCAAATACTTGGTGTATGTAATTTTAATATGTGTTCAATAAAATTAATGTTTTTATAGCTTTTTGATCACTGTTTCCATGATTTTGTTTTGACTAATTCAATAGTGCAGTCATAGCTCCTATGGGGGGGCAAGGAAGCAGATTTACTTTCGCTAAACACATCAGAAAAATCAGTCAAAAAGTCAGGAACATCCTGAGCCTGGGGGGAGGCAGAAAAAACAGGAGTGTTGGCATTAACACATTGGCAGCCCCAACTGGTTACAGACACAGATTTTCAATCCAAAACAGGATTATGAGACTGTAACCAAGGGAAACCTAGTACAATAATGTCAGGCAGATTATACAGCACCAAAAATTTGCAACTCTCCTGATGATCAGGTTCAACCCTCATTATCACCTGAGTAGAGAACTGAGGTTTATTCTCAGCCAAAGGGGTAGAATCGATCCCCAGTAGGGGAATAGACTTCCGTAGGGGTATCAAGGGAAACCCACAACATTTAGCAAAATCAAAATCCATCAGGTTAATAGCTGCTCCCGAATCAACAAAAGCCTGAGCAGAAAATGTGGACAGGGAGCAAATCAGGGTAACAGTCAACAAAAATTTAGTCTGAACACTACCCAAGACAACTGAACATGCAAAACGTCTTCCCCGCTTAGGGCAGACTGAAATAGCATGAGAGGCATCACCACAGTAGAAACATAACCCATTGCGTTTTCGAAACTCATGACGCTGTGCCCCAGACACCACTCTATCACACTGCATGGGTTTAGAAGCTGGTTCACAAGGCAACACTGTTCCACGCATACCTCTACGCTCACGCAAACGTCTGTCAATTTGAATCGCTAATCACATAGAATCATTGAGACCAGAGGGGACAGGGAATCCCACCATAACATCCTTTACATTCTCTGACAGACCCTTCCGAAAAAGGGCTGCCAAAGCATCGTCATTCCATTTGGTCAGGACTGCCCACCTTCGGAATCTCTGACAGTATAACTCAGCGTCCTCAAGCCCCTGATTTAATGCCAACAAGGCTTTTTCAGCTTGATCAGTGACATTAGGCTCATCGTACAATAACCCCAGAGCCTGAAAAAATGCATCAACATTACTCAAAACAGGATCCCCAGGTGTCAGGGAAAAAGCCCAATCCTGAGGATCGCCGCGCAGAGAGAGAGATGACAATTTGAACCTGCTGTGCTGCGTTCCCTGAGGACTTAAATTTCAAGGCAAAAAACAACTTACAGTTATTTTTGAAATTCAGAAATTTAGCTCGATCCCCTAAAAACAAATCTGGCATGGGAATCCTAGGTTCCACAACAGGCAACCCTGCAAGATAGGTAGCAATACTCCGAACTTCAGTGGCAAGCTGATCCACACGGCCAGACAACTGTGCAAACTCCATTGAGAGAAAAAAAAATCCTCCTCAGCATTCAGAGAAACAGAGGGAAAAAAAAAAAAAAAAAAATCTCTGACAATCTTCTTTCTGTAACACTAGTTTTCCCTTCTGTGAGTACCATACAAATATCAGTTTTTGGGCCGGTGATACTGTTATGATTTGGTAGCTGAGGAGAGCAGGCAATAAAGGAAATACACCAGAGAGGTTGGAATCTATTGGATTGCAGTACCCTGACTAACCACCACAACTAAAGGCAGCCGTGGAGCGTACCTACGTTGGTCCTAGACGCCTCGTCACAGCCTGAGAAGCTAACTACACCTAAAGACAGAAAGAGGAAAACTATCTGCCCCGGTGTAAGGTTCTTTGTCTCTGTTGACATGTTCCTTGAAACTCAGTTTTCTGTCGGCCATTTTGCTTTCTGTCTTTCTGCAGCTCTTGCCCTCAGTTAATATGGAGTTTCCAGTTTTCATGTTCCCGTCCTGATTCTTCCCTCTTGCTTCTTAAGCAGCCTCAGCTGAACAATCAGTGCTCCTGAATCAAGCCTCAGTCAGTCTGTGACCTGACTTCTGGAAACCTTGGACTTGTACTCCAGCTATTCCCTACTGAGGAACCTTGGAACACTTTGGACTCTGGAAACCTGCTGTTTGGTGAATCCATGTTTGCAGAGGAATTACGGTACAGAGAAGAGATCCTGAACCTGCTTTGGAGATTTATTGTAGTGCTTGAAGTTACTCTGGCCTGCTGTGTCTCCTGTCGCTGTTCCTGCAAGCTGTGTGAACTTTTCAGCATGCTTGTATGAAGTAATACAAGTTATTTCATATCAACCTGTGTCTCCTGTGTTTTCCTCGCACCCAAGCACAAGACGCTATAGGAACTGTACACTATACATGACAAGATTCAGGAGACAATGTTTAGTGTCTGCTGGGTCTGGGAAAGCCGTGTCTGCTGTGAATGTGGATATCAGATGTCCGTTTAATACCTTATGTGATGACAGTGGTTGTGACTTCTCACAACCATTCCAGGTGAGCGCATTCCCTTAAAATTTTACTCTGGAGTGTTACCACAGGTAAACACTATTGTTTTTTTTTTTTTTCCTTTCCTCTTCTCCTTCCAGCACTTCTGCCTTAAAAGATCTGGAAGATGGAGGCCCGCATAAAGGAACTTTGCGGAGTGACTGCTACAATCCTTTCAGATGTACAGACTTTAAAAACCCGTTTTGCAAGCCTACAGGACCTCACTAATCATAATTTGCAAGTGTTTGGACAGACTACCCAGGAATTGCGAGCCAGGATTGAGGCTCTAGAGCAGACCTGGGCAAAGTGCGGCCCGCGGGCCACATCCGGCCCTCTTGTTGTCTCAGTCCGGCCCGTGGACCGAGACAGCCGTGGGGCTGAAAACCTGAGGTCCGCAGGCTGCACCGTGCCGCCCACTCGCTGTCTCTCTACCAGTGATTTTCAACCAGTGTTCCGCGGCACACTAGTGTGCCGCGACACATGGTCGGGTGTGCTGTGGGGAAAGTTCCCCAAACTATGGTGCCAGGAGCCGGTGGCTGGGATCATACTCACCCCTCCCCGTGCCATCGCTGAGGGTCCCTGCAATCCTGCATTCTCCCCGGCTCTGCAGCTCTCCAGCGCTGAGCGGTGATGTAATACCCGCTCATTAAGGTCATGTAATATGGACGCGACGCCACTCCCATGGGCGTGGCTTCCATATTCATGGCCTTAATGAGCAGTATTACGTCACCGCTCAGTGCCGGAGAGCTGCAGGAAGACAGGGAGAACGCAGGATTGCAGGGACCCTCAGCGATGGCACGGGGAGGGGTGAGTATGATGGAGGAGAGGACAAGGAGCACGGAGCTGGACGGGGGATAGAACGGTGGATGGAGGAAGCATGGAGGACGGGGGGGGAGAACGGAGGACGGGGGAAGCATGGAGCAGGACGGGGGGGAGAACGGAGGACGGGGAAGCATGGAGGAGAACGGGGGGAGAACGGAGGACGGGGAAGCATGGAGGAGGACGGGGAAGCATGGAGCAGGACATGGGGGAGAACGGTGGACGGGGAAGCATGGAGGAGAACGGGGGGAGAACGGAGGACGGGGAAGCATGGAGGAGGACGGGGAAGCATGGAGCAGGACATGGGGGGAGAACGGAGGACGGGGGAAGCATGGAGCAGGACGGGGGGGAGAACGGAGGACGGGGAAGCATGGAGGAGAACGGGGGGAGAACGGAGGACGGGGAAGCATGGAGGAGGACGGGGAAGCATGGAGCAGGACATGGGGGGAGAACGGTGGACGGGGGAGAACGGTGGACGGGGGAAGCATGGAGGATGACCGGGGGGGAGAACGGAGGACGGGGAAGCATGGAGGAGGATGGGGAAGCATGGAGCAGGACGGGGAGGACGGGGGAAGCATGGAGGAGGACGGGAAGCATGGAGCAGGACGGGGGGAGGACGGGGTAAGCATGGAGGAGGATGGGGGGAGAACGGAGGACGGGGGGAGGATGGATGAGGACAATGAGCACGGAGCAGGACGGGGGGGAGAGGATGGAGGGCACAGAGGAGCATGGAGCAGGACGAGGGGGGGCACAGGAGGACGGAGAAGGAATGGGGGAGCACAGCGGAGGACGGAGCAGGAAGGGGTGAGTACAGAGGAGAATGGGGGAGCACAGAGCTGGATGGGGGAGCAAGGAGCAGGACGGGGGCAGCACAGAGCAGGAGGGCAGTTTATACACCCGGCTTATACACGAGTCAATAAGTTTTCCCAGTTTTTTGTGGCAAAATTAGGGGGGTCGGCTTATACACGGGTCGGCTTATACACGAGTATATACGGTAGGTAGGACACGTGTACAATAAGGGTGCTTTCACACGTTGCGGGTTGCAATGCGTGTTTCCTGATGCGCGCTATGTATAATATGACTGTTTTAGTGTCATTTTGTGCTATTTTGGTTGGTGGTGTGCCCCAGGATTTTCTAAGTATAAAAAGTGTGCCGCGGCTCAAAAAAGGTTGAAAATCACAGAGTCTAGGCGCAGTCAGCATTGGTGGAGGAGGGGCCTCAGGCCACTTCCTCCACCAATCAGCGTGTGAAACAGCTGAAATGATGACGTCATGTCATCGCATCAGCTGTGTACCGCCGGTGAGTCAGCGCATCGGAGACAGCAACAGCAGCAGCAGGGCGCCTGGGAACGGGACTGATGTGAGTATGTGGTGTTATTTTTTTTTTCATGTGTATGAACATGGGGATTCAATGGAAGTGAACATGGGGATTCTATGGAGGTGAACGTGGGGATTCTATGGGGGTGAACGTGGGGATTCTATGGAAGTGAACATGGGGATTCTATGGGGTGAATATGGGGATTCTATGGGGTGAACATGGGGATTCTATGGAGGTGAACATGGGGATTCTATGGAGGTGAACATGGGGATTCTATGGAGGTGAACATGGGGATTCTATGGAGGTGAACTTGGGGATTCTATGGAGGTGAACGTGGGGATTCTATGTGGTGAACATGGGGATTCTATGGGAGTGAACATGGGGATTCTATGGAGGTGAACATGGGGATTCTATGGAGGTGAACGTGGGGATTCTATGGAGGTGAACGTGGGGATTCTATGTGGTGAACATGGGGATTCTATGGAGGTGAACACGGGGATTCTATGAAGGTGAACATGGGAATTCTATGGAAGTGAACATGGGAATTCTATGGAGGTGAACTTGGGGATTCTATGTGGTGAACATGGGGATTCTTTGGGGGTGAACACGGGGATTCTATGAAGGTGAACATGGGAATTCTATGGGAGTGAACATGTGAATTCTATGGAAAGTGAACATGGGGATTCTATGGGAGTGAACACGTGGATTCTATGAAAGTGAACATGGGGATTCTATGGGGTGAACATGAGGATTCTATGGAGGTGAACATGGGAATTCTATGGAAGTAAACATGGGGATTCTATGGGGGTGAACATGGGGATTCTATAGGGTGAACGTGGGGATTCTATGGGGGTGACGTACAGCACATGGGGATTCTATGGGGTGACGTGCAGCACATGGGGAGGCTATGGGAAGGCTGTATACTCATGCAGTATATGGAAAGGCTGTGTGGGGCTCATGCAGTGTATAGGGAGGCCGTGTGGGGCTCATGCAATATATATATATATATATATATATATATATATATGGAGGCTGTGTGGCGCTCATGCAGTGTATATAGGAAGGCTGTGTGGCGCTCATGCAGTATATATAGGGAGGCTGTGGGGCTCATGCAGTGTATATAGGGGGGCTGTGTGGCACTCATGCAGTATGTAGGGAGGCTGTGTGGCGCTCATGCAGTATATAGGGAGACTGTGGGGCTCATGCAGTATATATAGGGGGGCTGTGTGGCGCTCATGCAGTATATATATGGAGGCTGTGTGGGTCTCATGCAGTATATAGGGAGGCTATGTGGGGCTCATGCTGTATATATAGGGAGGCTGTGTGAGGCTCATGCTGTATATAAGGGGCTGTGGGGGGTTCAAATATATATAGGGGGTGTCAGCATACTTAATTCTGCTCAATATTAAGTGATGCAATCAATATTAATAAGTTAATAAGTTGAGTAGAACTTAATTTCAAGCTATTGGTTCGGCCCTCCACAACAGTCATGGTCTCTCATGTGGCCCCTCGGGAAAATTAATTGCCCACCCCTGCTCTAGAGGAACGAGCCCAGGCTCCTGCCATAACCCCGAGTTCTGGGATCCCCAAATTACCTCCTTTTCGTTTTGGCGGTGAACGTGAGAAATTCAGGGGATTTATTAATCAATGCAATTTATTTTTCTCTGCACATGCTTCACAATTTCCCACTGAACGATCCAAAGTGCTTACTATAATCATGTTGCTTACCAATAAGGCTTTGATGTGGGCAAACCCTCTGATTGAGACTGAGGATGATTGTTTGAATCACCTTGATGCTTTTATTTCAGCCATGGGGCAGGTGTTTGATGACCCCAATCGAGGTGCAACAGCTGAAGCAGCCATGTTAACTTTGCGCCAAGGTAAGCGTTCAGTAGCCGAATATGCCCTGGATTTCAGGAGATGGGCTCTTGATACCACTTGGGACACTTCCGCTAAAAAATCTATTTTTTGGAAAGGGTTGTCTCCACTGATTAAGGATGAACTTGCTCGTGCCGACCCTCCCACTGCGTTAGGTGACTTTATTAACTATTGTATGCGTATTGATGCTCGTCTGACTGAACGCAGACAAGAGAGATGGTTCGAAAATAATCGCACTAACCTTTTACTACCTCCCTCCTCAGCTAAGGAACCTTTGAGTAGGATCACAAGGGAACCAGAACCTGAACCCATGCAGGTGGACTCTTTACAAAGACGGGTTAGTGATGCACGCAAAGAACATCGTATAAAGGAAAATCTATGTTTCTACTGTGGTAAGTCAGGGCACTTCATTATAAACTGCCCCAGCCGTTCTCGTAAGACTACTGCAGCAGTCATTCACTGTGAGTGTTACGAGAGGAGCTCTGTCATGTCCGAGCCTCAGGCTCCAGAGAGATCTGCTGCAAGAGATCTTGATTTCTCGGACTTAAACTCTGTTAGTTCTGGGGACGATGACGGTATAAACGCTGCAATTTTTCAAGTTTCCTCAGCGGTGTCCCAGCTGAGTTGTAAAAGAAACAGTTCTCATTGCTTCCTTTCCATCAAACTCTGGGTTGACTCAGTCTGGGTGTCTAGCTCTGCTATGATCGACTCAGGAGCAAGTGGAAATTTTATGGATATCTCCTTTGCTCTGAAACAGGGGATACGTTCAGTGAAGAAGGCTACTCCAGTACAGATGGAGACTGTGGATGGCTCTCTACTGACTTCTGGACCAGTGGATCAAGAAACAGAGCCTTTGAGGGTCCTTATGGGTAAAGATCATCAGGAGAAAATGTCTTTTTTGCTTATCTCTTCTCCCCACTTTCCCATTATTCTAGGGCTACCATGGCTGCAGGCGCAGAATCCTACGATTAACTGGGAGACCAAGGAATTACACTTTCCGGAGAAACAGATGAGTCAAGGAGTTTCAGCTTGCTCTGTTCCTAAAGGAACCATGTCAGTCCCTGAACTACCAGCTGTATACCAGGACTATGTGGATTTATGTGACAAGAAGAACGCTGATCAGCTTCCTCCTCACCGTCCATATGATTGTCCAATTGAATTATTGCCTGGAGCCGAGATACCTTTTGGTAAGATCTACCCCCTAGCGGGGCCCGAGCTAAAAGCTTTGAAGGATTATATAGACGAAAATTTAGCCAAGGGCTTCATACGCCCCTCTTCATCTCCCGCAGGTGCACCCATCTTCTTTGTGAAGAAGAAAGATGGATCTCTGAGACCCTGCATAGACTATAGGGAACTCAATAAGGTTACTATTAGAAACCGTTATCCATTGCCTTTAATCCCTGAGTTGTTGGAGAGAGTGCGGCATGCCAAAATTTTCTCTAAACTGGATCTCCGTGGGGCCTATAACTTGGTCCGTATCAGACCTGGGGATGAATGGAAGACTGCTTTCAGGTCACGCTATGGACACTTTGAATATCTAGTTATGCCTTTTGGTCTGAGTACCGCCCCAGCCACTTTCCAACACTTCGTGAATGATATTTTCAGGGATCTCCTAGATACATTTGTGGTGATTTATCTGGATGATATTCTAATTTTTTCTAACTCCACAGAGGAACATCATGGACATGTGAGAATGGTCTTAGAACGCCTAAGACAAAACCATCTCTACATCAAACTTGAAAAATGTGAATTCCATAGGACCGAAATTCAATTTCTGGGGTATGTACTATCTACGCAAGGGATTAGTATGGATGGAAGCAAGACCCAAGCCATCAAGGATTGGCCAATTCCTAGAAATGTGAAGGAGGTGCAGCGTTTCATCGGGTTTGCCAACTTCTATAGACGTTTCATTAAGAATTTTTCTGAGGTAGTGTCACCTATCACCCAACTTACCCGGAAACAGTCTAGGTTCTCCTGGACCCCGCAAGCTCAGGAAGCATTTTCCTGTTTAAAGGATAAATTTACCACTGCACCTATCTTAGTACATCCCAACCCCGAGCTTGCCTTCATAATAGAGGTGGATGCTTCAGACTGTGCCGTTGGAGCTATACTCTCTCAGAGAACAGGTGAGAAGAATGTCTTGCATCCCTGTGCCTTCTTTTCCCAGCAGTTTTCTTCGGCTGAGAGGAACTACGATGTGGGCAATAGAGAATTGTTGGCCATTATTGCCGCCTTCAAGGAATGGAGACACCTTCTTCAGGGAGCTGCACAGCAAATAGTCGTCCTGACAGACCATCGTAACCTTGAATTTATCAGGTCGGCTAAGTGCCTGACTCCTCGCCAGGCTCGCTGGAATCTTTTCCTAAATCAATTTAATTTTGTCATTTCTTATAGACCACGATCGCGCAATGGAAAGGCTGATGCACTCTCTAGAATTCATTCAGCAGAGACACGTCCACTTACTCCTCCTAAGACTATTCTTCCTGACTCTAGATTCCTGGGAGTGATTAATAATCAAGACCTACTTAAGGACATCAAGGAAGCATACCATGCGGATTCTTTGTTGGCTCAACCCCCAAGGGACGTAAGTCTTGTCTTTAAGAATGGTGTGTGGATTCAGGGACAACGTCTGTATATACCTGAAACAGTCAGATTGAGAGTATTGCAACTCATCCACGATTCCAAGATAGCCGGGCATAGGGGAATTCTAAAGACACAAGAATTTCTTTCTCGTTTCTTTTGGTGGCCCACTTACAGGAAAGATGTCTTAAACTATGTCACTTCATGTGAAGTCTGTGCAAGATGCAAAACACCTCGCTCCTCACCAACTGGTCTGTTGCAACCTCTTCCCACCCCGTCCCGCCCGTGGGGATCCATTTCTATGGACTTCATTGTGGAGTTACCAACCTCTCAAGGGAAGAACACCATTCTAGTGGTGGTTGACCGTCTAACAAAGGCAGCTAATTTTATCCCTTGTGTCGGCTTACCCACTGCAAAACAGACATCAGACTTGATGATTAAGAATGTGTTTCGCTTACATGGAGTACCGGATGAGGTCATTTCGGATCGAGGGGTGCAATTCACTTCAAGGTTTTGGCAAAATTTCTGTGCAGCATTGGACATTAAAGTAAACCTTTCTTCTGCTTTTCATCCCCAGACTAATGGACAGACAGAACGAACCAATCAGACCCTGGAGCAGTATCTCCGCTGCTTTATCTGCCACCTACAGGATGATTGGGTGGATCTACTTCCATTAGCTGAGTTCTCTTATAACAAACTCTCAGAGTGCCTCCACTAAACAGTCTCCTTTTTACTCTAATCTAGGTTATCATCCTAACATTCTACCACGATTTCCCATAGAAACGCCTTTACCAGCAGTGGCTGAAAGAATCACGTCTTTACAGAAGAATATGGATCTTCTAAAGGAGAATCTGGAATCGGCTCAGGAAAGGTACAAGAAAGCAGCAGATAAATTTCGTAAACCTGCACCAGCTTTCAAGGTAAAAAAATATAAAGCAATTCCAGTGTCGGCTGGAACAAATGTCAGACTGAATTCACCAAATTATAAATTAGAATAAGCAACAGTGAATATATAAAATATAACTTTTACTGATATACGTTAAAAAGTATAAGGTGCGTCACCCACTAAAAAATAGCTGTCAAGGAATGAGGGGTAATACATATACCCACAATGATTACCAGAAGGACAAAAAACAGACAGCTATCAGGATTGGACAGATTGCCATCTTGGACAAGAAAATGGCAACTGAATGTCTAGGTGCTGCCAATTGGAGGAATACTCAATGTGGTCCT
The DNA here is from genome assembly GCA_033576555.1 of Oophaga sylvatica. Classification (NCBI taxonomy): domain Eukaryota; kingdom Metazoa; phylum Chordata; class Amphibia; order Anura; family Dendrobatidae; genus Oophaga; species Oophaga sylvatica. The sequence goes on along the minus strand of JARQOD010000004.1, from coordinate 544,067,497 downwards.
CCAAGGTATGAAAGGCAATCACCAGACAACACATATAAAACACATAATATATAAATGACAACAATAAAGTGAGAAAAGTAAGAAAATAGAAACATCCTCATAGGGAAAGTGCAGGGCGATTATTGTGTAGGGCAAGCTGTGGACTGCCCTTGTAAGGGCGGGAGTTTGGGGAATAGTTTTGCATCAGTTCCTCAGGGAATGACAGGGGATTGTCTTCCCATTGACGCACGAGGGACCCTCCGCATACCATTGGGTGCCTTGGAAACTCCCGTCCCCTTGACACTACATTGGTGAGATTGTTCCTATTTTCTTACTTTTCTCACTTTATTGTTGTCATTTATATATTATGTGTTTTATATGTGTTGTCTGGTGATTGCCTTTCATACCTTGGAGGACCACATTGAGTATTCCTCCAATTGGCAGCACCTAGACATTCAGTTGCCATTTTCTTGTCCAAGATGGCAATCTTCTGGTAATCATTATTCCAGCTTTCAAGGTAGGAGATTTGGTCTGGCTGTCAACCAGAAATCTTAAATTAAAGATTCCATCGTCTAAATTGGACATAAGTACATTGGACCTTATAAGATCAGTAAGATTATAAGTGCTGTTGCTTGTCGTCTTCAACTGCCCAGAACTATGAGAATCCACCCTGTCTTTCATGTATCCCTACTAAAGGCTGCAACACCCAATACGTTTCCTGGACGTTCTTCTCCTTGCCCTGACCCAGTGCTGGTCGATGGTCAGGAAGAATTTATGGTGGAAAGGATTCTAGATTCCAGGTTGTACAGAAATCAGTTGCAATATTTGATTAAATGGCAGGGCTACCCAGTGGAGGACAACTCATGGGAACCAGTCAATAATGTAAATGCTCCTCGCCTGCTCCGCCAGTTTCATCAGAGGTACCCTGACAAGCCTGGTCTGAGGTCATCCGGAGGTTGTCCCTAAGGGGGGAGTAATGTAAGGTTCTTTGTCTCTGTTGACATGTTCCTTGAAACTCAGTTTTCTGTTGGCCATTTTGCTTTCTGTCTTTCTGCAGCTCTTTCCCTCAGTTAATATGGAGTTTCCAGTTTTCATGTTCCCGCCCTGATTCTTCCCTCTTGCTTCTTAAGCAGCCTCAGCTGAACAATCAGTGCTCCTGAATCAAGCCTCAGTCAGTCTGTGACCTGACTTCTGGAAACCTTGGACTTGTACTCCAGCTATTCCCTACTGAGGAACCTTGGAACACTTTTGGACTCTGGAAACCTGCTGTTTGGTGAATCCATGTTTGCAGAGGAATTACGGTACAGAGAAGAGATCCTGAACCTGCTTTGGAGATTTTTTTGTAGTGCTTGAAGTTACTCTGGCCTGCTGTGTCTCCTGTCGCTGTTCCTGCAAACTGTGTGAACTTTTCAGCATGCTTGTATGAAGTAATACAAGTTATTTCATATCAACCTGTGTCTCCTGTGTTTTCCTCGCACCCAAGCACAAGACGCTATAGGAACTGTACACTATACATGACACCCGGAGCAGATCCCCAAAGAACATAGAAAGCCCCCAAACATGTAATGGCGGTTAGACAAGAGGAAATACAAACACAGACAGAAAATAGTATGAGCAAACGTTGGGGCCCAAACTTCCTAAATAGAAAAGGATAGGAAGGACACTTACTGCAATCCCAAAAAACCCTGAAAAGTACCAACTCTACTAATTACAAAAACACCTGAGATCACAAGACCTCTACCACCTAAATTAGTTCTCTGGTGTAACAAAACTAAACAGCAGCCACTGAAAAAACTGGAAAAGGCAAATGAACAAACAACAGTGGCTGAACTAAACTGAGAGGAGCACAAGCCCCCGGAGGGGACCCGGCAGACCCCCACAGAAGTACAGGCCAAAATGCAAAAAGCAAGCACAAAAAACTAAAAGAAGAAAATGTCTTATCTGTTAGCAGAAGATGCAGGCACGAAACAGCAAGCTACAAAGTGAACAGGAATCAAAGATGAGACCAGAACAATTGATCACCGGCAACCCTGATGGGAGGGAACCTCCCTTATATAAGACCAGTCAGTAACACCTGATCGCCAATCTTCAATCTTCATTGGATAGTTCAGTACTGTTTGTAACCACCAGAGGGAGCTTCTGCTCAGAATTCATTTCTAGCACATTCACAACACAGTTCCTCTTCCTTTCACCATTTTAGTTTTCTGGGAGGTTACACTTGTACCGTTAACTTGTGATTCTCACTACCTTCTATGAACGTGTTTTAATTTTCTCACCCTGGATTTCGTATCTTCCTACACATTTTCCTCTCCACTTGATGACGGTGTGTTGCAGCCTCGTCTCTGGTCTCTCAGGAAATACAAGAAACTCCTTGATGGACTTTTAGGGAGCCAGATCTGAGGTGGTGTTTTTGAGTTGGGTGGCTAGAGTCTTTCTACTCTGCACAGGGATCAGCTGGGTGTGGATGCTGTGCCTCCTTATAATAGGGTTCTTTCCTGGTATACATGGTATACATGTACCCGTTCTGCCGCTGTTCTCTAATGCATCAAAAAACAAAAACATTCTAATTACTCTTCCCTGCTCCCATACCATGCAGTATCCACTTCCATGGCAGGCGCAGAAGCTGGCAGCTGACTTTGGCGTGCCTGCTGTAGGCGACGTATGACGCCGCTGCCTGTCTATCCGACACAATACATCTCAATCGAACGTGTGAAAAAGTTGCTGGTGTCGGCAGGCCCCTCTCCCGCACAGGCCCGCTCGCGGTTGCGACCGCGATCTTAATGCCCCTGCCTGTCCTGTATTTTACAGACGTCCTATTCATTGAAAAGGCACTGTGTAATATTCAATTTCTCCTGTGGTGGCGCTGCAGGGAAACTGAACACTTGCTTCCTAGTTTCCCCACACTATTGGACTTCTTTAACAAGTAGGGCTTTTCCAAAGTGGAGAACCCCATTAACCTGTTAAAGATCCTGCCTAGTTTTGGCCTGAAGCGTGCAGTTTTTTTTCTTCAATGCAATCAATAAGTTATGATTTTTTTATTTTTATGTTGTCGCAGGTTTTAAAACCTGAAAAATTTTTTTTTTAAGGCTGCAATGCCCACTATTTTCTTTATTTTAAAATCAGGCCCATGGTGGCCTGAAAATGTAAAAAAAATACAGAAAGTCACTTTAATGTACCTCGCTACTACAGCCCATTTTCCCTGACAGTCTCCTTGCTTCATCGTTAAGTTTGGGATGTCATGTGACCGCTGCAGTCAATCATCGGATCATCAGGATACACAGGATGATTTGTGCTGAGAAATGTTGGGGCTCTGGAGTTTGAGAAAAATATTGGGCATATCTTAATCATTAAGTTCCAATATCTCATTCATAACATCCAGCCCCATTGCCCCTTGTATATAACATTTGGCCCCTCGCCCCTCCAGATGTATAACCTCAGGCGTCTCATCCCCGGTGTATAACATGCAGCCCCTTGCCCTCTTGTGTTTTATGTATTACTCTGGGCCTTTGCCTCAGGTGTATAACATGCAGCGCCCTGTGCCTCCCTGGTGTATAGCATCTGGCCCCATTGCCCCCGTGGTATATAACATCTGGCCCTATTGCCCCCCAGTGCACAACATATGGCCCCTCACTCCTCAGTGTATAACATCCCACCTCTCACTTCGATGTATAACATCCAGTCCCTCACCTCCGGTGTCTAACATTCAGGATCTCGCCCCCAGTATATAATATCCGATTATAACATTTGGTCCCATTGCTCCCGTTTGTATAACATCCGGCCCCTAATCTCTGGTGTATATTTTCTGTCCCCAAGGTATAACATCTGGCCCATAATCCTCGATGAGTAATATCTGGCACCTCGTTCCTCGGTGTATAATATCTGGCTCCTGACCCCCAGTATATAATATCTGGCTCCATTGCCCCCAGGAAATATAATCCAGCCCCTCACGCCTGGTGTATAATATCCATCCCCTTGTCCCCCGTGTGCAATATCCTGCCCTTTGTCCCTGTTGTCTAATATCCGGCTCCATGTCCTTCGGTATGTAATATCAGGCTCCTTGTCCCCGGTGTGTAATATCCGGCTCCTTGTCCCCCGGTGTGTAATATCTGGCCCCTTGTCCCCTGGTGTGTAATATCTGGCCCCTTGTCCCTGTTGTCTAATATCCGGCTCCTTGTCCTTCGGTATGTAATATCCGGCTCCTTGTTCTTCGGTATGCAATATCCGGCCTTTTGTGCCCGGTGTATAATATCCGGTCCCTTGTCCCCGGTGTGTAATATCCGGCCCCTTGTGCCCGGTGTACAATATTCGGCCCCCTGTCCCCTGGTGCACAATATCCGGCTCCTTTTCCCCGGTGTGTAATATCCGGACCCTTGTCCCCCGGTGTGTAATATCTGGCCCCTTGTCCCTGCTGTCTAATATCCGGCTCCATGTCCTTCGGTATGTAATATCCGGCTACTTGTCCTTCGGTATGCAATATCCGGCCCTTTGTGCCCGGTGTATAATATCCGGTCCCTTGTCCCCCGGTGTGTAATATCTGGCCCCTTGTCCCTGTTGTCTAATATCCGGCTCCATGTCCTTCGGTATGTAATATCAGGCTCCTTGCCCCCGGTGTGTAATATCCGGCCCCTTGCCCCCGGTGTGTAATATCTGGCCCCTTGTCCCCTGGTGTGTAATATAGGGCCCCTTGTCCCTGTTGTCTAATATCCGGCTCCTTGTCCTTCGGTATGTAATATCCGGCTCCTTGTCCTTCGGTATGCAATATCCGGCCCTTTGTGCCCGGTGTATAATATCCGGTCCCTTGTCCCCGGTGTGTAATATCCGGCCCCTTGTGCCCGGTGTACAATATTCGGCCCCCTGGTGCACAATATCCGGCTCCTTGTCCCTGGTGTGTAATATCCGGACCCTTGTCCCCCGGTGTGTAATATCTGGCCCCTTGTCCCTGCTGTCTAATATCCGGCTCCATGTCCTTCGGTATGTAATATCCGGCCCCTTGTGCCCGGTGTATATTATTATTATTATACATTTATATAGTGCCATTTATTCCATGGCGCTTTACATATGAAAAGGGAAAAATATAGACAGGTACAATAAACATGTGCTAGACAAGGGACACACAAGTACAGAAGGAGAGAGGACCCTGCCCGCGAGGGCTCACAGTCTACAGGGATGGGTGAGAATACACTAGGAAAGGGTAGAGCTGGTCGTGCGATGGTTCAGTAGACTGAGGATCATTGCAGGTTGTAGGCTTGTCGGAACAGGTGGATCTTCAGGTTCTTCTTGAGGGTTTCCGTTGTTGGTGAAAGTCTGATGTTTTGTGGCAGGGAGTTCCAGAGTATGGGGGAAGTCTGGGAGAAGTCTTGTATGCGGTTGTGGGAAGAAGAGATGAGGGGGGAGTCGAGAAGGAGATCTTGAGAGGATCGAAGGTTGCGTGTGGGTAGGTAGCGGGAGACCATGTCACAGATGTATGGAGGAGAAAGGTTGTGGATGGCTTTGTATGTCATGGTTAGGGTTTTGAACTGATCCTCTGGGCAAGAGGAAGCCAGTGAAGGGCTTGGCATAGGGGGGAGGCTGGGGAATAGCGGGGAGACAGGTGGATTAGTCGGGCAGCTGAGTGTAGGATGGACTGGAGTGGTGCCAGAGTGCTAGAGGGGAGGCCAGACAGTAGGCGGGAGATGATAAGGGTGTGCACTAGTGTTTTTGTGGTTTCATGGTTGAGGAATGAGCGGATCCGGGAAATATTTTTGAGTTTGAGGCGGCAGGAGGTGGCGAGGGCTTGGATATGTGGTTTGAAAGGGAGGGCAGAGTCAATGATCACCCCAAGGCACAGAGCATGCGGGAACGGGGAAAGCGAGCAGCCATTGACATTGATGGCTAGGTCTGGTGGAGGGGAAGAATGAGGTGGGGGAAAGATGATGAATTCTGTTTTGTCCATGTTCAGTTTGAGAAAGCGAGCAGAAAAGAAGGCTGAGATAGCAGACAGACACTGTGGGATTTTGGTCAGTAGGGAGGTGAGGTCAGGTCCAGATAGGTAGATCTGCGTGTCATCGGCGTAGAGGTGATACTGTAAGCCGTGGGATTCTATAAGCTGTCCCAGGCCGAAGGTGTAGATGGAGAAGAGTAGGGGTCCTAGGACTGAGCCTTGAGGAACACCGACAGACAGGGGCGAGGTGAGGAGGTGGTGTGTGAGAGGGAGACACTAAATGTTTGGTCTGCTAGGTATGATGAGATCCAGGATAGGGCCAAGTCTGTGATGCCAAGAGATGAGAGAATCTGGAGCAGGAGGGAGTGGTCCACAGTGTCAAAGGCAGAAGACAGGTCCAGGAGAAAGAGGACAGAGTAGTGTCGCTTGCTCTTGGCGGTTAGCAGGTCGTTAGTGACTTTAGTTAGGGCAGTTTCAGTTGAGTGATGCGGTCGGAAGCCAGATTGAAACCGGTCAAAGAGGGAACAGGAGGAGAGGTGGGAGGACAGTTCGAGATATACATGCTGTTCCAGTAGTTTTGAGGCATAGGGGAGAAAACATATCGGGCGATAGTTAGACACAGAGGATGGGTCGAGGGAGGGCTTTTTGAGGATGGGTGTGATTGAAGCATGTTTGAAGGATGAAGGAAAGACACCATTTGTTAGTGAAAGGTTGAAGAGGTGTGTGAGAGTAGGGATGAAGACTGTGGCAAAGTTAGGGGTGAGGTGGGACGGGAGTGGGTCAAGCGCGCAAGTGGTGAGGTGTGATCTTGACAGGAGAGTGGAGAGCTGATCTTCTGTCATGATGGTGAAGCTGATTTTGGAAGAACAGGGCTGAGTGGCTAAGAGGGGCATTGGGGGCTGCGGGCCAAAGCCTTCTCTGATCGTATCAATCTTTCGCTTAAAGAAGGAGGCAAAGTCTTCAGCAGAAATGAGAGGAGAGGGAGGAGGTGCTGTGGGATGGAGTAGAGAATTGAAAGTGTTGAAGAGCTGTTTAGGGTTGTGAGACAGGGAGGATATGAGAGATGCGAAGTAAGTTTGTTTTGCAGCAGAGAGCGTGGACTTGAAGCTGGCGAGGGACTGCTTGTATGCGTTGAAGTGCTCGTAGAATGGGTTCTCTTCCATCTCCGCTCGGTAACCCTGGAAACCCGTCTCAGTTCTTTGGTCAGGCCGGTCAGCCAGGGCTGCCTGTTGATTGTACGAGTTTTGCTCTGCGTGAGGGGGGCGGCCAAATCAAGTGTGGCTTTTATTGTGGTGTTATAAAATGTGGCAGCAGCATCTGTGTCATTAAGTGAGGCTATGTCTGTGAGAGGGAGGAGGGACTCAGAGAGCGATTGTAAATTGAGGTGTTTGAGATTTCTGCGAGGGTGGGTGAGTTTGTGGAGTGGGGGATGCGTACTAACAGAGGAGAGGGAAGAGAATGTCAGTAGGTTGTGGTCAGACAGGGTGAGTGGGGAGTTAAGGTACTGCCACACTTAGCGATCTCGTTAGCGATCTCGATAACGACGCAAGCTAATGAGATCGTTAGTGTGATCTCTTTTAGGTCGCTAGTAGCTGCCAAACAGGAGATCTCATAAACGACTCATCAGCGGTCAGCGATCTCTTTAACGACTTTGGAGGTCGTTAGGATGTCATTAGCATGTACTGAGCGCTTCTGATTCATAGGAATTTCCAGCATCGCTCCTGCTCTCTGCATCCTGCTAGCCTGCTTTGCAACTTCTGCGATCCTCTCTGTGACGCTAAACAACATGCGTCACAAACGAGGTCGCTCGTCGTTCGCAAAAGGTGCCAAACACAGCGATATAGGCTCACCAGCAGGACACCAACGATCAAAAAACGGTCCAGAACGCTAGTGAACGATCAGCAACATCACAGCAGGGGCCACATCGTTGCTACATGCCACACACAACGAGGTCGCTAACGAGATCGCTAAATAGTGACGTTTTAGTGATCTCGTTAGCGATCTCGTTTGCGATCTCGCTTAGTGTGGCATACCCTTTAGTGAGATTAGTGAGGGAACAGAGGCAGGTGAAGATAAGGTCCAGCGTGTGACCATCTTTGTGAGTGGCCGCAGAGGACCATTGAGTGAGGCTGAGGGAAGCCGTGAGCGATAGAAGTTTAGAGGCCGCTGGGGTGGAAGTGTCAATGGGGATGTTGAAATCGCCCATGATGATGGTGGGGATTTCAGCAGAGAGGAAATGGAGTAGCCAGGTGGTGAAGTGGTCGAGAAAGGTGGAGATGGCTAGTTCCGGGGGCGGTAGATGACAGCCAGTTGGAGGTTGGAGGGGGAATAGATGCGGACGGAGTGCACCTCGAACGAGGGAATAGCAGCGGAGGGTGGAAGTTGAATAGGGGTAAAGGAACAGGTATCAGACAGGAGCAAGCCAACTCCTCCACCACGTTTGTTGCTGGGGCGAGGGGTGTGAGAAAGATGAAATCCGCCATAGGAAAGTGCAGCTGGAGAGGCTGTGTGTCATGTGTGCATCGCCACGAAGATCGTCGCGGTTGCACATTCTGACTTCTCACAGCTGAGTTGCTGTTTCTTTGTGTTTGGCAGTTAGGGAGTTAATTCTGTCTGTGCTCAGTTCTGGGACTGGGTGCAGTTTTCTCCCGGCTGCAATTAATTATTTGTTGATTGGTTTCCTTTAAATCTCTGGTTGTCTGTGTTGGGAGTTGCCAGTGAAATTCTTCATGCAGACCACAGATAGGATTGTATCTGTATAGACTTAAGTTAAAGAGCTCCTTAGTTGTTTTAAGCTCACCTTGCTTAGAGTTTAATATCCCAGATCATTTATGTTCCTTCTGTGTTTGAGTGTGTATGCAAGTCTGTGTTTTCTCCAGTCTGTCTTATATGTCTAATCTGTGTATTTAGCAGAGATCAGCCCATATCCCTTTGGTGGTAATCAGAATCCTTCTTAGGACTGATTACAGGGTTCAGGGACTGTTAGGAGACAGGGTTAGGCTGGAGACTTGGACCTCTGAACCATTATCAGTACCTCCAAGGTGAGGGATTAGTTAGGACCCCAGTTTAGGGTCAGGTTAGACCCCCGGTCCCCCTCTTTCCTGTGACAGTGTATCAAGTCCTCAAGATTAACCCTGAGTTCAACGGATATCGTGTCAGGTAAATCTATTCTATATTTACATGCTGATGTTGCTAATCTATATGTTGTATAGAGTGTTGTTCTTTTAAGAATAGTTTACTGACATCGTACACATATCATAAGACCGCGTGACATTTTCACTGGCCCATAAAATTATTCCCAGTTGCCATGGATCCAGTAGCCCAGCTGGCTCTGCAGTTGCAGGGATTATCCATGGAGCTGACGGACATTAAGTCCAAAGTTTTGTCTCCCTCGGAGCAAACCAGATTTGAACCTAAAGTAGCTCTCCCGGACAGGTTCACTGGTGGGCGAGACAAATTTTTTACCTTCAGGGAAGCATGTAAATTGTATTTTCGGCTTCGGCCTCGATCATCAGGGAGTGAAGAGCAGAGAGTGGGAATTGTTATCTCGCTCCTACAAGGGGACCCTCAATCCTGGGCCTTCTCCCTTCCTCCGGGATCCCCGGCTCTACAGTCAGTAGATCGATTTTTTACTGCCCTGGGTTTGGTATATGATGACCCAGATCGGGTCTCTCTTGCTGAGACAAAATTACGTAAGATACAGCAGGGAGATCGTCCGGTGGAGGAATTTGCTTCTGAGTTCCGTAGATGGGCCACAGATACTCAGTGGAATGACCCAGCTCTTAGGAGCCAGTTTTGTCATGGGCTTTCTGACAAATTAAAGGACGTTTTGGCTCAGTATGATTCTCCTCCATCACTGGAGGCTGCTATGGCCCTAGCTATCCGTACTGATAGACGGCTCCGGGAGAGGTGCGAGGTAACTCCGCCCCCTGTTGTTACTCCACCTACTACTAAAGTCCCTTATGTTGAGGTTCCCCTTGTCTGTTCGGAGGAGCCTATGCAGTTGGGAGGGACATCATTTCGTAGGAGGGGATTGGCGGTACACCGCAGGACTAGAAGGTGTTTCTTCTGCGGGAAAGAGGGACATTTTGTTGGGGGATGTCCATCCCGTGCCTTGTTGAGCAAAAAGTCGCCGGAAAACTGTTAATCCCAGGTTGTGTGGTGGACGACAACCTGGGAGTATGTATTTCGTCCGCTAGTTCTTCTCAGTTCCTTGTACCAGTGGAGGTGGTGGTTGGTACGAGAGTGGAGAGATTTTCTGTTCTTCTTGATAGTGGGTCCGGGGCTAATCTGGTTGACGCTCAGTTTGCTCAGGCTCAAGGTATGCATCTGAGTGTATTGGTCAAACCGATCCCTATATTCTCCATTGACGCCAGGCCTCTCGGCCAAGGTAGCTTTGTTCATGAGGTTCATAACATTGACCTTCGGGTAGGGGCAATACATAGGGAACTATTATCTTGTTATGTGTTGGAGGGTCTACCTACTCCTATTGTGTTGGGACTTCCTTGGTTGGTTAAACATAACCCTGTGATTAATTGGCAGTCCAGAGATATAAGCCAATGGGGGAAGTTTTGCAAAAGTAACTGCATGAACACAGTCATCAGTGCGGTCGTGCCTAGTACTTTGCCTCCTTTTTTGGAGGACTTTGGGGATGTGTTCTCTGAGGAGGGGTGTCAGGAGTTGCCTCCTCATCGCGTGTATGACTGCTCTATTAATTTACTTCCTGATGCTAAGTTACCTAAAGCTAGGTTATATAACCTTTCTGGTCCTGAGAGGCAGGCTATGAAAGATTATATTTCGGAAAGTCTGGCCAAAGGGCATATTAGACCTTCATCTTCCCCAGTGGCCGCGGGGTTCTTCTTTGTGAAGAAAAAAGATGGAGGCCTACGCCCTTGCTTGGATTTCCGCGAACTTAATCGGATTACTGTTCGAGATCCGTATCCACTCCCTCTGATTCCTGATCTCTTCAATCAAATTGTTGGCGCCAAATGGTTCTCTAAATTGGATCTCAGGGGGGCATATAATCTGATTAGGATAAAAGAGGGGGATGAGTGGAAAACGGCGTTTAACACGCCGGAGGGACATTATGAGAACCTTGTCATGCCTTTTGGTCTGACTACTGCACCAGCAGTATTCCAACATTTTGTTAATGACATTTTTCGTCATCTGGTGGGGCTGTTTGTGGTCGTATATTTGGATGACATTTTAATTTACTCACCAGATCTTGTGTCTCACCAGGAGCATGTGAGACAGGTGTTGCAGATCTTGCGAGACAATAAACTATACGCCAAACTGGAAAAGTGTGTATTCGCCGTACAGGAACTTCAGTTTTTGGGTTTCTTGGTGTCAGCCTCCGGTTTCCGTATGGACCCTGAAAAGGTGAGAGCAGTGCTTGAATGGGATCAGCCAGAGGATCTTAAGGCTCTGCAGCGTTTTCTGGGTTTGCTAACTACTACCGGAAATTTATTTGTAATTTCTCATCTGTTGTCAAACCTCTCACTGACATGACAAGAAAAGGGACGGATTTTTCTAAATGGTCGGACAAAGCTTGCCAAGCTTTTTCCTCTTTGAAAAAATGTTTTGCTTCGGCACCCGTTCTCATCCAACCAGATGCATCACAGCCGTTCGTTGTGGAGGTGGACGCGTCTGACGTAGGGGTGGGTGCAATATTGTCCCAGGGTCCGTCCCCTGGTAAATGGCATCCGTGCGCTTTCTTTTCTAAAAAATTGTCGTCCGCCGAAAGGAATTATGATATCGGCAATAGGGAACTTTTGGCCATTAAGTTGGCTTTTGAAGAATGGCGTCACTTTTTGGAGGGGCAGTCCACCCGGTCACCGTCATTACTGATCACAAGAACCTGCTGTATTTGGAATCTGCTAAGCGTCTGAATTCCAGACAAGCTCGATGGTCGTTGTTTTTTACCAGGTTTAATTTTGTCGTCACATATCGCCCTGGATATCTAAGAATGTTAAGGCGGATGCCTTGTCTCGCAGTTTCCCAGGGGCCGGGAAAATGGATGACCCGATTCCTATCCTTCAGGAGGGGGTGGTAGTGTCGGCTGTATTTTCTGAGCTTGAGGAGGAGGTGTTAGAGGCTCAGGGGGACGCCCCTGCAGGACCTTCAGGGAGACTGTTTGTCCCAAATCAGTTGAGACAAAAGGTTATTGAGGCACATCATAATTCTGCTTTAGCAGGACATCCAGGGAGTAAGGCTACTTTAGATCTCCTTTCTCGCCGGTTTTGGTGGCCTAACGTTAATAAAGATGTTTTAACTTTTGTCGCGTCCTGTGGGGTTTGTGCTCGCTCTAAGACCCCTCATACCCGTCCGTCTGGGACCCTCTTACCCTTGAAACTTCCGGAGCGTCCATGGACTCATTTGTCTATGGACTTCATCACGGACCTTCCTCAGTCGTCAGGGAAGACTGTCATACTGGTGGTTGTTGACAGGTTCAGTAAGATGGCACATTTCATTGCTCTTCCTGCCCTCCCTAATGCTAAAACTCTGGCGCAGGTGTTCATTGGGGAGATTGTGAGACTTCATGGGTTGCCTTCTGATGTGGTGTCAGATAGGGGGTCTCAGTTTGTGTCCAAGTTTTGGAGGGCATTTTGTTTACGTCGGGGGATGCAATTGTCATTTTCCTCGGCTTTTCATCCGCAGACCAATGGTCAGACAGAGCGTCTGAATCAAAGCCTAGAGACTTATCTTCGGTGTTTTGTCTCAGAGAACCAGGAGGACTGGTCTTCTTTCTTGCCTCTGGCAGAGTTCGCTCTTAACAACAGGCGGAGCGAGTCCACTGGTAAGTCCCCGTTTTTTGGGGCATATGGTTTTCATCCCCAGTTTTGTACATTCAATGGGGGGGGCCCTTCTGGGGTTCCTGAGGAGGAGCGTTTCTCGTCGTCACTTGCTTCAGTGTGGAGAGGTGTATTGAATAATCTGAGTGCTATGGGGAACCGTTATAAACGTATGGCTGATAGGAGGAGAGTTTCTGGTCCAGATCTTAATGTGAACGATCTGGTATGGTTGTCTACCAGGAATATAAAACTTAAAGTTCCCTCCTGGAAGCTGGGCCCCAGATTCATCGGGCCGTACAGGATCAATTCCATAATTAATCCTGTGGCATTTCGTCTGGACCTCCCTCCTACGTTTAAAATTCATAATGTGTTCCACAAGTCATTACTTAAGAGGTACGTGGCACCAGTCATACCATCACCTCTACCTCCTCCTCCAGTGGTGGTCAATGGTAACTTGGAGTTTCAAGTGTCAAAGATCATTGACTCACGTCTGAATCGCCGGTCCCTTCAGTACTTGGTGCATTGGAAGGGGTATGGTCCAGAGGAGAGGACGTGGGTTCCTGCGTCTGACATTAACGCAGATCGTTTGGTGCGGACCTTCCACAGAACTCACCCGGGCAAACCTGGCCCTGAGGGTCCGGAGGCCCCTCGTAGAAGGGGGGGTACTGTCATGTGTGCATCGCCACGAAGATCGTCGCGGTTGCACATTCTGACTTCTCACAGCTGAGTTGCTGTTTCTTTGTGTTTGGCAGTTAGGGAGTTAATTCTGTCTGTGCTCAGTTCTGGGACTGGGTGCAGTTTTCTCCCGGCTGCAATTAATTATTTGTTGATTGGTTTCCTTTAAATCTCTGGTTGTCTGTGTTGGGAGTTGCCAGTGAAATTCTTCATGCAGACCACAGATAGGATTGTATCTGTATAGACTTAAGTTAAAGAGCTCCTTAGTTGTTTTAAGCTCACCTTGCTTAGAGTTTAATATCCCAGATCATTTATGTTCCTTCTGTGTTTGAGTGTGTATGCAAGTCTGTGTTTTCTCCAGTCTGTCTTATATGTCTAATCTGTGTATTTAGCAGAGATCAGCCCATATCCCTTTGGTGGTAATCAGAATCCTTCTTAGGACTGATTACAGGGTTCAGGGACTGTTAGGAGACAGGGTTAGGCTGGAGACTTGGACCTCTGAACCATTATCAGTACCTCCAAGGTGAGGGATTAGTTAGGACCCCAGTTTAGGGTCAGGTTAGACCCCCGGTCCTCCTCTTTCCTGTGACAGTGTATCAAGTCCTCAAGATTAACCCTGAGTTCAACGGATATCGTGTCAGGTAAATCTATTCTATATTTACATGCTGATGTTGCTAATCTATATGTTGTATAGAGTGTTGTTCTTTTAAGAATAGTTTACTGACATCGTACACATATCATAAGACCGCGTGACACTGTGTCAGAGGGAGTGAGCCAGGTTTCAGTGATGCCAAGGAAGGAAAGTTTGTTGGTGATAAAGAGGTCATGGATAAATGACAGTTTATTGCAGATGGAGCGTGCGTTCCATAGTACTCCGGGTAGGGGGACCGGGGGAGGGGTGTGTGGATGGATAGGTATGAGGTTGACACGGTTGCAAAAACGTGTGGAGGATCGTGGCAGGGTGTTAGAAATGAGTGTGGGGATGTGTTGAGGAGGACCAGGATTTGGGGATATGTCGCCAGCGATGAGGAGTAGCAGACAGAGCGTTAGAAGGTGAGAGCAGGATAGGACATGATGAGGCCGTGTGTGTCTTGGTAAAAAGGTTAGTATGTGGAGGAACAGTTCTGAGGAGGAGGTGAGATGGCTGGGTAGAATGGAGGGGGAAATGACTAATTCCTTACTAGGTGGGGGATTACAGGAGATAGGAAGAAAGAAAGGAGAATGGGGGTGAAAGTGAAAAGAAACTGAAACATAGCGGTTTTAAATTATGTTACCTTGCAGCCAAATTCCAGTCAAATTCTAGTCTAATTCACAGTAGTGTAATGAGAAATCTGTAATTTGAAATATGGGATTTGAAATATGTGGAGCAGACACTGGTCTGGAGCAGACCCATTGCACAGAATATATCTGCAGCTAAGGTCAATCAGGTGTGAGTGGAAAGTGGAGTGGATTTGATTGGAATATGATTGGAAAGTATAATATCCGGTCCCTTGTCCCCGGTGTGTAATATCCGGCCCCTTGTGCCCGGTGTACAATATTCGGCCCCCTGTCCCATGGTACACAATATCAGGCTCCTTGTCCCCGGTGTGTAATATCCAGCCCCTTGTCACCCGGTGTGTAATATCTGGCCCCTTGTCCCCTGGTGTGTAATATAGGGCCTCTTGTCCCTGTTGTGTAATATCCGGCTCCTTGTCCCCGGTGTTTAATATCCAGCTCCTTGTCCCCAGTGTGTAATATCCGGCCACTTGTGCCCCGGTGTGTAATATCCGGCCACTTGTCCTCTGGTGTATAACATCTGGCTCTTCGATTCCCCAAGTATATAACACCTGGGTTTGGTGACTCCAGGAGAACATTACCACCTTACTGCATTGTGCTCGCTGTACAGATGGTGGAGGAGAATGCTACTGGCTTGTTATCAGATGTCGGCCACAGCCTCTTAGGGTCCCATCACACACTTCAACGTCCCAGCGATCCCACCAACGATCCGACGTGGATGGGATCGCTGGGACATCGTTAGCTGATCGTTGGTGAGCTGTCACATGGGCAGACTCACCAGTGATCAGGACGAGCGAGCACGCTGGTATCCAATGTACTGTACACATCGGGTAACTAAGTGCTGCGCGGTGATTGAAGCATCGCTTGGAAAAGTGATTGACAGGTTGGTTACACTTATCAAGCATAGTGCTTGACAAGTGTGACCAACTTAAATAATAAAAAATAATAATAAATATGTATATTCTCACCTCCTGGTGGCCCCCGATCTCCTCAGCGGCGTTTATGGTCGTCAGTGACGTCTCAAAGGTCATTCTCACTAAGCACGCCTGGGAACAGAACTAGCCAGCAGTGCGCTGAGGAGCGGGAGGACTCCGGGGGCCGACAGAGGGTAAGTATATCCCTATTTTTTATTTCATTCTATTTTTTACAGGAATATGGTACCCAGGGCATCTTCTCTCCTCCAGATCCTGGGTACCATCCGCACATGAAGCGCTCAGTTTACGCTTGGTGGGCACAGCCACATGCGGAAAGTAAGCGGTTCAATGCATTCTTACGGCGGCGGAATCGCTGCGATTCCGCTAAAATAATGAACATGCTGTGATTCCGCAGCGGAAAAATCCGCAGCATTGGCACAGAAACTGCGGAATCCCATAGGATTGCATGGGATGCGTTTTGTTAGCGGTTTTATAAGCGTTTCCGCTGTGGAAAAACGCGGCAAAAACGCTTAAAAAACGCATCGTGGGCACACAGACTAAGGCTGTCAGGTAAGACTTATAATGGCTGTTTACACAAGTAATAATCATCTGATTGATAATTTTCAATCTTTCCCCGTGTGAAACGACAAGCAATCGAACAATAAACAATAATAATCTTGTTTGGCGTTGATCAAAGCTGTTTTATGATGACACAATGATCAGCGTTTGTCGGCAGCACATCACGCCGTGACCACAGAGGATTATCGGCCGCTGGCTCCCATCTGTGACATCATCAATCCCTGGGAGGCCGCTGTAGATGTCATTACGGCGCGGCAGAATATCATCTGTGATGGACTCGCCAGTTCTCGTGTCCTGTAATGAGGTTTATGATGATCTTGTAATACGACCTCAATAAAAGATGGGAGCAGAGGTAAAAATGATGAGTTCATCCCAGATGTCATTACGCGGCACTAGGACTTTTGGGAACCAGGTATGTTGTTAGACGAGGGCTTCACAGCGACAGATGTCGTGCTACACTGAAATGGCGGCGTAATCCACAATCTACTGCAAATGCAACACCGTCACAAATGTGTCCAGTTGTGTTGGATTTTCTGTCACAAGCGACTGTTACCGTACACTTCATGTGACTGCGACATTCCTGTGATTTGTTTGCAATTTTTTTTGCAGCAAAATTGCATGTTGTAAAAAATGTTTTTGGTTGCAGAACTGGTCTGAGAACTGCTGTCATGTAACAAATTCATTGTGTAACCCAATACGCACTGAGGATGTTCTTATGGGCCTGTGGAGTTACTGGGCCTGTGCATATATGGCCTGTGGATGTTACTATGGGGCTCTGTGCATATTATGGGCAATGTGGATGTTATTATGGGGCTCTGTGCATATATGGGGCACTGTGGATGTTACTATGGGGCTCTGTGCATATTATGGGGCAATGTGGATGTTATTATAGGGCTCTGTGCATATTATGGGGCAATGTGGATGTTACTATGGGGCTCTGTGCATATTATGGGGCAATGTGGATGTTATTATGGGGCTCTGTGCATATTATGGGGCTCTGTGCATGTTATGGGGCACTGTGGATGTTACTATGGGGCTCTGTGCATATTATGGGGCTCTGTGCATATTATGGGGCATTGTAGATGTTATTATGGGGCAATGTGGATGTTATTATAGGGCACTGTGGATGTTATGGGGCACTGCATATTATGGGCACTGTGGATGTTATGGGGCACTGTGGAGGTTATTATGGGGCACTGTGCATATTATGGGTCACTGCATATTATGGGGCACTGCATATTATGGGGCACTGTGGATGGTATTTTGGGCACTGTGCATATTATGGGGCATTGTAGATATTATTATGGGGAAATGTGGATGTTATTATAGGGCACTGTGGATGTTATGGGGCACTGTGCATATTATGGGGCACTGTGGAGGTTATTATGGGGCACTGTGCATATTATGGGGCACTGTGGATGTTATTATGGGGCACTGCATATTATGGGGCACTGTGGATGGTATTTTGGGCACTGTGCATATTATGGGGCATTGTAGATATTATTATGGGGAAATGTGGATGTTATTATAGGGCACTGTGGATGTTATGGGGCACTGTGCATATTATGGGGCACTGTGGAGGTTATTATGGGGCACTGTGCATATTATGGGGCACTGTGGATGTTATTATGGGGCACTGCATATTATGGGGCACTGTGGATGGTATTTTGGGCACTGTGCATATTATGGGCATTGTAGATATTATGGGGCAATGTGGATGTTATTATAGGGCACTGTGGATGTTATGGGGCACTGTGCATATTATGGGGCACTGTGGAGGTTATTATGGGCACTGTGGATGTTATTATGGGGCACTGCATATTATGGGGCACTGTGGATGGTATTTTGGGCACTGTGCATATTATGGGCATTGTAGATATTATTATGGGGCACTGTGGATGTTATTTTGGGCACTGTGCATATTATGGGGCATTGTAGATATTATTTGGGCAATGTGGATGTTATTATAGGGCACTGTGGATGTTATGGGGCACTGTGCATATTATGGGGCATTGTAGATGTTATTATGGGGCACTGTGGATGTTATTATGGGGCACTGCATACTATGGGGCACTGTGGATGGTATTTTGGGCACTGTGCATATTATGGGGCATTGTAGATATTATTATGGGGCAATGTGGATGTTATTATAGGGCACTGTGGATATTATGGGCACTGTGAATATTATGGGGCACTGTGGATATTATTATGTGGCACTGTGGATGTTAGTATGAGTTACTGTAGGTTTAATATGTGGCGTGGAGTGTGTGTAAAAAGATGATACGAGGGATCAGATTTGGAGCACATCTTAGAAAAGGAGAACAGGGAATAGATTAACGAGGCGGTAACTCAGTCTAAAGAGATGCGTTTTTGGGGCACTCGTAGACTGTGGATACTGGGACGTAACCGCGTTGCCTGGGTTAGAGCATTCCAGAGAACTGGTGCAGCACAAGAGAAGTCTTGGAGACGTGAGACGCCGGCCTATAGAAGATGCTCGTCTTAGGTCATTAGCAGAACGGAGGGCAGTGGTAGGGTGGTAGGCAGAGACGAGGGAGGAGATGGAGGGTGCGGAGCCGTGGAGCGCTTTGTGGGGGAGAGAAGTTTATATTGGACTCTGTAGTGGACGGGCAATAACCGGCACAGGGTTTACACTATCCTGTAGAGCTCTGGAGGGGCTGCAGATCTCATTATAGGGAAACACTGACTGGTAACCAATATAACTAGTTTTTTTTATGAGTAAGGAGTTTTTTTTCCTTCATGGATTATCTATGTCAGCGCAGCCATCAGACTACACCCATACACCGGCTGTACCTAGTACCAGAGCTTGTAGTTGTAGAACTACAAATGACAGCATGCTCACAATGCTGCAGCAGTGCGTGAGAAATTACCTTTGTCTGTTAATATTTAATAAAGTTGTTTTATTAAAAAAAAACCTGTAAAATGTCATAAAAAGGCGATGTAACACTTTCAATAAAGTTGTTTTTGTAAGTTGCTAGGACGCTGGAACGCATTACGTCACTTCCGTCTGTCAGTGGAAACATGGCGGCGCCCAGCGGACACGCGTTAATTCACCGAGTGTTAGCGGAATGTCCGGTTACGAAGGCTCGGGCCTGTGAGCTGATATTACCGCACGGGCCTGTGAAGACCCCGGTGTTTATGCCGGTGGGAACTCAGGGCACGATGAAGGGCGTCACGGCCGACCAGCTGCGGGACCTGGGCTGTGAGATCTGCCTGGGAAACACCTACCACCTGGGCATGAGGCCGGTAATGAACCACTGGAGGCGGGGGCGCAGAGCTGACTGACAGGAAGTGCTACTGTCTGCTGAACTACAACTCCCAGCATTCCACAGTCACATTCTATGGGGAGGGGATCCAGTCTTGTGCAATAGAGTTGTTAATTGTTGATATTTAGGCAATTTAATATGCAAATGAGGGAGTCTTGTGATCCCATTGGCTGAGAGGCGTCACATGACTTCTTTCTTACGCTAAAATGACGCGTCCAACAACTACTTGTAATGAAAAGTAATCCGAAAGTTTCTCGCTCCTCTGTTATTCCGAATATCGGCTTCATGTCACAGGACGTAAGGGGGTGCGGGTGTATAGAGGACCCGGGGTGCAGCCAGGCCCAGGTGTATGGAGGACCCGAGTGTATGGAAGGTGTGGGTGTATGGAGGACCTGGGATGCAGCCAGGGCCCAGGGTGTATGGAGGACCCCGAGTGTATGGAAGGTGTGGGTGTATGGAGGACCTGGGTGCAGCCAGGGCCCAGGTGTATGGAGGACCCCGAGTGTATGTAGGGCTTGGGTTTATGGAGGACCCGGGTGTATGGAGGGTATGAGGTGTATGGAGGACCCGGGTGTATGTAGGGCTTGGGGTGTATGGAGGACCCCGGGTGTATGGAAGGTGTGGGTGTATGGAGGACCCCTGGTCTATGTAGGGTTTGGGTTGTATGGAGGACCCAGGGTGTATGTTGGACCTGGGATATATGGAGGACCCTGGTGTATGTAGGGCTTGGGGTGTATGGAGGACCTGGGGTGCAGCCAGGGCCCAGGGTATATGTAGGGCTTGGAGTGTATGGAGGGCTTGGGATATATCTTGGACCTGGGATGTATGTAGGGCTTGGGTGTATGGAGGGCTTGGGTATATCTTGGACCTGGGATGTATGGAGGACCCTGGTGTATGTAGGGTTGGGTGTATGGAGGGCTTGGGGTATATGTTGGACCTGGGTGTATGTAGGGCTTGGGGTGTATGGAGGGTATGGGGTGTATGGAGGACCCGGGGTGCAGCCAGGGCCCAGGGTGTATGGAGGACCCAGAGTGTATGTAAGGCTTGGGATGTATGGAGGACTCCGGGTGTATGTAGGGCTTGGGGTGTATGGAGGACCCTGGGTGTATGTAGGGTATGGGATATATGTAGGGCTTGGGGTGTATGGAGGACCCCGGGTGTATGTAGGGCTTGGGTGTATGTTGGACCTGGGATATATGAAGAACACTGGGTGTATGTAGGATATGGGGTGTATGGAGGATGAGGGTTGCATGGAGTGTGCGGGCTGCTCCGAGAGCACGGGGTGCAGGCAGGGCCCGGGATGAATGGAGGGTGTGGGGCACGGGCAGGGTGCAGTAAAGGACCCGGGGTGCATGGAGGGGCCTCAGAAGCTGCCACTGACAGGGGCAGCCATATCCAGCTCCCATCGCTGCTGTGTAATCACTCACATGCCACAGAGACCCTGCTTGTTGCTCTAATCTTCAAGTCCTCTCCAGGGGAACTGAGAAAAATAACTGACATTTGTTTCCCCACATCTTAAAAAAAAAAATGACTTGTGTAGCATTAAAGTCCGAGCTGTAAACACAACAGTAAATGATTTGCCCCAAACAACATACAGAAAGATTCGAAACGGCAGAATTTCCAATCCTTGGTAAAAAAAAAAATGCCGTGAAGTGAAATCGACCTGTCGTATCTACCCCAAGATGGTGTTGGTGAAAACTACAGCTCAGGGTGCAAAAATGAGGCCACTAAAGGAAAACGAAAAATGGTTTCAGAAAATGGCGACACAGAGCAATATATTTTTTTTTTTATAACAAAATTCAGAGTTTTTACACCAGTAAAATAATATAAAAAACATAAGTTCGGTGACCGTGGAATCGCAGCGACCAGAAGGATTTTGTTACTGGGGGGATTTTACTGAAGAGTGAACACGGTAAAAATATGCCTGGTTTGAGCCCCCCCCTTGCATGGTGGGATAATCAAATGAAGAGTCATTAGAGGCTGCGGTCTCTGCTCCCTCCCTGAAACAGAGTGTGATTAGTGAAGCCCATACCATTGGCTGGGCTAGTCCCTACTCTAGTGAGCATGCGCCGATTGTAAATTCCAACTTATGCTCGGTAGATCTCGGTCACTGTGCAATGTGCATAGTGACAGTGCACTCTATCATCGGCTCAGATAAGAAGTAGCGAGCCCGCAGGAGAGCGCACTGTCAGTGCGCATTGTATGAATACCCAGTGTGTAGAGACTAGTGGTTCCTCCGAAAGTGACGTCACTTGTAGGCGCAGCGCTGGCTAATCCTCGTAAAACGATCACTGACAGTGCGCTCTCTTGATGTAGTCTCCAGTCAGCACTGATAGGGCATTAACACTCTGACGAGAGGATTGGTAGCACCCAGCTGCACATTTTGGCCACAGCTACCTGGTGACTTTGGTTACATGACATAGAAGTGAATAGATTGGTGGTCCCACATGCACATTTCTTCATAGGGGCTTTGAGACCCCCTATTTTGGGATTAGTGGCTGTCGGACCCCCCAGAGATCATACATTTATTACCTATCCTGTACACCTAGTGTTTCCCTGAGTGTCCTAATTACCCTCTGTCCTTGTGGACAAATCTTCCTCCCTCTACCCTTCCATGATAGAATTTAACCCCTTTTTGCTTTCCTCCGTCAGGGCCCAGAAATAATGAAGAAGGTAAACGGCCTCCACGGCTTCATGAACTGGGATCGAAACCTCCTGACTGTAAGTCTGGGGTGCTGGAAGAGAGGGGAGATATGGTCTGCAGTAGCGATGCACTGACAGATTTGTGCCCGCCACCTTAAAGGGGTCCTGTCAATCATAGGAAACGCATAAAAAATGAGAGTAGGTGAAATGATAAGACTTTTCCCAAATACATGTCATTAGCAATTGTAGTAATTAACCTCAGTATTACAGTGGTGCAGGTTTTACTTTCACTTTACCAGGGTAGGAGCAAAATTTGCTGAGATTCTTGGAGATACCAAGTGTGGAGGCCTCTTCCTACTCCGTAATGACCTAAAATCCATCTTACAATGAGAAGATGCAGAATTCCGGAGAGACAGCAGTAAGGCGGCGGCACAGATCTCCCCTGCGTTTCCATGCTGCACAGTACAGTCTCCCTCTACGCAGTGGTATCTTTCAGCTCAGCAGGAAGTGAGTGAGACGGCTCAGGACCGCCATTTTTCTCTCTTAAAGAGACAGAACTTGTCTTTTATTAGACCGGACTTTTTGTTTCCTTATTATATATGCTTGAGAAAGGCTTCATATTTCAGTCTCTTTTATACTTTATGAAGTAGAGGAGGTGATAGGTCTTCTCTTAAAAAGGGTTGTCCCATAAGCAACATGTATTTCCTATCCACTGGACGTTCGATTGATGGGGGCTCCATTCTCATAGTGCCATTTAAACATCCCGTTCCCATGATCAGTGGGGATCTTGGCCACTAGATCCCCAGGGATCATACATACAGTATATCATCTATCCAGTGGGTTGTTTTTGGGACAATAGTCTCCCTTCCTCCACCCCTTATTGTGTCCAGTTGAACTCTGGGGGTCGAGTTCCTCACTGTAAATTTGACGCCGAGCTAAAGAACCTGGTAAAAGAGAGCGAAAACAAGTTCCCCCTGTATAGTCCCTGACTGGGGACAGAGGATACCAGGACTGCTGTCAGTCACTTACAACTTTATGGACTTTTTTTTTCTTAAATCTATTTATTTGGGACTAAAAATCATTTTTTTGTGATTGGGTTTTATTAATAATTTGCCTTCTCTTTCCTCTGCGTTGCACGATCTATTGCCGGCTACAGAATGAGTCAGCTGAAAATCTGTCAGTGAGCTCGTTCTGAGTTTTGAACTCTCGTGCGTGTTTCTTTCTGATTTATGACCACAGACCACATCAAAGTTTGAATGTCCTTTTTCATGATCTCTTGTTGCTGTCCCCTTCCCTGAAGAAGGTGTATGACTACAGGAGTGACGTCTATGCAAAGCAGTACGCCCCCGTTGCTTTCTGTAGGACTTGCTCAATAGCGCCACCTATCGACCCACATTTTCTACCAGACATTAGTGAAAATGTTTCCGGCGTCTGTGACTTTTCCCCTTAATGCCCCGTAATCATCCTTGTCCCCCGGCCACAGGACAGCGGTGGCTTCCAGATGGTGTCGCTGGTGGAGCTCTCCAAGATGACGGAGGACGGCGTGCACTTCACGTCTCCGTATGATGGGAAAGAGATTCTCCTCACCCCGGAGAAATCCATTGAGATCCAGAACGCGCTGGGTGAGTGACGTCTCCTCGTCCTTAAAGGGACAGCGCAGGCAAATACTGATGTATGGTCTTGTGCCGCCGGGGGCGGTCATATGCCGCTGACACGGTCATCATATTAAAGGTGAGCAAAAAGATTTGCGCTGCCTTCAGGAGAGCGTCACTTCTGCGTCCGTCATCATGGCTGCTCCTTTTGCTCACAGGGTTTTACGCGCCGTCATGACGCGCGCCACTTTATGGCATTGTGGGGTCTAGTTAGCGCAAGTATGCCGGCCTGCTGACGTGAAGGAACAGGCCATGCTTTCTGCTCGACTCTTGTCATCATGCCGTATCATTTTCTGTACGCAGCTCCCATGCAGACCTATGTTGTCTTATTTCTATAAACCAGCTGTAGGGGTTAAAACACTATTATGACTGCATCTTGAAGCCAGGGAGACCCTCATAGGCCGCCATCCTGGTGTTTGCGATTTTATGGCATCTCTGCAGTACGGTGCTTGTGCCGGACGCGGGCACTGGGTACAGGGGGCCTTTCCCTTGTCGTGTGATTGGGGGCATTGAAGGAGCCGGTGATGTAGCAGCCAGCTCGTCTCCATCTATATGTAACAAGTGGCGGCATTATCACTCTGGAGGGGGCATTTATATCATGTGGGGGGCACAGAGGGTAATTATAGTTTTAGGAGGATTACTAGTATTAGAAGAGACGCATTGGGAGAAGGGAGGGAGAGAAAGCTGAATCATAGGGGACACCCACTGAGCCCCGAGCCTGCAGCCTCCTCTGAGAATCACGTTAAACGGCACAACTGGCTGCATGTTTCTACCGCTACGGTGTGTCCTGTACATTGTCAGGGCTCGTCCTCATCCCTTTCTCTCCGCCCTCAGGCTCTGACATCATGATGCAGCTGGATGATGTGGTGAGCAGCACCGTCACCGGTCCTCGGGTGGAGGAGGCCATGTACAGGTCGGCACTAGGGGCGCTCACACTCGCCCATCTTCACATCGGTAATTATGAAACGTGACGCTGCATTTCCGCCGTTCTCTGTCCTCAGATCCGTCCGCTGGTTAGATCGCTGTGTCGCCGCCAACCGGAACCCGGAGAGGCAGAACCTATTCGCTATCATTCAAGGAGGTCTGAACGCTGAGCTGCGCAGGAAGTGTTTGGACGGTAGGTTCAGCATCGCGGCATGGCTCAATGGGCAGTGTTGTGAATGGGTTTGAGATGAGTTCTGAGCAGAGGCTCCCTCTGGTGGTTACAAGCGGTGCTAGTCTGTCCAGTGAAGATTGTGAGGACTGGGAATCAGGTGTTACTGACTGGTCTTATATAAGGGAGTCACCTTCCCATCAGGGTTGCCGGTGATCAATTGTTCTGGTCTGAATCCTTTATTCCAGTTTCCCTTGTAGCCTGCTGTGTCGTGTCTGCATCTCCTGCTAACAGATAAGACATTTTCTTCTTTTGTGTTTGTGCTATATTTTTGCATTTTGTCCTGCACTTCTGTGGGGGCCTTCAGGGTCCCCTCCGGGGGCTTCTGCCCTCTCAGTTTTGTTCAGCCACTGATGTTTGTACTTTTGCTTTTTCCAGTTTCTTCAGTGGCTGCTGTTTTGATTTTGTTACACCAGAGAACTAATTTAGGTGGAAGAGGTCGTGTGATCTCAGGTGTTTTTGAAATTAGTAGAGTTGGTGCTTTTCAGGGTTTTCTGGGATTGCAGTAAGTACCCTTCCTATCCTTTTCTATTTAGATAGTTTGGGCCCCAGCGTTTGCTCATACTATTTTCTTTCTGTGTCAGTATTTCTCTTGTCTAACCGCCATTACATGTTTGGGGGCTTTCTATTATCTTTGGGGTTCTGCTCCGGGGCAGATAGCTTTCCTATTTCTATCTTTAGGTGTAGTTAGTTTCTCAGGCTGTGACGAGGCGTCTAGGACCAACGTAGGAACGCTCCACGGCTGCCTCTAGTTGTGGTGGTTAGTCAGGGTACTGCAATCTCATAGATTCCAACTGCTCTGGTGTATTGCCTTTTTTACCTGCACTCCTCAGCTACCGAAACATAACAGTATCACCGGCCTAAAAATTGAAAATTGTATGGTACTCACAGAAGGGAAAAAATATTGTCAGAGTTGTCAGAGATATTTTTCTGTTTGTTGCATTTTTTTTTTTTTTTTTTCCCCTCTGTATCTCTGGGTGCTGGGGAGGATCTTTTCTCTCAATGGAGTTTGCACAGTTGTCTGGCCGTGTGGATCAGCTTGCCACTGAGGTTCGGAGTATTGCTATCTATCTTGCTGGGTTGCCTGTTGTGGAACCTAGGATTCCCATGCCAGATTTGTTTTTAGGGGATCGAGCTAAGTTTCAGAATTTCAAAAATAATTGTAAATTGTTTTTTGCCTTAAAATCTAAGTCCTCAGGGAACGCAGCGCAGCAGGTTCAAATTATCATCTCTCTCCTGTGCGGCGATCCTCAGGATTGGGCTTTTTCCCTGATACTGGGGATCCTGTTTTGAGTGATGTTGATGCATTTTTTCAGGCCTTGGGGTTATTGTACGATGAGCCTAATGTCACTGATCAAGCTGAGAAAGCCTTGTTGGCATTAAATCAGGGGCTTGATGACGCTGAGTTATACTGTCAGAGATTCCGTAGGTGGGCAGTCCTGACCAAATGGAATGACAACGCTTTGGCAGCCCTTTTCCGGAAGGGTCTGTCAGATAATGTAAAGGATGTTATGGTGGGATTCCCTGTCCCCTCTGGTCTCAATGATTCTATGTCATTAGCGATTCAAATTGACAGACGTTTGCGTGAGCGGAGAAGTATGCGTGGAATGGTGTTGCCTTGTGAGCCAGCTTCTGAACCCATGCAGTGTGATAGAGTGGTGTCTGGGGCACAGCGTCATGAGTTTCGAAAGCGCAACGGGTTATGTTTCTACTGTGGTGATGCCTCTCACGCTATTTCAGTCTGCCCTAAGCGGGGAAGACGTTTTGCACGCTCAGTTGTCTTGGGTAGTGTTCAGACTAAGTTTTTTATTAACTGTCACTCTGATATGCTCTCTGTCCTCATTTTCTGCTCAGGCTTTCGTTGATTCTGGAGCAGCTATTAACCTGATGGATTATGATTTTGCTAAATGTTGTGGATTTCCCTTGATACCCCTACAGAAGTCTATTCCCCTACTGGGGATCGATTCTACCCTTTGGCTGAGAATAAACCCCAGTTTTCTACTCAGGTGATAATGAGGGTTGAACCTGATCACCAGGAGTGCTGCAAATTTTTGGTTCTGTATAATCTGCATGATATTATCGTGCTGGGTTTTCCTTGGTTACAGTCTCATAATCCTGTTTTGGATTGGAAATCTGTGTCGGTAACCAGTTGGGGCTGCCAATGTGTTAATACCAACACTCCTGTTTTTTCTGCCTCCCCCCAGGCTCAGGATGTTCCTGACTTTTTGATTGATTTTTCTGGTGTGTTTAGCGAAAGTAAATCTGCATCCTTGCCTCCCCATAGGAGCTATGACTGCGCTATTGAATTAGTGCCGGGTAGTAAATTCCCTAAAGGTCGCCTTTTTAACTTGTCTGTACCTGAACATGACGCTATGCGGTCTTATATCAAGGAGTCATTGGAGAAGGGTCATATCAGACCATCCTCTTCACCCTTAGGTGCCGGTTTTTTCTTTGTGGCCAAAAAGGATGGTTCATTAAGGCCGTGTATTGATTATCGTCTCTTGAACAATATTACTGTGAAATATCAATATCCGTTACCCTTGATTTCTGACCTGTTTTCCAGGGTGAAAAATGCTACTTGGTTTACCAAGCTTGACCTCAGGGGGGCGTATAACCTTATTCGCATTAAGCACGGGGATGAATGGAAGACGGCATTCAATACCCCTGAGGGGCATTTTGAGTACCTGGTGATGCCCTTTGGGCTCACTAATGCTCCTTCCGTCTTCCAGTCCTTCATGAATGACATTTTCAGGGATTTTGTGGACAAATTTCTGATTGTTTATTTGGATGATATCTTGAGTTTTTCTAATGACTGGGACTCTCATGTGAAACATGTTCGGACTGTGTTCCAGATTTTGAGAGAGAATGCTCTGTATGTGAAGGGATCAAAGTGTCTTTTTGGCGTACAGAGGATTTCATTTCTGGGATTCATTTTGTCCCCATCTGTTATTGAAATGGACCCGGTCAAGGTTCAGGCCATCTGTGATTGGGTCCAACCTACTTCATTAAAGGCTCTTCAGAGATTTTTGGGTTTTGCCAATTTTTATCGTAAATTTATTGGTAATTTCTCGGTTATTGTTAAACCATTAACTGATTTGACCAGAAAGGGTTCTGATGTGGTGAATTGGCCTCCTGAGGCAGTCTCTGCATTTCAGGAACTTAAGCAGAGATTCACTTCTGCTCCTGTTCTACGGCAGTGTGATGAGTGCTGTGCTGGAATTGCTGTCCTCATCTTTTTTTTTTTGTACTGCTGAAAGCCCACCAAGCAAAGCCCCCCTCCTTCTCTCTGCAGCTCTCGTACTTCTCACCAACCCCCAGCCTGCACTCAGGCAGTGTAATGTGAGCTGCCAGTGCTGGAAGTTTTCCCGCTTCACCGCAGGGGTCCTGCATTGTCTGCACACGTGCTTTCTTCCTATAGCAGCCATTTTGGAGAATTCATTCTTTTTTGGTTAATAACACGGTGGGAGCATTCGCTAGAAACACGAAAGTTACTGTGTTGAACCATGCGCCGACGGGCATCGTTCCATGGTACTGGTAAACCCGTAACTCCAACAGAACCCGAGAAATGGAATTCTCGGGTGCCCCATGTACTAGCCCACCCAAGTGTGGGCTCATTGGAACCGTCATTTTGGAGTGAGATCATTGATAGGTCTGCCGTTATTCTGCTAGGTTCACAGGACGAGTTATGAACCTTATGATATTGCAGAGCTCAAACCATAGCTTGCAGCCAGGGGAGGTGGCCAGAGGACCAGCCCTTTTTGTGAGGTCAGAAGCTGACATGCATAAGTCTTGCAGTGAAGTTCCTTAGGCACTTTTCTGCTGGGATGTCCTGAGTAAGAGATCTACCAATGAACTATGACGTGTGGCTCCTTCCCCCAGCCTGGCTTGCCTGTAATGATCTAACAACCATGTGAGTTATCTTTCATTCTTAATCCCATTTTTATTTTATAACTGCATCTGTATATAACGATATTGTCTCAGTTTGTTACATCTTTTTATATTATATAAGCACTGCCTGGTTTTTAAGGAATAAACCTATAAATTTATTAGTTTGTTTCTCCTGCCTATAAACGAATTTGCACGTGCCTGAAGCACTACGCTAACTGTTTTGGGGTTGCTACGGACCCTCTTGATAAATTGTTCATCAAAAGCCGTAGCTGGTGGCAGCTAAAAGAAGGGGTGTAAAGTGTTAATCTATTGGGTGACGCTGGCAGTGACGGAGCGGGGTTTATAAGGGTACTGCCTGGCTGCAGCCAGGAGTAATTATAATTCCCTCACTGCAGCGTGCCCAATAGCCAGCACACATCCAAGTGACCCGTCTGGCGACCAATTATCCTAGGTGCAGTTCCCTGACTGACCTGAGGGTAAGGGGGGCGCCAGAGAGCTGCAAGTTCCTAAGTGGAAGTGGGATAATTATAAATCCCTGCAGTTTACTGGGTCGGACGGCAGCAGCCGTCGTGTGTGTGCGCGTTTTCGTCACATTTGCAGCACGGAGGGATCACAAGCCGTGATACCCCGGGCTACCGGTGGCGGACCGCGTGCCCGTTCATCACATATTGGTGGCAAGCGGTGGGATTATAGAGCATTAGTGATCTGGTTTGAGCAATCATCCATTCACTAAAAAAAAACTTGCACGGTTCTCAGCGACCCTGCAACTAAAGTTTTGGAGAACAGACTCAGTGTTTATTAGTCCTGAGACAATTGTGTGTACTTGCGGTTACCCCTCCCTTCTCTTTGTTTTTCTATCCTATCTTTTATTTGGCAAACATGGCTACAATAGGAGCAAGTTGGTACAAACTGCAGAAAAGGGACACTCTTGCGGGAATATGCATTTCCCGAGGCCGTGACCCCGGGCCAAACCAAAGCTCAACTGATCAAGGTCCTGATGTCACCGGACCACGCTGAGAGCGAGGAGGGCACAGAAGCTGGCCCAAGCCAAGGTGGGGCAGCAGCAGAGGCCCAAACCCTGCAGGCTTACACCCAGGGCGGGTTGGACCCTTACCTGCAGGCGGCCCTGGAGGAACTCCCCACCGACGACCGGGGGGAGCGCCTGAAGCTGATTCAGCAATACCAGCAGGAGGCCCGAGCGAGCGCCAAGCCGAGCGCCAAGCCCAGCGAGAGGCTGAGAGAGCCGAGCGGGAGGCTGAGAGAGCCCATGAGCTGGAGATGGTCCAGCGAGGGGCAATGCCCTCCACAGCCCAGAGCAGTGTGCCCAGCAGCATTCAGAGTCCCAAGCCCCGGCCGGAGCACTTTCCCGTGCTGGAAAGGGACGGAGACTTGGACACTTTTCTGCGGGCCTTTGAGAAAGTCTGCAGACAGTACCGGCTGCCTGCGACCAATGGGCCAGGTACTTGACCCCCGGGCTAAAGGGCAAAGCTTTGGAGGCTTTCGCTTCCCTCGCACCAGATCAAGACGAGTGACTATGAGGCCATCAAGCAGGCCCTGATTGCCAAGTACCAGCTAAAACCCCGAGGTATACCGAAAGAAGTTCCGGAAACCTCCAACGTGGCCCACCGGACCGTTATAGCGATGTGGTGCAAGGACTCAGGAACCCAAATTTGCCAGTGGGATCCAGGGAAAGGTAAGTTGACACCTATGAGGAGCTGAAAGACCTATGAAAAAAAAGACCAGTTCCCATCTGTGCCCAGCTGAGGTCCGACAGTTCATCCGGGACCGAGAACCGAGGACGCGGTCACAACAGCCGGATCGCCGCCCAGTTTATGAGGCCAATGGAAACCCGGGGTGGGGAAAGGCCGTCACCCCCGTTGGGGAGGGGGTAAGCCTGCAACCCAACCCCAGTGCCCCTGCCACCCTCCCTCTGGGAGGCCTATCCCCTTTGCCAGCCCCCCGGCCTACATCAGACCCCCGCCAGTGTTTCTCCTGCAAAAGGACGGGAAAACACAATCAGCGCCACCTGTCCGGAGAGGCAGAAAACCCCCCACCAAGGCCTCCGGGCCCAAACGCCTCTGTTCTTTTGGTGGGTGGTGGGTGGGGAGGGTTGTTTGACAACGTGCAGCCCCGTCCGCGTGGGGGCCCGTTTGCTACGGGCCTCAAGGACAACCGGGGCTGAACGAACCCTCTCCGACCCAAGGCGGCCCCTGAAGAGTTGATTCCGGGGAAAAAAAAAAAGTCACAGGGATTGGGGGCGTCCACTAACCCCTTGCCGATAGCCCGAGTTTTCATTGACTGGGGTACCGGGAGCGGGGTGAAGGAAGTGGGGGTGTCCGAAAACCTGCCCACGATTTTTTATTGGGGACTGATCTGGGGAGGATGGTGGGCGTACTAAGTCCCTGACACCCCTTCCCAATTGATGATAAGTTAACGTTAACCATGATGTTTGTTGATGTATGGGAACTGATTGTGTTACCTGTAATCCCTTTGCGAAGTGATGATGCAACTGTAACCTTTCTTTCCCTAGGACTGATGTTGATGGGATGTATCTGTGCCATCTGAATCTTTTAAACCCTTTCTCTGAAGGGTTGATGTGTCCACAGGTACAGGAGCGTTCAGTCCCGTCGCTCTGCGGAGTGAGAGGCTGAGGAACCCCGCAGGAGCAACGACAGTGCTCAAGAAATGGGGAGGTGCATGGGAACGGGAGGAAGGTGACGCCATGACATGACCGGCCACCGAGGAAGGTAATGGCCCATAAGTAGCATGCTCCTGAAGTGTTGGGGGGGATGGGGAGGAAGCCCATAGCAGGCAGGCTGTGGGTCTATAGAAATCCCCGGGGGGGACTGCAAAAGTAGTGCGTCACCCGCAGTCAGAGTTGCCCGGTTTCGCGGGTGCGCCCTGCCATCTGGACCCTCCTCCGCTACAGGAGAGACTGAACCGAGGTGGACCCAGGGGCCGGTCCCAGGGGGTTTCCCAGTGAGGAAGGAACCCTGACGTCACTTGGGGTCCCCTCCAGCCAGGAGTTCCAGGCCGCTCTGCACTCAGATGCGGCCTGGGGAACTTGAGGCACCTCGCCGAGACGCCCACCTCCGTGATGATAAGGAAGGGTGTTCTGGGAACGAGGAAGGTTGTACCGGGGGGACTCGGGGGGTTCCCAAAAGGAGTGGTTGGGGAAAAACACTGGTCGCCCGCCCCAAAGTTTCCGAGGGTGAGTTTTTGGGATTGCCCATAAAGTTTCCCACTCGCGGACACTTTGGGAATCGGCCAAAACAAGGCACGGCTGTCTAAACCTTCTATTGGCCCAAGAAGGGGACAATGGAACTAACTACTGCCGTTTTCCCTGTATCCCTGTCAAAGAGTGGGGAAGGCGGGGGCCTGCTCTTAAGGTCCCCTGATCCCGTTCAGTGATAGAGGCGCCTTTCCAGAGGATCGCGGTGGACATTGTGGGCCCGCTGGCCGTCCCCAGCAGCTCTGGAAAGCAAAACACCCCCGACTTGGTAACTACCCCTCCCCGGGCCCCCCGGGGGCGAGCTTTTTCCCCAACTAGGGCAGAAAGGTGGGGGGATGCCGGGGCCATCTTTTTAGGGGGGGAAAAATTTCCCCGGGAATGTTACCGAAAGGGGACCAATTGCCGCCTAATAAGGCCCCTGCAGCAAAATGCAGGGGGAGGGGGTTTGGAAACGAGTGCGTATCCCCCACGACCAAGGGGTTTTTGTGAGCTTTTAAAAGGACCCTTTAAAAAAGATGCTCCGCATGCGGTTGAGACCGGGACCAAAATTTGGGGGGGTACCTCCCACCCCTGCAAAATTTCCCTACAAAAAAGTCCCCGGCCTCAAAAAGGGGGTTCCCCCCTTCGAGCCCTGTAAGGAGGGGGAGCCCCGGGGGGGCCCCTTGGGGGTTTATAAGAGAATCCGGGAAAGACCAAACCCCCCCGGGGAATGTCCATCGGGATTTTTGCATGGGGGGTTCCGCGACAAGATGCAGACCTTTACGCATTTTTGGGCTGACAACATGACGCGGCCAGGCTGACCAAAAAGCACTGGTACGACCAGAACGCCTGGGGGGGGGACCACCAGGGGGGCAAAAAGGGGGGGTGCGGTTTTCCGTCCAAAAGGATAACTTCAGGAAAACCGGGAAGGCCCCGACGTCATGCACCAACAGCCCCCCCCCGCCCCCCACGTGGCCCGCCTTGCCCCCATGGGGGGGGGGCCAAAAGGCCCCTTTACTAAAAAGATGAAGGCCCATCCGAACTGAACCTGGGGGCCTTACCGGTCTCAATCTGCCCGAGGAGGGGAAAGGATCCCCCCCTAAATCGGCCCCAAAAAACCCCAAGGGCCCCCTTAAAAGGGCTGGAGGGAAATGCCTCGCTAACCTTTTTCCCAGGGGTTGCAGTTGGCCCCCTTTTTGGGGGCCCTTGGGGGCCCAAAGTTCGGGGACCCCCCCAAGGCCCCATTGGGGGGGCCCCCGGGTGGACCCCGGGGAACCGCCCCGTTACGGGGACACCTTAGGGGATCTCTGGGAAAAAGGCAGCAATTTTTCCCCCGGAGATCCATGAGGTTTGAGCTGGGGGGGCCCCGGCCGCCAAAAAGCCGGGGCCCACCTTTTTGTTTTTTGAAAAAAAGGTGGGACCCCCCGGTTTTTCTGGGGGGACACGAGGGCTCAACCCATACTCCTCTGACCCCCCCAATCCCACCATGGGGGATCGCGGGAGGGGTTTTTGGCGAATCCAAAAGAACAATCCATCAGGTTTTGACCGGGGATAGGGGCCAAATTCCCCTGGCCCTGGGGCCCCCAGGAGAAATCTGCCTTTATCACCCCTTTTGGACGTACGAGTCCACGGCATGCCTTTGGCAAAAAGGAAGCCCCTGCCATTTTCCAGCGGAGGTAACCCCACCTGCTTCGGGGACTGGAGGAGTCCTTTTGGGTCCCGGGGGACAATTGCCGCTTCATTTCCACCTGGGGGAAACCCTTTCAGCCCCGGGAGGTGCTCAAGCTTTTCACCAGGCAGGTTGACCAAAGCCGGGGAAAACCCCAAGAGGGGCATAGGGAGGTCCACTACCGGGGGCCCCGGGGTAGGCGGGGGTTCCAGAGTCCGAGCCCGAGAAAGGGGCCCGCATCGGTCCGGCCCCCCCCCAGGACCAAAAAGCAGGGGAAGCCCTTTCCCGGGGGCCCCCTGGGGTTTTTTTAAAAAGGCTTTTTGTCCGAACTTAGGCCATTGAAAAAACCCGGACGGACCTCCCGGGGGGGGTCTCCCCAAAAAACCGGCAACGGACAGATGGCTGTGAGGGGTTTCCGAGCTTTAAAAAAAGCCCTGTCACTTCCAGTTTTAAAAAAGGCCGCAAACAGCTGGGCCTTCCGGGACAATGCCCCGGAATTTGGCCTGGGTTTGCGACTCCCCCAGGTTGTTCGGGGGAAGGAGCACCCCTTTCCTGAGCCGGAAACTTTCCAAAAGGGGAAGGGCATACCCACCATGGGAAAGGGTTGCCCCCCGGGGGGGCTTTTGCAATTTTCAGCCCTACCTGACAGGCGCACCTTAAGGGGGGTCACCGACCACAACCCTCTGACTGGCCCCCACACTTTTCCGGAACCTTGGAGGTTGCCCGCGGGCCTTGCCCTGCAGCAGTATGTTTTTTCCGTACAACACAAGAAAAAGGATCTCAGGGGAAGCGAGGGTTTTTCAGGGCGGGCGAACCCGCTGGGTGCGCATTTTGGATTCCCCACAGGTCTCCTCCGAGCGCCCCAAAGGGGGGGAGGGTGATGAGTGGTGTGGAATTTGGGGTGTCTAAAACTTTTTTTTTTTTTTCGCGGGAAACCCCCCCAAGCAAACCCCCCTCCTTCTCTCCAGCTCTGTACTTTTTCCCAAACCCCCAGCCCCCCCCTAAAGGCAGTGTAATGTGAGCTGCCGTTTTTGGAAGTTTTCCCCCCCTTTACCGCAGGGGTCCGCATTGTTGCCCGTGCTTTTTCCTTAGCAGCCATTTTTGGGAATTTATTCTTTTTTTGGGTTTTAAAACACGGTGGGGGCATTCGCTAGAAAAAACGAAAAAATTATGGTTGAACCTGCCCACGGGGGTCTTCCCCTGGCTGGAAAAACCCAACTCCCCAAAGAACCCGAGAAAAGGAATTCTCGGGGCCCCATAAAAAAACCCACCCAAAATTTGGGGTATTTTGGAACCTCATTTTTTGGGTGAGATCATTTATGGTCGCCTTTTTCTGCAGGTTACAGGACGATTATTAACCTTTTATTGCAAGCTCAGACCATGTTTCAGCCAGGGGAGGGGGCCAAGGGGCCGCCCTTTTTTGAGGTCGAAGCGACTTCATAAGCTTTCATGAATTTCCTTGGCATTTTGCGGGATGTCCGAGAAGAATCTACCAATAATATGACGTGTGGCTTTTCCCCCACCGGCTTGGGGCCGAAAAAATCTAAAAACCAGGAGTTTCTTCTTTCTTAAACCCATTTTATTTTTAACGCATCTGATTAAAAAAATATTGCTTAGTTTTTTAATCTTTTTTTATTATAAACACTGCCGTTTTTTTAAGGAAAAAACCAAAATTTAAAGTTTTTTTTTCCTGCCTTTTTAAAAAGAAAATTTTTAGTCCCCAAGCACTACGCTAGTTTTTGGGGGGTTCAAAAGGGCCCTCTATAAATTGTTAAACAAAGCCACGGTGGCACTAAAAGGAAGGGGGTAAAGTTTAATTTTTTGGGGAGCTGGATGACGGAGCGGGGTTTTAAGGGTACCCGGTGAGCCAGGGTTTAAAATTAAATTTTTCCCACTGCAGCGTGCCCCAAAGCCAGCACCATCCAAGTGACCCGTTTTGGCGAAAAAATTTTCCAAAAGGGCATTTCCCCCGATGACCAAGGGAAAAGGGGGGGCCCCCCAGAGAGCTGCAATTTTTCCAAAATGGAATGGGATAAATATAAATCCCTGCGTTTGGGGGGGTTTTGGAAAAGGCAGCACCCGGGGGTTTTTTTGTGGGGGGCGTTTTGTCACATTTGCAGACGGAGGGTTTTACAAGCCGTTTTTTTCCCCCGGGGTTTCCGGTGGCGGACCCCCCTTTCCCGCCCCTCACAGGCCCCCCGATTTTTTTTCTGCCTTTTTTTGGGGGAGGTTGATTCCTTTTAAAAATTTGGGGGAGGTGCCTTTTTGGGCCCCCAAAAAAAAACCAGGGGGCCTCTAAAAGAAAAACCCTTTTCCCTTTTTTTTCCTCAAAAATTTTTTCCCCTTTTCTGAACTAATTTTTAAAAGTGGGTAAGGGGAAAATTAAAGGGGCCCTTTTAAGGGGGGTTTTAAAAATTTTTTAGATTTTTGGGTGGAGGGAGCCAAACATCAGGGGGTGGTCCTTTAGGGGCCAAAAAATTTGGTCATCGGGGAAACTGAAAAAGGGCTAAAATTTCCCAGACGGGCCCCGGTGGGCCTTTTTTTTCCCCCACGTTTTAATTTTGGGGTTTTTTCCCCCTTTTTTCCCCGGGACAAAGAATTTTTAAAGGGGGATGCCCTCTCGAGGAGTTTCCTTGCGGCTCCCCCGATTTTCCCCGCCCCCTTTTGTTTTTTTGGGAAAAGGGTGTAGTTTTCCCGCCATCTCCCCCAAATTTTTTAGACTTGCTCTGGGGGTTTTCAGAGGATGGGCCCCGAGTGCCCCCCCCTTTTGGGAAAAAATTTTTTTGGGGCCCGGACCGTGGAAAAAGAGGGTGATGTTTTTGGGAAAAAATTAAAAAGGTTTTTGCGTTGGCGGGGGACCCCGGGGGAATTTTGGGGCCCAAAAAGACTTGGGGAGCCCCGGTCCTTTTGGGGGGGCCCACCTTGTCTGTGATGTCAGGGAATTTGGGCAGTCCGGCGGGTTTTTCTCTCGCCAAACCCTTTGGGGGCCCCCTTACCCCCCCCTAGGGGTTTTTTTTGATCCATTCCCCGGGCCCCAAAGGGGGACCAGGGCCCCCTATCTCTAGGATTTCTTTTCCCGGGCCCCTTTCCGTTTCCCGAAATGCCACCATGGGGGGAATTTGTGATGGGTTTTTTCCCAAAATGATACATCTTGTCCCCTTCCCCAAGTTCCCTTTTCCCCCTCTGAATTGGTGCCGTTTTTCCCTTTCGCACGTGGTTCTTTTTCACGGCTTTCCCGAGAACATTGTTTTTACAGAGGTTTCCCCCTTTTTTTCCCCCGATTTTGGAGGACTTTTTGTTCTAAATGGGTGTTCAATTGTCCCCTTTTTTCCCCGGGATTTCTTTTCCCCAACCCCAAAAATCAAAAAAAGAGGGAAACAAACCGACATTGGGGGCTTTTAAGATCTTTTTTGGGCTGCTGATCAGGATGACTGGGAACCTTTTTTTTCCTTTGGCTGAGTTTGCTCCCTTTTAAAAAAAGGGCAGCTCTGCTCCCCTTTTTTTTTCTTTTCCTTTTTTTTAATTTTTTGGGGTTTTACCCCGATTTTTTTTTAGGGCAGACGGAGGGTTTTTTTCTGTCCAGGGGTTGGCTCTTTTTTTGGGAAAGGGATTGGGGGCTGAATTTTTGGGGGAGGTTGTGGAGAGGTTGTCCCTCTCTCAGGGAGGGCCCCCCGGGGTTTTTTAAAAACCCGGGGGGGGGTGATGGTCCTTTTTTTTAAGTGGGGGGCTTGGGGGGGGTTTTCCTCAAAGAATATTCCTATGAGAGTAAAAAAACTCCCCCCAAATTTTAAACCTGGTTCATTGGACCTTATAAGACATGGAGAAAATTTTTTTAAACCCCCTTTTTTTTTCGTTTGCTTTTTTTCCCGGGGGAAAATTTTAAAAACCATAACGTTTTCCACAATCCCTTTTTTAAGAGGGGTTTTTTGGGGGCCGGGTTTTTCCCCCCCGCTGTGCCTCCTTTTTAACCCCGTTTTTTTGAGGGGGGAATTTGGGGTATGTGGTTGAGGAAAAAATTTTTTTCTCTTTTTTTTTAGACGGAAATCCAGTATTGGTTTTAAAAAAAGAGGTTTGGTCAGGAAGAAAAAAAATTCCCCTTTGGGGGGTTTTCTTTGGGGCATCCATGCTAGGAACCCCTTTTTTTGTGCGTTTTCATAGAACTTTTCCTGGGGCCGCCTGGTTGCTCAAATGAAGGGGGTTTTTTGGGGCCCCTCCTTTAAGGGGGGGGGACGTTGTTTAAAAAGGGTTTTTTATTTGGGTTTTGAGCAGAGGGCTCCCCCTTTTTGGGGGTTTTTAACGGTGTAGTCTTTCCTTTTTGATTGTGGGACTGGAATCAGGGTTTTTTTACTGGTCTTTATATAAGGGGTCACCCTTTTCCCCCAGGGTTTCCGGGGATCAATTGTTCTGGTCTGAATCCTTTTTTTCCCGGGAGCCTGCGGGTCGGTCCCCCATCTCCCCCCCAACAGATAAAACCTTTTCTTTTTTGTTTTGTGCTATTTTTTTTGCAAAATTTTTTCCTCACTTTGGGGGGGGGGGTTCAGGGGTCCCCCCCGGGGGGTTTTTTCCCTCCCCCGTTTTTGGTTTAAAAAACCCGATTTTGTACTTTTCTTTTTTTTCCCCCTTTTTTTAGTGGCTTCTGTTTTGATTTTTTGTTACACCAGAGAAAGAATTTTTTAAAGGTTTTGGAAAAAGGGGGGGGGGATTTTCAGGTGTTTTTGAAAAATTTTTTTGATGGGGGCTTTTAAAGGGGGTTTTCCCCCGGGTTGCAGAAAAACCCCCCTTTCCCCCCCTTTTCAAATTTTTTTTGTTTGGGGGCCCCCCCCTTTTCCATACTATTTTTTTTCTGTGTCCCCCATTTCCTTTGTTCCAAAACCCCCCTTAATGTTTTTGGGGGGCTTTCTATTATCTTTGGGGGGGTTTTGGGCCCCCGGGGGCCCCCAAACTTTTTTCCATTTCTATCTTTAGGGGTAGTTAGTTTTTTGGGGGGGGGGGGACGGGACAAAAGGGGCCCCCCGGAAACGTGGAGACCCCCGGCTCCTCTAGTTGTGGTGGTTTTTTTTGGGACTCAATCTAAAAGATTTCCAATTTTTCTGGGGTTTTTTTGCCCTTTTTTTTCCCCCCCCTCCCCCCGCTTTTTGAAAAAAACCCCTAAAGGGGAGCCTTTTTTTAACCCATGCCAAAAATTTTTTTATGATTTAGGCTGAAATCTCCCCCCCCTTTCCCCCGTTGGCCCCAAGGGGGGTTCCCCCCAAAAACCCTTCTCTGAAAAAAATGACTTCTTTTGGGAAAATTTTTTGTTTTTTTCCACCCACCTAGAGTGTTTCAGCCTGGGGTGGGAATGCAGGATAAGTAATGTATGTACACAGGGCTGCACCAGCAAATAGTGAGTTTTTCTTGGGGGATAAAAAAGGATGTAACCAGGAACAGAATTAAATTTTTTTTACCAGGACGCCCCAGCCAAAAATGAGTTCCGCTCTGGGGTTTTAATACAGGAGGGGGCTCGGATCAGGGGGTTTAAAAGTTTTTTTTCACAGTGACTGCACCAGCAGAATAGGGAGTGCACTCTGGATATAATCCCGGATGTAACTGGGGGGGGTCAGAAAAAGTACACGTGACTGCACCCCCCGAATAGTGAGTGCAGCCCTGGAGTTTTTAAAACGGGGGTGAAATCAGGATCAAAGGGGAAGTACACAGTGACTGCACCCCAGAATAGTAAAATGCGGGGGTTGGGGGAAAAAATGCAGGATGTAACTGGGAAAACAGAAAAGAAAAAGTATGAAAACCCTGACTGCACCCGAAAATTTGGGGGTGCAGCTCTGGGTATAATACGGGGTGAAAATCAGGACAGAAATTTTTAAAAGAAAGGGGGGGGGGACCAGGGGGCTGCCCCAGCAGAATAGTGAGTGCAGTTTTTGGGGGGAAAAAATACAGGAGGGGAATGGGGGTCAGTAATTAAGTATGTACACAGTGACTGCACCAGCAGAATAGTGAGTGCAAACTCGGGAAAATTTTAATACGGGGGTGTAACCAGGATCAGTAATGTAATGTATGTACACAGGACGGGGACCAAAAAAAAATTTGTGAGGCAGCTCTGGGGAAAAAATACAGGAAGAAAACCAAAAGGTTTTAAAAATTTAAGGGGGTAAGGGATGAAACCACTTTTGGGCTGTACCAGCAGAATAGTGAGTGCAGCTCTGGGTAAAATTAAAAGGGGTGTAACCCAGGATCAGAAAAAGTAATGTATGTACACAGTGACGGGGACCCACCGAAAGGGAGGCAGCTCGGGGGTTTTTAAAAAGGATGAAACCCCCGGATCAGTAATGAAATTTGTAAAAAAGTGACCACCGCAAAAAAAGTGATTTTCACTCTGGGTAAAAACGGGGTGAAAAATCAGGATAAAATAATTTTTGGTCCCCCCGGGGGAATTTTTCCAAAACCCGCAAAAATAGTTGAGTCCCCGTTTTGGGGGTTTTATAATACAGGATGTAACCCAGGCTAAGTAATTATGTAAAAAAAATGACCCCCCCCAGCAAATAGTGAGTGCACTTGGGGTAAATACGGAGGAAACTCAGGATCAGAAGGGGAATTTTTATGAAACAGTGACTGCACCGCGAAAAGGGGGTTTTAAAACTTGGGGGGAAAAAAATTAAAAGGCGGGAAATTTTGGGGAAAAAAAGTAAGGGTTAAGTATGGACACGGGACTCCACCAGAGTTTAGTGGGGGGAAAGCTCTAAAGTAAAAAATAAAAAAGGGGATTTTTTTAAAACGGGTTTCCCCTTTTAAAAAAAAGAAAAACAGTGACTGCCCCCGCAGAATAGGAGTGCGCTCTGGGGTATAAACGGGGGAAAATTTTAAAAAAACCCAAAAGGATCAAAAAAAGGGGAATGTATGTACACATTTTACTCCCCCCTCAAAAAATAGTGAGGGGGAGCTCGGGGGTAAAATACAGGTTTAAAACCCCGGATCAGTTTTTTGTAAAGTATGAAAAAAAGGGGACGGGCCAAAACCCGGCAGAAAAATTTTAAAGGGGGGAGCTCGGGGCGGGGGAAAAAAACAGGATGAATAAAAGGGTCGGGGAATGTTTTTGTATGTACACAGGACTGCACCGAAAAAATAGTTTTTTCAGCTCGGGGGGATTATAGGGGGTAATTTTAGGATCAGTAATGTAAACATGACTGCACCGCAGAATATTTTAGTGCAGCTCGGGGGAAGCAGAGGGGAAAAACTCACATAAAATGGTGCCCTTTTTTTGGGGGAGTACTAAAATTTTTGTGTCCGCCCCCATTTTTATACAGTAATTTTTTAAAATTCCCCCCCATTCGTTTTTTCTCCAAAAAACGTCTGTTAAAATGAACTCATTTTGGAAAAATTTTAAATTTAAAGTACATCTGTTTTCCCTTTTTTATTTGGAAAAAGGCCATGTTTTTCTTTTTAAAAAACCCCTTTTAAATTTTGCGTTTCCGAAAATATGCTCGGGGCCCAAAGTTATTTTCCCCATGAAAACCTTTTTTTTTTTTCCCCCTTTTTTAAAAAAATAAGGGTCGAAACGCTTCCCCCCTTTTTTTTTTTTTTTTTTTATATCCCCCTTTTTTTTTTTGGGGTTTCCTTTTTTTTCCAGGTGAGGTCCCATCCCCCGCACAGACATTAATTTGTCTGCAGCCCCCCCTAGGGGGAGTTTTAGGGGCCGGGGCAAAAATACTGTTTTTTTATGAAGTTGTCAGCTCTGGAGCCCTCTAGTGGGGGCTCCCGGGTTTTTTTGGGTTTTTTCCCTTTTTTTTAGACACAGGGGCTAGTAAAAGTTCCCTTTTCCCTTTTTTTCTCAAAATTTTTTAAATTTACTTTTTATCTTAAAAAAAAGTGGGGCTGATCTCTTTTCAAAAAAGACCATGGGGAGATTTTCCCCCGGTTTTTCCATTGGGGGGCCCCACGGGGGGGGGGAAAAAAGGACCACTTTTGGCGGATGGTGACCCCCAGCACGGGCTATTTAAACCCCAAAGGGCCCAAACCCCGCCCCCTAAAGGGGAGGGGGGGGGGCCCCTTTTGGAAATATTGTGCTTTCTCTCTTTTTTAAAAGGGAATTTTGCAAAACCCCCTTTAAAAGGGGTTTTCTTTTGAGAGTCTGTGGGTACTGAGCCCCCCCCGAGGGGGGAAAAGACTTTCCCCCTCGGGGTGAGCACTTTTCCCCCCCTTTGTTTGGGTTTATCGTGTACATTTTGTCCCCCCCAAACAGCCATCATCAAAACTTTTTTTTTTTTGGGGTTGGGGAAAATTTTTTCTTTTTTTTTTTGGGCTGATTACACCACAAAAACTGTTTTTCCCCCGGGCCCCCACCCTGATATTGGGGGCCCCCATCGTTTTTCTGAATTAATGCAATCGCTGATCTTCGAACCTTTCTCGTGTCTTTCTCTGACCTAGGGAGTCTCATCCCCCCCAAACCCCCCACGAACCTTTTTTAAATCGGGGGGGAAACTTTATCTCCCCAAAACCCCAATGATCCCTCTTTTAAAAGGGGGCTTTCCACTCAGGTTTTTTGAATCAGGCTAATCCTTTTCCCCAAAAACCCCCTTTGGACGGGTCCGGCGTGATTTTAAAAAACTGATGCAACTGGGGGAGGTTTTTTTGGGGCCCCCTCCTCTTTTGGGGGTTTTTTAAAAACCGGGAAAAAAAAAAAATTTTTCCCCCTTTTCAGTGCCGAGAGAGAGAGATACCGTACCGGGGCCGTTTTTTTTTAAAAAAAAAAGCCGGATGGCCGGGTTCAAAAAACCTTAATGTGAAAGAGCCCAACTCGTTGGGGGGCTCATTTTCCCAAACCCTACCCCAAAAACCCCTTTTAAAAAAGAGCCCTCATCCCCCCAAACCCTCCGATTTCCTTCCAAAATGGGGGGAATCTCATCTCCCAGATCCTTTCTAATCCCCCTAACTCGTGGGGGCTCATCCCCCCCTCCCTACCGATCCCCCAACTTTAGGGGGTTCCCCCCTTTTCCGATCCTACTGATCCCCCAAAATCGGGGGGGGTCTCATCCCCAAATCCC
This sequence comes from Oophaga sylvatica, assembly GCA_033576555.1. Lineage (NCBI taxonomy): Eukaryota > Metazoa > Chordata > Amphibia > Anura > Dendrobatidae > Oophaga > Oophaga sylvatica. The sequence goes on along the minus strand of JARQOD010000004.1, from coordinate 544,024,832 downwards.
TGCGATCCTTAACTCAGAGTTCCCTCTCCCCCAAAAACCCACTAACCCTCTAACTTGGGGGGGAGTCCATCGCCAAAACCCTACCGATCCCCTAACTCAGGGGGGATTTTTTTCCCCCCGATCCCCACCAAAAACCCCCCCCTCGATCTCCTCTACGAGATCCCTACTAAAAATTTTAACTTTTTGGGGGTCTCATCTCCCAGACCTTACTGACCCTCTAATTGGGGGGGGCTCTCTCCCGACCCCCCCCGATCCCTCTAAAACTCGGGGGAGTCTCATCTCCCCCAAAAACCCATGAACCTTCTAACCGGGGGGGGGTTCATCTTTTCCTTTTTTCCCCCCCCTTTTCGTGTTTTTGTGAAGTCTCATCTCCCGATCCCCACCCCCCCCCCTTTTTTTTGGGGGGGCCGTCTCTCAACCCCCTTTTTAATACCCTAACCGAGGGTCTATCGCCCAATCCCAAAAATCCCCCTAACCCGGGGGGTCTCATCCCCAAAAAACCCTTTCCCATCCCCCGGCTCTAGGTGTCTCATCCAGAACCCCCCTTTTTTCGGGGGGGGGGTTTTTTTCTCTTTCCCCCGATCCTTTTTTCCAATCCGTCTGACCAAAGACGTTTCATCCCCCCCCTCCCCACCGTCCCCTGACTCTGAGGTTTTCTCACCAGAACCCCCCCGACTCGGGTTGCGTCTCATTCTCCCAGATCCCACCGATCCCTTAAAAAAGGGGGGTCTCATTCCCCGATCCCCCCCGAAACCCAACTCGGGGGGGTCTCACTCCCGATCCCCAGGGGATCCCCCCGACTGGGGGGTTGTCCTTTAGACCCCCACCGATACCGCAAAATAAAAGGTGTCTCTCTCCCAGATCCCACCCCCCCCTCTAATCAGCAATTTTCATCTCCCAGACCCTCGATCCCTCTAACTCGGGGGGGAAATCTCATCCCCAGATCCTACTGATCCTCTAATGGGGGGGTTTTTCTCCCCGATCCTACTAACCCCCCTAATTTTGGGGGAGTTTTTTTCATTTTTTCCCCAAAACCCTACCGATTTCCCCCTAACCGGGGGGGACTCATCCCCAGTCCCTCCCAAAAACCCCTATCTCAGATTTCCCCCCCTCTGAGACCCCACTAATCCCTCAACGGGGGGGGTCTTAAACCCCCAGATCCCTACGACCCCCCTAATTTTGGGGGGGTCCCCATCTCCCCCGACCTAGATCCCTCTAAAACCGGGGGGGGTCTCATCCCCCAAAAACCCCCACTGTCCTTTAACCGGGGGAGTCCATCTTCCTTTTCCCTCCCCACTCTGTTTTTTGTGAAGTCCTCCCCCAGACCCCCCCCGATCCCTCTGGGCTTTGGGGGGTTTTTTCCCCCAGCCCCCTTTCCAAACCTCAACTCAGAGGTGTCCATTGCCAACCCAATGATCCCTCAAAACCCGGGGGGGGTCTCTCCCCAGAACCTTACCGATCCCCACTCTAGGGTTTTCACCCAGGACCCCTCTGACTGGGGTTTTTTCTCATTCCCCAGATCCTTCCCAAATTTTCCCCCGACTCAGTGACGTTTCACCCCCCGATCCCTACCGATCCCGTGACTCTGAGGGTCTCCCTCCCAGGGGGCCCCCTGACTCGGTTGCCCTCTCATTCCCCAGACCCCTTTCCGATCCCTTTTGGGCCTGGGGAGTCTCATCCCCCACATCCGTACCCATGCCCCCTGACCACGACATATTATGATTAAAAAATTTTTAAAAAAAACCCCCCTTTTCCCTTTCCCCTCAAAAAGTGACGTACTTTCACAGATACAGCTCCCGAACCCCCCTTTTCTCTCAGGGGCAAAAGGGGGAAGCACCCCGAGCAAAGCCCCGGGGGGGGGGTGTCCGGGTTTTCCCACTGGGTATTCTAAAAATTCGTGATCAGAGTAAAACACACCCAAGATTAAAATTTTTTGGGTTTAAATTTTTCCCCCAAAAGGGGGCACTAATAAATTTGGAAAAAACAGTAGGCATTAAAAGGGGAATTTTTCAAGGGGATTTGCAGTCAGGTAAAAATACAACATAATGGTAAAAAGGGGTTGGGGTTTAGTGGAGGTCAATTTTTCCAGGTTTTTGCATGTGGGGGCGGGGGGCTCTGCATCCCGGGTGAGAATTTTTAATTGCTGGACAGTCCCCCCCAAAACCCTGTGCCGTGCCCCCTTTGGGAGATTGCCCTTTTTCCTTTTAGATCTTTATGCTTGGTTTTTGTGGAATAGAGAG
>JARQOD010000004.1:543988418-544022492 GCA_033576555.1 Oophaga sylvatica | reverse complement strand
TTTTCCCTTCAGTGAAGTAAAATAAATAAAGATGTATATAATCCGGCCGTATGGGGAATTGCAGACATATACTCTCCTTATAAGTCCAGACATTTATACACAGAGCTGTATTTTGCAGTGTGGATGAGAAGCGATGCTGGAGGTGTGGGCTCTGGAGGTGGAGGTTGGGGCAGGATGTGACTTGTAGTGCGGAGCTGACACTCTGCTCGCGTATTCTCTATGTCGGTAGCACATCGTGCTCCTCCGTCGTGTTGTCAGTGCTGATTAGCTGTCATTTAGCTCAGTAACTTCTCGTAGTTATGATTTCTCGCCGTGTCTTTCCCTCCTGCCTCGATTTAACCCCTTCATCATCTGATCCTATTCGCTCCCCACGCCCTATCTTCATTTTTCAGTCCTCAGTCTGGCTTCCTCCCTTCCCCCGCCCTCGTTCCTTTTCTCTCTGCCATCATCAGTCCAAAAAATTCCAAAGTTGGAAAATCTGACACAGTCCTGATATATCTCACTGTATAAATATATATATATTTCATTTTTTTTTTTAATACCAACATGTTGACATCACAGGAAAGAGCGCTCTACAATTGGCCACACACTGAGCCAATCCCCGGCCCCTCCGCAGACTCACGGCTACGGAGAATGGGACATTTAAAAAGTTGAAGGGAAGATTTTTAAGAGCATCTTCTGAAGGAGCGAGGCTACAGGACAGATCATCATGGCTGCTGCTCACTTCGTCAGGGGCCCGGCCTATGGACTCAGTGCAGAGGTGAAGAACAAGGTGAGGAGCTCGTCCCAAGAGCATGCAATCAAAATCCGAATGTGTAGAGCGTGTGTGGAGCGGCCACCACGAGAGCCGACCAGTCCTTCCATTATATGACGCCACGGACTCGCGAGTATCTGGGTCTGGTCTGCGGAGCTGACGCTCCGTATCTGCTGGTAGTGCTAGATTTTGGATGGGATGTGATGAGCTGACAGTCAAAGGGTATGTGCACACTTGTCTTTCTGAGACGCAGTAATGTCGAGATGACGTGCCGGTTATTATTCCGTATTTTGAGCTTCTTTTAACCTCTTTAGGTTTCGTAAGTTATGAAGGACGGGACCGCTCCATGGTGCGATATGGACGCTTATACACATAGTTAAAAAAATAAACAAAAAAGTCTCAGATATCTGTTATATTACAGGTCTTCTATTAAATGTCAGTGTCATCATCCTGTACCCCGAGTGTCATTATCCTGTACCCCGAGTGTCAGTGTCATCATCCTGTACCCCAAGTGTCATTATCCTGTACCCCCAGTGTCATTATCCTGTACCCGAGTGTCAGTGTCATCATCCTGTACCCCAAGTGTCATTATCCTGTACCCCAGTGTCATTATCCTGTACCCGAGTGTCAGTGTCATCATCCTGTACCCCAAGTGTCACTATCTGTACCTGAGTGTCAGTGTCATCATCCTGTACCCGAGTGTCATTATCCTGTACCCGAGTGTCAGTGTCATTATCCTGTACCCCAAGTGTCATTATCCTGTACCCCAGTGTCATTATCCTGTACCCGAGTGTCAGTGTCATCATCCTGTACCCCAAGTGTCATTATCCTGTACCCCCAGTGTCATTATCCTGTACCCTGAGTGTCAGTGTCATCATCCTGTACCCCAAGTGTCATTATCCTGTACCCCAAGTGTCACTATCCTGTACCCTGAGTGTCAGTGTCATCTATCCTGTACCCCGAGTGTGTCATTATCCTGTACCCCAAATGTCATTATCCTGTACCCCAGTGTCATTATCCTGTACCCCGAGTGTCAGTGTCATCATCCTGTACCCCAAGTGTCATTATCCTGTACCCCAAGTGTCACTATCCTGTACCCTGAGTATCAGTGTCATCATCCTGTACCCCGAGTGTCATTATCCTGTACCCCAAGTGTCATTATCCTGTACCCCAAGTGTCATTATCCTGTACCCCAAGTGTCAGTGTCATCATCCTGTACCCAAGTGTCATTATCCTGTACCCGAGTGTCAGTGTCATCATCCTGTACCCTGAGTGTCCTTATCCTGTACCCCGAGTGTCATTATCCTGTACCCGAGTGTCAGTGTCATCATCCTGTACCCTGAGTGTCCTTATCCTGTACCCGTGTCATTATCCTGTACCCCGAGTGTCAGTGTCATCATCCTGTACCCTGAGTGTCCTTATCCTGTACCCCAGTGTCATTATCTGAGCCTCAAGTGTCAGCGTCATTATCCTGTACCCCAAGTGTCATTATCCTGAACCCTGAGTGTCAGTGTCATTATCCTGTACCCCAAGTGTTATTATCCGGTACCCCATAGTGTCATTATCCTGTACCCGACTGTCAGTGTCATTATCCTGTACCCCAAGTGTCATTATCCTGTACCCTGAGTGTCAGTGTCATCATCCTGTACCCCAAGTGTCATTATCCTGTACCCTGAGTGTCAGTGTCATCATCCTGTACCCGATGTGTCATTATCCTGTACCCCAAGTGTCATTATCCTGTACCCAAGTGTCAGTGTCATCATCCTGTACCCCAAGTGTCATTATCCTGTACCCGAGTGTCAGTGTCATCATCCTGTACCCTGAGTGTCCTTATCCTGTACCCCGAGTGTCATTATCCTGTACCCGAGTGTCAGTGTCATCATCCTGTACCCTGAGTGTCCTTATCCTGTACCCCGTGTCATTATCCTGTACCCGAGTGTCAGTGTCATTCATCCTGTACCCTGAGTGTCCTTATCCTGTACCCCAGTGTCATTATCCTGAGCCTCAAGTGTCAGCGTCATTATCCTGTACCCCCAGTGTCATTATCCTGAACCTGAGTGTCAGTGTCATTATCCTGTACCCCAAGTGTTATTATCCGGTACCCCAAGTGTCATTATCCTGTACCCCGACTGTCAGTGTCATTATCCTGTACCCCAAGTGTCATTATCCTGTACTCCAAGTGTCAGCGTCTTTACCCTGTACCCTAAGTGTCAGTGTCATTATCCTTTACCCCAAGTGTCAGTGTCATTATCCTGTACCCCAAGTGTCATTATCCTGTAACCCAAGTGTCAGTGTCATTATCCTTTACCCCAAGTGTCAGCGTCATTATCCTGTACCCCAAGTGTCAGTGTCATTATCCTGTACCCCAAGTGTCAGCGTCATTATCCTGTACCCCAAGTGTCATTATCCTGCACCCCAAGTGTCAGGGACATTATCCTGTACCCAAGTGTCATTATCTGTACCCCAAGTGTCATTATCTGCACCCCAAGTGTCAGTGTCATTATCCTGCACCCAAGTGTCATTATCCTGTACCCCAGTTGTCAGCGTCATTATCCTATACCCCAAGTGTCATTATCCTGCACCCCAAGTGTGAGGGACATTATCCTGTACCCCAAGTCTCATCATCCTGTACCCCAAAGTGTCATTATCTGCACCCCAGTGTCAGTGTCATTATCCTGTACCCCAAGTGTCACTATCCTGTACCCCAGGTGTCAGCGTCATTATCCTGTACCCTAAGTGTCAGCGTCATTATCCTGTACCCCAGTGTCAGTGTCATTATCCTGTACCCCAAGTGTCAGCGTCTTTACCTGTGCCCAAGTATCAGCGTCATTATCCTGTACCCCAAGTGTCAGTGTCTTTACCTGTACCCTAAGTGTCAGTGTCATTATCCTGTACCCCAAGTGTCAGTGTCATTATCCTGTACCCAAGTGTCAGCATCATTATCCTGTACCCCAAGTGTCAGCGTCATTATCATGTACCCCAAGTGTCATTATCCTACCCCCCAAGGGTCAGCGACATTATCATGTACCCAAGTGTCATTATCCTGTACCCCAAGTGTCAGTGTCATTATCCTGTACCCCAAGTGTCATACCTGTACCCAAGTGTCAGCGTCATTATCCTGTAACCAAGTGTCAGCGTCATTATCCTGTACTCCAAGTGTCATTATCCTGCAACCCAGTGTCAGTGTCATTATCCTGTACCCCAAGTGTCATTATCCTGTACCCCAAGTGTCGAGTTATTACCTGTACCCCAAGCATCAGCGTCTTTATTCTGTACCCCAAATGTCAGTGTCATTATCCTGTACCCCAGTTCAGTGTAATGTATTTCCTGTACCCAAGTGTCAGCGTCATTGTTCCCTGTACCTTAAGTGTCATTATCCTGTACCCCAGTGTCAGTTAGTCCTGTACCCCAGTGTCATTATCTTGTACCCCAGTGTCAGTATTCCTGTACCTCAGTGTCAGTATCTCTGTACCCTAGTGTCATTATCCTGTACCCCAGTGTCATTATCCTGTACCCCAAGTGTCAGTGTCATTATCCTGTACCCAGTGTCATTATCCTGTACCCCTAGTGTCATTATCCTGTACCCAGTGTCATTATCCTGTACCCTAGTGTCTTATCCTGTACCCCCAGTGTCATTATCCTGTACCCAAGTGTCAGCGTCATTTTCTGTACCCCAAGTGTCATTATCCTGTACCCCAGTTTTTGTCAGTGTCATGTATCTGGTACCCCCAGTGTCATTATCCTGTACCCCAAGTGTCAGTATCACTGTACCCCAGTGTCATTATCTGTAGCCCAGTGTCATATCCTGTACCCTTGGTGTCATTAACCTGTACCCCTAGTGTCATTATCCTGTACCCCAGTGTCATTATCCTGTACCCCAGTGTCAGTATCCTGTACCCCCAGTGTCATTATCCTGTACCCCAGTGTCAGTATCGGAGTGCCAGTGTGTAATTCTTCTCCACTCTACATCCCAGGACTGGTTGTCCCCATTGATGTGGGTTAGTGATGCTTTGCCTGTGGAGCTTGCACTCTTCTGCCCTCCGTGCAGCAGGTCGTCTCTCCGCCGGGTTCTTGTAATGTGATGATCGCTGTCACAACAGAGGAATACAATTGCTTGTTGACAGATTGTTGAATCCACTTGAAAGTGTGCCTGCTGCTCCTGCAGTCTGCTTCTCCTCCAGAGCGGGCGCTGTGGTCCTGTCTACACCGGGCTGCGCCTCATTCATTCCTTGTGCTCAGTGTCCAACTGTTGGGATCAGATATGCAGAACCTCCAATAAGTGTTATATGCTGCGACTTCTTATGGGGACAGTAATGGAAGATTTACCAATTTACCTCATCTTCAAGCTCAACGATAATTTAGGGCAAGAGTCAGGCTAAGGAGTTTTTTTTTTTTTTTTTTAAACCACTGTTGACAAAAATTTAAGGGATATGGACACTTGAAGTGCAATTCTTTTGTTCTTAAATGCAAGTATTTTTGCCTAAAAATTATTTTGCACTTTGTTTTAATTAGAATTGTAGTGCTATTTGCCTTCAATAGTCTCTGCTCTGGCTGCAGAATGAGTTAACTGAGAAACCATGGGTGAACTAATTGTGAATGGAGAGCTTGTAACTCCTTATCTGTCCTTTTCTGAGTTCCTCTCGGCTGATTCATGACTACACAAAAGTACAGTTCAACTTACATGTGGTCTGTGATCATAAATCAGCAAACGAAGAGCTAAAAAAAGACAGATAAGGAGTTACAAGTCAGAATGACCTCACTAAACGTATTCTATAGGCAAAATATAGAGAGCACATCACAAAGGCTTTAGAAGGAAAATGGTGCAAAACTTTTAATGAGGCTCAATTGTCAAAATATAACGTGTATTTAAATGATTGTCCGATAAAAAACAAATTATCACCTTTTCACAGGATAGGTGATGACTTGCTGATCAGTGGATGTCTGACCACTGGGATCTGCACTGATTGGCAGAACGGGAAATTTTTATCCTTGTAAGAATGAAGCGGCAGTGAGCATGTGCGACCTGTGCTTCCATAAGAATGAAGCGGCAGAGAGCATGTGCGACCTGTACGAATGAAGCAGCAGTGAGCATGTGCGACCTGTGCTCCCGTCAGAATGAAGCAGCAGAGAGAATGTGCGATCTGTACGAATGAAGCGGCAATAAGCATGTGCGCCCTGTGCTCCAATAAGAATGAAGCAGCAGTGAGCATGTGCAATCTGTGCTCCAGTAAGAATGAACTGGCAGTCAGCATGTGCGACCTGTGCTCTTGTAAGAATGAACATCAGTGAGCATGTGCGACTTGTGCTCCTGTAAGAATGAAGCAGCATCAGCGAGCATGTGCGACTTGTGCTCCTGTAAGAATGAAGCATCAGTGAGCATGTGCGACCTATGCTCCTGTAAGAATGAAGCATCAGTGAGCATGTGCGACTTGTGCTCCTATAAGAATGATGCGGCAGTAAGCATGTGTGACCTGTGCTCCTATAAGAATGAAGCGGCAATGAGCATGTGTGACCTGTGCTCCTGTAAGAATGAAGCGGCAGTGAGCATGTGCGACCTATGCTCCTGTAAGAATGAAGCATCAGTGAGCATGTGCGACTTGTGCTCCTATAAGAATGATGCGGCAGTAAGCATGTGTGACCTGTGCTCCTATAAGAATGAAGTGGCAATGAGCATGTGTGACCTGTGCTCCTGTAAGAATTAAGCGGCAGTGAGCATGTGCGACCTGTGCTCCTGTAAGACTGAAGCGGCTGTGAGCATGTGCGACCTGTGCTTCTGTAAGAATAAAGCGGCAGTGAGCATGTGCGACCTGTGCTCCTGTAATAATGAAGCGGCAGTGAGCATGTGCGACCTGTGGTCCTATAAGAATGAAGCGGCTGTGAGCATGTGCGACCTGTGCTCCTGTAAGAATGAAGCGGCAGTAAGCATGTGCGACCTGTGCTGTAAGAATGAAGCGGCAGTGAGCATGTGTGACCTGTGGTCCTATAAGAATGAAGCAGCTGTGAGCATGTGCGACCTGTGCTCCTGTAAGAATGAAGCGGCAGTGAGCATGTGCGACCTGTGCTCCTGTAAGAATGAAGCGGCAGTGAGCATGTGCGACCTGTGGTCCTATAAGAATGAAGCGGCTCTGAGCATGTGCGACCTGTGCTCCTGTAAGAATGAAGCGGCAGTGAGCATATGCGACCTGTGGTCCTATAAGAATGAAGCGGCAGTGAGCATGTGCGACCTGTGCTCCTATAAGAATGAAGCAGCTGTGAGCATGTGCGACCTGTGGTCCTATAAAAATGAAGCGGCAGTGAGCATGTGTGACCTGTGCTTCTGTAAGAATAAAGCGGCAGTGAGCATGTGCGACCTGTGCTTCTGTAAGAATAAAGCGGCAGTGAGCATGTGCGACCTGTCCTCCTATAAGAATGAAGCGGCTGTGAGCATGTGCGACCCTGTACTCCATTCGTTTTCTCTGGTGCTACTGAGACATGCGCTCGTCTTTTTCTGGCAGCCCTCAGAGAATGAGTGGAGCAATGGTCGGGAGTCTGACCTGCCTTGTACCAGAGATGCAAAGTTCCCTGATCTGTCTATTATTTCAGATCCAGAGGTGAGATCTCCACCATCCTCTGGATTGGTGATACCTTGCTTTAGCCAGACAAATCCTTTAAGTAAAAAAAATGTCAGACAATTTGTCCATATTCTTTAAGAAGAATGGACTGTCTGTTTCCAGTGATATTTTTTGAGCTTTTTTGTAATCTTTTTCGGTCACAAATATTGTTGCAGTACCAATAGTCACCTCTATCAGTGGCACATATTTTCCCCTAGACAACAAAGCAATAGCGCCCCTCCAGTATGACTAACCAGGTGAACAACAATTGTTTGGTATAGACTGCCATAACTTGGAGGTGGTCATTGTTGGCAGCGCTAATTTAAGCACTGGGAATTTCGGGGATTACAGGCAGCAAATGTGAGGATTTATCCGATAATACAGACTGGATTGGGTCAGTGACAAGCATTGAGGTGGGATAAGCTGGGGTACAGGGACAGCTGCACGCAAGGAACCCTTCAGAAATTAACTTCTAGGTTAGCCATCTATATCATTCTTTCAAGAGCAAGGCTGGTACGAAAATGTCTATTTGGCCCATTTCTATTCCCTCTGATCTCCGTCATACACATGCACACTCAGTTTAGACAAGCATGCATGTCTCCTAAATGGGGAGAGGGGAATAATTTGCTGCCTTATCTCCATTGACGACAAAGGATCCTCTTTTTCTCTGACATAGGTTGAAAGAGAATTGGCTGAACTTCAAACACACGTTGACATTGGATCAAGGTTCGCCCACCTTAGTCCAATGTCATCGGCAACCTTAAAGATCTTACAATCCCAAAGGCTTCGCTTGTCTTCTACAGAGGCAAGGGAGAGCTTGAGCTCAGGTATCTCTTCATCATTTTATGACAAAATGATAACTCCATAACTGTTAGAGATGGTTGTTGTCAACTTCCTGGACCATGATGTGAGAGGAAGACATCTTCTCCAGGAGCATTTCTAGCTGACGTATCTACCGTGCAGTTTGGTGGTCATGTTTTATCTGAACGTATGATCCTAAGAACAGTTTTCTCTGATGTTCCTAAGGTAAAACAGTCCGTCACTGGCCTTTCCTTTTCGTTATGTCCCATGTAGATCATCTGCCGAAGCCTGTATGGTTGACTGGTTTGGACCAAAAGGTGGTTGTCCAATTTCTAGGACCACATGTCCTACATTCAAAAGCTGAACACACTACTAAGAGCCATCACAATCAGTTGTTTCAATCAATGGAAAAACCATTCTATCTATTGTCTCCTACTCCCTGGAAGACCTTTTCTGTGGTCCTTCAGACAACAGCTTGACTCTAGCTAATGGGTGTTGGTGGGATCTGAGTGGGTGATTCCTCCCACCTCCTACCCAATAACTAAATTTTCCTTAGAAGGCATCTGAAAAGGGTTTTGTGCAGAGCAGACCTCCCATCAAATTCATGGGATGACTGACTAAATTTCATTCCAGTTTCGCATTACTCCTATCCAACCAACAAGCTCCTCTAATCATTAGACAATGGTGTAGGTGGATGGATTGTGTCATCCTGATTTCCGGAATGGGTACATGTGGTTTGGCAACCTGTAGACATGTGGTTTACTGCAGTTTCTGAATGAAATATGTCATGTATAGCTGGCACAGGTAGAAGGATTTCATGGATGACTTAACAATGATACAGTACTGTATGGTGAAGACCAAAAAAAGAACAAGTTCTTCAGAAAACCCTTGTCCAACGTCAATGATGTAACTAATAGGGGTCAAATAGCTAGTTCTGCCATCAGCTCTTTCTCCTCAGCTCCCTCTTCACTCCCACTCATAGTTCAGCCAAGCGAGTGTGTGATCTGTACAGGAGAGGGGAGTGAGATGTTGCCTCACCATCTCTGATGGATGCTTCAAGATCCTCTAGTCATCTTTGATTGGACTCTTCTTTAGACCGAAAATGACCAAAACTGATGATTTCAGAAGGATCAACTGACCCTAATGAGAATGGGGGTCTCCCAACTCTCCCTTCACAGAAGATGTCAGGGTTAAAAAGGAATGGCCAGACAGCATGCCCCATGCTTTGTGGCAGGAGATAAGATGCTGCCAGAATCCTCTGCCTATTGAATACATCTGCTCGCCTGGCAGAGCGTCTACGCATATGGCCGATCAGGCGGACATCCCACAGCCAATAGTTGTCTTAGCAAAAATAGTATCTTATTGTTTGCTGATGGCTGGTAAATGGTCTACGCATCCTGTAATCTCCATGAAGCTAAAAATATGGTGTGAGTTATACATCTTCTATGTAGTGATATAGGCCATACTGGTATAACCTGGGCATCGTTTATAATATGTACAGCTGGTGTAACCTGGGCATCTACTGTATATAATTATATACGTACAGCTGGTATAACCTGGGTATCTCCTGTATATAATTATATATGTACAGCTGGTATAACCTGGGTATCTCCTGTATATAATTATATACGTACAGCTGGTATAACCTGGGTATCTCCTGTATATAATTATATACGTACAGCTGGTATAACCTGGGCATCGTTTATAATATGTACAGCTGGTATAACCTGGGTATCTCCTGTATATAATTATATATGTACAGCTGGTTCCAGTATATAATTATATACGTACAGCTGGTATAACCTGGGCATCGTTTATAATATGTACAGCTGGTATAACCTGGGTATCTCCTGTATATAATTATATATGTACAGCTGGTTCCAGTATATAATTATATATGTACAGCTGGTGTAACCTGGGCATCTCCTGTATATAATTATATATGTACAGCTGGTATAACCTGGGTATCTCCTGTATATAATTATATACGTACAGCTGGTATAACCTGGGTATCTCCTGTATATAATTATATATGTACAGCTGGTTCCAGTATATAATTATATACGTACAGCTGGTATAACCTGGGCATTTGCTGTATATAATTATATATGTACAGCTGGTTCCAGTATATAATTATATACGTACAGCTGGTATAACCTGGGCATTTGCTGTATATAATTATATATGTACAGCTGGTATAACCTGGGCATCTCCTGTATATAATTATATACGTACAGCTGGTATAACCTGGGTATCTCCTGTATATAATTATATATGTACAGCTGGTTCCAGTATATAATTATATACGTACAGCTGGTATAACCTGGGCATCGTTTATAATATGTACAGCTGGTATAACCTGGGTATCTCCTGTATATAATTATATATGTACAGCTGGTTCCAGTATATAATTATATATGTACAGCTGGTGTAACCTGGGCATCTCCTGTATATAATTATATATGTACAGCTGGTATAACCTGGGTATCTCCTGTATATAATTATATACGTACAGCTGGTATAACCTGGGTATCTCCTGTATATAATTATATATGTACAGCTGGTTCCAGTATATAATTATATACGTACAGCTGGTATAACCTGGGCATTTGCTGTATATAATTATATATGTACAGCTGGTATAACCTGGGTATCTCCTGTATATAATTATATACGTACAGCTGGTATAACCTGGGTATCTCCTGTATATAATTATATATGTACAGCTGGTTCCAGTATATAATTATATACGTACAGCTGGTATAACCTGGGCATTTGCTGTATATAATTATATATGTACAGCTGGTTCCAGTATATAATTATATACGTACAGCTGGTATAACCTGGGTATCTCCTGTATATAATTATATACGTACAGCTGGTATAACCTGGGCATCTCCTGTATATAATTATATATGTACAGCTAGTCCCAGTATATAATTATATATGTACAGCTGGTATAACCTGGGTATCTCCTGTATATAATTATATATGTACAGCTGGTATAACCTGGGCATCTCCTGTATATAATTATATATGTACAGCTGGTATCACCTGGGCATCTCCTGTATATAATTATATATGTACAGCTGGTATAACCTGGGCATCTCCTGTATATAAATATATATATACAGCTGGTATAACCTGGGTATCTCCTGTATATAATTATATATGTACAGCTGGTATAACCTGGGTATCTCCTGTATATAATTATAATGTACATCTGGTATAACCTGCTATCTTCTGTATATAATTATATATGTACAGCTGATATAACCTGGACATCTCCTGTATATAATTATATATGTACAGCTGATATAACCTGAATATCTCCAGTATATAATTATATATGTACAGCTGATATAACCTGGGCATCTCCTGTATATAATTGTATATGTACAGCTGGTATCACCTGGGCATCTCCTGTATATAATTATATATGTACAGCTGATATAACCTGGGCATCTCCTGTATATAATTGTATATGTACAGCTGGTATCACCTGGGCATCTCCTGTATATAATTATATATGTACAGCTGGTATCACCTGGGCATCTTCTGTATATAATTATATATGTACAGCTGGTATAACCTGGGCATCTTCTGTATATAATTATATATGTACAGCTGGTATAACCTGGGCATCTCCTGTATATAATTATATATGTACAGATGGTGCAACCTGGGCATCTCCTGTATATAATTATATATGTACAGCTGGTGCAACCTGGGCATCTCCTGTATATAATTATATATGTACAGCTGGTATAACCTGGGCATCTCCTGTATATAATTATATATGTACAGCTGGTATAACCTGGGCATCTCCTGTATATAATTATATATGTACAGCTGGTGCAACCTGGGCATCTCCTGTATATAATTATATATGTACAGCTGGTATAACCTGGGCATCTCCTGTATATAATTATATATGTACAGCTGGTATAACCTGGGCATCTCCTGTATATAATTATATATGTACAGCTGGTATAACCTGGGCATCTCCTGTATATAATTATATATGTACAGCTGGTGCAACCTGGGCATTTCCTGTATATAATTATATATGTACAGCTGGTATAACCTGGGCATCTCCTGTATATAATTATATATGTACAGCTGGTATAACCTGGGCATCTCCTGTATATAATTATATATGTACAGCTGGTGCAACCTGGGCATCTCCTGTATATAATTATATATGTACAGCTGGATCACCTGGGCATCTCCTCTATATAATTATATATGTACAGCTGGTATAACCTGGGCATCTTCTGTATATAATTATATATGTACAGCTGGTATAACCTGGGCATCTCCTCTATATAATTATATATGTACAGCTGGTGCAACCTGGGCATCTCCTGTATATAATTATATATGTACAGCTGGTGCAACCTGGGCATCTCCTGTATATAATTATATATGTACAGCTGGTGCAACCTGGGCATCTCCTGTATATAATTATATATGTACAGCTGGTATCACCTGGGCATCTCCTCTTATATAATTATATATGTACAGCTGGTATAACCTGGGCATCTTCTGTATATAATTATATATGTACAGCTGGTATAACCTGGGCATCTCCTCTATATAATTATATATGTACAGCTGGTGCAACCTGGGCATCTCCTGTATATAATTATATATGTACAGCTGGTGCAACCTGGGCATCTCCTGTATATAATTATATATGTACAGCTGGTGCAACCTGGGCATCTCCTGTATATAATTATATATGTACAGCTGGTATCACCTGGGCATCTCCTCTTATATAATTATATATGTACAGCTGGTATAACCTGGGCATCTTCTGTATATAATTATATATGTACAGCTGGTATAACCTGGGCATCTCCTCTATATAATTATATATGTACAGCTGGTGCAACCTGGGCATCTCCTGTATATAATTATATATGTACAGCTGGTATAACCTGGGCATCTTCTGTATATAATTATATATGTACAGCTGGTATAACCTGGGCATCTCCTGTATATAATTATATATGTACAGCTGGTATAACCTGGGCATCTTCTGCATATAATTATATATGTACAGCTGGTATAACCTGGGCATCTCCTCTATATAATTATATATGTACAGCTGGTATAACCTGGGCATCTCCTCTATATAATTATATATGTACAGCTGGTATAACCTGGGCATCTTCTGCATATAATTATATATGTACAGCTGGTATAACCTGGGCATCTCCTCTATATAATTATATATGTACAGCTGGTATAACCTGGGCATCTTCTGTATATAATTATATATGTACAGCTGTATAACCTGGGCATCTCCTGTATATAATTATATATGTACAGCTGGTATAACCTGGGCATCTTTAGTATATAATTATTTATGTACAGCTGGTATAACCTGGGAGTCTTTACTATATGATGATACATACAGTGAAATGTCGATGTGCATCTGACAGGTAAAAGATTTTAATTCCCATAAATTCAGTAGAAATAAATGTTAGGAATCACTAACACAAAGTGGGCAAAGCCTGGATGGTTTTATGGACCTGTCTAGTACATCACATAAAAGTCTTGTTTTATAGGGAATTATTACTAACATGCCAAAATTATTTGTTATGTGCCGTTGTGGCTGCTGCTCAGGTTCTGTACGGGATCTGATGGTGTAAAGTACAAGGGAGGTCATTAAACACTTATTACATAATATAGCAATTTCCTGGAGTCTCCTCTTCCCAACCCAGGAGGACTCAACAAGAGCAAGGAGCCATATAACAGGCCACACTCCTATGGGCAAGAAAGGAGGGAGGAGCTATGCCACATGGAGTCTGCTCCTTCCACTACAGGGTGACAGAAGGGAGACGCTAAATGACATGTAGTCTTCTCCTCCCAACCCAGGGTAATAAATACAGGAGGGGGGAGCTATGTGACATGGAGTCTGCTTCTCCTACCAGGGGTGACACAGTTAGGAGGGAGAAGATATGTAACAGAGTCTGCTCCTCCCACCACAGGGTGAACCAGTCAGGAGGGAGGAGCCATGTGACATGGAGTCTGCTCCTCCCACCACAGAGTGACACATTCAGGAAGGAGGAGCTATGTGACATTGAGCCTTCCCCTCCCACCACAGGGTGATAGTCAGGACGGAGGAGCTATGTGACATGGAGTCTGCTCCTCCCACCACAGGGTGACAGTCAGGAGGGAGGAGCTATGTGATATGGAGTCTGCTCCTCCCCCACAGGTTGACACTGGAGGGAGGAGCTATGTGACATGGAGTCTGCTCCTCCCACACAGTATGACAAAGGAGGGAGGAGCTATGTGACATGGAGTCTGCTCCTCCCACCACAGAGTGACACATTCAGGAAGGAGGAGCTATGTGACATTGAGCCTTCCCTCCCACAACAGGGTGATAGTCAGGACGGAGGAGCTATGTGACATGGAGTCTGCTCCTCCCACCACAGGATGACAAAGGAGGGAGGAGCTATGTGATATGGAGTCTGCTCCTCCCACCACAGGGTGACACAGGAGGGAGGACCTATGTGATATGGAGTCTGCTCCTCCCACTACAGGGTGACAGTCAGGAGGGAGGAGCTATGTGACATGGAGTCTTCTTCTTTACCACCACAGGGTGACACAGTCAGGAGGGAGGAGGTATGTGACATGGGGTCTGCTCCTCCCACCTCAGGGTGACAGGAGGGAGTAGCTATGTGACATAAAGTCTGCTCCTCCCACGATAGGGTGACACAGTCAGGAGGGAGGAGCTATGTGACATGGAGTCTGCTCCTCCCAACACAGGATGACAAAGGAGGAGGGAGCTATGTGATATGGCGTCTGCTCCTCCCACCACAGGGTGACACAGGAGCGAGGACCTATGTGATATGGAGACCGCTCCTCCCACTACAGGTGACAGTCAGGAGGGAGGAGCTATGTGACATGGAGTCTGCTCCTCCCACCACAGGGTGACACAGTCAGGAGGGAGGAGCTATGTGATATGGAGTCTGCTCCTCCACCATAGAGTGGTCAGGAGGGAGGAGCTATGTGACATGGAGTCTGCTCCTCCCACCACAGGGTGACACAGGAGGGAGGAGCTATGTGACATGGAGTCTGCTCCTCCCACCACAGGGTGACACAGGAGGGAGGACTATGTGACATGGAGTCTGCTCCTCCCACACAGTGTGACAGTCAGGAGGGAGGAGGTATGTGACATGGAGTCTGCTCCTCCCACCACAGGGTGACACGTCGGAGGGAGGAGCTATGTGACATGGAGTCTGCTCCTCCCCCACAGGGTGACAGAGGGAGGAGCTATGTGACATGGAGTCTGCTCCTCCCACCACAGGGTGACACAGTCAGGAGGGAGGAGCTATGTGACATGGAGTCTGCTCCTCCCACCACAGGGTGACACAGTCAGGAGGGAGGAGCTATGTGACATGGAGTCTTGCTCTCCCACCACAGTGTGACAGGAGGGAGGAGCTATGTGACATGGAGTCTGCTCCTCCCACCACAGGGTGACACCGGAGGGAGGAGCTATGTGACATGGAGTCTGCTCCTCCCACCACAGGGTGACAGGAGGGAGGAGCTATGTGACATGGAGTCTGCTCCTCCCACCACAGGGTGACAGGAGGGAGAAGCTATGTGACATGGAGCCTGCTCCTCCCCCCACAGGGTGACCCAGTAGACATACTATGGTGAGGGGCAGGGTGATCCTCAGTGGACAGGATCAGATACAGCCAATATATAATAGATGACATTTACCAGCTTGGAAGCAGGCAATGAATAGCGGAGTGTTTAACCCCGTGCGCTCCAGCAGGGAGCTGTGTGCAGCGCAGGGAATGTGTCTGGATGAGAGCGCAGACCATATAAGGCCGGCTCCTCTCACATGAGACGTCCCTACTATATAAGGTATTGGTGAAATCCATAACCCAGGTGTAAATTGACTCCCTCCTCGCCTGTCACCATTCTCTCACATCCCCATTCATTCTGTCTATCCTGTCTGTTAATTAGCAGCTGGCAATGACATGTTGTGCTGGAGGAGGACATTCCTGCATGTGAAATGCTGCGCCACTGCCCCTGTGCTGCGCTCTGAGGGAGATCTGGGCTCTCACACTGCATCTCCTCGATAGGACGGGCAATACGGAGACGTGCAGACCAGTGGGATATAGTTATAGGGGAAACATAGCAGCAGTAGCACCCAGTATGTGCACATGATCCGCTCCGTAACCCGCCTGAAAAAGCGCTAAATAAATTCTAAAAAGAATGTACATGTGTGTTGTAGTGTAAAAGCGACTTGCTGTACACCTGTGCAGTCAATGGAAAAGACGACCAAAAAGCAAAAAAAATCAGTTGCTTCAGGGCAAAACGATGGCATGCCTTGAAGCATCTTTCACCCATAAAACTTGCAGGGGTCTCGGACGTCTAAAAGACATTTATGTTCACACACCTTTAAAGTGAAGATACCCTTTAGCTATAGCTAAGGCAACCATTCACATCAGACTAAAGTTGTCCAAATTGACTGATCTCAACAGGTATAGGGTCTTTGACACATAATGTTGGGGGAGATAAGGATCCAGCAGCTCTGATTTTGGATTCTGATCCTTTTGCTTTCTAAGTGATAAGCTAAGGCCAGAGAGCGCTCTCATAGAGAACACAGGAGCGCTCTCGGAAGAGTGAGTTGTCCAAGATAGTAGCCAACTAAATGATTGGGGAGCTGTCTATAGTTTATTCGAGCTTTATTCAAACATTTGTTCGGCTGATATATATGGCCTCGTTCAGACGACTGTATTTTCAGTCTAGCACACTGACTCTATAATTGTTCTTTTATCATGTATAATACATTAAAGATTACAACATCTATATTAATACAGGATCAAAACCATCATCAGTACATGAATACAGCACCAAAATCACCATCAGTACAGAAATACATCAGCAGAAACATCATCAGTACATAAATACATCACCAAAACCACCATCACTCCATGAATACATCACCAGAACCACCATCACTGCATAAATACATCACCAGAACCACCATCACTACATAAATACATCACCAGAACCCCCATCACTACATGAATACATCACCAGAACCACCATCACTACATAAATACATCACCAGAACCACTATCACTACATGAATACATCATCAGAACCACCATCACTACATAAATACATCACCAGAACCACCATCACTACATAAATATGTCACCAGAACCAACATCAGTACATAAATACATCACCAGAACCACCATCAGTACATGAATACATCACCAGAACCACCATCAGTACATGAATACGTCACCAGAACCACCATCAGTACATGAATACATCACCAGAACCACCATCAGTACATAAATACGTCACCAGAACCACCATCAGTACATGAATACATCACCAGAAACACCATCAGTACATAAATACGTCACCAGAACCACCATCAGTACATGAATACATCACCAGAACCACCATCAGTACATAAATACGTCACCAGAACCACCATCAGTACATGAACACAACACTAGTGCTACCATTATAATGTACACGACTACATCACCAGAACCATCATCAGCACATGAATACGTTACCAAGCTTAGTACAGCGATCTATTACAATGTCAGGTCAGCCTCATATACAATTGTTTCCCATTAACCTACAACTCCTAGTATGTCCTTTACAATGATAAGGAGATGATGGAAGTTGTCAACAGCCATCATCAAACTGCGGACAATACAGGAACCACAGTACAGATTAGATAAAGTCAGGCAGTAGCACTATTAAACCCTTAACTTTTAGGAGATATTTTATGTTTTAGGTCCATTCATTCGGAGCAGATTGGTGCAGGTCGGGGATCTGAGACTCCCACTGATTGCTCAAAAGACTCTAAAAGTGTGAAACTCAGGAGACTGGACCATGATTTTCTACTGTATTTGGTCAGCGCTATGTGTGAATGATCTACTGTCTCCTGAACTGCGCGTTTCTAAGGGGCCATTTGAGCGACTGATATGGATCTCAGGACCTGGTCCCCCATTGATCTGCTCATACTTAACGGGCCTAAAACATATAAAAAAAAATCTCCCGTAAGTTTCAATATAATTAAGGTGCTATCTACACAGGCTGTCAATCACCTGATGCATAAGCAAAATATTCATCGGTGAGAAATTATTTTTAAGCTTCCTTATATATCATCGCTCTCTGCTGCTCATCGTGTAAATGTGATACCAAGAACAATGCTACTCTATGCGCACACAAACATGACGTATTGTAAAAAATCGTCCTGCCAGCTGGTCTAAAAATGGCTATTAAATGACTGCCGATTGGCTTCATATAGCCAGTAGGCGGCTAAGGCCTCTTTCACATTTCTGGCGGGCGCCTGGCGGCGCCCCCGGCATTTTGCCGCAGCGCCGCATCTGAAAATCTGATGCGCCGCATGCGGCTTTTTTCGCATTGACATGCATTAGCGCCGGATGGCGCCGCATGTCAATGCGTTGCATGCGGTTTTGTCCGGATGCGGCGCAAATGTACATTGCGGCGTCCGGAAAAAACGCTGCATGTAACGTTTTTTGTTTTTGCCGAATGGTTTCTTATCTCTCCAAGCATCAGAAACCATCCGGCAAAAAAACGCATTTTGGCCGCCGGAAGTGTGAAAGGTTTTCACATGCGGCGCTGCGGCAAAATGCCGAGGGCGCCGCCAGGCGCCCGCCGGAAATGTGAAAGAGGCCTAATTAAGGCTGTGATTGTCCAGGGGAAATGCACCCATAGATACATGTACCTGATAGGTGACGAGTGACGACTTATCTGATTGAAGTTGTTCTAACCCCTTTCTTCTTCATCTGCTCGTCTCTGCAGACTTTCCTCTTGTCTGGCCTTCTGCATCAAAAAAATAAACATGTCATTATTATGCTGCCTGTATAAAAATAACCACCCATGCTGTGCAGTACATCCTATGAGATGCCCCGGAATAAATAATTGCCCCTCACTGTGCTCTCTGCACAAAAATGACCCCAGCAGTATCCCACTGCTGATACCTAGTCTGCACACTATCTTCTCCTATTCAATACTCCCACTACACTGTCCTCCCTTATACACTATGACCACCACACCATCCCGCTGCTATTCTATGACTGCCACACTGTCCTCCCTTATACTGTATACTATGACCACCACACCCTCCCCCTGCTATGCTATAATTGCCACACTGTCGGCCCTTGTGAACTATAACTGCCAAACTACCACGTTATGAACTGTAACGGGTCTGGGAGGCGGAACCTCTGAGCTACTATACAAAGGGGCAGTCCTTGTAAGGAGGCGGTGGCGACCAGCGTGGACGGGCAGGTAGTCACCGCAGATAACCGGGGTAGTCTCTGGATGAACGGGCAGGAGATCACGGCAAGTGACCGGGGCAGTCTCTGGATGAGTAGGCAGGAGGTCACGGCAAGTGACCGGGGCAGTCTCTGGATGAGTGGGCAGGAGGTCACGGCAAGTGACCGGGGCAGTCTCTGGATGAGTAGGCAGGAGGTCACGGCAAGTGACCGGGGCAGTCTCTGGATGAGTGGGCAGGAGGTCACGGCAAGTGACCGGGGCAGTCTCTGGATGAGTAGGCAGGAGGTCACGGCAAGTGACCGGGGCAGTCTCTGGATGAGTGGGCAGGAGGTCACGGCAAGTGACCGGGGCAGTCTCTGGAAGAAGGTAGATACGACCTGTGATGGCTGAGCCTCCCGGTAGGCTAGCAGGACGATAGAAGATGAGCGCTCCCAGGTGAGCGAGCGAGAGTCACTGGAATAGCAGAAGATCACAGCCCGTGACGGCAGAGCCTCCAGGTAGGCCAACAGGCAGGTAACAGATGAGCGCTCCCAGGTGAGCGGGCGAGAGTCACTGGAATAGCGGAAGATCCCAGCACGTGACGGCAGAGTCTCCAGGTAGGCCAGCAGGCAGGTAACAGATGAGCGCTCCCAGGTGAGCGGGCGAGGGCCACTGGAATAGCGGAAGATCACAGCACGTGACGGCAGAGCCTCCAGGTAGGCTAGCAAGCAGGTAATAGACAGCAACCTGGCAGGAATCAGACAGGTATCTGGCAATGACCCTGAGGACTGAAGCAGAGTAGTGAACAGTGCAACAACATTGCTCGGGCACCTCCATTTTGGAGAGGTGCCTTATGTAAGGTGAAGTCCTCCGGCCATTGGCCGGGGACTCCTTAGGACGACGCGCGTGGCCCCTTTAAGAGGGGGGGCAGCGCACGCGCGCGCGCCCTAAGCCCAGTGGCAGGAAAGGAGCGCGCGCCGCCAGCAGAGCGGCAGGAGGACGCCGGACCCGGAGCAGAGGGGTGAGGGGAACAGCGTCCCTGCCTGGCAGAGGGCAGGGATGCCGGCGCTACATGAACTAGTTGTACCCACCACCCATTCCTCCTTTATGAACTATGACCTTGACACGGTCCCCCCATGTTGCCCTTCTTCGCGCTGCCCCACAATGCTACTCCCACACTGAGAGACCACTCTTCACACTGTCCACAAACACCACCCCTTCTCCATACTTAGCTGTTTCTTCACACTTTCTCCTCCATGCCACACCACTCCATAATCAGCCAACTCCTCACACTATCCCCCAACTCCATACTAAGCCACCGCTTCACATTGCCCTCACTCCTTACTGAGCCACTTCTTCACATTGCCCCCACTCCGTACTGAGCCACCTCTTCACATTGCCCCCACTCCATACTGAGCCACCTCTTCACATTCCCCCACTCCAAACTGAGCCACCTCTTCACATTGCCCCCACTCCATACTGAGCCACCTCTTCACATTGCCCCCACTCCATACTGAGCCACCTCTTCACATTGCCCCCCACTCCATACTGATCCACCTCTTCACATTCCCCCACTCCAAACTGAGCCACCTCTTCACATTGCCCCCACTCCGTACTGAGCCACCTCTTCACATTGCCCCCACTCCATACTGAGCCACCTCTTCACATTGCCCTCACTCCGTACTGAGCCACCTCTTCACATTGCCACCACACATTCCTCCTTTATGAACTATGACCTTGACACAGTCCCCCCATGTTGCCCTTCTTCGCGCTGCCCCACAATGCTACTCCCACACTGAGAGACCACTCTTCACACTGTCCACAAACACCACCCCTTCTCCATACTTAGCTGTTTCTTCACACTTTCTCCTCCATGCCACACCACTCCATAATCAGCCAACTCCTCACACTGTCCCCCAACTCCATACTAAGCCACCTCTTCACATTGCCCTCACTCTGTACTGAGCCACTTCTTCACATTGCCCCCACTCCATACTGAGCCACCTCTTCACATTGCCCCCACTCCATACTGAGCTACCTCTTCACATTGCCCCCACTCCATACTGAGCCACCTCTTCACATTCCTCCACTCCAAACTGAGCCACCTCTTCACATTGCCCCCACTCCATACTGAGCCACCTCTTCACATTGCCCCCACTCCATACTGAGCCACCTCTTCACATTCCCCCACTCCAAACTGAGCCACCTCTTCACATTGCCCCCACTCCATACTGAGCCACCTCTTCACATTGCCCCCACTCCAAACTGAGCCACCTCTTCACATTGCCCCCACTCCGTACTGAGCCACCTCTTCACATTGCCCCCACTCCATACTGATCCACCTCTTCACATTGCCCTCACTCCGTACTGAGCCACCTCTTCACATTGCCCCCACTCCATACTGAGCCACCTCTTCACATTGCCCCCACTCCGTACTGAGCCACCTCTTCACATTGCCCCCACTCCATACTGAGCCACCTCTTCACATTGCCCTCACTCCGTACTGAGCCACCTCTTCACATTGCCCCCACTCCATACTGAGCCACCTCTTCACATTGCCCCCACTCCGTACTGAGCCACCTCTTCACATTGCCCCCACTCCATACTGAGCCACCTCTTCACATTGCCCTTACTCCATACTGAGCCACCTCTTCACATTGCCCCCACTCCATACTGAGCCACCTCTTCACATTGCCCTCACTCCGTACTGAGCCACCTCTTCACATTGCCCCCACTCCATACTGAGCCACCTCTTCACATTGCCCCCACTCCGTACTGAGCCATCTCTTCACATTGCCCCCAATCCATACTGAGCTGTCTCTTCAGATTGTCCCCTCAATCTATACTGATCCCTGTCTTCACACAGTCACATCACGAATGACATGAATAAAAACGAATGCAGCGATCCTCCAACCGTCCCCACCTGGGGACAGAGGGAGTATTTAAAAAAATATACACTGCTCAAAAAAATAAAGGGAACACTCAAATAGCACATCCTAGATCTAAATGAATGAAATATTCTCATTGAATACTTTGTTGTGTACAAAGTTAATGTGCTGTCAACATAATCACACACAAATCATCAATGGAAATCAAATTTTTGAACCAATGGAGGCCTGGATTTGGAGAGACCCCCAAAATAAAAAGTGGAAAAAAGTCAAAATGAAAATCAAAACAAGACAAAATTAGAGTGGAAACAAGTCAAAATGATGCTCAGTATTGTGTGTGGCCTCCACGTGCCTGTATGACCTCCCTACAATGCCTGGGCATGCTCCTGATGAGGTTGCGGATGTTCTCCTGAGGGATCTCCTCCCAGACCTGGACTAAAGCATCCGTCAACTCCTGGACAGTCTGTGGTGCAACGTGACGTTGGTGGATGGAGCGAGACATGCTGTCCCAGATGTGCTCAATCGGATTCAGGTCTGGGGAACGGCGGGCCAGTCCATAGCTTCAATGACTTCATCTTGCAGGAACTGCTGACACACTTCAGCCACATGAGGTCTGGCATTGTCCTACATTAGGAACCCAGGGCCAACCGCACCAGCATATGGTCTCACAAGGGGTCTGAGGATCTCATCTCGGTACCTAATGGCAGTCAGGCTACCTCTGGCGAGCACATGGAGGGCTGTGTGGCCCTCCAAAGAAATGCCACCCCACACCATTACTGATCCACTGCCAAACCGGTCATGCTGAAGGATGTTGCAGGCAGCAGGTTCACACTCAGCACGTGACAGAGCGATCTGCTGCCTGCAACATCCTTCAGCATGACTGGTTTGGCAGTGGGTCAGTAATGGTGTGGGGTGGCAGTTCTTTGGAGGGCCACACAGCCCTCCATGTGCTCGCCAGAGGTAGCCTGACTGCCATTAGGTACCAAGATGAGATCCTCAGACCCCTTGTGAGCCCATATGCTGGTGCGGTTGGCCCTGGGTTCCTCCTAAGGCAGGACAATACCAGACCTCATGAGGCTGGAGTGTGTCAGCAGTTCCTGCAAGATGAAGGCATTGAAACTATGGACTGGCCCGCCCGTTCCCCAGACCTGAATCCGATTGAGCACATCTGGGACAGCATGTCTCGCTCCATCCTCCAACGTCACATTGCACCACAGACTGTTCAGGAGTTGACGGATGCTTTAGTCCAGGTCTGGGAGGATATCCCTCAGGAGAACATCTGCATTCTCATCAGGAGCATACCCAGTCATTGTAGGGAGGTCATACAGGCACTTGGAGTCCACACACACTACTGAGCATCATTCTGACTTGTTTCCACTTTAATTTTGTCTTGTTTTGATTTTCATTTTGACGTGTCTCCACTTTCATTTTGGGGGTCTCTCCCAATCCAGGCCTCCATTGGTTCAAAAATTTGATTTCCATTGATGATTTTTATGTGATTGTGTTGACAGCACATTCAACTTTGTAAAGAACAAAGTATTCAATGAGAATATTTCATTCATTCAGATCTAGGATGTGGTATTTGAGTGTCCCCTTTATTTTTTTGAGCATTGTATGTATATATATATATATATATATATATATATATAATATATAATATATATTATTTTTCCTGGCAAGTCAGTGTCATCCCTTCCACCTGCCACCCTAGTCATAGTTCCTCCTTTGCCTAGTGGCAAATGCGTCCCTCCTCTTGGTATGTGGGGGTCCTGGTGCGGAGTTTGAATCTGTGCCCGGAATTTCTGGCTTTCAATATAGGACGTTCATTTCCTTACCATTTTCTTAACCCGAGCTTGCTGTCTGAGAATGGGAACATTCTTGTTTACATCCATCTTTGTTAAATTATTTTTCTGGTAGATGTGAACCTTTTCTTCCAATTCTTCACCATTTTTTTAGAATCTCTAGACATAACCCAATCCTGCTCCTGATGACGAAGCGGATACAGTTATATCCAGGCTAAACAATACATCTCTCTGCTAGTTTGCCACAATGTATCAGTCTGGAATGTGGGATGTTTAGATCAGAGGGATACAATGGTATCTGCTTCTCAGCCCATGGTTGGGTTTGTCTACATTCACATCTGCAAGAGGACCTTCTTCAGGGACCTCAGTCACAAGATCCAACACCTTTACCGGAAAAAGTACAGAAAACGGCGCACTTTTTCCAATAAAGTGACGGAAAATGTTATAGTGGGATCAATCTTGTGCTATTTGTATTTATCGTAGAACAGAACCATTTTATATATTTTTTTAAGTTCCCTCTTTCTGTCCCAATAAAGTAAGAGACAGGACTATGGATAGGGTCTCTGATTCTTGCCCCAGGCCCTCTGCCTGCCTCTGGTGTGTGTATGACAGGCCACTGCTTTTAGAGTGATCGGCCTCCGGTTTGAAATTTATTGCCGGCACCGTCCTTGCTGAAGGCAGCACATGAGCAGATTGATCTACCGGCAGTCTTCAAAAAGTGGCGCCGGTGGCAGCACTTGTGCAAGTTGACCTCCCAGCAGTTTTCAATAAAATGGTGAAGGTGTCGGCGCATGCGCAGACTTAGATCTTGGTACAATTAAATCTCTAAAGGACGTCATCTGAGCATGCGCAGCCACTGGTGCCACTTTATTGAAAAGTAGAGATCAATCTGCGCATGCGCAACCACTGGTGCCACTTCATTGAAAAGTAGAGATCAACCTGTGCATGCGCCACCAGCGGTGCCACTTTATTGAAAAGTAGAGATCAACCTGTGCATGCGCCACCAGCGGTGCCACTTTATTGAAAAGTAGAGATCGACCTGTGCATGCGCCACCAGCGGTGCCACTTTATTGAAAAGTAGAGATCAATCTGCGCATGCTTTGCCACTGGTGCCACTTTATTGAAAAGTAAAGCTCAACCTGCGCATGTGCTACCCATGGCAGGAACGGTGCAACATTTTAAAGCAGTAGGCAGGTTGGTGACAGTGCAGTGACTTGTCATACAGACACCAGAGGCAGGTGGAGGGGCTGGGGCAGAAGCCAAAGACCCAATTCACACAGTCCTGCCCCCTAATCTTTGAGCAAAAAAATGCAGAGACAGAGACCTTGATTCCATCGATGTGTCATTTACTGTTTGCTGTAATTTTAATATACCAGTTTTGTCTATAGGAGATTATCACTAGAGGATGGCTGCTGCCATATAGTCCTCTACATTCATGAGCTCTGTGTAACCCCGCCCCCACCACTGATTGGCAGCTTTCTGCTTATGCACAGTGCACACAGAAAGCAGCCAATGAGTGGTGTGGGTTGGGTTGCACAAAGCTCAGCATTCAGCAAACTGCTAGATCTGCATCATATATAATAGGGATTTTATCAAAACTGCAGCAACCAGAGCAGTAAGTGATGCATCACTGGAATCAGGATATCTGCCCCTACGTCATACTGCTCTTAGATAGGGCAGCAAAAACCTGTTTCAGATTCCCTTTAAATCTAACAAAGAGGTATTTTTTTTATTTTTATGTATGTTTTCTCTTCTTTATTCTTTTACAAATACTCCTAGCAATCATGTATCGTCACAAAGTGATGACATATAGCAGTGACCATATAATGTTGCCAGGGCGTGCCTAAATAATACAACTATATATTGCAAACCTAGCGGTGTCAAAGAGTGGCTTAAAAGACAATATACAACAACCAACATAAAAGTGCCATAGAATAAACAAGTATGAGTGCAGCCCAAATAATAAAGCGCTAATAAAAATAATACAATGCCTAAATAATCGTCTGAACATACCCAAAAAATACCAACATACAAGACCCCCCGAAACATGAAAACTCCCCTTATGCGCCACTATAGTAGCATGCCAAATAAAACTAACACATGAATAGTATATAGAGCAGACACAGGCGCAAATGTTAATGTTATGACGGGATCCACTGATTTTAAGACAAAGCTAATTGCTTTCTTTTTGCATTTTTTCAGACAGATCACAGTGTATACAGTGCAAACATATGTCATGTGCTGGGATCTGTCGGCCCAATGACTGCCATTGGCAAAACCAGGTACTGTGACGTTAAATTACCTACAGTGCTGAATACTTTCCGCCCGCACCTAAAAATCAAGATTTTTGTGTAGACGCTGATTTGGTGACTATTCTGTACACCACGGTATCTGCTATTTTTTTTTCAAGGTGATTACAATTAAATAAACCCATATTTAGATTATAACCCAAATTACTTCAAACAACCATTATCAATATATATATATATGTATATATATATATATATATACTGTATGTATATATATATATATATATATTATACAGTGCCTTGAAAAAGTATTCATGCCCCTGTGAACTTTTCCACTTTTTGTCCCGTTACACCCACAAACTTAACTTGTATTTTTTGGGATTTTACGGAATATACCAACACAAAGTAGCAAGTATTTGTAAAGTGTAAAAGGAAATGATTCAGGGTTTTCTAATTATTTTTAAAAAATGTAAATCTGAAAATTGTGCCATGCATTTGTATTCAGCAGCAAAATGGAAAAATCCAGCATTCGTAGGAAATGAGGTAAGTATATTAAAACCTTATTCTATTAGCAACATAGTTAAAATTTAAGAAAAAGGGAAAAATTTAAAGCAAAACTTATAAAGAGAATAAAAAGACAAGGATCTACGTGTTTTGTCTAAGAGCAGTTATGCTCAAAACGCATAGACCCGTGTTCTTATATTTTATTTGTATTTGTTGATTTTTTTAGCTGTTGCCAATAAAATAATGTTTTTATATACTTATCTCATTTCCTGCGGATGCTGGCGTTTTCCATCTTGCTGCTATATCTACACCCAGAAGTCAGTCTTGAGCCTTCATGCACCGCACCTCTATTCAAGGCATTTCAGCCCCTATTCAGTAAATACTTTGTAGGACCACCTTTCGCTGCAATTACTGCAGCAAGTCTTTTGGGGTTTGTCTTTACCAGCTTTGCACATTTACAGGTGGCATTTTTGCCCAAATTTGTAACACTAGCTCAGTGAGGTTGGATGGAGGTGTCTGTGATCAGCAATTTTCATGTTTTGTCACAGATACTCAATGGGACCTAGGTCTGGACTGTGACACACACATGAATATGCTTCGATCTAAACCATCTATTGGAGCTCCGGCAGCATGTTTAGGGTCATTGTCCTGCGGGAAAGGTGACTCTATGCCCCAGTTTCGAGTCTTTTACAGGCTCTAACAGGTCTTCCTCCTGGATTGCCCTGTATTTTGCTCCATCCATCTTCCCTGTCCCTGCTGAAGAAAAGTCTCTCCACAGCATCATGCTGCCACCACCATGTGTAACAGTGTTTTCAGGGTAATATGCAGTGTTAGTTTTCCCACACATCGCGTTTTGCATTTAGCCGAAAAAGTTCTACTTTGGTCTGATCTGATCAGAGCCCCTTATTCCACTTGCTTGCTGTGTCCCCCACATGGTGTAAATGGGACCTCTTATGGCTTGTTTCAAAAAATGGCTTTCTTCTATCCACCCTTCCAAAAAAGGCCAAATTTGTGAAACACACGACTAATAGTTGTCTGGTTGACAGATTCTCCCTCCTGAGCTGTGGATCTCTGCAGCTCCTCATGAGTGACCATGGGCCTCTTGGCTGCTTCTCTAATTAGTGCTCTCCTTGATTGGGATGGCAGTTTATGTCGACGGCCATATCTTGGTAGGTTTGCAGTTGTGCCATACTCCTTCCATGGTTGAATGATGGATTGAACAGTGCTCCATGAGCTGTTTAGAGCTTGCGCTATATTTTTATACCCTAACCCTGCTTTACTCTTCTCCATAACTTTATCCCTTACCTGTCTGGTGTGTTCCTTGGTTTCATGATACTGTCTGATCCCTAATGTTCTCTAACAAACCTCTGATGCCTCCACAGAACAGCTGTAGTTATACTGAGAATAAATTACACACAAGTGGACTCAATGTACTAATTATGCGACTTCTGGAGGCAATTGGTCACTCAGGATTTTATTTAGGGGTATCAGAATAAAGAGGGACAAAAAACAAATGGGGATAAGTCTTGGAGGCGATTGCACGAGGAATATACAAGTGTGGAGGAGGGAAGGAGGTCTTGGGAGGACTGGAGATTGGATGGGGAAGATGTAAGGAGATATTGCAGAAGTTGAGGAGGCAGAAGATGAGGACACTAACATTTTAGTAAATTTAGGGTTGAGAAAAGGATGGAATCTGGAAATATTTTTGAGCTTGAGGTGGCAGGAGGTAGCAAGAGCTTGGATGTGCCGTTTGAAGGACAGGGCAGAGTCAAGGGTTACTCTGAGACAGTGTACTTCTGGAACAGTGGAAAGCGTGATATCATCTATTGTGATAGTTAGATCAGGTAGGGGAGTGGGATGGAGGAAAGATGATGAATTTGATTTTGTCCACATTGAGTTTTAGGAAGCAAGAGGAAAAGAGGAATATGGCTGATAAGAGGCAGCGCCAAATAAAAGCCAGAACAAGCAGGTCATATGGGAATGGGAGACGCTAAATGTGTGGTCAGAGGAGATCCAGGAGAGGACATAGTCAGCAGCAAGGTCTAGAAGAAGGGGTATAGAAAACTGTCTGTTAGCTTTGGTGGTAAGCAAGTCATTAGTAATATTGGTTGGGTCAGTTTTGGTGGAGTGGTGGGGGAGAAAGAAAGATTATAGATTGTCGAAGAGTGAGCTGGATGAGAGGTGGGACGAAAGTTCAATGTGGGCGTACTGTTCAAGGAGTTTGGAGGCAAACAGGAGTACTGATATGGGACAATAGCTGGATGCTGTGGTCAGGTCCAGGGATGGTTTCTTCAGGGTAGGTGGGATTGTTGCATGTTTTAAATCAGAAAAGAAGGTGCCATAAGTTAATGATAGGTTGAAGAGATGTGATAGGGCTGGGATAAGTTTAGTAGTAGTGAGGTTGGGGAGGAGGTGGAATGGGATCTGGTCAAGTGTACAAGTGGTGAGGTGCAATTTGGAGAGAAGATCAGTAAGCTTTCCTTCAGTGAGGGAAGGCCAGTGGTCTGTTATATATATGGGGTGTGGTGGTTGAGCAGTGTAGATTTGCCTGATTTGGTTGATTTTGTTTTTGAAATATGCGGCAAAGTCTTCTGCAGAAATGAGGGCGGTTGGAGGGGGCATTAGAGGAGGAAGTTGAAAGTGTTGAATCATTATTTTGGATTATAGGACAGAGAAGATATGAGGGTTGTGAAGTTGTTCTGTTTAGCAGAGGTGAGGGCTGACGTGAATCTGGAAGCTGCTTGTTTGAATGTGGTGAAGTCTTCCTGCGGGTGAGTTTTCTTCCAGCGCCGCTCCGTAAGCATGCAGATCCTGCGGGTGAGTTTTCTTCCAGTGCCGCCTGTAAACCTGAACACCCGCAGCAGCTTTTAAGTGAGGTTGTTGTGCCAGGGTTGTCGATTTATTTGTCGCACTTTGCCATGCAAGATGATGGGTGATCGATTCAATTGCGAATGCCAGTGAGGTGCTGCAGAGAAGAGTGGCACTATCTGAGTTGTATAGTGAAGATTCTGTATGGAGAGCAGTGGTAGAAGAGAGTAAGAGAGAGTGTGAATGTCTACGTGTGAGAGGTTTCTGCAGAGGTTCGTTAGCTGCTGGACCTTTGAGCAGGTGAAGAGGTCAGGGATGAGAAAGTGAGTAGATGGTGGTCAGATAGGGGTAAAGGTGAGGTTGTCTAGTGAATAGAGGTGGGTGAAGATAAGGTTTAATGTATGTCTGTCTGTGTGGGTGGGTGGATTTGGAGGACCATTGTGTAAGATCAAAGGATCATACAGGTGACAAGAGTTTGGAGACTGCTGACTGGTGGGTGTCAATGGAGTTCTTAAAGCCATCCATGATGATGAGAATGTCAGTGTGTAGCCCTGGTGGTAGGCACACGCAGTACCCTGGAGGATGTGTGGAGAGATAGCAGTTTAATGCTAAATGAACATTCATTCCAACATGCACTTAGACACGCCCACAGGTACATAAGCTAGTGACATCAGCAGGGAGTGGTCAGTTGGTCAGTCAGACAGTTAGTGTTCAGTCAGAGTGTGAAGACTGTGCAGGAGGAGAGGAGTGAGCTGCAGATAATTCAGACGCCTGTCTAGAGGACGGTAGAGGTTCAGAGACGTGCTCCTGCCTAAAAGTATTACTGGTATTCTGCTAGCAAGCTCTGGAAGGAACTAAGAAGGAACTGACTGCTATATATATCTGTGAAGTGAGGGATGCTTATGCTACCAGCACGGGCAAGGCGAAAGGCAAGTGGATTATAGGATTAGTGCTACAGGATTGCAGAAGTCCTGCACTGTTAACCGGTTACTGGGACCGAAGCATCACCATAGCTTCATGCATGGTGGTAGAAGAACCAGATTTATTGGAGGGAACTACGCTTCATGCTAGTTGGACTCGTCATATTGGAAGTAAAGGAGGCCCCTAACTTGCCCAGCTGCTATCTCGAAATACATCCTCCTTGGATCAGCCTCCCTGGGACCTGCTTGAACATCTTACAAGTAAAGGTATGGAAAGACGCTGACCGTGTGAGACTGTGTTCTTTATCCGCACTCGACTTCACAAATCCCATAGACTTTGAGGGACCAGTCCCACCTGTAGGGGACCCGACATCTAGCTGCCTCACCATCCCCTCAGAGATCTACAGCAGCGCTGGTACTAATTACCAGAATACTACAGGTGGCGTCACGAACTGTACATAAATCAATCCCCTGTAAATATATCCCCAACATACGCCAGACCGCCCGGGCCACAGACCGAGCCACAGCTACCTGTGACAAGAATCCCCATAGACTTCCATGGGCTCGGCTCTGAGTACCCCATTGCCCTGGTAATCCACAATTGTGGTGGCGGGTCGACACAACTTTGGCGTCACGAACAGGATGCGAAACTCGCGAAATTGCGAGCCCTGTGTGCCTAAGGACTTGTTTTTGTGAAAAAGGACTGTTGCTATTTTTGGCGCTAAAATCCGCCATTTTGCCGCCATATTCGCGCCCTCAGGCGCTGGAGAAGAAGGTGGGCGTACCTGTAAAAGCGCGCTGTTGCCTGGCTCCGCCCCCAGCTCTGACTCAGCGGCAGGTCCTGCGACGAAGGTCCTGTCCCCACCGAAAAGGAATGAAGGAGACAGAGAGACGCTGGCGTGCCCTGAAACAGCGGCTGCTGTGGGACGCAGTGTTCTCTCCTACAAGCATAATGCCGTCTCCTGAATCCCCAAGTTCCCTGCTGAGGAAGGCTGAGGAGAAACTACGAGCTACCCCCAAAAGTACCGATCCTGATCCCACCGATGGAGCGGTGGAGGCAAAGGAGGTTGAGGAGGTATCGCCAGTTCCGGAACGCCCGCCCGGTCAGGAGGCCGCAGCAGATGATCAATCCCCGGTAGGGACACCGGAGGAAAACCAGCCGTCTGTGATGGAGCAGCGACAGCAGCAGGTTAGTGCGTCCTCAATTGAGCCATTGCGCACACCTGCTTCCTGCTCTGCATCACACCAGCATTGTGCATCGGCATCGCCCCCTGCGTGCATCTCCGTATCGCAATCGGCGACCCAATCTACATCGCAATCTACGGTCCAATCTACATCGCAATCTATGGTCCATTCTACATCGCAATCAGCAGTGTACATGACGACGCGCACAGCGACTGTTTCTGCATCGCAAAAGCAAGTGGCTATTACTGTAACGCAGACAGCGTCGCATAAAGTGGAAGCACTCGTTGCGCCCCTGATGGTTCATACAAAGACTGTTGCGACTCAAACTCAGATAGCAGGTCACGACTTGTTAGTGCTGGGATCAAGGGATCATCGCATTGTTCCAGCCCCCGGGATGGAAAGTGTAACAGAAATTAATAAAGAGATGTGAAGAACGGTAGGACCCAGACAGGGTTTACCGCAGCTGAGAAGATGTATATAAGTTTTTATAAAAGTGAAAGTAGTTGTACCGTTAATATGAAAAATGTCTATTTGATACTTTGTGTATTTTTCTATGTTTAATGCAACGTTCAAGATATTCGTACCTCCCGGATGGGAAGAAGTTAATGTTTGTTGTTATGCATAAACAAAATTTTCTGTCTTCTTGTATTTCACAGCCCGGGAGTGCTGTCGTTTACCATGGGGGAATGTGTAGCCCTGGTGGTAGGCACACGCAGTACCCTGGAGGATGTGTGGAGAGATAGCAGTTTAATGCTAAATGAACATTCATTCCAACATGCACTTAGACACGCCCACAGGTACATAAGCTAGTGACATCAGCAGGGAGTGGTCAGTTGGTCAGTCAGACAGTTAGTGTTCAGTCAGAGTGTGAAGACTGTGCAGGAGGAGAGGAGTGAGCTGCAGATAATTCAGACGCCTGTCTAGAGGACGGTAGAGGTTCAGAGACGTGCTCCTGCCTAAAAGTATTACTGGTATTCTGCTAGCAAGCTCTGGAAGGAACTAAGAAGGAACTGACTGCTATATATATCTGTGAAGTGAGGGATGCTTATGCTACCAGCACGGGCAAGGCGAAAGGCAAGTGGATTATAGGATTAGTGCTACAGGATTGCAGAAGTCCTGCACTGTTAACCGGTTACTGGGACCGAAGCATCACCATAGCTTCATGCATGGTGGTAGAAGAACCAGATTTATTGGAGGGAACTACGCTTCATGCTAGTTGGACTCGTCATATTGGAAGTAAAGGAGGCCCCTAACTTGCCCAGCTGCTATCTCGAAATACATCCTCCTTGGATCAGCCTCCCTGGGACCTGCTTGAACATCTTACAAGTAAAGGTATGGAAAGACGCTGACCGTGTGAGACTGTGTTCTTTATCCGCACTCGACTTCACAAATCCCATAGACTTTGAGGGACCAGTCCCACCTGTAGGGGACCCGACATCTAGCTGCCTCACCATCCCCTCAGAGATCTACAGCAGCGCTGGTACTAATTACCAGAATACTACAGGTGGCGTCACGAACTGTACATAAATCAATCCCCTGTAAATATATCCCCAACATACGCCAGACCGCCCGGGCCACAGACCGAGCCACAGCTACCTGTGACAAGAATCCCATAGACTTCCATGGGCTCGGCTCTGAGTACCCCATTGCCCTGGTAATCCACAATTGTGGTGGCGGGTCGACACATCAGCAGAGACAAAGTGCAGAAGCCAGATGGAAAAGGTGTCCATAAAGGCAGTAGCCGGGCCGATGGCTCGGTACATGACGGCCACTTGATTGTGGGAAGGTTAGTGGATGTAGACAGAGAGCACTTCAATGGAAGCGAGGATAAAGGAGGGTAGAGGAGGGATAGGATTGAAGTGTTGTTAGAAATGAGAAAACCAACTCATCCACCATGTCTAATGTCAAGGCCAAGAGTGTGGGTAACGTTAAAGCCACCGTAACACAGCACAGCAGGGGAGGCTGTGTCGGATAGTGTCAGCCATATTTCTGTGAGCTTGTTATGTGCTTTAGAAGGAGGGATCTGAGGTTTAGGAGCAGGTCAGCAGATGAGGTCATGTGGGGGGGAAGTAAAGGGAAGAAGAAATTAATATCTGATTGGTGAGTATTGGGGATAGTGAAGGAGTATAAGGATAAGACCATGTTCACATGTTCAGTATTTGGTCAGTATTTTACATCAGTATTTGTAAGCCAAAACCAGGAGTGGGTGAAAAATGCAAAATTGGTGACGTGTTTCTATTATACTTTTCCTCGGATTGCTTCTCTCCTGATTTTGGCTTACAGATACTGATGT
>JARQOD010000004.1:543966388-543988318 GCA_033576555.1 Oophaga sylvatica | reverse complement strand
GTTTTGAATAACTGGGGTTGTAGGATAGGGAAGTGAGTTGCACAGCCAGGGCCTATGGGGTACTCGGCACCAAGCCCGTTCACTTCAATGGGGGATGTCACGGGTAGCACAGCTCGGTCCGTTGCCCTGGGCGATCACCATAAAATGTGGGATATTTACAGGGGAATAAAGTATGTACAGTTTGTTCGTGACGCCACCTGTGGTACCTGGTCAGGGTGACCAGCGCTGCAGGGTAGATCCGCTGAGGGGTTGTTACTGGGTAGCAAGGTGTTAAGTCTTCCACAGGCAAGACTGGATCCCTCAGGGTATATGGCGATGTAAGGGGTGCAAGAGCAATAAGGCAGGCACACACACGAAAGTCTCTTTCTGTACCTTTACTGATGGTAGATGCAGGCACGTCCCGGGAAGCTGTCAGGGTGGAGGATGCACTTCCAGTAATCCCACTGAGTAGGTGTAGGGCCTCCGTACTCCTGTATGTGTGTGAGTTTCTGACCTGTATGAAACGAAGTCTAACTCTGTCTTCTCATATACGCCGGCTGACTTTGTGGTGAGGCCTTCTCGTGGATAGAACAGTGTCTCTGTATGCAGGGCCCTGCTAGACTTCGTCTTCCTGACCCCGGTTACGTATCAGCACTGATGGTCCCCTGCGACATGAAGTCCCACAGGGTCTCCGGTATCTCCTACTAGTCGTGTAGATGCTAGCAAGCTCGGACCCGGCGTCCGGTAGTGCAGAGTAGATGTAAGCTATCAATGCTGTTTCAACCTCCGTTACTCTCTTTTCCTTTTCCACTCGCCTTTCGTCCTACTCTAACCCTTAACATAAGCACACTAGCAGTAGATAGCTGATTCTTCCTTCTCTTCACCGCTCTCAAAGCGTCGGCACGCTTGCTCACTGAAAATACCTCAGTTGACTCAGTTTTGACCAGGCTAAGTGGTAATCTTCCTCCACCATTACTGGACTCCACAAAATAAACTAAGTTCAAGCTGTAGTCTTCCGTCTTTCTGTAACTGCTGTTCCCTTTCCTTCACTTCCTTCTGAGGCTCTGTCTGAAGTAGCTATCAGGACCTTCCGTCAGACTGATCTATGCCCACTTCAAGAGCTACTTTCCACTTTCCTAGGGAACTATCAGTCTGTCACGTTCTAAGGTAACTTTCCTCTCAGCTCATCTGAGGTAACACCAACAACTAGTCAACTCTCAGCTAGACTGCCTGGAAAACTACTGCTCCGTCTCTCCACAACCCTTATATATATATGCATACTCTCCAAGGGCTCCCTCTGGTGGCTCCAGGGAAATGTGAAGGTGTGAATGAATATCGGGTATATTTGTGGGTTTACCTTCTGTGCATCCTCTAGGGTACATGTGGCCCCAAGCGCAGCTGGGCTACACAGAAGATACGAGGGTTGTGAAGTAGGCCTGTTTAGCAGAGGTGAGGGCAGATTTGAAAGAGAGTGTTGCTTGTTTGAATGCAGAGAAGTCGTCTTGCGAAATTTGTTTTCTTCCAACGCCGCTCTGCAATCCTGGACACTTGCCGGAGCTTTTTAGTGGTGTTATTGTGCCAGGGTTGTCTGTTGGTACATCGCACTCTGCCATGAAAGAGAGGGGCGACCGTGTCAATAGCTGATGCGAGAGTGGCATTGTAGAAAGCAGTGGCACTGTCTGTGTTGTGGAGTGAGGATATGGATGTTCGTGGTAGAATAGAGTCAGAGAGTGTGTGGGTGTCTAGGTGTGAAATGTTTCTGCAGGGGTGCGCGTGTTGCTGGACATGGGTGACAGGAGAGGAGGACAGGGATGAGAAAGTGAGTAGATGGTGGTCGGATAGAGGGGAGGTGGTGAAGTTAGGTAGAGAGCAGAGGCGGGTCAATGCCAGGTCTAATGTATGTCCGTCTGTGTGGGTGGCTGAGGAGGACCACTGAGTAAGTCCAAAGGATGAAGTAAGGGACAGGAGTTTGGAGGCTGCTGACTGAAGGGTATCAGTGGGGATGTTGAAGTCACCCATTATGATAGTGGGGATGTCAGTGGAAAGAAAGTGATGAAGCAAGGTAGAGAATTGGTCGATTAAGGCAGTGGTCGGGCCTGGAGGTCGGTATATGATGGCCACTTGGAGGTTGGAGGGAGAGTAGATGCGGACAGAGTGGGCTTCAAAAGAGGGGAGGATTAAGGAGGGAAGAGGTGGGATTGGGTTAAAGGTGCAGTTAGAGGAAAGGAGAATACTCACTCCTCCACTGTGTCTGTTGCCAGGGCGAGGAGTGTGGGTAAATTGGAGGCCGCCATAACACAGCGCACTTTAGGTTTATGGTAAACTCTGCCTTCCTCAGCACATCCAGCATGACTTGGACCTTATGCAGATGACTTCCCCAATCTGGGCTGAATATCACAATATCGTCGAGTTAAGCTGCAGCGTACTTTTTGTGAGGGGCTAGGATCCTGTCCATGGCCCTCTGGAAGGTAGCTGGGCTACTTGAAGCCCAAACGGCATTCTGGTATACTACAAGCAATCATCAGGTGTAGAAAAGGCCGTCTTCTCCTTGGCACTTTGAGAGAGGAGAATTGGCCAGTAACCTTGCGTTAGGTCTGGGGTGGTGATATAACTGGCTGACCATAGCCTCTCTATGAGTTCATTGATGTGGGGCATCGAATACGCATTGAAGTTAGACACCTCATTTTGTTTCCTGTAGTTCCAGAAACGCCTCTCTCCATCAGGCTCAGCACGAGTACAATGGAGTTGGAGCATCCACTCTTTGACTCCTCGATGACTCCCAGGCTCAACATTCTCCTCACCTGCTTCTAAATTACCTCACTGTGGGCTTTTGGATTCTATATGGCTTTTGGTTCACCCGCACATGTTGTTCTGTTAGAATTCATATTCAACAACCTGCGTACGTCCTGGTAACTCCGAAAACAGGTCCTGGTTCCGCTGAAGCAGTTCTTGGCACTTTGTTTCTGGGACGGTGACAGTGTCTCTTTCACTGTGACATCCTCGACCTTGGCCTCAGGATTGGCCCTCAGTCACAAAGCTTCTACCAGTTCCCTGTCTCGCAATGGTTTAAGCAGGTTGATGTGGTACAATTGGTAGGCTTTCTTCCCTCTGGCTTGTGGACCTTGTAGTTGACATCACTCAGCTTTCAACCACCTTGTATGGCCCCTGCCACTTGGCCAGAAATTTACTTTCAACTGTGGAGATCAACATCAACACTCGGTCTCCAGGGCTAAACTTTCTCGGCCTTGCCAACCGATTGTAGGCCCTTGCCTGGGCCTCTTGTGCTTGAAGGAGGCTCTCCTTCACTATTGGAATCACCCTCACTATCCTGTCCTCTATATGGGCCACATGCTCGATGATACTTTGGTGGAGTGTAACCTCTGCTTCCCAGGTCTCCTTTGCAATATCCAGAAGTCCCCAAGGGTGCTGTCCGTATAACAACTCGAATGGTGAGAACTCCAAAGAGGCCTGTGGAACTTCTCTAATAGAGAACAGCAGGTACAGGAGTAGGCAATCCAGTCTCGGCCATCCATTTCCACAATCTTTTTAAGCATGCACTTCAAGGTCTTATTGAACCTCTCCACCAGACCATCCTTCTGCGGATAGTACACCGACTTCCTGAGTTGTGTAATCTGGATAGCCTTACATAAACTATCTTATTACCTTGGACATGAACGGCATTCCTTGGTCTCTTAGAATCTCCTTTGGCAGGCCTGTCTGGGAGAAAATATAAACTAGCTCTCGAGCTATGCTTCCGGTGAAGGAGTTTCTTAGTGGTACTGCCTCTGGGTACCGTGTTGCATAGTCCATGACCACCAGGATATATTGGTGCCCTCTGGCTGACTTAATAAGGGGCTCGACAAGGTCCATGGCAGTCTGGCAATGGAACCTCTATAATGGGTAATGGCACTAGAGGACTGTGGAAGTGGGATATGGGAGCAGTTAGCTGACAGGTAGGTAGGGCAGGAACAGCAATAATTGATAATCTCTTGGTGACACCCAGACCAATGGAACTTTGAAGTACTCACTCCTGGGTTTTGATTACGCCCAGATGCCCACCCATGACAAGAGAATAGGCCAGTTCTAGTACCCTACGCCTATGGGGTCCTGGTACTAACAGATGCTCTCAAACTTTCCCTCTCAGTTTAGTGACACAATATAGCAGATCCTTATTTACTGCGAAATATGGAAACCTGGTGTCGGCCCCCGACTCTTGGGCAGCCTTGTTTATCATAGTAAATCTTTGTCCCATGCCCCTTGTAATATATGGTCCGCCATTTGAGCAGTCCCAGAATTCCTCCCAGAAACCCCCCCACTCAGGAATCTCGGCCTGATGGGTTGCCGTCTCATCCTCCTCATCAACAAGGACACACAGGAACTCATCCACCTCCGACTGTGATGGGGATTCTTCATGGTTGAACCAGCTCCTATCGGAGTAGCTTGGCACCCCCCATAGTCACTCCTGAGCATGCAATCGGGAAGAGCCGGACAAAGCGCCATAATTGGCGCATGTCATGTGATAAGCCAATTATTGGGTGGCTGCAGGCTGGTATGTTTAGGCTGGGACCAATAACCAAGGACCTTCCCAGCCTGATAATATAAGCCCACAGCTGTCTGCTTTACCTTGACTGGTTATGAAAAAATAGGGGGGACCCCACGTTGTTTTTTTATTATTTATTTAGCAGGTTAAATACAACCTTTAGTACCACATGAAATGTACTAAATGGAGCAAGTTTATTATTGTTAAATATTAATTATTGGTTATGGATTTATTCTTTATACACTCAATTCTGTACCAAGCACATTAACGTTCGCTGACATACACATGCTATTTTTGTATGGTAAAGTGTCATCTCCATATACAGAGACCACGTGATCTAAGGGACTTATATATAATGGCTACACGAAGGGAGGGGTCGCTTTTGCTCGCTCACTCTCTCTACAGACATTTTACTCTGACAAGGACTATGATGAATGAACATCCAGCTGCCATGTAACCACGTGTTGTTTCTCTGAGACGCTCCTGACAGAGACAGAATGTCATTCTTACCATTCAGGACACCAAGGAAAGATGTGTACAAGTTTTGCTATGGACAAATGGACAATCTCTACATAACTATTTCACTCATTTTCTGTTTTCCTGTAATGATGTTTTTTTGATGAACAGTCCAATAAACCACTATAATTTTTTTATAAGAAACGTGACATTTTCTTTAGAAGTATCGCATCTGGTAACAAGTCCTGGAAAATATATGAAATTAAGCATTTTTAACATTTTGGAGAGCCAGCCAGTCACACTTGATTTTTAGAGTGTGAATTTTTGATAACTTGCAAGGGGAGGAGGAATAGAAGGAAAATTACGTCAGATGTGCAAGTCGTCAAAGAAATCACACTACGATATTTCAGGATCAGAAAAGAACCTATGAATGAGGACTAAGAGTTGACTACAGGAATCAGACGTGCTGATGACAAGAGCGTTGTCCAAGAAAGGAGCTATAAGCATTTTTCAAGGTAAGAAAAATGGATGTCATTACTTCTTTTTCTAAGCAAAGTAGACTGAAATTTATGTCTGTAGATCAGTCTAATTTAGAAGTTTTATGGCTCAGCTTATATGCAGAATGTGAAAAGGAAAATCTAAAGCTAGAATCTAAGCTGGTGTCCTTTAATAGAGAAAGAGAGAAATTAAAAAACATTTTACAGTTGGTTGATGTATTTCACAAGTTTGTATTAGAGAAATCTAAAGATGACTGTGTAGAAATAGTGTCAGAAGATACCAGTGATGTTCCCGAAATTGACTGTAATGAGGAAATTGAGCAACATGTGGGACATGTGTCTGTAATGGCTACTCAAGGTGACCTTGTCTCTGATGACGTAAAAAAAGATGGTGGAAATGTGGGAGGAGACTTGAGAACTGATGTAGGAGGGAACATGGGAGGAGACTTCAGAACTGATGCAGATGACGTACGAGGGACGGATGTTCAAAGGCCACCAAAAATAGAAGACAATTCACAGGCCCAACTCCAAATTAAAGTTAGGAAAAATTTGTTAAAATTATGCAAAATCATTCCTGCATATGATAACAAAATCCATGTATGCAGAAATTCTGAAATCTTCGAAAGCTTTGTTGACAAGCTTGATTTAAGTAATGACGAGAAAAATCAATTATTTAAATTGTGGCTTCCTGCAACCTTTTCCAGACGTTTAACATTGAAGTTGACTTGTGATAACTTACATGGAGATCTAGATGATAAAGACAGATTGAAAATTCTGATTTTCTGTGCATTAAATGAAAATTGTCCAGATATTGAGATACTTCAAAAATTAAGGATTGGTCGGAAAGAATGTACTTTTACATTCATGTCCATATTTGAAAGGTTGTACAAAACTCTAATTACCAATGTCAAAACACAA
This sequence comes from Oophaga sylvatica, assembly GCA_033576555.1. NCBI lineage: Eukaryota > Metazoa > Chordata > Amphibia > Anura > Dendrobatidae > Oophaga > Oophaga sylvatica. Next base: position 543,981,928 of record JARQOD010000004.1, on the reverse strand, counting down.
TCAATGATAAAGTATTTTGTGGACAAATTTGGATTCCTAAATTCTGTATCTCGTGTTATTGCGTCACAAAAAGATACTTTATTTGAATGTGCGCAATTCCTTGATTTTGCTAGAAAACATGAGAATCGTGAATGGAAAATAAATCAAACAGACAGAGTAAGATCTTTTCAAAAGCCAGTGTCAAAATCTCCTAAACTGAGTCATCCCCGGAATCAAATCTATGACATACGGAGGAAATTACATATTTGCTATAAACCCTATAAAAAAATCCAAGAGTCCGCTTTGCAGAAAGAGTTAATAATTCAAAGTTCAGACCGCTCTGTAAAGAGACAAATGGCGGACATTGAAAGACAGGAACAGTGATTCTTCAAAGAGACATAGTTGAGTCTTCAGTTTACAGCTCATTATCGGAGCTGCTCAAACAATCATTAAAAAAAGGAATCATAAAAAGAGCTTTTCAGGACATCTTTGACAAAGAAATAAGATTTGGTTTAGGAATTGACTGAAAATGAAATTATATGTTGTGTAAAAGTATTATACAATATATTATTCAGTTATTTGTAATTATTTTATAAATATAATTCTGTAGTTCACAGCTTTTGTAGATATATTAATATATATATTCATACAGTATATATACTATACTTGTATAAGTAGAGATTGTATAACTGTATATCTATATCTATAGTGATATAATTAAAATAAACTACAGAAAATATTTAGAATTACATTAAAGCCAATACATATATGTATAAGACATTGCAATTGTTTTGTTTTTGTATATGATATTAACCTTATCTCTTATTTATCCTTAGAATTTTCACTTCAAAGTAGGATTTAATCGGGAAAAATTCTCTTACATGGATTTATTCCTTATTTACACAGGAATTTGTAATAACTGCATGTTTTTTATATATTTAACACTTAAAAGGAAATAATATGTAACTAACTGAATCTAAATTTAGTTTTTGTGTGTTGCTAACATTTTGAAGTTATTTATTTGCATGGCAATATGTTCTTACTGCATGACAGTCACACATGTGACATTTAAACTGTTCTAATAATAAGGCTACCATATACCCCTTTTCAGTGGTTGCAACTTAAAGCGTTTTAGCCTCAGTGAGCTCAGCCTTTGCAAGGAGGAATATTTCTTTAGGCCTCTCAAGTTCCAGGGTTCAATTTCAGTTGCAAACCTTGCACTAAGTATATAGATACAGCTCATACCTAATTTTCTTATGAGTCCTTTTATCTATAAATGGTTCACAAAGTTTGTTATGTGTATTTGGGGAATATTCAAAGAAATATTAAAATATTAAATTTAGTAGTTTACAATGCGCATTGATAATTAGGATACAATTATTTGGGTTAAAATATATATGTATTACAACCTTTTTGTATGAGGAATCTGTGGTGTAAACTTATATGTCACAGTCTGAGTGACAGATGACAGATGCGTGTATGAGCAGCTGCTAAGAGTGAATAAGTGTATGTGATGTATGAAAGGAGAGGTTTCACAATTCATGGTATGCGAGAAAAACAACAACTTGTTTTTAAAAAAAATAATACAAATCAGTTCAATTAGAATATTAAGATACATAATGAAATATTATCTACTCAACATATATTCCTTTAGTAATTATTGTTTTTTTAGTTAATAGTAGATAAGTGTAATCACACATCAAAATGGTTTATCAAGAAAATTTACATTTAGATTATTTTTTTTTCTTTTTCCCAAAGGATAATTTTATGATATTCAATGTTATTTTTATTTTTAATGGTTACATAGATGGTACACATCTTCAGACAAATATATGGTATAAAGCTAAAACAGAAGTTATATAAATAATTTATAAAACAATTATTTTTTTTCATTTTGGTTTTGATAAATCAATTATTTCATAAAATAATATTTTTTGGTATTAAGGGGGAAATGTGTTTTTGATCTTAAATACATCATCACATTTCATCAATACCTCTTCTTCACACATTTTAAAGAATATAGAAAGGTACAATGGTATAACTACTAGAGATAATAACATTAAGTATTATAAAGAGTCATTTCTTTACACTAAGAAGGGGATTACATGCAAAGTTGCATAATATGAATATTTTGGTAACACAAGATCATGACAAATATGAAATCATCCAGATAATGGAAATATTAAGGGTATGTGTTACTGAGAACATAACTACTCAGCATTTGTCATAAACATATAAAGGCCTTATTTTTATTCTTATTTTTATTTTTATTCTTATTTTTTGTTTTTATTTTTATTTTTAATTTTTTAATTTTTATTCTTCCTTTATCTCTATTTTTGATTCTTAATTTTTATTTTTTATCTCAATCAATCAAGAAACATCAATATTTAATAAAGTAATGTCTAGTGCAAGAATATTGCTTCATTAAATATAGTGAAGATATCGGTTCATTAAAAGAAAATGTTTTAAATTCTGAGTAGTGTTGAGCGATACGATAATTCAAATATCGGCTATCGGCCGATATTAGCTCTATCGGCCTTTCGATAATTCGTTTCGATATTTTCGTCTTATCGAATACCGGAATCGGAAGTTCCCATAATTCTTTGCGAGGCAATGTGATTTTAGTCAGCCAATGAGGAATCCTAAGAAGTGTGGGCACATCCTGTACTGCTGCGGTCATGTTAACTAATGGCATGGCTGTGATTGGCTGCTGAAATGATGTCAGAATGCACTATAAAAGGCGCCGCCGCCATTTTAGCGTCACTGTGCTGTGAATTCAGTTAGGGACAGAACGCTGCTGTGCTGACTCTGAGGGACAGTTAGAGATTGCGATTTAGTGTACTGTGCTGTAGGCAGGCTAGCGCCAACCGCTGTGTAAAGCTTCCTTTTGCCTGCAGTGTTGTTTTAACAGCTCTGCAAGGTGTGTGTGAGTGCAGGTGACGCTGCAGTTTGCTCTGCATGCAACGCTGTCTGTAGGCATCTGCACCTGTCACTCACAGACTTTTTTTTTTCCTTCAGTGTAATTCTTGCTGCTCCATGCAATTTAACTATTAGTGTGACGCGCTTCCATCCGTATCCAATACATTGGTTGCAAACACTATAGAAGTAGACAAAGGAGTAGCCTTTCACAGATTGTGATTTGTGAACAGTTGTGTTTCAGTGTTCACTTCAGTCTCTGCGTAATAACCACACTTAGGCCTTATAACTTTTCTGACTTTCTTTATCAATCTACCAAGATGAAGAAGTCAGTGAGTAAGGCACGTGGTCGTGGCCGTGGAGTTTCAGCAGGGAGAGGACGTGGGGATTCTGTGTCTGCTGCCGCCCTCAGTGACACAGCATCCACCATTTATCCCGTGAGCGTTCCTTTATGCGCACTTTGGTAGGAGCTCGGCGTGCCCCCCTGCTGCGGGAAGAACAAATTGAAGCCGTTGTTGGTTGGATGGCAGCCAATGCATCAACTTCAATTCCTTCCACCTCCTCTCAGGAACACAACACTGTTGAGCAACCATCTGTCTGTTCACCGCCTGTCAAATTGCCAAGGCAGTCAGAGAGTTCTGTACAGGAGCCAGCTGAGTCTCTGCTTCTGTTCTCAGAATCTGTTGGCTCGCAAACACGGGCACAGGCAAGCAGCATTCTGCAATTTGAAGAAGAGGGAGTATGCAGTGATGCGCAACAGCTGTGTCTCTCTCAATCTGAAGAGGCGGGTGAGCCAGTGCCGATGGACAGCACACCGCAGAACGCATCTTATGATGATGATGAGACTCAGGTGCCAGGTTTTGTGGAGCATAGTGCTGCCCAGACCATCCAACAGCAGCAGGTGTTGGAAGAGGGTAGTGGAGATGATGAAGTCCGAGACCCAACATGGCGTGAGCAACAGCAAGGTGGTGGGAGCAGCTCTGAGGAAGAGATTGTCCCAACGGTACAAAGAGGAGGGAGAGGTAGGCTGCAGACTCGCTTGCCTGTAGCCTCCAGTTTGGCACCTGTTGGGAGCAGTTCTCTTAGAAATGTCAAAATTGGCGCTCCCATTACTTGCACTGCGTGGTCCTTTTTTGACAGACTTGTAGATAATATTTGCTATGTTCAATGCAAGCTGTGTAAGCAAAAAGTTAAAAGAGGTAAAAATATCAGGAACCTGAATACCACAAATATGTGGACACATGTACGGACAAAGCACGTAGCTGAGTTCCAAAGACACACTGGAGATGTAGGCCAACCTACAGCAGCACCTACATCTTTACGTCATGTTCGAGCCTCTACCTCCAGCTCTCACACACCTGTTTTGGCTTCCTCACAGGATCTCCATGGAAGAACCTCGGTCACTGTTGTCCATAGAGAAACTGTTATTCCACCCACTGCAGCAAGTTCACAGTCATCGTCACACTCCCAGTACAAAAAACAGCCATCGGTAACACAGGCATGGGATAAAAGACGGCCATACTCGGCAAACCATCCACGAGCACAGGCTCTGAATGCTGGCCTTGCAAAACTCCTGTCCCTTGAAATGCTGTCATTCAGGCTGGTGGAGACTGACAGTTTTCAGGAACTTTATGGCATTGGCAGTCCCACAATATAATGTGCCAAGCCGATTTTATTTCAGCAGGCAAGCTGTCCCTGCTCTGCAAAAACATGTCGAGGGAAACATTAAACATGCGCTACTAAACGCCGTCAGTAGCAGGGTCCACCTGACCACCGATGCGTGGACCAGTACCCATGGCCAGGGACGATACCTTTCCCTCACTGCCCATTGGGTCAATGTTGTGGAGCCGGGTACAGATCTTGCCAGTGGCGCTGTACGTGTTCTGCCAACTCCAAGGATTGCAGGAATCCAGTCTGTGCACATTGATTCCTCCTCCTACTTCAGTTCCTCAGAATCATCGCTGCACGAGCCGTCACGGTATACCTCCACATGGACCCGTGAACGCTTACCTGTTGCGACCGATATGAGCACAGCCGTGGCCAAACGTCAACAGGCCGTCCTGAAATTAATTCCCATGGGGAATCGAAGCCACACAGCGCAGGAGCTCTGGGATGCCATCAAGCAGGAGAGCGACGTGTGGTTTTTGTCAGCTAATCTCCAGCCAGGCTTGGTAGTGTGTGACAATGGCCGAAATCTGGTGGCAGCTCTGGGCCTTGGCAACCTCACTCACATACCATGTCTGGCACATGTGCTAAACTTGGTCGTGCAGAGGTTTTTGAGGGACTATCTGGATCTTGATGCACTACTGCACAAGGTCCGCCTAGAGTGCGCTCACTTGCGACGTTCCAGCATGGCCAGATCGCGCATTGCAGCTCTGCAAGTCAGATTTTGCCTTCCTGAACATCGCATCATATGTGCCGTACCCACCAGGTGGAATTCCACGTTAAATATGTTGGAGCGGTTGTGTGAGCAGCAGCCAGCAGTAATGGAGTATCAGCTGCAACAGGCGCAATCAACTCGCAATTTGCGCCGTTCACACTTCACCACTACTGAGTGGGCCTCTATGAAGGACATCTGCGACGTTTTGCGTGCGTTTGATGTCTCAACGCGGATGGCGAGTGCAGATGATGCACTAGTCAGCATGACTGTCCCCCTTATCTGCCTGCTTCAGAAATCACTGAAAGCACTAAAGGAAGAGGTTTTGAAACAGGTGGAGGATGAGGAGTCACAAATTCAATTACCTTCAGGACAGTCAGCGCAACGTGGTTCCTCACAAAGGGCTGGGCAGGGCTCACTTTGTGAGGAGGATGAGGAGGAGGAGGAGGAGTCAATGGAGGAGGAAGAAATCCCTACAGAGGAAGGTACACAACGCTGTAGTCAGTATGTAGAGCGAGGGTGGGGTGATGCAGAGGAGACAGAGATGACGCCTCTTCCAGAGGACAGCCTTTGTTGGCCAGTTGGGAGTCTGCAGCACATGGTTGATTTCATGCTTCAGTGCCTAAGAAACGACCGCCGCATCGCCCACATTCTCAGCACGTCAGATTATTGGGTGTACACCCTCCTAGACCCTCGCTACCGGGACAACTTACAAACCCTCATCACACACCGGTGAACCGGGACCGTAAAATGCAGGAGTACCAAGACACACTGGTGCAATCGATACTGTTGTACATTCCAGCCGAGAGAGATGCTGCTGCTGCTGCTACTGCTTTACAAAGCAGCTCTGTGCGTCGAGGCAGTGTAGACACCTCTACAACAAGAGGGAGCAGAAGCAGCGCCTCTGCACAGGGCAAGAACTGTATGTTACAAATGTGGCAAAGTTTTGTGACAGCGCCAGCAAGGTCTACACCATCCGAGACGGCTCCAGTCACCAGGAAGAAACGTTTCCGTAAGATGGTGACAGACTACTTGGCTTTCCCTCTAAGTGTACTCCCAGATGCCTCTTCCCCTTTCAAATTTTGGGTCTCTAAGTTGGATACATGGCCAGAGCTTAGCCAGTATGCATTGGAGGTGCTGGCTTGCCCTGCTGCCAGTGTATTATCTGAGCGTGTCTTTAGTGCTGCAGGTGGTGTAGTAACAGACCGTCGCATGCGACTATCCTCAGAGAATGTAGACCGGCTTACTTTTCTGAAAATGAACAAGGCATGGATCTCACCTGAATTTGCCTGTCCGTTTCAGATTAAATAACTGTTTGGCAACGTTTTCCATGTCTCCGGTTATGTTCATCTTTCTACCACCTGAACTCTACTCCCTGGGCTACAACACCGCCATTTGTTGCTCGTAAGTAATTGGCAGGGGTACTGACTCCTGGCCAGCCTGGTTACAGCACGACAGCTGTTTCCTGGCAGTGTGAACGTCAATTATCCTCCAATAAATTGTGCTGTCGTGTTGCATTCGGGTTAGCCGACTCTATGGTGCCTGCAGTTTAGGTGATTCCTATGTGTGCTGTGGGATATGTAAATAAAGGCGGTTTCCATTGTGACAATAGGATAAGCACCCACTGTAGGACTGTGTGATTCTGTAACTGCGGACGGCTTGCGTCCTGTCAACTTACATTTTCATGGGTGCGTTCTTCTACCCTTCCGGGGTCCAGTACCGTCAAGTGGTTCTCCCCAGTGCCTTTGGCCTAGGTGCCTCCATCTCCGTATCCGAGTTCCAGCAATGTCTGCTGGTCCTTGGTAGTGCTTTGGAGCACAGGTACCTCCTGCTTAGTAACCGTGTCACAGTAACGTCAGCTGGTACTCGGTTGTGACATTGCCTCTTTTCCTTCTGCTACCCGTCCGGGGTCCAGTACCGTCAAGTGGTTCTCCCCAGTGCCTTTGGCCTAGGTGCCTCCATGTCCGTATCCGAGTTCCAGCAACGTCTGCTGGTCCTTGGTAGTGCTTTGGAGCACAGGTACCTCCTGCTTAGTAACCGTGTCACAGTAACGTCAGCTGGTACTCGGTTGTGACATTGCCTCTTTTCCTTCTGCTACCCGTCCGGGGTCCAGCACAGTCAGCTGGTCCTTGTTACTTCCATTGTCTCTTGCTCCATCTGATACCCGTCAGGGTTCCAGTAACGTCAGCTGTTTCTCGGAAATTAGACGACATTAAAGACCACCCAGAAGAAGATGACGACAACAAGGACGACGAGCATGAAGCCAACCAGCCTGAACACCATCACAAAGAAAAAATAAAAGATTACCAAGAAGAAGATCACCAACAGGACAAAGAAGGTTAAGACAAACTACAAGATACAGAACAAGAGACAGAAGAACAATAAGCAGAAGATCAAAAAGCAGAAGAACATGAAGTATAAGACCAAAATGAAGAGCAAAATATATGCTCTAAATTCTAAGCAGAAGAAGACTAAGCAGTGTATGGGGTGAGTCCGTTCCTCCTCGTGGTGCCCCTGCTGCTGCAGGCTAAACTGAACACGGACAAATACTGTTGTAATTTAAATCTTTTGTGACAGCAAGAACGGAAGGATGAACAATTCATACTTTTACAGATTACAAGTACAGGAATCTCTGTCACAAATAAGAATATGATGAAGAAGATGAAGAGGAAGAAGATGAAGAATTTGAATATGAAGAAGATTAATTAGTTTAATAATAACAATATGAGTAATGTAAACAAAAACATGAATAGCAAGAAGTTTAAGAAGAAGATTAAGAAGGTGAAGATGAAGAATAATTTGATGAGAAAGATGATGCTGCTGCTGAAGATTATGAAGGAGAAAGTGTGGCACTGGCAAAAGTTAAAAAGGTGAAGAGCATGGAAGTTGTGAAACATACATATTTGCCAAAATAGAAAAAAGGTTAACAACATTGTCAATTTGTTAGTCAATCCAAACGTATTTCCAAAAAAAAATATATTAATGCTATTCCAATGCATTGGGTTAAACATGTATGCCTTTATTGTCTCCTCAACCTCCCCCAATACATTCTACATTAGTCTTTGTTGTTTTCCTTCATGTACAATTAACCAACAAGGCAAGAATGTTTTTTTTTAATTTCGATATTTTGTTCCCATAGACTTACATTGGACTTCCGGTATCGAAATCGGATATCGACGATATTTAGTGCTATCGGCGATACAATTTCGATACGATATTTTTAGATATCGAGCAATATCGCTCAACACTAATTCTGAGTAAATACAATAATTCTTTCATTCATTCATTCACTCATATTCACATTTTGGTTCATGGCTATACATTCTTACCTATTATTGGTCTAATAAATATATTCCATTAATAAAGTTTTAGTAATAAAGATGGAAACACTTGTTACATAAAAAAACACACTGACACCTATGGGTTGAAAAGGTAATTACACCAATGACATAAAAATGTTCTATCTCATGAAGAATATGGTTAATAATGCATTATCATTTATTATTGTTTCACATACAAACATGAATTCCATATTACTATTCTGATAATAATTCTATGGATATTACTGATTGCTATGGTACGCTATGATATTATAGGTTAGGAAAATTACCAGATTTGGTATAGAATAGGGAATGAAGACTTCAAGCAAGATATTGGAATTACGTTAATAAAGACTTTTCATATTTCTAAATTCAAGTAAATTTAAAAAGTTACAAGAAGACAAAGCCGAAGTTCCAGAAGGTAAAAAGGCTCTATGATGTCTGAGTAATAAGAGACTGTCAATTACAATTCATTTCATCACTGACAACAACTGCAGTATCCACCACTGACAGCCACGATCGCAGTATTCACGACTGACAGCTACGACTGCAGTATTCACCACTGACAGACAATGGCAGAGGACGATGATCCTATGATGCTGATATGAACTGTGTTATCACGTTTTTATCACGCTCCAGTGGTTTCCTATCACCTATGAAGCTTCAATGAAAGCTGGTGAACAATAAGTTGTCAGGAAACTACAATCCTGACATGAGTCCTGTGCATTAGGACTAAGGACTGGTTATGGTGCTATCTTTAGCAAGGAAGAGTCATTTTAATCCTTGCTTTGCTGACCAAAGACGTCACACCTGTTCCAAGACCAGTGCGGATGGCATGGAGGATTCCAGAAATATCCAAGGCGAGCCAATGTAAGTCCAGGTCTTTAAAGGTGACACTGCTCAGATATTAAAGCTTCATTTCATCAATGGACTTTGTTTTCTTATCAACATTTGAATTTATGGACTTTGATGGACACATGACACACGGTCTCCGCAATATCTACATGTTATTTCAAAGGAATTATCGTATAAAGACTGTGTTTTAAAAGAACCAAGAACAAGACGTCAAGATGAAGACCAGATGACATCAGATGATGATGACTGGACCGGAGATGCTTCAATTTAGGTTTAGGAAAGTATAATATATATTTTATATGAATATTGGTCACGGCTTACCATAACATGAATTCACATAATTATGTTATTGAGTGCATATAACAATAATCTGATATTATTATTATTATTGAAATTAAATTATTTTGCCAAAGAAGAAGAAAAGAAGACAGAAGATCTGATTATCCTAAAGATGAACTTTGAGGGTTCCAATTAATGTCTGTCACCCTCAAAAGGGGGAATTGTTAAATATTAATTATTGGTTATGGATTTATTCTTTATACACTCAATTCTGTACCAAGCACATTAACGTTCGCTGACATACACATGCTATTTTTGTATGGTAAAGTGTCATCTCCATATACAGAGACCACGTGATCTAAGGGACTTATATGTAATGGCTACACGAAGGGAGGGGTCGCTTTTGCTCGCTCTCTCTACAGACATTTTACTCTGACAAGGACTATGATGAATGAACATCCAGCTGCCATGTAACCACGTGTTGTTTCTCTGAGACGCTCCTGACAGAGACAGAATGTCATTCTTACCATTCAGGACACCAAGGAAAGATGTGTACAAGTTTTGCTATGGACAAATGGACAATCTCTACGTAACTATTTCACTCATTTTATGTTTTCCTGTAATGATGTTTTTTTGATGAACAGTCCAATAAACCACTATAATTTTTTTATAAGAAACGTGACATTTTCTTTAGAAGTATCGCATCTGGTAACAAGTCCTGGAAAATATATGAAATTAAGCATTTTTAACAATTATATGTAGGGGGTTTGTGACATTAAATAGCTACACTGTCACAATTCATTTTTGTAGTCGTGACATCTCTGGTTCCACTATAATTTAAATGTAGTTTTTTACCTTTCAGTCCAGCAGGGGTTAATGTCAGTTTTCCTTGCTGGCAGCGTGCTGCAGCTGCTGGTTTGCTAGGTCCGCTGATGTGGGTGGTGACCGCTCCCGCCATCCTTTAAATAGTCACCTGATGCATCAGCTGACTGTTGGTGATAGAGTTATTATATGGGGACCAGTCTTGCAGTTGCAGCTCTCTGGTGTCAGAACTGTATCAGCTACTTCTGGAGTTTGGGGTCCTGTTTCCGTGTCCTCTGCGGTGTGGAGCTTGGCAGCTGAGTCTGGAAGCTAAATGTTATGTTTTTAACTTGTCTGTCTTGTAATTGTCACTACCCCCTGTGTTTGTATCATCTGCAGTGGTGAGGCTAGCGCCCTTGTCGGCCAGTGCACTAGCCAGGGCAGTGCTAGATGACAGCAAGGACGAGGTTCGTGACGGCAGCGGGGGTAAGAACCCGTTTAGGGCACTAGTGGAGTGCAGGGACAGGCTCAGGTTGGAGCTCAGGAGGTGTCCCATCACTCATTCATTATTGGTAGGGCCTTCCTCTTCACATTTCCATCCTGTTATGTGTGTCGTGCTGTCTGCTGACCGACCCCCTGTGGGATCGTGACATTATCACCAATGAGTACTTTTTTCCGGTGAATCTATGGCTCAAGCAAAGGCTTTTGCTCACCTGATCCAGACTCTCACGGAGGAGGTTAAGGAGCTGCGGTGTCAGGTGGTGCAGTAGCTTCAGCAGGTGTCGGGGTTCTTGGTCTCGGCTCATGTCGAGGCTCAACCGGAACCCAAAATATCTCTCCCTGACAGGTTCTCTGGAGGGAGAGATAAGTTTATTGTATTTAAAGAAACTTGTAAATTATATTTCAGGCTTCACCCTCGTTCTTCAGGGAGTGAGGAACAGCTTGTGGGGATTATGGTCTCCCTTCTCAAGGGTGATCCCCATTCCTGGGCCTTCTCCCTGCCGACCGATTCACCATCTTTGCGGTCGGTGGACAAGTTTTTCGCAGCATTGGCGCTGGTGTATGGGGATCCTGATGGCGTCTCCCTGTTTGAGTCTCGACTCCGTAGGATCAAGCAGGGGGGCCGGCCAGCTGAGGAGTACTGCTCAGAGTTTCGGAGATTTGCCACTGTTGCGCAGTGAATAACCCTGCTCCTAGGAGCCATTTTTGTCAGGGTCAGTCAGCTAGGCTTCAGGATACTCTGATGCAGTATGGTACTCCTGGGTCATTGGAGGCAGCAATGGCCCTTGCTATATGGGTGGATAGACGCCTCAGGGAGAGACATACACCGAATCTACCCCCTGTTGTTCTTTCTAGGGAGGAGGACACACTGATGCAGACAGACGAACCTATGCAGGTGGGAAGAGTCTCCTCTCAAACTAGGTTGCCTGCGGTTCGCCATGGGACGGGGACATGTTTCTACTGTGGTCTTAAGACCCTGTCTCACATAGCGAGATCGCTGCTAAACAGCGATCTCAGCAGCGATCTCGCTATGTCTGACACGTACCAGCGATCAGGCCCCTGCTGTGAATCGCTGGTCGTGTCAGAAATGCCAGGACTTTTTTTTGATTGCTGGTCTCCCGCTGGCCAGCACGCATCGCTGCTGCAGGGGAGCTGGTAACCAAGGTACACATCGGGTTTCCATGCACCGCGCAGCACCTGGAAACCCGAAGTGTACCTTCGTTACCAGCTTCCTGCATCAGCGGGCTGGTATCCAACGTACACTGCGGGTAACTAGGCGACGCTACCCGCAGTGTCGCTGTCCTGATCGCTGCCTGAGCTGCCTGTATGGCAGCTCAGCAGCGATCATGTAGCGACACACCAGCGATCCTGATCGTTGTCGGGATCGCTGGTGTGTCGCTATGTGAGACGGGGCCCTTACTAAAAAACACTGTTGAAGGAAAGAGCGCAAATAGTACCTTATCTGAGAAGGTTAAAGGGTTAATCCATAGGATTGCACTCACCAGATGTAGTTAAGTTGAAGCATTGAAAGGATTCGCTGCAGCAGATCCACGATTCCAGGAAAGACCAGTCGTTTAGATACAGATTGGGATAAGTGTGGTAAATATCTGCGCTGCTGAATCACTAAAATTCCAGAGATTATTAGTACATGTGGCTTTATTATTCTACACGTTTCAGAGTTCAAGACTCCTTCATCAGCACCACAGGAACATGTCAATACAATTTACAACAAACCTTAAATATACAAACAGTTCAAATACCAGCACCAATATGGTCACCTGATGAGCAATGTCAAAGTTCATTCACAAGATACTGAACAAGTTATCCCCTTCACCCCCAAGTGTGGTTTGCACGTTAATGACCGGGCCAATTTTTACAATTCTGACCACTGTCTCTTTATGAGGTTATAACTCTGGAACGCTTCAACGGATCTTCGCGATTCTGAGATTGTTTTCTCGTGACATATTGTACTTCACGTTATTGGTAAAATTTCTTCGATATAACTTGCGTTTATTTTTGAAAAAATGCAAATATGGCGAAAATTTTGAAAATTTTGCAATTTTCAAACTTTGAATTTTTATTCCCTTAAAACAGAGAAATATGTCACACAAAATAGTTAAGAAATAACATTTCCCACATGTCTATTTTACATCAGCACAATTTTGGAATCAAAATTTTTTTTTCTTAGGAAATTATAAGGGTTAAAAGTTGACCAGCGATTTCTCATTTTTACAACAAAATTTACAAAGCCATTTTTTTTAGGGACCACCTCATATTTGAAGTCACTTTCAGAAGTCTATATAGCAGAAAATACCAAAAAGTGACACTATTCTAAAAACTGCACCCCTCAAGGTACTCAAAACCACATTCAAGAAGTTTATTAACCCTTCAGGTGCTTCACAGGAGCTGAAGCAACGTGGAAGGAAAAAATGAATATTTAACTTTTTAGCCACAAAAATGATCTTTTACAAACTTTTTTTTTATTTTCACAAGGGTAAAAGAAGAAAATGGACAGATAAAGTTGTTGTGCAATTTCTCCTGAGTACGCCAATACCCCATAAGTGGGGGAAAACCACTGTCTGTGCGCACAGCAGAGCTCATAAGGGAAGGAGCGCCGTTTGACTTTTTCAAACTAAAATTGGCTGGAATTGAGATTGGATGCCATGTCGCGTTTGGAGAGCCCCTGATGGGCCTAAACAGTGGAAACCCCCCACAAGTGACACCATTTTGGAAACTAGACCCCCTAAGGAACTTATCTAGATCTGTTGTGAGCACTTTGAACCCCCAAGTGTTTCACAAAAGTTTATAATGCCTGGGTGTGAAAAAAAAAAGAAACAATTTTCCACAAAAATGATTTTTTAGTCCCAAATTTTTGATTTTTCCCAAGGAAATTGGACCCCAAAAGTTGTTGGCCAATTTGTCCTGAGTACGCTGATACCCAATATGTGGGGGGGGAACTGTTTGGGCGCACGGCAGGGCTTGGAAAGGAAGTAGTAACGTTTTGGAATGCAGACGTTGATGGGGGTCATGTTCCGTTTGCAGTGCCCCAGATGAGCCTAAACAGTAGAAACCCCCCACAAGTGACCACATTTTCGAAACTAGACCCCCTAAGGAACTTATCTAGAGCTTTGGTGAGCACTTTGAACCCCCAAGTGCTTCACACAAGTTTATAATGCCCGGGCATGAAAATAAAAAATCCTATTTTTTTCCCATAAAAATTATTTTTAGTCACTAATTTTTTATTTTCCCAAGGGTAACAGGAGAAATTGGACCACAAAAGTTGTTGTCCAATTTGTCCTGAGTACGCTGATACCTGGTATGTGGGGGGGAACCACTGTTTGGGCGCACGGCAGAGCTCGGAATGGAAGGAGCACCATTTGACTTTTTCCAACCAAAATTGGCTGGAATTGAGATTGGACGCCATGCTGCATTTGGAGAGCCCCTGATGTGCCTAAACAGTGGAAACCCCAACAAGTGACCCATTTGGGAAACTAGACCCCCTAAGGAACTTATCTAGATCTTTGGTGAGCAATTTGAACCCCAAGTGCTTCACACAAGTTTATAACATAGAGCCGTAAAATTAAAAAATCATATTTTTTTCCACAAAAATGATCTTTTCACCCAATTTTTATTTTCCCAAGGGTAACAAGACTCCAAAAGTTATTGTGCAATTTGTCCTGAGTACGCTGATACCCCATATGTGGGGGTAAACCACTGTTTGGGTGCATGGCAGAGTTTGGAAGGGAAGGAGCGCCGTTTGACTTTTTCAACGCAGAATTGGCTGGATGCCATGTCGTGTTTGGAGAGCTCCTGATCTGCCTAAACAGTGGAACCCCCGACAAATGACACCATTTTGGAAACTAGACCCCTCAAGGAACTTATCTAGATGTGTGGTGAGCACTTTGAACCCCCAAGTGCTCACAGAAGTTTATAACGTACAGCCGTAATGATTTTTCGTCCCCAATATTTTATTTTCACAAGGGTAACAGGAGAAATTGGACCCCAAAAGTTGTTGTCCAATTTGTCCTGAGTACGCTGATACCCAATATGTGGGAGAAAACTACTGTATGGGTACACGTTGGGGCTCGGAAGGGAAATAGTGACGTTTTGGATTGCAGAATTTGATGGAATGCTCTGGGGGCGTCATGTCGCATTTGGAGAGCCCCTGATGCACCTAAACAGTGGAAACCCCCCCACAAGTGACCCCATTTTGGAAAATAGACCCCACAAGGAACTTATCTAGATGTGTGGTGAGCACTTTGAACCCCTAAGTCCTTCACAGAAGTTTATAACGAACAGCCGTAAAAATAAAAAATATTTTTTTTTTACAAAAATTATTTTTTTCGCCCCCAATATTTTATTTTCACAAGGGTAACAGGAGAAATTGGACCCCAAAAGTTGTTGTCCAATTTGTCCTGAGTACGCGGATACCCAATATGTGGGAGAAAACTACTGTATGGGTACACGTTGGGGCTCGGAAGGGAAGTAGTGACGTTTTGGATTGTAGACTTT
>JARQOD010000004.1:543924107-543966288 GCA_033576555.1 Oophaga sylvatica | reverse complement strand
GCTGGGCCCCCCCCACCCCTGGCCGGCTGGGTTTTTCCCCCCTCCTGTCTCTTTCCGGTCCCCCATTTGACCCCGCTCGGCTCCCCACTCCTGGCCCCGCTGGGCCCCCCCACTCCTGGCCCGTGCCGGGTCCCCCACCCCTGCCCGCGCTCGGCTCCCCACTCCGGGCCCGTCCCGGCCCCCCCACCGGCCCGTGTCGGCCCCCCCCTCCTGGCCCGCGTGGGCTCCCCACCCTGACCCGCGCTGGGCCCCCCCCTCCGGGCCCGCGTGGGTCCCCCCTCCGGGCCCCCGTGCTCGGTTCCCCCACCCCCTGGCCCGTGCTCGGCCCCCCCACTCCGGGCCCGGCTGGGCCCCCCCATCCGGCCCGTGCTCGGCTCCCCCACTCCTGGCCCGTGCTCGGCTCCCCCACTCCTGGCCCGTGCTCGGTCCCCCACTCCGGGAACCCGTGCTTGGCTCCCCCACTCCTGGCCCGTGTTTGGGGCTCCCCCACTCCTGGCCCGTGCTTGGCTCCCCCACTCCTGGCTTGGCTCGGCATAGCAGTGCATTTCATGTCTCAGCACGTGGAGGAGCTGGCTGGCAGTAAATTTTTCCTATCAGGGGCAGCCCCACACTGATGTATAAAAGGGGGGGCTTTACTATTAGGCTACATAACTTTTTATGTTTTTCTTTTTTAAAGCCGTACAACCCCTAATAACAGTGAGCTCCCTCTAGTGGTGACGGCAGGGAGTCAGAATAATAAAAATACACTCGGGGGGTTTGTAGTTAGCCTTACCAGCGAGAAGAAAACGTTGCTGTAGGCGATCTGAGCTGTGACGTTTCCATTGTGGTCGTGATTGCCGGAAAAAGGACGTACCACGGGACATCGCGCAGCGAATCCCCATTAAACACTTTCTCGAATGTTGCCTGTAAGGGAAAAGGGAATTAGGCATGGGATTAGATACATGGGGATACAGTCAGATGTAAATAATGAAAAGATCTGCAGGTATCTCCCAGTCACCCTGTAACACAGCACCTGTGAAATTTATGAATTTATAATTCTGCAGCAGAATTATGACATCGGCTTAAAGGGGTTGTCCATGAACATATAGAATGTGTCATTGCTAAAGTTCCGGGTTCTAAGACCTTTGGGGTCACAAGAGTAAAGACCATTCTCCTGTAGAAGTGGCCGCCCATTACCACAAGGGACTACGAGACCCCTGTTCTCTGGATTTATGGGGGGGGTCTCTACTGCGATCATATATTTATCAACTATCTAGTGTTTAGGTGATACATGTTCTTTATGGGACATCCATTTAAAGGGAATTTATCACCAGATGTTCGCCCTGTAATCTGAGAGCAGCATATTATAAGGGCTGAGACCCTGATTCCAGCGATGTGTCACTTACTGGGCTGCTTGCTGTCATTTTGAGATAATGACAGTTTTCTCTGCTGCAGATCTAGCAGTGCTCAAGAATGCTGAACCCTGTATAACCCCGCCCACACCACTGATTGGCTGATTAACACTGTGCAATGATAGCTGCCAATCAGCTGTGGGGGCGGGATTACACAGAGCACCTGACTAGGAGGCAGGAGACACCTAGTCCTGCAGTGATAATCTCCTGCTGATAAAACACTGATTATATTTAAACAGCAACACACAGCTCAGTGAGTGACACATCACTGGAATCAGGGTCTCTGCCACTATATCATGCTGCTCTCAGATTAAATAGTAAAAACCTGCTGAAAGCCTGGTTTACACACGTTCAGTTTCTGCCAATCAGTCCGATCTTACAGACAATGAAATCGGTTGGATTTGTCCGTTTGCTTGCAGATATTCCGAGAAGACAAAATCCATTCTTGTATCTTTTCCATCTGTCATCAATTTATGAGATGGCAATATCCCTTTAAGTCATAAAATATTTGTAACTATGTAAAAAAAATAGATTGCTGGTAATTAAAGGACCATGTAATTAGAGAAAAAATGACTTTTTTATTTTAGAAACAGCGCCACCCTGAGCATGGGTTGTATCCAATGTTACATTTCAAGCCCATTGAAGTGCATAGAGCGGAGTTGCAATACCACACACAACCCATGATCAAGGGTGGCGCCATTTCTAAAAGAAAGCAAACATTGAGCTAAATGATTCTGCCTACCTGCTGCCACCACTAGAGGGAGCCTCCTACATTGCCGTCAGCACCACAGTATGCAGTGAGCTCCCCCTGGTGGTGGCTGCAGGTGGAATTGTATTATTTATCACCACCAGGTCTCGTCAGGTGATGAAACGAATGAGCGCGTTGTGCCGGACTTAATAATGACCTGGAGACAAAAGGGCCACAGAAAATGTTCATAGAAGTCTGGTCGGTGGTACGGCCTATGATCCAGTGACCACTGCTGATTTCAGCAGAAATTGTTGTCAGAGGGGCTTCCACTCCCCTTCATCCACGTAGCAGGGAGGGAGGGGGGAGTTCAGGTCTTCTGGCAAGGACATGCTACCGCCAATAATGCATTTATTTCTTTACCTTAAATCTGATGTCTGTCACACTTTTCACGCCGTCATAATAGAAGTTGTCACCCACGGACACGATGAAGTCGGCCCCCCATTTGGATACGATATGGTCAAGCTCGTCTGCAACCAGTAGTTCTTGTTTGGTGGTATAAGGGGGGGGGGGCAGGCCGCCCCAGTCACCAATCACAGCAAAGCGAAGAGAGGGATCGCCGTCCTGCGGGGGGCTCCACAGGGTCTTCAGAGATGCACATGGCAGAAAGGCCAGGAGGACAACAAGCTTCTCCATGTTGTGTCTGTGCGGGAAACACATAAGAGACCGAACATAAAATCACAGAATCCAGAGAGGTCAAAACTCACCCCTCACATAGGGAGCCGTGTAACATAATCTGTATGAGCAGTGTATCTAAGCCCACCGTGTGTGATGCTGTCTGCTGAGCCGGTGTATCCAAACCCATTATGTGTGATACTGTCTGCTGAGCCGGTGTATCCAAACCCATTATGTGTGATACTGTCTGCTGAGCCGGTGTATCCAAACCCATTATGTGTGATACTGTCTGCTGAGCCGGTGTATCCAAACCCATTATGTGTGATACTGTCTGCTGAGCCGGTGTATCCAAACCCATTATGTGTGATACTGTCTGCTGAGCCGGTGTATCCAAACCCATTATGTGTGATACTGTCTGCTGAGCCGGTGTATCCAAACCCATTATGTGTGATACTGTCTGCTGAGCCGGTGTATCCAAACCCATTATGTGTGATACTGTCTGCTGAGCCGGTGTATCCAAACCCATTATGTGTGATACTGTCTGCTGAGCCGGTGTATCCAAACCCATTATGTGTGATACTGTCTGCTGAGCCGGTGTATCCAAACCCATTATGTGTGATACTGTCTGCTGAGCCGGTGTATCCAAACCCATTATGTGTGATACTGTCTGCTGAGCCGGTGTATCCAAACCCATTATGTGTGATACTGTCTGCTGAGTCGGTGTATCCAAACCCATTATGTGTGATACTGTCTGCTGAACCCTTGTATCTAAGCATGTCATATGTGATACAGTCACTGAGCCGGTGCATCCAAGCCCCTTATAATTGATACTGTCTGCTGAGTCGGTGTATCCAAACCCATTATGTGTGATACTGTCTGCTGAGCCAGTGTATCTAAGCATGTCATATGTGATACAGTCACTGAGGCGATGCATCCAAGCCCCTTATAATTGATACTGTCTGCTGAGTCGGTGTATCCAAACCCATTATGTGTGATACTGTCTGCTGAGCCGGTGTATCTAAGCACGTCATATGTGATACTGTCTTCTGAGCTGGTGTATCCAAACCCATTATGTGTGATACTGCCTGCTGAGCTGGTGCATCCAAAGTCATTATGTGTGATACTGTTAGCTGAGGCGGTGTATCCAAGCCCATTATGTGTGATACTGTCTGCTGAGGCGGTGTATCCAAGCCCATTATGTGGGATACTGTCTGCTGAGCTGGTGTATCTAAGCACATCATATGTGATACTATCTGCTGAGCCAATGTATCCAAACCCAATAAGAGTGATACTGTCTGCTGAGCCATTGTATCTAAATACGTCATATGTGATACTATCTGCTGAGCTGGTGTATCCAAGCCCATTATCTGTGATACTGTCAGCTGAAGCGTTGTATCCAAGCCCCTTATGTGTGATACTGTTTGCTGAGACGGTGTATCCAAGCCCCTTATGTGTGATACTGTTTGCTGAACTGATATATCTAAGTCTATCATGTGATTTTGTCTACTGGGCCGGTGTATCTAAGCCTTTATGACTGCAGCTCATGCAGGTGGTGGTGTCTCCTGAGCTGGTGTGTAGAAGCGTGTGTTGCTGCTCCGTACATCCTCATCTTCCTCCATTGTGTTTTTCTTATGGTGAGGACCATTTAGAGGAGCCAATAATTGGGGAACGATCGATCATCGCAGCGCTCGTTTCCTGACTATTGGGTCATCTGAACCAGCTGACAAACAATAAAAGCAAAATGACCACAGATCAGGTCTACAGGGGCCCATCGGCCCACAGTGACATCATCAGGGACAGATCACCATCCCCAGGTCCAATTCCTAATGATCAGGAGGAGTTTGTGGCCATGTTGTGAGCACTGAGGACCAGCCTAGGACGGCACCTACATATCGCTGTAGTATTTCCCATATATAATGCTATCTTCTTATTAAAGGGATTTCCTTTGAGGTTTTTGAGGACAGTGCTATTTGGTGCACTCAGCCCCCCTGCTTGTTCTCACCTCTGCCCCTTCACATGACTATGGGGGGATTGCTTTACAAATACTCTTGACTATAGGTTTTCCTTCTTTTTCACAAATCCTTCTCAAATACCCATTAAGGAGTTTTTTAACTAATGGAGGAGGATGGCCGGAGTCTTTTGTCACACCACCCAGTTTGCAAAATCCACAACACCTCCTAAAGTCCCACCTATATTGCCCATCGGTCTAATATGTATGGGGGTCTCCCGACTCTCCCTCAACAGATGATTTCAGGGGAGAGAAGTATCCGGCATTGCCGACTTTCAACTAAGGATCTTTTTTTGGCCTCTGGGAGGTTAACCGCTGCCAGAGATTGTAGGGGTTTGCAGGATGCAGAGGAGTCCGGCAGCGGAGCGCTTGGCCTAGAAAGCTATGGAACGTGTACGGGGCCTATATATATATATATATATATATATATATATATATATATATATATATATATATATGAGATCGCTTCAAACTCCACCTAAACTTGACCCCCAAGCTTGGCTAAAGCTCTGCCAGACACTTTTGGTGGGGAATTATCTCCCCAGATAATGGTGTACAATAATAAATTATATTGTGGTACCGTGTTAGCCAGAAAAATCGATGTGAATACTTTTCCGTCAAATTATGACAAGAGCATTCTTAAAGTGATACCTTTATTGACTAACCAGAAAATTATATGTTCGCAAGCTTTCAGAGCTCAAAGGCTCCTTCAGGCAAGATTACATTTGGAATAATAAGAAAGACACATTAGATGCTTACTATAGTAGGAAATTTGTTCAAGACCTTCTCTTGTCTTAATTTGACTGAAAAGTCTCCCCAGATAATAAAAGGATGGGGCATGTTGAAATTCATTATGCCCCATCCATGTTTCTCCCAAGATCTGTTGCTGGGGTAGGTCAGGACTCCACCATACACATTATATTATATGGTTGAACTGTCCTGATAAAATTGGTGGGTTTCTGTGAAATTTATCAAATGTGTATGGAGACTATTAGGGTGAGGCCAAATAGAGCAACAAAAAAACCCGCAGCTTTGTAATTGCTTGTTAAACAATCAATGTCGATTGATTTCGCTAAAGAACACCCCCAAACCGTACAGTTTGGCCATATAGTTTTTCAGGGGAAGCTTCAAAATCAAGAGATTGTTTTACTGGCAACATGGCTGCTCCATTTGGCCCTTAGATCTAGAAGGCTGGTGCTGAGGACAGTCACCTCCAGAAATCTGATCAGGGAGGGTTCAAAAGACCAACCCAAAACCAGAGAGGAATCCTACATAAGAAATACCTGCAAAACTAGGCCCAAAACACAAAGGGGTAGAGGGAGAGGTTCACATGTTTGCATTCCTTTTCTTTGAATTCTACAAGCTCCAAAAACAAAAGGTGCAAAAAACAAATCAACAAATGCGCATTATACCCCGGCCCCGGCCTCCAGAGATCCCACACAAATGCACATGATGGCAGGTGTCCCAGTGAATGGTAGTGTTCCATTCATTATTGCATTTGTGTCTGATTTTTATTTGCACCTTTTAAATGTATTTTGTGTCCGTCTCTGTTTTTTTTTTTTTTTTTTTTTCTGTTTGCCATTGTCGGCCTTGTTTAGGGTTTCCAGTTGTTTTGGGCTGATTCATCAATTGCCCAAATGTACCAGTGATTCTAAGAATGGCATTTTTTTGGCGCAAAAAAGTGATAAAATATTTTTATTTTTGTGCAATATTCATGAACCACGTGTGCCATCAATTAATAGCACAAGACAAAAAAAAAT
The DNA here is from genome assembly GCA_033576555.1 of Oophaga sylvatica. Classification (NCBI taxonomy): domain Eukaryota; kingdom Metazoa; phylum Chordata; class Amphibia; order Anura; family Dendrobatidae; genus Oophaga; species Oophaga sylvatica. The sequence goes on along the minus strand of JARQOD010000004.1, from coordinate 543,959,769 downwards.
AGAAAAGTGAGTTTAAAAGAAAAAAAAATGGAAATAATGAATCGAGCCCAAATTTTTTTATAGGATTATCTAGAATATCATGCCGCAGTCAGGCTGGGGCTATACGGCAAATTTGGCCACAACGTACGTCGTGGGATCGAAGGTCGTTCTGTGCTGCTGCTACATCGCAGCATAATGCAGGTGAATGGGGTCACAGTGTGCGAAACGTGAGGAACCGCAACAAAAATCACCTTGCATTTAAATTATTAGTCTTGTGAGTATTTATCATGTCTCCTACATCTTCCCAGTTGCAAAGTTTTGCAGAATACGCAACTCTTATGTAAAGGATGGTTATTATAAAAGGGGAACTGATGTGTGCGGGGGAGGGGGACGTGGTGCTGTACACATATCATCATGCCAAAAGATAAACACAAGATGCCCTGTATACCGCACACCAAAAACAGGCATTGTCTATATGTGTGTATATATATATATATAAATATATATATACTGTATATACACATATCTATATGTATATATATATATATATATATATATATATATATATATATATATACATACACACATGCCGTGACGTATATGTGAGTCACATGCGGAGTAGATATCATTAGTTAGGATTAATTTAATCATTAACGTCAAATTCACAGGACCAAACTGCACGTAAACACAAGGCCCGAACTATAAACACAGGTAGTTGCCCATAGCAACCAATCAGGTTTCAGCTTTCATTCTCCAGAGGGCTTCAAAATGATGAGAGCTGTAACCTGATTGGTCACTATGGACAAGCACCACACTAGCTTTCACACATCTCCTTCATGTGTGGATGATCCCTATAATCATACATTTACCCCAGAGATCCCCCTTTATAGCAGCGGATGTCACAAAAAATATATAAAGTACAATACGGGCTGTATATACTTGTAGTACGGGCTGTATATACTTGTAGTAGGAAGTGCTACAGTAAACAAGCTGCGTATACAGTGACTACAAGTGCTAGGAAAACATAAGGCGGGTGGCTAGCACTTGTAGTCCCATAATAACTCATATGCCAGCTTAATATATATTTATATATATATATACACTATATATATATATATATATATATATATATATATATATACAGCTACATCAGTAACTAAGCACAACATATAGAAATATACTAAGTGCACAGTGTAATGGCTGCAGTGCTCCTTACCTTTCTCCTCTGTCCTCTGCTGTCTGTGTCCTCTCACATGGGAGCCCTTTGCCCTGTATAAAAACTTCACACAATACCTTTAGCCCCCACCCCTTCTGTCTCAAGTTACTCAGCTTACCAGGAGGAGGACACCACAGCTTCCTCCAGCTTCTCACACAAGTACAAGCTCCTAAAATTCCTCAACAAAAGCAAAAAATAAGCCAAAAATTGCTGATTACAAAAAGTTCATAGTTTTTTTTACCGGCGTCAGCACTGGGAGGCGCTGAGTTCACGGCTGTTCACTTAGTGGCGAGGCTTGGGACTCGGCCTGACCACAATGAAGGAAATAGCTTGTTACTAACGAGATGTGATGAGCACATTATACACATGAAATGGCAGGAACCTAGATAGGAAGTTCACGTAAACCAGCATCGGTGATGGCACCCAGATTACGTGGTGGCATCATGGCCTGCATATATTAATGGCATCTAATAATCATGGCATAGCTTCGTGAATGACGATTTTTGAAGGGGTGGGGGTGTCCACTTTAATTACGTGCTCGTTGGTGGCTGACGAGTCCAAGCAGTTGACTACAGGGAAAGAACTGATTTCGGCATGATGCTGCAGTAATGCCATGGTTCTTGCACCGTTTTCTTGGCTAGCCCGGCATGCCCTCTCAAAGGAGGATATCTCCTTGTGGACAGTATGGCTCCAACGTCCACGGCTAGGGCAGGCGACTGACTAAGGTCAACATGGAAGACATCAAGGGATTTCTTCATGATGTCCTTATATCGAGTTCACCATAATCATCATGCCATGGTAGACAACGATCTTCCATCCTGGAGATGTGTCCTACCCGGTATAACTGCTTCTTAAGCCTCATGGCCTCGATTCTGGTAACCACAGCCTGTTGAAGAAATGCGATATTGGTGAAGAAATCCTTCCCGTTGAATTGCAGGATTGTACGGAGGCAGCGATGATGGAAGCACTCAACGAGTCGGATATGGTGGTGGTAGAGAACCCATGTCTCGGACCCATACAGGCAAATGATTACTATGCCTTGTAGATTGTGAGCCCTCGCGGGCAGGGTCCTCTCTCCTCCTGTGCCAGTCGTGACTTTTATTGTTTAAGATCATTGTATTTGTTTTTTATTATCTATACCCCATTCACATGTAAAGCGCCAAGGAATTAATGGCGCTATAATAATAATAATAATGATATGGTAGCTTTGTGCATGCCGACCTTAGATCTTTTCTTCAGAAACTTGTTGTTCCAGACTCTTGTATACTGTATACCAAATGCTCTGTATGCCTTTTTTCTAATATACTATTGCTGTCCGTTAAGAAAAGCCCCCACAAAGTGGATGCAGATGAATGGGGTCAATATAACTTGAAGGGTACGTCGACAAACAAGTCACATAAAGTCGGACTAGTTGTATTTGTGACTTGCTTGTCTCAGTAAGTGGCAATGTGACCCCATTCACCTGCGATTTAGCAGTGGCACAGAGTGATCTTTGGCTGTTTGACCTGAGTTGTGGCCAGAGTCGTTGTGTCGTCTCATCCTTAGGCCGGAGTCACACTTGAGACAAACTCGCACGAGTCTCGCACCTCAATACCCGTCACTGTCACCGACACTCGTTACCGGAGTGCGCGGCTGCATGTATTTCTATGCAGCTGAACGGTCCGGTCCCGAGTGCAGGCGGCAGTGGCGGGTATTAAGGTGCGAGACTCGTGCGAGTTTTTCACAAGTGTGACCTCGGCCTTAATGTGTTTTTCAGCGCCTGATCCTATTGTTCTCTCAGGAGATAAGCAATGGCCAGTGGTGTCTGGTGGCTGTTTACTCCACTCTTACAATTGAAAATTGAAATTTCCTGTGGCCAAATTAGTATTCAGCTGAATGATATTTAGGGCTGCCTTCAGATGACTGAGTCCATGTGAGGCTCTATGCCCTCAACCTCATTACGGATGAGTGAAGGAGCTTCTACTGCCATTAAAACATGCACTGTCTTGCCTATAAATAATAATCTCTTTATTTATATAGCGCTAACATATTCCGAAGCGCTTTACAGTTTTTTGCACACATTATCATCGCTGTCCCCGATGGGTCTCACAATCTAAAATTCCCTATCAGTATGTATTTGGAATGTGGGAGGAAACCGGAGTACCTGGAGGAAACCCACGCAACACGTGGAGAACATACAAACTCCTTGTAGATGTTGTCCTTGGTGGTATTTGAACCCAGGAGTCCAGCGCTGCAGTGCTAACCACTAAGCCACCGTGCTGCTCCTATAAAACACACTAGACCAGTGCATGTGTAGACCATCGCTCATGTTGACAAACATTGGTCATTAGGCGATCCATGGCACCTTTGCACAAGCTTAAAGGGGTTCTCCACTATGTTCTTAAATTTCACAAGGGGCTATTCATCCTGGAAGGAGAAAAAAGAAGACACTCTTGTCACCAGAATTCACTCCAGGCTCCAGTGCTGGTTTGGAAATTATCACATCATGACTACCAGTGACCTGACCTTTGGCTGCCGGGTCAGGTGGTCGGAATTTCAACACTTCCAGCCCAGCAGAGAAGGTCAGAGTGACAAGTGGATTTCAGTGGTATCAACAGTTAGTTTTCTTTTTGTCTTTCCCCAGGCTGGCCTGGATGTTTCGGTTCTTCTTTTGCACATGATTTTGGAACATGTGACCCAAGAAAAGTTTGCAGTTGTTCAATGGAGCCTCCCTTCCCCCGAAGACATATGTGACCAGGAAGAGCTCTAAATAGCAGGACTTCCCTGTGGGGTTGCAGTTGCACTATGTTTAGGGTTTTGCCACGTGGATATATTTAGGATTTGTAATGTGGTTCGTAGGGTAGAAATGCACCTAGTGGTCACAGCACCACCACAGAGTTCTCCATTGTGATATGACATGCCCAAATTTTTTGATCAATGAAGGTCCGACCTTGACCACCTAGTGCAGCACATCCCTAAATTGATTAATAGGGCCATATGTTTTTGAATGGTTACAGGGCAACTTCAGCCAGAGAGAGAACCTTTCTTTGTAGCTCTTCTCCAAAACATGGGGCCAACCAACCTATAAGTTTTGAAGTGTCCTACTTGACAATAGGATTCCTTATTAAAAAAAAACTTTTTCTAAAGTAGGTTTTTGCTAAATGATATAGCCACAACTCGAAACTTCTGGACCTCAATGTAAAATAAGTACCGTAACTGGGCCTGACCTGCCATGTGCCATTTATGATAACGGGTTCTTGATTAGTAGAAGGATCTTTAGGTCCATTCAGGCATGAAGTAAGGTTCCTTTAGTTCAGTGGTTCTCAACCTTTCTAATGCCGTGACCCCGCAATACAGTTCCTCATGTTGCGGTGACCCCCAAACCAAAAATAAGTACAGTCCTCCATACAATATTATTGGCACCACATAGTCCTCCATACAGTATTATGGGCCAAATATAATGCTCCATAAAGAATATTGGACCCCAAATAATGCTCCATACAAAATATGGAGCTCTCCTCTGCACTGTGCTGCATTCTGCACTGTTACGGCTCAGGAAAGGGCACTGTGGAAAGACTCCCCATTATCATCATCATTGTCTCCCCGTCATCATCATCGCCTCCCCATCATCATCATCATTGCCTCCCTATCATCATCATCATTGTCTGCCCATCATCATTGGCTCCCCATCATCATCATTGCCTGCCCATCATCATTGGCTCCCCATCATCATTGGCCCCCCATCATCATCATCATCATCATTGCCTGCCCATCATCATTGGCTCACCATCATCATCATTGCCTGCCCATCATCATTGGCTCACCATCATCATCATTGTCTCCCCATCATCATCATCATTGCCTGCCCATCATCATTGGCTCCCCATCATCATTGCCTGCCCATCATCATTGGCTCCCCATCATTATCATTGCCTGCCCATCATCATTGGCCCCCCATCATCATCATCATCATTGCCTGCCCATCATCATTGGCTCACCATCATCTTCATTGCCTGCCCATCATCATTGGCTCCCCATCATCATCATCATCATTGCCTGCCCATCATCATTGGCTCCCCATCATCATTGCCTGCCCATCATCATTGGCTCCCCATCATTATCATTGCCTGCCCATCATCATTGGCTACCCATCATCATCATTGCCTCCCCATCATCATCATCATTGCGTACCCATCATCATTGGCTCCCCATCATCATCGCCTCCCCCATCATTATCATCATCATTGCCTGCCCAGCATCATCATCATTGGCTCCCCATCATCATCGAGGCCTCCCGCCACCACCATCACACATACAGCACCACACACAGACAGCACCGCAGCACTCTCTCACATACACACATGCAGGCAGACACACACACACACACTGATACACACAGACACATACACCTCACATCTCACCTGTCCAGCGCTTGCGCTTACTATCTGCCACAGCCGGCCGCTGAATGATGACATCATCCAGCGGCGCTGCTGTGACAGGAAGCGCGGTCGCCCTGCAGGCGCCCCCTGGAGCCCGGAGCTTCGGAGGCACGCGGAGAGATAAGTATTGTGCCGCCTGCTCAGGCCGGGTCCCCCCTTTTCCCGCACAGTGGACTCACCGACCCGCCGCTCAGCTCCGGAGGGTCCCGGGCCGCTGCACTGTGCCTCCGCGCTTCTCCCACAGAGGAGAAGGAATTACTGCTGCTGCCACGCCGCCCCCACACATGTGTCGCCTGGGGCGGACCGCCCCTCCGCCCGCCCACGCTACGAGCGCTACGCCCGCTACGCCCACACGAGCGCTACGCCCGCCCACGCTACGAGCGCTATGCCCGCCCACACTACGCCACTGTGCTAAAGCCATCGGAAATATGTATTTTCCGATGGCTTTAAGCGACCCCTGTGTTTTGGTCGATCGACCCCCGCCGGGGTTGCGACCCACAGGTTGAGAACCGCTGCTTTAGTTGAACTGACTGGCGGCACAATACGATATGACCGCTGGTTGGTAAACCTTTCCTGTTCGGTGGTTGTTTGGCCTGTTTACACAGGCAGTCCGCGGGAGATGATGTGCATCTCTAGTAGATCGCTCAGTGCACATTGGCCTTGTTTACACAGGACTATGTGCCACCGAGAACAATGATATTTTTCACGGTACAAAAGATCATTTCACCCGATGAACCAATTTGTGAATGCTAATCCGCCTGCTAACTAAACCTCTATAAAATGCTTATGTTTCTGAAAATGACCCATTCTCCTTTACCTTGGAGGAGTGTTTTATTGAGTTCGATGGGCCCTCTGCTGAGTAAAACACATTGTTTCATGGTCAAAAGGATGAAATATCCTAAAGGGGATTTCTAGTATTACAAAAACATGACTGCCTTCTTTCAGAAACAGCATCTCCACTGACCATGGGTGGTGTCTGATATTGGAACTCGGGCCCATTGAAGTAAATGCAGGCAAACTGCAAAACCAAGTGAGTCGCCCACCAGGGGCCTGTGGGGTACTCGGCACCGAGCCTGTTCTCTTCAATGGGGGATGTCACGGGTAGTGCAGCTCGGTCCGTGGCCCTGGGCGCTCACTTTAAATGGGGACGTATTTACAGGGGATTAAAGTATTTACAGTTTGATCGTGACGCCACCTGTGGTATCTGGTCAGGGTGACCAGCGCTGCAGGGTAGATCCACTGAGGGGTTGTTACTGGGCAGCAAGGTGTTAAGTCTTCCACAGGCAAGACTGGGTCCCTCAGGGTAAATGGCGGTGCTGGGGTGCAGGACGGAGAAGGGGCTTTCAGCCGCAGGGGCAATAATGCAGACACACACACGAAAGTCTCTTTCTGTACCTTTACTGATGTAGTTGCAGGCACGTCCCTGGATGCTGGCAGGGTGGAGGATGCACGTCCAGTATTCCCACTGAGTAGGTGTAGGGCCTCCTTACTCCTGTAGTGCGAGTTTCTGACCTGTATGAAACGAAGTCTAACTCTGTCTTCACTTATACGCCCGGCTGACTTTGTGGTGAAGCCTTCTCTTGGATAGAACAGTGTCTCTGTATGCAGGGCCCTGCTAGACTCTGTCTTCCTGACTCCCGTTACGTATCAGCACTTGTGGGCCCCTGCGACTTGAAGTCCCGCAGGGTCTCCGATATCTCCTACTAGTCGTGTAGATGCTAGCAAGCTCGGACCCGGTGTCCGGTATTCAGAGTAGAGGTAAGCTATCAATGCTGTTTCAACCTCCATTACTCTCTTCTTCTCTTCCACTCGCCTTTCGTCCTACTCCGACCCTTAACATAAGCACACTAGCAGAAGTTAGCTGATTCTTCTTTCTCTTCACCGCTCTCAAAGCGTCGGCACGCTTGCTCACTGTACTGCACTCAGTTGACTCAGTTCTGACCAGGCTGAAGTGGCTATCTTTCTCCACTCGTACTAGCCTCCACACATTGAACTAAACTCAAGGCTGCAGTCTTTAGGTTCTCTCAACCACTGCTGTTCCCTTTCCTTCTAATGCTCTGTCTGAAGCAGCTATCAGGACCTTCTGTCTACTGATCTGTGCACGCTTCTAGGAGCCGACTCTCCACACTCCAAGGGAACCAACACTCTCCACACTCCAACTAGTCTCCAACTAATCTGAGGTGACTAGACTGTCTCACTCTCCCAGCTAATCTGACTGCTGTGGCTTCACCATCCTTATATATATATATACTCTAAAAGGGCTCCCTCTGGTGGCTCTCGGGATAGGTGAAGCTGTGAATGAATATCAGGTCACTTGTGGGTTTACCTTTGGTGCATCCTCCTGGGAAATGTGGCTCCAAGCGCAGCTGGGCTACACATCCCCCCCTAATTAACAACAGCACTCCCGGGCTGAAAGAAATAATTTTTAAATTAACATCAACATTAACTCTTCCCTTACGGGAGGTGAGGACTCTTTAACGTTACAATATAAATACAATTTTAATACAAGTAGAAAAAGTAGAAAATGCAGTGCAAAGTGCTTGTCAAGTAAACAGTTTACTTGCGGAGGACCCGTTCAAAACCTCCCACGGTGGTCCTGGGTGGGCTGCAGGACTTCCCTTTTTGCAGACCCCACTTTCGGCCACACCACACGGGTTTTGTCTTCAGAGGTATTAGTGGTTTCACGTAAAACCAAGATGGGGCACTAAGTGCCAACTATATACAACACAGTTTTTGGGCTGGCAAAGTCCTCAGCCACGCAGTCCATAATCACAGACATTATGAAAAACACATTACCCTACTGGGGTATACTAGATAGCATAGCAATGTAAACATTTCAATACTTTTCCAACAACAAACAACAGGCCAGCATCCGTCCGGATGCAGCAACTATTAACTCTTAGCAACAGTTCAGTAAACCCTGTCCGGGTCCTACTGGTCTTCATCAGACGTATCTTTAAACATAGCAGCATCTTCCATACCTGGGGCTGGAAGCACACTGTGGGTCCTAAATCGCAACACCATCAAGTCATGTCCTGCTACCAGGGTCTGGGTAGCTACAGTTCTGGTTCTCTCCATACGATGACCTGGAGGCCTGACAGGTGCCTCTCTCCAACTTGATCTCTGCTGCGTGCTCAAGCATGACTCAGCAGGGGACGCACTAGTGGTCGCTGCGCTCTGCAGCGTTTCAGAGTGTGACGCAGGTGCGCGGACTGGCGCTGGGTTTGCAGAGGCCTTGGACACTGAGACGCGGGGTGCGTTTCCTGCTTCAGGGACCGGGGCGCTGACCCTGGAGACGTTCAGGGCATACCACCCTTTGTAAGGTTCTTTGTCTCTTTTGACATATTCCTTGAAACTCAGTTTTCCGTCGGCCATTTTGCTTTCTGTCTTTCTGCAGCTCTTGCCCTCAGTTAATATGGAGTTTCCAGTTTTCATGTTCCCGCCCTGATTCTCTCCCTCTTGCTTCTTAAGCAGCCTCAGCTGAACAATCAGTGCTCCTGAATCAAGCCTCAGTCAGCCTGTGACCTGACTCCTGGAAACCTAGGATTTTGGACTCCAGCTATTTCCTACTGAGGAACTTTGGAACACTTTTGGACTTTGGAAACCTGCTGTCTGTGAATCCATGTTTGCAGAGGAATTACGGTACAGAGAAGAGATCCTGAACCTGCTTGGAGAGTTATTGTAGAGCTTGAAGTTACTCTGGCCTGCTGTGTTCTCCTGCCTCTGTTCCTGCAAACTGTGTGACCTTTTCTGCATGCTTGTATGAAGTAATACAAGTCATTTCATATCAACCTATGTCTCATGTGTTTTCCTCGCACCCAAGCACAAGACGCTATAGGAACTGTACACTATACATGACAAGATTCAGGAGCCAATGTTTAGTGTCTGCTGGGTCTGGGAAAGCCGTGTCTGCTGTGACTGTGGATATCAGATGTCCGTTGAATACCTTCTGTGATGACAGTGGTTGTGACTTCTCACAACCATTCCAGGTGAGCGCATTCCCTTAAATGTTACTCTGGAGTGTTACCACAGGTAAACACTATTGTTTTTTTTTTTTTTCCTTTCCTCTTCTCCTTCCAGCACTTCTGCCTTAAAAGATCTGGAAGATGGAGGCCCGCATAAAGGAGCTTTGCGGAGTGACTGATACAATCCTTGCAGATATACAGACTATAAAGACCCGTTTTGCAAGCCTACAGGACCTCACTAATCATAATTTGCAAGTGTTTGGACAAACTACTCAGGAATTACGAGCCAGGATTGAGGCTCTAGAGCAGGGGTGGGCAATTAATTTTGCCAGGGGGCCGCATGAGAAATTGGGATGGTTTTAGAGGGCCGGACTAATATAAATAACTCCGTTCTACCCAATACTGTATATATACAGTATATATATATATATATATATATATATATATATATATATATATATATATACTGTATATATACATACCTGCCCATTATCATCATCTTCTCCCCATCATCATCAATGCCTGCCCATCATCATCATCATCTTCTCCCCATCATCAATGCCTGCCCATTATCATCAATACCTGCCCATTATCATCATCTTCTCCCCATCATCATCAATGCCAGCCCATCATCATCATCATCTTCTCCCCATCATCAATGCCTGCCCATTATCATCAATACCTGCCCATTATCATCATCTTCTCCCCATCATCATCAATGCCTCCCCATTATCAGCAATGCCTGCCCATCATCATCTTCTCCCCATCATCAATGCCTGCCCATTATCATCATCTTCTCCCCATCATCATCAGTGCCTCCCCATTATCAGCAATGCCTGCCCATCATCACACACAGACAGCACATAAGCACTCTCTCACATACATACACACACACACAAAGCACCGCACTACATAGACACACACACACAGAGACACGTCTTACCTGTCCAGCGTCCCCGCTCTCTGACACAGCCGGCCGCTGAATGATGACGTCATTCAGCGGCCGGCTGTGAGAGGAAGCGCCGGTGGAGCCCGGAGCTGCAGCAGCGGAGGCACGGGAGAGGTAAGTATTGTGCCAGCTGATGCCGGGGCCCTGAGACTGCCGGAGCGCCTCCGCGGGCCGGTCACTGACAGCCGGCGGGCCGGATGCGGCCCGCGGGCCGCCCCTTGCCCGAGTCTGCTCTAGAGGAACGAGTCCAGGCTCCTGCCATAACCCCGAGTTCTGGGATCCCAAGTTACCTCCTTTTCGTTTTGGCGGTGAACGTGAGAAATTCAGGGGATTTATTAACCAATGCAATCTATTTTTCTCTGCACATGCTTCACAATTTCCCACTGAACGATCCAAAGTGCTTACTATAATCATGTTGCTTACCAATAAGGCTTTGATGTGGGCAAACCCTCTGATTGAGACTGAGGATGATTGTTTGAATCACCTTGATGCTTTTATTTCAGCCATGGGGCAGGTGTTTGATGACCCCAATCGAGGTGCAACAGCTGAAGCAGCCATGTTAACTTTGCGCCAAGGTAAGCGTTCAGTAGCCGAATATGCCTTGGATTTCAGGAGATGGGCTCTTGATACCACTTGGGACACTTCCGCCAAAAAATCTATTTTTCGGAAAGGGTTGTCTCCACTGATTAAGGATGAACTTGCTCGTGCCGACCCTCCCACTGCGTTAGGTGACTTTATTAACTATTGTATCCGTATTGATGCTCGTCTGACTGAACGCAGACAAGAGAGATGGTTCGAAAATAATCGCACTAACCTTTTCCTACCTCCCTCCTCAGCTAAGGAACCTTTGAGTAGGATCACAAGGGAACCAGAACCTGAACCCATGCAGGTGGACTCTTTACAAAGACGGGTTAGTGATGCACGCAAAGAACATCGTATAAAGGAAAATCTATGTTTTTACTGTGGTAAGTCAGGGCACTTCATTATAAACTGCCCCAGCCGTTCTCGTAAGACTACTGCAGCAGTCATTCACTGTGAGTGTTGCGAGAGGAGCTCTATCATGTCCGAGCCTCAGACTCCAGAGAGATCTGCTGCAAGAGATCTTGATTTTTCGGACTTAAACTCTGTTAGTTCTGGGGACGATGACGGTATAAACGCTGCAATTTTTCAAGTTTCCTCAGCGGTGTCCCAGCTGAGTTGTAAAAGAAATAATTCTCATTGCTTCCTTTCCATCAAACTCTGGGTGGACTCAGTCTGGGTGTCTAGCTCTGCTATGATCGACTCAGGAGCAAGTGGAAATTTTATGGATATCTCCTTTGCTCTGAAACAGGGGATACGTTCAGTGAAGAAGGCTACTCCAGTACAGATGGAGACTGTGGATGGCTCCCTGCTGACCTCTGGACCAGTGGATCAGGAAACAGAGCCTTTGAGGGTCCTTATGGGTAAAGATCATCAGGAGAAAATGTATTTTATGCTTATCTCTTCTCCCCACTTTCCCATTATTCTAGGGCTACCATGGCTGCAGGCGCAGAATCCTACGATTAACTGGGAGACCAAGGAATTACACTTTCCGGAGAAACAGATGAGTCAAGGAGTTTCAGCTTGCTCTGTTCCTAAAGGAACCATGTCAGTCCCTGAACTACCAGCTGTATACCAGGACTATGTGGATTTATGTGACAAGAAGAACGCTGATCAGCTTCCTCCTCACCGTCCATATGATTGTCCAATCGAATTATTGCCTGGAGCCGAGATACCTTTTGATAAGATCTACCCCCTAGCGGGGCCCGAGCTAAAAGCTTTGAAGGACTACATAGATGAAAATCTAGCCAAAGGCTTCATACGCCCCTCTTCATCTCCCGCAGGTGCACCCATCTTCTTTGTGAAGAAGAAAGATGGATCTCTGAGACCCTGCATAGACTATAGGGAACTCAATAAGGTTACTATTAGAAACCGTTATCCATTGCCTTTAATCCCTGAGTTGTTGGAGAGAGTGCGGCACGCCAAAATTTTCTCTAAACTGGATCTCCGTGGGGCCTATAACTTGGTCCGTATTAGACCTGGGGATGAATGGAAGACTGCATTCAGGTCACGCTATGGACACTTCGAATATCTAGTTATGCCTTTTGGTCTGAGTACCGCCCCAGCCACTTTCCAACACTTGGTGAATGACATCTTCAGGGATCTCCTAGATACATTTGTGGTGATTTATCTGGATGATATTCTAATTTTTTCTAACTCCACAGAGGAACATCATGGACATGTGAGAATGGTCTTAGAACGCCTAAGACAAAACCATCTCCACATCAAACTTGAAAAGTGTGAATTCCATAGGACCGAAATTCAATTTCTGGGGTATGTACTATCTACGCAAGGGATTAGTATGGATGGAAGCAAGACCCAAGCCATCAAGGATTGGCCAATTCCTAGAAATGTGAAGGAGGTGCAGCGCTTCATCGGGTTTGCCAACTTCTATAGACGTTTCATTAGGAATTTCTCTGAGGTAGTGTCACCTATCACCCAACTTACCTGGAAACAGTCTAGGTTCTCCTGGACCCCGCAAGCTCAGGAAGCATTTTCCTGTTTAAAGGACAAATTTACCACCGAACCTATCTTAGTACATCCCAACCCCGAGCTTGCCTTCATAATAGAGGTGGATGCTTCAGACTGTGCCGTTGGAGCTATACTCTCTCAGAGAACAGGTGAGAAGAATGTCTTGCATCCCTGTACCTTCTTTTCCCAGCAGTTGTCTTCGGCTGAGAGGAACTACGATGTGGGCAATAGAGAATTGTTGGCCATTATTGCCGCCTTCAAGGAATGGAGACACCTTCTTCAGGGAGCTGCACAGCAAATAGTCGTCCTGACAGACCATCGTAACCTTGAATTTATCAGGTCGGCTAAGTGCCTGACTCCTCGCCAGGCTCGCTGGAATCTTTTCCTAAACCAATTTAATTTTGTAATTTCTTATAGACCAGGATCGTACAATGGAAAGGCTGATGCACTCTCTAGGATTCATTCAGCAGAGACACGTCCACTTACTCCTCCTAAGACTATTCTTCCTGACTCTAGATTCCTGGGAGTGATTCATAATCAAGACCTACTTAAGGACATCAAGGAAGCATACCATGCGGATTCTTTGTTGGCTCAACCCCAAGGGACGTAAGTCTTGTCTTTAAGAATGGTCTGTGGATTCAGGGACAACGTCTGTATATACCTGAAACAGTCAGATTGAGAGTATTGCAACTCATCCACGATTCCAAGATAGCCGGGCATAGGGGAATTCTAAAGACACAAGAATTTCTTTCTCGTTTCTTTTGGTGGCCCACTTACAGGAAAGATGTTTTAACCCCTTCACCCCAAGGGTGGTTTGCACGTTAATGACCGGGCCAATTTTTACAATTCTGACCACTGTCTCTTTATGAGGTTATAACTCTGGAACGCTTCAACGGATCTTCGCGATTCTGAGATTGTTTTCTCGTGACATATTGTACTTCATGTTAGTGGTAAAATTTCTTCGATATACCTTGCGTTTATTTTTGAAAAAAACGCAAATATGGCGAAAATTTTAAAAATTTTGCAATTTTCAAACTTTGAATTTTTTTTCCCTTAAAACAGAGAAATATGTCACACAAAATAGTTAAGAAACAACATTTCCCACATGTCTACTTTACATCAGCACAATTTTGGAACCAAAATTTTTCTTTGTTAGGAAATTAGAAGGGTTAAAAGTTGACCAGTGATTTCTCATTTTTACAACAAAATTTACAAAGCCATTTTTTTAGGGACCACCTCACATTTGAAGTCACTTTGACGGGTCTATATGGCAGAAAATACCCAAAAGTGACACCATTATAAAAACTGCACCCCTCAAGGTACTCAAAACTACATTCAAGAAGTTTATTAACCCTTCAGGTGCTTCACAGGAGCTGAAGCAACGTGGATGGAAAAAATTAATATTTAACTTTTTAGCCACAAAAATGATCTTTTACAAACTTTTTTTTATTTTCACAAGGGTAAAAGGAGAAAGTGGACAGATAAAGTTGTTGTGCAATTTCTCCTGAGTACGCCAATACCCCATATGTGGGGGAAAACCACTGTTTGGGCACACGGCAGAGCTCGTAAGGGAAGGAGCGCCGTTTGACTTTTTCAAACTAAAATTGGCTGGAGTTGAGATTGGACGCCATGTCGTGTTTGGAGAGCCCCTGATACGCCTAAACAGTGGAAACCCCCCACAAGTGACACCATTTTGGAAACTAGACCCCCTAAGGAACTTATCTAGATCTGTTGTGAGCACTTTGAATCCCAAAGTGTTTCACAAAAGTTTATAATGCCTGGGTGTGAAAAAAAAAAAAAACAATTTTCCACAAAAATGATTTTTTAGTCCCAAATTTTTGATTTTTCCCAAGGAAATTGGACCCCAAAACTTGTTGTCCAATTTGTCCTGAGTACGTTGATACCCCATATGTGGGGGGGGAAACTGTTTGGGCGCACGGCAGGGCTTGGAAAAGAAGCAGTAACGTTTTGGAATGCAAACATTGATGGGGGTCATGTTCCGTTTGTAGTGCCCCAGATGAGCCTAAACAGTGGAAACCCCCCACAAGTGACCCCATTTTGGAAGCTAGACCCCTAAGGAACTTATATAGATCTTTGGTGAGCACTTTGAACCCCCAAGTGCTTCACACAAGTTTATAATGCCCAGGCATGAAAATAAAAAATCCTATTTTTTTCCCACAAAAATTATCTCTTAGTCACTAATTTTTTATTTTCCCATAGGTAACAGGAGAAATTGGACCACAAAATTTGTTGTCCAATTTGTCCTGAGTACGCTGATACCCCATATGTGGGGGGGAACCACTGTTTGGGCACATGGCAGAGCTCGGAATGGAAGGAGCACTATTTGACTTTTTCCAACCAAAATTGGCTGGAATTGAGATTGGATGCCATGTTGCATTTGGAGAGCCCCTGATGTGCCTAAACAGTGGAAACCCCCCACAAGTGACCCCATTTGGGAAACTAGACCCCCTAAGGAACTTATCTAGATCTTTGGTGAGCAATTTGAACCCCCAAGTGCTTCACACAAGTTTATAACGTAGAGCCGTAAAATTAAAAAATTATATTTTTTCCACAAAATTGATCTTTTCACCCCAATTTTTATTTTCCCAAGGGAAACAAGACTCCAAAAGTTATTGTGCAATTTGTCCTGAGTGCGCTGATACCCCATATGTGGGGGTAAACCACTGTTTGGGTGCATGGCAGAGTTTGGAAGGGAAGGAGCGCCGTTTGACTTTTTCAACGCAGAATTGGCTGGATGCCATGTCGTGTTTGGAGAGCTCCTGATCTGCCTAAACAGTGGAAACCCCCCACAAATGACACCATTTTGGAAACTAGACCCCTCAAGGAACTTATCTAGATGTGTGGTGAGCACTTTGAACCCCAAAGTGCTTCACAGAAGTTTATAACGTACAGCCGTAAAATAAAAAATTTCCTTTTTTTTTTTACAAAAATGATTTTTTCGCCCCCAATATTTTATTTTCACAAGGGTAACAGGAGAAATTGGACCCCAAAAGTTGTTGTCCAATTTGTCCTGAGTACGCTGATACCCAATATGTGGGAGTAAACTACTGTATGGGCGCACGTCGGGGCTCGGAAGGGAAGTAGTGACGTTTTGGATTGCAGACTTTGATGGAATGGTCTGGGGGCGTCATGTCGCATTTGGAGAACCCCTGATGCCCCTAAACAGTGGAAACCCCCCACAAGTGACCCTATTTTGGAAAATAGACCCCACAAGGAACTTATCTAGATGTGTGGTGAGCACTTTGAACCCCAAAGTGCTTCACAGAAGTTTATAACGTACAGCCGTAAAATAAAAAATTTCTTTTTTTTTTTTTTACAAAAATGATTTTTTCGCCCCCAATATTTTATTTTCACAAGGGTAACAGGAGAAATTGGACCCCAAAAGTTGTTGTCCAATTTGTCCTGAGTACGCTGATACCCAATATGTGGGAGTAAACTACTGTATGGGCGCACGACGGGGCTCGGAAGGGAAGTAGTGACGTTTTGGATTGCAGACTTTGATGGAATGGTCTGGGGGCGTCATGTCGCATTTGGAGAGCCCCTGATGCACCTAAACAGTGGAAACCCCCCACAAGTGACCCCATTTTGGAAAATAGACCCCACAAGGAACTTATCTAGAAGTGTGGTGAGCGCTATGAAGCCCCAAGTACTTCACAGAAGTTTTATAACATACAGCCGTAAAAAAACAAAAAAATCATTTTTTTTTTTACAAAAATGATTTTGTCGCCCCCAGTTTTTTATTTTCCCAAGGGTAACAGGAGAAATAGGCCAAATTGCACAATAACTCTTGGGGTCCAGAGTATGCTGATACCCCATATGTGGGGTAAACTACTGTTTGGGCGCATGGCAGAGCTCAGAAGTGAAGGAGCACCATTTGACTTTTTCAACACAGAATTGGCTGGAATTGAGATCAGACGCCATGTCACATTTCGAGAGCCCCTGATGTGTCTAAACAGCAGAAACCCCCCAATTCTAACTCCAACCCTAACCCCAAACACCAATAACCCTAGTCCCAACCCTAACCACAAACCTAACCCTAACACACCCATAACCCTAATCCCAACCCTAATCCTAACGTTAGCGCCAACCCTAACCCTAATACTAACGTTAGCGCCAACCCTAACCCTAACTTTAGCCGCAACCCTAACCCTAACGGGAAAATGGAAATAAATACATTTTTTAATTTTATTATTTTTCCCTAACTAAGGGGGTGATAAAGGGGGGTTTGATTTACTATTTATAGCGGGTTTTTGTGATTGGCAGCTGTCACGCTAAAAGACGCTTTATATTGCAAAAAATAGTTTTTTGCATCACCACATTTTGAGAGCTATAATTTTTGCATATTTTGGCCCACAGAGTCATGTGAGGTCTTATTTTTTGCGGGACGAGTTGACGTTTTTATTTGTACCATTTTTGAGCATGTGACATTTTTTGATCGCTTTTTATTTCGATTTTTGGGAGGTTAGAATGAACAAAAATCAGCAATTCATGAATTTCTTTTGGGGGAGGCATTTATACCGTTCCGCGTGTGGTAAAATTGATAAAGCAGTTTTATTCTTCGGGTCAGTACAATTATGGCGATACCTCATTTATATCATTTTTTTAGGTTTTGGCGCTTTTATAGAATGAAAACAATTGTATATAAAAAATCATTATTTTTGCATCGCTTTATTCTGCGAGCTATAACTTTTTTATTTTTTCGCTGATGATGCTGTGTGACAGCTCGTTTTTTGCGGGACAAGATGACGTTTTCAGTGGTACCATGTTTATTTATATCGGTCTTTTTGATCGCGTGTTATTTCACTTTTTGTTCGGCGGTATGATGATAAAGCATTGATTTTTTGCTTCGTTTTTTTTTTTTTTTTTAAGGGGTTCACTAAAGGGGTTAACTAGTGGGACAGTTTTATAGGGGGGGTCGTTACGGACGCGGCGATACCAAATATGTGTACTTTTATTGTTTTGTTTTTTTTATTTACAGGAAAAAATGAATTTATTGGGGAATATTTTTTTTTTTTTTTATGATTTTTTTTTACACTTTTTATTTTCACTTTTTTTACTTTTTTACTTTGTCCCAGGGTGGGACATCACAGTATTTTATCAGATCGCTGGTGTGACAGTGT
The DNA here is from genome assembly GCA_033576555.1 of Oophaga sylvatica. Classification (NCBI taxonomy): domain Eukaryota; kingdom Metazoa; phylum Chordata; class Amphibia; order Anura; family Dendrobatidae; genus Oophaga; species Oophaga sylvatica. The sequence goes on along the minus strand of JARQOD010000004.1, from coordinate 543,941,551 downwards.
GCACAGCACTCTGTCACACCAGCGATCGCTCTGGCATCGCTGCAGGCTTCCCCAGCGCCTGCTCTCAGCAGGCACTGAGGAAGCCGCCTCCCTGCAGGACCCCGGCGCCATCTTGGATCCGGGGACCTGGAGGGAGGACGGACCCTCGGAACAGCGCGACACATCGCGCTGCTCTGAGGGTCTCAGGGGAGCGCGCAGGGAGCCCCCTGCCTGCGCGATCCTCCCCTGTGCCCCGGGTACACCGCGATCATGTTTGATCGCGGTGTGCCAAGGGTTAATGTGCCGGGAGCGGTCCGTGACCGCTCCTGACACACAGTCACGGGTGTCAGCTGTGATAATCAGCTGACACCCGGCGGCGATCAGCTGCGCTCCCCCCGGGAGCGCAGCTGATCGCCCATGACGTACTATTCCGTCCATGGGAATTAGGTCCAGGGTCACATGGACGGAATAGTACGTCTGATGGCAGAGAGGGGTTAAACTATGTCACTTCATGTGAAGTCTGTGCAAGATGCAAAACACCTCGCTCCTCACCAACTGGTCTGTTGCAACCTCTTCCCACCCCGTCCCGCCCGTGGGGATCCATTTCTATGGACTTCATTGTGGAGTTACCAACCTCTCAAGGGAAGAACACCATTCTAGTGGTGGTTGATCGTCTAACAAAGGCAGCTCATTTTATCCCTTGTGTCGGCTTACCCACTGCAAAACAGACATCAGACTTGATGATTAAGAATGTGTTTCGCTTACATGGAGTACCGGATGAGGTTATTTCGGATCGAGGGGTGCAATTCACTTCAAGGTTTTGGCAAAATTTCTGTGCCGCATTGGACATTAAAGTAAACCTTTCTTCTGCTTTTCATCCCCAGACTAATGGACAGACAGAACGAACCAATCAGACCCTGGAGCAGTATCTCCGCTGCTTTATCTGCCACCTACAAGATGATTGGGTGGATCTACTTCCACTGGCTGAGTTCTCTTATAATAACTCTCAGAGCGCCTCCACTAAGCAGTCTCCTTTTTACTCCAATCTAGGTTATCATCCTAACATTCTTCCTCGATTTCCCATAGATACGCCCTTGCCAGCAGTGGCTGAAAGAATCACTTCTTTACAAAAGAATATGGATCTTCTAAAGGAAAATCTAGAATTGGCTCAGGAAAGGTACAAGAAAGCAGCAGATAAATTTCGTAAACCTGCACCAGCTTTCAAGGTAGGAGATTTGGTCTGGCTGTCAACCAGAAATCTTAAAATAAAGATTCCATCGTCTAAATTGGGACATAAGTACATTGGACCTTATAAGATCAATAAGATTATAAGTGCTGTTGCTTGTCGTCTTCAACTGCCCAGAACTATGAGAATCCACCCTGTCTTTCATGTATCCCTACTAAAGGCTGCAACACCCAATACGTTTCCTGGACGCTCTTCTCCTTGCCCTGACCCAGTGCTGGTCGATGGTCAGGAAGAATTTATGGTGGAAAGGATTCTAGATTCCAGGTTGTACAGAAATCAGTTGCAATATTTGATTAAATGGCAGGGCTACCCAGTGGAGGACAACTCATGGGAACCAGTCAATAATGTAAATGCTCCTCGCCTGCTCCGCCAGTTTCATCAGAGGTACTCTGACAAGCCTGGTCTGAGGTCAACCGGAGTTTGTCCTTAAGGGGGGAGTAATGTAAGGTTCTTTGTCTCTTTTGACATGTTCCTTGAAACTCAGTTTTCCGTCGGCCATTTTGCTTTCTGTCTTTCTGCAGCTCTTGCCCTCAGTTAATATGGAGTTTCCAGTTTTCATGTTCCCGCCCTGATTCTCTCCCTCTTGCTTCTTAAGCAGCCTCAGCTGAACAATCAGTGCTCCTGAATCAAGCCTCAGTCAGCCTGTGACCTGACTCCTGGAAACCTAGGATTTTGGACTCCAGCTATTTCCTACTGAGGAACTTTGGAACACTTTTGGACTTTGGAAACCTGCTGTCTGTGAATCCATGTTTGCAGAGGAATTACGGTACAGAGAAGAGATCCTGAACCTGCTTGGAGAGTTATTGTAGAGCTTGAAGTTACTCTGGCCTGCTGTGTTCTCCTGCCTCTGTTCCTGCAAACTGTGTGACCTTTTCTGCATGCTTGTATGAAGTAATACAAGTCATTTCATATCAACCTATGTCTCATGTGTTTTCCTCGCACCCAAGCACAAGACGCTATAGGAACTGTACACTATACATGACACCCTTTAAGCCCCCAATACCGCGTGTAGGTGACAACATCCCCTATCAGCAGGTCCCTGTCCGGGTGCCCCTCAGGCAGGTGAGACTCCACATCCCTGCGGTTCACAAACACCTCCTGGTATAGGCCGGGTTCGTGGATGAAACCCCAGCCTCCCTGGAATTTGAAGTCCCGTATTGCCCCCTGGCGCCGCGGTTCCCGGAGCGTACCTTTGTCTCGCCGGACGATCTCCTTGTCCGTGAGATCCTTCTCCCGGTACCTCTGGCGAAGCCGCTGCGTCTCACGCTGCTCCCGCTGCTGCCGCTCCTCCTGTTCTCGGCGTCTCCATTCATTCTCCTTCTGGGCGGCGTACTCCACGTCGTCCAGGAGCGCCATTTCCTCCCAGTCGATTTCCATAGCTTCGGGCAGGATTCCTTCCATCGTCCCTACCGGGGGACTGCATTCCTTCATCAGCGGTGCGGCCTCTGGTTCCAGGCCTGGCTGGCGTTCCGGTCCGGGCAAGGCCTCCTCAGCCTCCTCTCCTCCCGCCGCGTCCTCGGCGGGGCCAGGTACAGCTCTTTCGGGGCCGGCCTCCGGTTCCTTCTCCGCCGCTGGCTCCAGTGGTGGCGCAGGTGGCAGTCGCGCATCCAGGGGGGAGAGCAGCTGGTCCCACTGCAGCCGCAGTTTCAGGGCACGCCAGCTCCTCTCCATCGCCTCCATCTCTGCGCGGTGTCGGGCCAGATTCCGCAGCGCCGCATCCACCTCCTGCTCACAATATAACACTTCGTCTCTCTCCCGACCTGGGGATGGTTCGGGCACAGGCTGCGCCTCTTCAGGGGAATGGGGTCTGCGCACCGCCATTCACACAGCGACTCCTGTTGTGGAGCCCAGCTGCGACTGGATCCATATCTTCCAGAAGGGTGCACTGAAAAATATACCACTAGAGGTCATTTTGCACATTGACACACGTTCACTTATCCCAAAGACCACCAGAAGGAGCTGTTTAGACTTACAAAAGCAGACTGAACACAGAAACATCAAGGCATTCAGCCAGTGAAGCCACTCAAGGCAGTCACCTCAGAGAGCTCAGTCAGTCTGCAGTAAGGTGAAGTGCAGAGCTGAGATTAGAGAGGCTGCAGAGCTATTCAGTTCAAGAGAGAGTGGAGTCTGACAATCCCTCAAGAGCAGAAATTCTCCATTCCACTGGGGTAAAGAACAGGCTGAGGCATTCAAGGAGATGAAGGAGATCCTGACAGGTGATGAGATCCTAGCTTACCCTGACTACAGCCAGCCGTTCCTGCTGTATACTGATGCCAGCAATGAAGGATTGGGAGCTGTCCTCAGTCAGAAGCAAAATGGCCTGGAGAAAGTCATCGCCTATGCAAGCAGGAAGCTCCGCCCGACCGAGAGGAACCCAGAGAACTATAGCAGCTTCAAGTTGGAGCTCCTGGCACTGGTCTGGGCCATCACAGAGAGGTTTAAGCACTACCTAGCCTCCAGCAAGTTCACTGCTTACACTGATAATAACCCCTTGACGCATCTTGAAACAGCCAAGCTGGGAGCCATGGAACAACGCTGGATGGCTCGGCTATCAAACTACCAATTCACAATCAAGTACCGAGCGGGCCGCAAGAATGCCAACGCTGATGCCCTATCCAGGATGCCTCATGAATCGGACACAGAAGAAGAAGTGGATGATCTGGAAGAGATTGAACTACCTGCCTTTCACAGGAATGGGATGATCCACGAGCAACAAGCCTGCAGGAGGCAGCGTGGTAAGACGTTAAATCCTTTACCTCACCACAGCTGGAATGAGACTCAGGACAGTGACCCAGTTGTCAGCCGAATCAAGGAGCTGATAACTCAAGAAGGTTCCTCCTTGGAGAAGGACGTGTCTCTACAAGCAAAGCAGCTGTGGAATGAGAGAAGCCGGCTGTTTATCTATCGTGAGAAACTGTGCCGGAGGTACGTCAACCCAAAGACCCATGAGATGGTATGGCAGATAGTAGTCCCCAGAGCAGACATCCAGATGGTGTTGGAACCCTACCACGATCAAGCGGGACACTTTGGCTGGAAGAAGCTGGAGACCCTGTTGAAGTGTCGTTTCTACTGGGTGGGAATGCGCAGCTCCATTGAGAGGTGGTGCCAGAACTGTGGACCCTGTGGCCTCAGAAGAAAAGACTACAGCAGTCAGAAGGCACCCCTGCAACCCATCAAGACGACTCGACCCTTGGAGATCGTGGCCCTGGACCATGTCAAGTTGTCACCGAGCCGGTCAGGATACTCCTATGCCCTGACCATGGTGGATCACTACTCCAGGTTCCTTGTGGTCGCCCCTGTCAAAGATCTGACGGCAGAGACAGCAGCAACGACGTTCCAAGCGTATTTCTGCAGACCACACAGATACCCTGAGCAGGTGCTAACTGACCAAGGCCCAGCCTTCGAGGCCGAATTGTTCAAAGAGTTCTGTCACTTGTACGGGTGTAAGAAGATAAGAACCACACCGTACCACCCCCAAAGTAATGGTCTCTGTGAGAAGATGAATCACATCGTCATTGACCTGCTGAAGACTGTACCACTCGAGGAGAGAAATCGGTGGCCAGACTTACTACCTGACCTGGTAGATCTGTACAATCACATACCTGTGAGTTCCACCAATTGCACCCCAGCTTATCTTATGCGGGCAAGACCAGGAAAGCTGCCCATGGATCTGGAGCTTGGTGTTGTAGAACCAGAAGCAGATGTGACTACGGAAGACTGGGACTCAAACAGACAGGAACAGTACAGAAAAGTACAGGCCTGCATTGAAGATAGTCTCAATCGAGTAAGGGATAAACAAGAAGATCACTACAACAAAAGTGCGCCAGCTGAACCTTTCGCACCTGGTGAAGTCGTGCTGAAAAGAAAGAGGAGGATACACAAACTTGATGATCAATGGGAAAGAGAGCCCTACGTTGTACAGAATTCAAGGTTTGACAACAAGAAAACGTGTATAATTAGCAAAGATGGAGGAAGAACAACTACCACTGTATCCAGAGATCACCTAAAGTTGTGTCCGGATCCGTTAAAGCTTCAAGAGGAAGAACCTGTTGTCAATCAGAAAGAGCGTGATGAAGCAGTCATACATACAGACTTAGGAGATTTCCCCGCGGATTGGCCCAGAATTGGAGAAGCTGTAATCATTCCCGTACTTCAATTCTATCAACAACAAGGAGAACCTCTACATCCAGTTGCACCGGTTGTTGCAGTAGAGTCAGTTCCAGAGGAACCCCAAGAAGCAGAACCCCAAGACGTGGAATCCCAAGAAGCTGAATCTCAGGAAGAAGGATCCCCTGCAGAAGTCGAGCCAGTCCACCCAGCTCACAGTGTACTTGCCAGTCCTGTAGAGAGGTAAGGCAATTCTATAATTCACTTTCACGCAGAACAAACAGGGAAACTGCTACCTCACAGGTCACTGTACCACGCAGATCAGAACATAGCACAAAAGGACACATCCCTGCTAGGTTTAGAGATTAGTTCAACCCTTGGCAAATGTAAATAATTGTCTAGAGTCATTGTACATAAATGTATACATAGTTGCTTATAATATGCTTTATAATATACTGTTATTTATTTACCTGTTTTTCCTCTCTAATATGGAAACAAGCGGAATGGACATTATTTTTGCTTGTTCTCCCTACCTTTGAGCATCCTTTTTCCCAAAAGAGACTGGGACTTTTATGGTTGCTCAATTCCTCATTGTGCTAATGTATATAGTTATTCATTCATCTGTTATGCAACAGTTTAAGATCCTCACCTCCTGTAAGGGAAGAGTTAAGTTATACAATGTTTTATTGTTATCTGTTTTTGTATTTCAGCCCCGGAGTGCTGAGTTCTACTAGGGGGGAATGTGGAGCCCAGCTGCGACTGGATCCATATCTTCCAGAAGGGTGCACTGAAAGAATATACCACTAGAGGTCATTATGCACATTCACACACGTTCACTTATCCCAAAGACCACCAGAGGGAGCTGTTTAGACATACAAAAGCAGAGTGAACACAGAAACATCAAGGCATTCAGCCAGTGAAGCCACTCAAGGCAGTCACCTCAGAGAGCTCAGTCAGTCTGCAGTAAGGTGAAGTTCAGAGCTGAGATTAGAGAGGCTGCAGAGCTATTCAGTTCAAGAGAGAGTGGAGTCTAGTAAAGGGTGGAACAGAAACCACTCCAGCCTAGTCAGAGCTGAAGCAAGTGAGTGCAGTTCAGTGAGAAAGCGTGCCGACGCTTAGAGAGCGGTGAAGGGGCAGCCCACCAACTGCCAGTGTGTGATCGTGTGAGGGCCCGGGTAGGCCGAAGGCGAGTGGAAAGTTAATGAGACAGAGGAGCCTTCATAGCTCACCTCAGCAAGTATTACCGGACACCGGGGTCCGAGCCTATAGGGATCTCCACGACCCATTAGGAAACACCGGAGTTCCTGGAGGACTACAAGTCCCAGGAGTACCACAGAGCTGATACGTAGCAGGATCAGGAGGATGGAGTCTGGCAGGATCCGCCATAAAAGACCCTGTCCTTTCAGAGAGAAGGTCCAACCACAAGGTCAGCCAGGTACAAGACGGAGACCAAGTTAGACCCAGCTACACGCAGGCCAAGACTTTATTACAAAAAGACAAGGAACAGGAGGCCACACACCTACTCAGTGGAGGAATCTGGATGTGCACCCTTCACCCTACAGTGCTCTGGGGAGTGCCTGCAACATCTTCAGTAAAGGTACCAAAGTGACTTATGTGTGTGTCTCCCTTATTACCCCTAACTGCCGGGTCCCCGTCAGTCCTGCATCACTACACATCTATCTGCCCTGGAGGACTCAGCCTTTCCTGTGGAAGGCCTAACATCTCGCTGCACAATATTAACCCTTCAGTGGATCTGCATAGCAGCGCTGGTCACCCTGACCAGGTACCACAGGTGGCGTCACGAATCCCCATTCCAATATTCAATTCACCTGTAAATATCCCACATTAAAAGGTGAGCCCCAGAGCCACGGACTGAGCTGTGTTGCCGTGACATCCCCATAGTAGTCTATAGGCTCAGATCCGAGTTCCCATTGCTCTGGAGGGCGACTCACTGTCCTTCAGCCATCTCTCTCCAGGCCAGACTGTGCTTTCCATCCGGAACGCTCTGGTCTTTTCCGTGGAGGCGGGACTTTTTTTTTCTCTTCCTTGCACTGAGGATGAAGAGGAGGCGGATCTCCTTTGCAGTGAGGCATGATCTGACGTTGTAGTAACACTTAGACAGGGTGGCCATAATTTTCGCGCCACAGGGGGGGTACGCCCACGGATTCACGCCCCCCTTCTTCACCAGCGCCTCTGGGCGCTAACATGGCGGGCAAATGGCGGCAAAATCACAAAAATTGTAACCACAGTCTTTTTGCACAAAAACAGTCCATTCAGGCCCACAGGACTCACTGTTCGTGACGCCAAAAAAAGATGAGTCGCCCACCAGGGGGCCTGTGGGGTACTCGGCACCGAGCCTGTTCTCTTCAATGGGGATGTCACGGGTAGCACAGCTCGGTCCGTGGCCTTGGGCGCTCACTTTAAATGGGGACGTATTTACAGGGGATTAAAGTATTTACAGTTTGATCGTGACGCCACCTGTGGTATCTGGTCAGGGTGACCAGCGCTGCAGGGTAGATCCACTGAGGGGTTGTTACTGGGCAGCAAGGTGTTAAGTCTTCCACAGGCAAGACTGGGTCCCTCAGGGTAAATGGCGGTGCTGGGGTGCAGGACGGAGAAGGGGGCTTTCAGCCGCAGGGGCAATAATGCAGACACACACACGAAAGTCTCTTTCTGTACCTTTACTGATGTAGTTGCAGGCACGTCCCGGGATGCTGGCAGGGTGGAGGATGCACGTCCAGTATTCCCACTGAGTAGGTGTAGGGCCTCCTTACTCCTGTAGTGCGAGTTTCTGACCTGTATGAAACGAAGTCTAACTCTGTCTTCACTTATACGCCCGGCTGACTTTGTGGTGAAGCCTTCTCTTGGATAGAACAGAGTCTCTGTATGCAGGGCTCTGCTAGACTCTGTGTTCCTGACCCCGTTACGTATCAGCACTTGTGGGCCCCTGCGACTTGAAGTCCCGCAGGGCCTCCGGTATCTCCTACTAGTCGTGTAGATGCTAGCAAGCTCGGACCCAGTGTCCGGTATTCAGAGTAGAGGTAAGCTATCAATGCTGTTTCAACCTCCGTTACTCTCTTCTTCTCTTCCACTCGCCTTTCGTCCTACTCCGACCCTTAACATAAGCACACTAGCAGAAGTTAGCTGATTCTTCTTTCTCTTCACCGCTCTCAAAGCGTCGGCACGCTTGCTCACTGTACTGCACTCAATTGACTCAGTTCTGACCAGGCTGAAGTGGCTATCTTTCTCCATTCGTACTAGCCTCCACACATTGAACTAAGCTCAAGGCTGCAGTCTTTAGGTTCTCTCAACCACTGCTGTTCCCTTTCCTTCTTTCCTTCTAATGCTCTGTCTGAAGCAGCTATCAGGACCTTCTGTCTACTGATCTGTGCACGCTTCTAGGAGCCGACTCTCCACACTCCAAGGGAACCAACACTCTCCACACTCCAACTAGTCTCCAACTAATCTGAGGTGACTAGACTGTCTCACTCTCCCAGCTAATCTGACTGCTGTGGCTTCACCATCCTTATATATATACTCTAAAAGGGATCCCTCTGGTGGCTCTCAGGATAGGTGAAGCTGTGAATGAATATCAGGTCACTTGTGGGTTTACCTTTGGTGCATCCTCCTGGGAAATGTGGCTCCAAGCGCAGCTGGGCTACACACAAGCAAATCCCTTGCATGGGCAGGGGGCAGGCATGGCACTATACCTGAACGAAAGCAGCCATATTTTTATGATCCTATGTAGCGCTAAGGCTGGTGCCCCTGCATGGTGTCCCCTTCTCCCTCCATGCAGGGACGCCTGCTTACTTATCGCCCAGGGCCCGTGGCGTGGTTCCCTGCCTCCACCTGGTGTGTACGCCGCACCTCCCGAAGGCGCGCGTGCACTCCCCTGCTCTTAAAGGGGCAGCACACACATACTGTATAGTAAATGCCCTTAGCTTGTTGCTGAGGGGCATTTAGTATAATTAGTACACCTGCAAGATGGCTCACTTGGTCCTGGTGCGCCCAGCTTCCTGAACCCGAATCCCTGGTCCCGGTGTGGTCAATGTCCTGAACCCGAATCCATGGTCCTGGTGCTGCCAGTGTCCTGAACCCGAATCCATGGTCCCGGTGCGGCCAGTGTCCTGAACCCGAGTCCATGGTCCCGGTACAGCCAGTGTCCTGAACCCGAATCCATGGTCCCGGTGCGGCCAGTGTCCTGAACCCGAATCCCAGGTCCGGTTCACCCGGTATCCTGAATCCAAAACACTTGTCCCGGTGTGGCCAGTGCCTGAACATTGTCCCCATGTCCCTGTGCAGCCATTCCTGTTCTCGAAGTCCCCTGGTCCCAGTGCGGCCAGTTCCTGAATGTTGCCCCCGGTCCGTGTGCGGCCAGGCATTTATCCAGTATCCTAGACCGGTATGTCTGATCATAGTTTCAGCGAACCTGACCCCTGAGGTCAGCAGTTGCAGTTCTGGTATACTGTGATCTGCCTAGGAGTGGTACATGGCGGGTACCTGAAGCCCAGTCTGTCTCCACCATCAGGACCTCAAGGTAGCCAGTTAGCTATGGCCCCTTCCTAATCACTCTGTGTGACTGCAGACTTGTAAATCCTCACAGCATGCACATTGCACACTGTGAAGATTCTCTGTCCGGTGCCAGGAGCAGTGGGCACTTGACTGCAAGTATGAGATTTGCATACATGTGGTCAAGTGGCAACTAAACATGGGTGGCTCACTCAATGCAAGTGAACTGAGCGAGGCCTGACACGTTTCCAATATGTGCACTGTGATGATTCACAGCTGTGCCGTCACAAAGAGTGACTGCAGACTTGTACCCTAAGGCCAGACAACCCCCTTAAACTGTATGGGAAAGAGCAGCAGACTACACTTTCCTTTACACAGGGAAATTGTAAAGAAACATGTATCATGTGGTATACATGTCATCACAGTTAGTCTGTATGATGGATGGATGCCTCGGCTTCCAACGTGACTGTGTGTGGACACATATACCTCTTGGGCGTATGAACCTGACAGTGTCCACAGACACAGTGTGAACTTAGCCCAAGGTGTTGTCCTGATATTTTTTTGAAAAAAAAGTGTTAGCATGACAAAAAGCAAAATAAATGATATTGTTAGGCTCACCTGGTGAGGTGGATTCACAAAGCTGCTGCTCAGGGTAGACACACTGACCTAGGTCAGCTAGAGGGCAATGTATTCTGGACTCCTCTTCAGCTTACTATCTCCCTCAACATCATGACAACATGGCGCAAAGCATATCATGGTGTCGTGTGAGGCTCAGTAACAGGTGACCAGGATGCACAGCCAAAGAGAAATCTGCCCTGATCCTGCTGTTATAGAGGACTAGATGCAGGACTAGGGCAGCAATCTACTTTCTCAACTCTAATATTTAGGCCATGATGTGTAGTGAAGACTCCTAACCGGTGGCGGCACCAAGACAATTGCTACAATGCAGCGCTGAGGAACCGACGAGGAACCTACCAAAGTTTCCACTACGACTCAATTTCCTGGTTTATTGTGACATCTACAGGATAGGTGATAACCGTCTTACCGCAAGGGGGCTGAGCCCCAATTACTATTATCTATAGTTGCAATTGAATGGATCAAATGACCGTCATGTACATTGCTCGACTGTCTCCGTGTTATTGTTTGTGGATCAATGGTCACGGCGGTCTTATGACGAACACCACTAAAGTCAATGATTGGCTTCAACAGTCCGGTCGCAGAAGACCACAAGAGAGAATCAGGGACATGAAATGATGGGAAATAGAAGGGTAAGTATTATGCAGACACAAGGCTTACTTACACTGGTCGATAATCGAAACGAGCATTCCTACTGAAACTTGTTTCCCCAATTATCGGCTTGTCTAAACAGGCCGCAAATCACCTAACGAGCGAGCAGAATGAATGAAACGATTTTTAAGCTTGCTTAACCCCTTCACCCCCGAGCCTGTGTTCACCTTCATGACCAGGCCAAATTTTGAAATTCTGACCGCTGTCATTTTACGCGGTAACTATGGAACGCTTCAACGAATCCCACTGATTCTGAGAATGTTGTTTTCATGACATACTGCACTTCATTAAATTGGTAAAATTTCTTCAATATGGCTATCTTATTATACTATTATTATTTGTGAAAATATCAGAAATTTGGTGAAAAATGTTGAAGATTTCACAATTTTCACACTTCTAATTCTTCTTATGCCCTTAAACCATTGAGTTATGTCACGCAAAATAGTTAATAAATAACATTTACCACATGTTTCCTTTACATCTGTCTCACCTTTAAACATGTTGTTTTTGTTAGGAATTTAGTAGGCTTAAGGCTATGTGCACACGTTGCGGAATTGCCATGGAAATTTCTGCGGCAATTCTGCACCTCCCTGCCGCGGGAAATACGCATATTATAGGTATGCGTATTCCCGCTAAAATCTAGCGTTTTACAAGCGTAATTAGCTTGCAGAATGCTAGCGTTTTACAAGCGATCTGACAGGTTGGTCACACGAGTCAAACAAGTGTTTGACTCGTGTGACCAACTTTTTACTATTGATGCCGCCTATGTCGCATCAATAGTAAAAAGATCTAATGTAAAAATAATAAAAAAAATAATAAATAGTGATATTCTCACCTTCCGGCGGCCCCCGCAGCTTTCCCGCCTCTCAGCGACGCACCCAGCCAATCCCGTTCCCAGGAGTCCTTTGCGACAATCATCCTGATGACGCAGCATCAAGCGAGACCGCTACGTCATCTGGGTGATCTCGCAAAGGACTCCTGGGACCGGGAGCGTCGCTGAGAGGCGGGAAAGCTGCGGGGGCCGCCGGAAGGTGAGAATATCACTATTTTTTATTTTAATTATTGTTTATACATGGATATGGTACCCAGGGCCTGGAGGAGAGTCTCCTCTCCTTCAGACCCTGGGTACCATCCGCACATGAACCGCTCACTTTGCGCATGGTGGGCACAGCCACATGCGGAAAGTAATTGGTTCAATGCATTCCTATGGCGGCGGAATCGCCGCGGTTCCGCAAAAAAGAATGAGCATGCTGCGGATCCTCCCGCGATGCGATTCCGCCACGGAAAAACCCGCAGCATGTGCACAGCATTGCGGAATCCCATAGGCCTTAATGAGTTGTATTGTGTAAGCGGTTTTGCCGCGGTTTCGCGGCATTTCCGCCGCGCAAAACCGCTAGGAATCTGCAACGTGTGCACAGGCCCTAAAAGTTAATAAGCTATTTCTCTTTTTTTCCACCAAAATTTACTAAATCATTTTTTTAGTGACCACATCACATTTGAAGTGACTTTGAGAGGCCTATATGACAGAAAATACCCAAAAGTGACACAATTCTAAAAACTGCACCCCTCAAACTCCTCAAAATTACATTAAAAAAGTTTATTAACCCTTCAAGTGCTTCACACGAATTAAAGTAATGTGGAAGGAAAAAAATAACATTTTACTTTTTTCACAAAAATGTTCATTTAGCCCCTTTTTTTTATTTTTACAAGGCTAACATGAGAAAATGGACCCAAATATTTGTTGTGCAATTTCTCTTGAGTATGTGGCTACCCTAAATGTGGGGGAAAACTACTATTTAGGCACGTGGCAGAGCTCAGAAGGGGGAAGGAGCACCGTCTGACTTTTTCAATGCAAAAATGGCTGGAATCGAAAGCAAACGCTATGTTGCGTTTGGAGAGACCCGATGTGCCTAAACAGTGGAAACCCCCAACAACTGACTCTATTTTGAAAACTAGACCCCTCAAGGAATGTATCTAGGTGTGTGGTGAGCACCTTAAACCCCAAGATGCTTCACAGAAGTTTATAATGTAGAGCATTGAAAATAAATAAAAAATCACATCTTCCCCACAAAAATGTTGTTTTAGCACCATTTTTTTATTTTCACAAGGGTAACAGGAGTAAATGGACCACAAAATGTATTGTGCAATTTCTACTAAGTATGCCGATACCCAATATGTGGGGGAAAATTACTGTTTGGGCGCATAGCAGGGCTTGGAGTACAGTTTGATCTTTTAAATGCAAAAATATCTGGAATCGAAAGTTGACACTGTGGAGCCCAGCTGTGCTTGGATTCCTAATCTCCAGAAGGGTGCACTTAAGGTAACCACCACCATACACCTTCACCCATCCCTAGAGCCACCAGAGGGAGCTGTTTAGCCATATATAAGGAGGGTGAAGACACTAGAGACACTCAGACAGAGAGGAGTTCGAGTCTTTAGTCACCTCAGAGGGTGAAGTGAAGAGCAGACGGTCTAAGCTTAGAGAGTGTTGTGAGCGCAGAGAGCGCAGAAGAAAGTGTGCAGTCTAGCACACGGAGCAGAGCTCAAAGAGGAGTGCAGCTGTTTATGAAGGAATCTGAAGTCTGCAGCTTGATGCTTAGTTCAAACGAGTGGAGGCTAGTAAAAGTGGAACAGAAACCACTCCAGCCTAGTCAGAGCTGAGTCAAGTGAGTGCAGCTCAGTGAGAAAGCGTGCCGACGCTTAGAGAGTGGTGAAGAAGAGGAAGAAGCAGCCCACCATCTGCCAGTGTGTGATAGTGTGAGGGCCCGAGTAGGACGAAAGGCGAGTGGAAAGCAAGTGAGGGACAGAGGAGCCTAAACAGCTCATCCCCATCATTACAACCGGACACCGGGTCCGAGCTTACTGGAATCTTCACGACCAGTAGGAAATACCGGAGATCCTGTGGGACTACAAGTCTCAGGAGCCCTTTAGTGCTGATACGTAACTGGGTCAGGAAGACACGAGTCTGGTCGGCGCAACCATTAGAGACTGTGTTCTTTCAAGAGAAGGCCCTACCACAAGGTCAGCCGGGCGTAAAGTAAGAAGCAACCTCAGGCCTAGTTTCATACAGGTCAGAGACACATTTTAGAAGTAAGGAGGCCCTACACCTACTCAGTGGAGGAAACTGGATGTGCACCCTTCACCCTGCAGCGCCCCGGGACGTGCCTGCAATAACATCTTCAGTAAAGGTACAGAAAGAGACTTATGTGTGTGTGTCCATCTTATTACTCCTACTGTCGGATTCTCCTCCGTCCTGCACCACTACACACTTATCTACCCTGAAGGACCCAGCCTTACCTGTGGAAGGCTTAACACCTTGCTGCCCAATACCAACCCTTCAGCGGACCTATACAGCTGCGCTGGTCACCCTGACCAGGCACCACAGGTGGCGTCACGAACATTTAACAAACCTTTCTAATCCCCTGTAAATATCCCCTTTTTGAGGTGAGTCCCAGGGCCACGGACCGAGCTGCAGCTACAGTGACATCCCCCATAGAAGTGGACGGGCTTGGTGCCGAGTACCCCACGGCCCTGGCGGGCGACTCAACACCATGTTGCATTTGGAGAGCCCCTGATGTACCTAAACAGTGGAAATCCCTCACAAGTAACCCAATTTTGGAAACTAGAGCCCTCAAGGAATTTATCTAGACATGTGAGCACCTTGAACCCGCAGGTGCTTCACAGAATTTTGCAACATTAAACTGTAAAAATGAAAAAAATATATATTTTTCACAAGAATAGCAGGAGAAAATTGATCCCAAAATTTGTGTGCAATTTCTCCTCAGTACACTGATACCCCATAAGTAGTCCAAAACTACTTTTGAAGCACAATGCAAAGCTCAGTTGGGAGGAAGCGTCATAGTACCAGAACAGCAGAAACCCTCATAAGTGACCTCATTTTACAAACTACACTCCCATTGAAGTAATCTAGGGTTACAGTGAGCATGTTGACATATGTGCCTCACAGAATTTTATACCATTGGGTTGTGATGAAATAATAATTAATTTTTACCACTAAAATGTTGTTTTAGCCCCAAGTTCAAAGCTCAGAAGGGAAGAAGCGGCATACTATGGTGCAGATCTTGCTGTTATGGTTTACGGGAGCCATGACCCACTGGGAAAGCCCCTGTGGTGCCAGAACAGCAGAACCCCCCATAAGTGACCCCATTTTATGAACTACACCTCTCAATGAATTAATCTAGGGGTGCAGAGATCATATAAATTTATACCATTGGGCAATGAAGAAAAACATGTGTACCACAAAAATGTAGTTTTAACCCCAGATTTTACATTTTTATATGTGGTAATGTGTAAAAATGGCACCAAAATTTGTCATACAATTTCTGCTGAATGTAGAATTACCCCATATGTGGCTGTACAGTACTGCTTAGCCACACAGAGAGACTCGGTAGGGACGGAGCACTAT
Source organism: Oophaga sylvatica (assembly GCA_033576555.1). NCBI lineage: Eukaryota > Metazoa > Chordata > Amphibia > Anura > Dendrobatidae > Oophaga > Oophaga sylvatica. The sequence continues at coordinate 543,925,997 of JARQOD010000004.1, read as the reverse complement.
TTGCCTTCTGGAGCACAGATTTTCCTAAAATAGTTTGCGGACTCCATAAACAGAGCTCCTAAGTGCTAGAAGAGCACAAACCCCCTCAAGTGACCTCATTTTTTAAATGAATCCCCTTTGGGAGTGTTCTGTCCCCACATGAGGCGAATGGAGGTGAAGTTGAATGGGGCTGGGAGAGTTATCCTACCTTCCGCTTCCTCATGCAGAGCAGACAGGACCAGTGCTGTTCAGCGTCCGGAGAGATGATGCACACCAGGGATTGTGAAGTCCAGACTGCTCAGTGCAAAGCGTGTCTCTCCCATAAAGAACTAACAAGCAAATGGCTGCTAACAGGAAGAAGAAGCAGTGACCTCAGCACAGGAAGTGAAAGGCATGTACCATAATTAATTAGTTACAGGCTGCCACACAGAAAGGGCCACCAGGTGACAGCAGAGAGCATGAAAGAATAGATTATACACAGCATGGAAATAATACAATACATAACTAGACAGACAGAACAGCACACTCCTCGTCTGAAATTCCGTAAGGGATTTCACTATACTAGTGCTTTTGAAATGAAGTCCAACAACCTAGAAAAAACAAACACATAAACATGCATGAAATGCAATAATAACTTTGAAATGAGGTAAATAAGTGTCTTTAAGTCAGTTCCTGAGATAATCCAAAGGAAACCCATCTTCGGATCGGAGAAGCCGCACTAGGCCAAACTATCTCCGACCCAACGGTAGTCCAATGGACGAAGTACTGGGGCAGTGTTTTGCTCGTCTTTATCCTACCGGAATGTCCGCGGTAGAGAGCGGTTTATGGCAGACGTGCCAACCATGACAGTTTTTGTTTCCACGTGAGTCGTGATAAGATCTCGCAATGTGGACTAACCTTGCGATGGTCTTGACGAGTTTCATCCAGTTGGAAAAGCGTTCAAAGCGCTGGCAACCAAGGCTGGAGGTTGGTTTAGTGTTCGTGGCCAAAGCACTGACCTCGGAGCGGACTTCTGGAACGTTATCCGGATCCTGGACGCTGAAGTCTTCCTAGACACGTTCACTTCCTTTCTGTTCCAGCAGAAACTTCGGACCTGAAAGCCAAGAAGAGTTAGCAAAAGAACTTATAGACATAGGTCTAGTGGCGTGGTCCGCTGGATTAAGCTCAGATGGGATATAGTGCCACTGCTCAGGCTTGGAAGACCTCCTTATTCTCTCGATGCGGTTACTGACGTACACGTAGAAGCGCCTTGTTTAGTTGTGGATGTAACCTAAGACAACCTTACTGTCAGTGTAGTATTGTACGTCATCTATGTTGGTGTCCAGCTCATGCTGTATAAAGTCTGCGAGTTCTACCGCAAGCACAGTCCCACAGAGTTCGAGCCTGGGAATAGTGTGGTCAGGCTTGGGAGCCAACTTAGCCTTGCCGAAGACGAACCCAACGTGATCTTGATTGTCGGATCCCGTCGCCTTCAGATAGGCAACGGCTGCAATGGCCTCCGTGGATGCATCCGAGAACACATGGAGTTCTGTCCTTGTGCTAGCGGCAAGTGAGGTTGTGGCGTAGCATCTTGGTATGTGGATCTCATCCAAGGCACACAAGGACTGCTTCCAGGTTTCCCATTTTGGTTCCTTATCAGGAGGGAGTGGGGCATCCCAGTCTTTGACGGTTTCAGAAAGCTGTCTCAGAAGGGATTTACCTTGTATGATAATTGGTGCTACGAATCCCAGTGGATCGTATAAGCTGTTCACCACTGACAGGACACCACATTTAGTGAATGGTTTGTCTGCACAGTTGATTTGAAACCCGAAGGTGTCGGCTGACAGGTTCCACCTCAGGCCTAAGCTTCTCTGCACAGGTGGACGGTCTGGTCCCAGGTCAATGTCCTTGAATCCTGGTGCGTGGTCACTT
>JARQOD010000004.1:543824818-543924007 GCA_033576555.1 Oophaga sylvatica | reverse complement strand
AAAGCTCAGTTGGGAGGAAGCGTCATAGTACCAGAACAGCAGAAACCCTCATAAGTGACCTCATTTTACAAACTACACTCCCATTGAAGTAATCTAGGGTTACAGTGAGCATGTTGACATATGTGCCTCACAGAATTTTATACCATTGGGTTGTGATGAAATAATAATTAATTTTTACCACTAAAATGTTGTTTTAGCCCCAAGTTCAAAGCTCAGAAGGGAAGAAGCGGCATACTATGGTGCAGATCTTGCTGTTATGGTTTACGGGAGCCATGACCCACTGGGAAAGCCCCTGTGGTGCCAGAACAGCAGAACCCCCCATAAGTGACCCCATTTTATGAACTACACCTCTCAATGAATTAATCTAGGGGTGCAGAGATCATATAAATTTATACCATTGGGCAATGAAGAAAAACATGTGTACCACAAAAATGTAGTTTTAACCCCAGATTTTACATTTTTATATGTGGTAATGTGTAAAAATGGCACCAAAATTTGTCATACAATTTCTGCTGAATGTAGAATTACCCCATATTGTGGCTGTACAGTACTGCTTAGCCACACAGAGAGACTCGGTAGGGACGGAGCACTATTTGCCTTCTGGAGCACAGATTTTCCTAAAATAGTTTGCGGACTCCATAAACAGAGCTCCTAAGTGCTAGAAGAGCACAAACCCCCCTCAAGTGACCTCATTTTTTAAATGAATCCCCTTTGGGAGTGTTCTGTCCCCACATGAGGCGAATGGAGGTGAAGTTGAATGGGGCTGGGAGAGTTATCCTACCTTCCGCTTCCTCATGCAGAGCAGACAGGACCAGTGCTGTTCAGCGTCCGGAGAGATGATGCACACCAGGGATTGTGAAGTCCAGACTGCTCAGTGCAAAGCGTGTCTCTCCCATAAAGAACTAACAAGCAAATGGCTGCTAACAGGAAGAAGAAGCAGTGACCTCAGCACAGGAAGTGAAAGGCATGTACCATAATTAATTAGTTACAGGCTGCCACACAGAAAGGGCCACCAGGTGACAGCAGAGAGCATGAAAGAATAGATTATACACAGCATGGAAATAATACAATACATAACTAGACAGACAGAACAGCACACTCCTCGTCTGAAATTCCGTAAGGGATTTCACTATACTAGTGCTTTTGAAATGAAGTCCAACAACCTAGAAAAAACAAACACATAAACATGCATGAAATGCAATAATAACTTTGAAATGAGGTAAATAAGTGTCTTTAAGTCAGTTCCTGAGATAATCCAAAGGAAACCCATCTTCGGATCGGAGAAGCCGCACTAGGCCAAACTATCTCCGACCCAACGGTAGTCCAATGGACGAAGTACTGGGGCAGTGTTTTGCTCGTCTTTATCCTACCGGAATGTCCGCGGTAGAGAGCGGTTTATGGCAGACGTGCCAACCATGACAGTTTTTGTTTCCACGTGAGTCGTGATAAGATCTCGCAATGTGGACTAACCTTGCGATGGTCTTGACGAGTTTCATCCAGTTGGAAAAGCGTTCAAAGCGCTGGCAACCAAGGCTGGAGGTTGGTTTAGTGTTCGTGGCCAAAGCACTGACCTCGGAGCGGACTTCTGGAACGTTATCCGGATCCTGGACGCTGAAGTCTTCCTAGACACGTTCACTTCCTTTCTGTTCCAGCAGAAACTTCGGACCTGAAAGCCAAGAAGAGTTAGCAAAAGAACTTATAGACATAGGTCTAGTGGCGTGGTCCGCTGGATTAAGCTCAGATGGGATATAGTGCCACTGCTCAGGCTTGGAAGACCTCCTTATTCTCTCGATGCGGTTACTGACGTACACGTAGAAGCGCCTTGTTTAGTTGTGGATGTAACCTAAGACAACCTTACTGTCAGTGTAGTATTGTACGTCATCTATGTTGGTGTCCAGCTCATGCTGTATAAAGTCTGCGAGTTCTACCGCAAGCACAGTCCCACAGAGTTCGAGCCTGGGAATAGTGTGGTCAGGCTTGGGAGCCAACTTAGCCTTGCCGAAGACGAACCCAACGTGATCTTGATTGTCGGATCCCGTCGCCTTCAGATAGGCAACGGCTGCAATGGCCTCCGTGGATGCATCCGAGAACACATGGAGTTCTGTCCTTGTGCTAGCGGCAAGTGAGGTTGTGGCGTAGCATCTTGGTATGTGGATCTCATCCAAGGCACACAAGGACTGCTTCCAGGTTTCCCATTTTGGTTCCTTATCAGGAGGGAGTGGGGCATCCCAGTCTTTGACGGTTTCAGAAAGCTGTCTCAGAAGGGATTTACCTTGTATGATAATTGGTGCTACGAATCCCAGTGGATCGTATAAGCTGTTCACCACTGACAGGACACCACATTTAGTGAATGGTTTGTCTGCACAGTTGATTTGAAACCCGAAGGTGTCGGCTGACAGGTTCCACCTCAGGCCTAAGCTTCTCTGCACAGGTGGACGGTCTGGTCCCAGGTCAATGTCCTTGAATCCTGGTGCGTGGTCACTTGACTCAAAGGCTCTCATGACAGCTGGGCTGTTTGAAGCAATTTTGTGCAGTCTAAGCTTGGCCCGGTACAGCATACCTTGGGTCCTCTTAAGCAGGTCAATCGCTGCTTCTTCTGTGTGCTCTTTCATCTCCGGTTTGTTGCTTAGTGTGCGCTGGAGAGAGTTGAATCTGGACAACGCTTGTTCACGGTTGTTCGGGAGCCTTACCCTGGTAGCTCTGAAGGTTAGGGGAAAAACCCAGTGATTAGTCTCGTCCTTAAGGAATTCATTGTCCATTATCTTGACAAATTCCTTGTTTTCCATTGACGGGGCTACTTTGTTGTCATCCTTAGTGGTACGAAACACTGATTTTCCCAAGTCGTCTGCATAGGGAGAAGGGATGACATCAGGCAGCTGTACGGGCTCTGGAGGCTTCTCTTTCACCTCATAGTGAAGAGGGCATGGTTTGCAGAAAGTAGTGCGTCCGTCCCGGGGTACGTAGGTCTTAAAGGAATTGACTCCTGTTCGGTCCAAGCATACATTTCCTATGACTACCCACCCCAAGTCGAGTTTCTGGGCATAGGGGGCGTAGTCAGGACCATTACACTGTTGGCGGACCTTATGTATCCTTAAATTGTCTCTGCCGAGCAGAAGTAAGATTTCAGCATCTGTGTCCATAGGTGGGATAACGCTGGTTAAGTGCTTTAAGTGTGGATGGTGGAACGCAGCTTCCGGGGTAGGGATTTCATCCCTTTGGCCGGGTATTTGATCGCACTCGATTAATGTAGGTAGGGGTATTTCTATGCCTCCGTTGATAGGGAAGCAATAAAACCTTGTGCCCTTCTACCGCTAGTCTCTATGCGACCCGAGCAGGTATTTAGAGTGTAGGGTGTTGCTGGTCCCCTGATACCAAAGGCTTCAAAGAACTTAGGTCCAGCTAGAGATGGATTGCTCTGGTCGTCAATGATGTCATACATTTTTACTGCCTTCTCTGGATGCCCTTCTGGATAAACTCTGATTAGGCATATCCTGGCACAGCATTTAGCACTTTGGCTCTCCCCACATACCTCTGAGCATGAGCAGGAGACAGCCGTGGTAGACTTGTCATGGTTCTGTGGCTCCCCACCATGGCTTGCTGCTGGAATAGGGGTCACTGCAACTGCTGGATTGCTGGTGGCTGAGGTTGGATGCAAGGCTGATGGGTGTTTGTCGCTATGACACTCTTCACACTTAAGGAAGATTTACAGTCCTTGGCCATGTGTTCTAATGAGGCGCAGCACTTGAAACATACTCCAAGTTCGCTGAGGATTTTCTTGCGCTCCTGCATGGTTTTGGACCTGAAGCCTCTACATTTGTTCAATGAGTGTGGTTTTTTGTGAATGGGACACTCACGATTGAAAGATTTATCCCCGATGGAATAGTGTACTGCTTATCAGCGAGAACTGCAGGTGGTGGCAGGTTAGTCTTCCTGACACTTACACTGTTCCTCATGTCCTTGCGTCTGTGTGTTATGCTTTCATACCTTGATGAGGATGTTGCTGGAGCTGCAGTGTTGGACTCCAGGAAGTCTAGACTAGGGTCATTCCTCATTTGGGCCTGTTCATCGACAAACTTGCTGAACTGAATGAACGGAGGAAAGGTGACATCATGTGACCTTTTGTACCTGGAGACGCACACTGCCCACTTCTCTTGCAGACTATGTGGCAACTTTGAGACGATTGGGTTCACCCTATGGGCAGTGTCCAGGTAGCACAGTCCAGACAGACGGGGGTCTCTTTTCGCAAGTTCCAGCTCCATAAACAGATCACTTAAGTCCAGAAGTTTGTGGGCTTCCTTAAGATTGATCCTTGGAACATTCTGCAGTCTCTTAAATAGGGACTTTTCTATGGCTTCAGCGCTGCCATAGGTTCTTTCGAGTCTCTGCCAGGCAGCAGCCAGACCTGCTTCAGCTTGTCCCACATAGACGGTCCTAAGACTCTTGATACGGTTTGTGGATTCTGGACCCAACCATTTGACCATGAGGTCGAGCTCCTGCTCCGCGGATAGGTTGAGGTCAGCAATGGCGGCCTTGAAGGTTGCTTTCCACGCTCAGGGAGTTAATCAATAGGTGTAGTGAGGATTTGACTCCATTGGTGTTTTCCAGAAAAAAGCAGCAGTGGATGTTGCTGAGTGAAAATTGCAAATCTGCTATTGTAGTACCCAGTACGTTGTAATGCCCAGCTTGTACTTCTGGAGACATTGGCAAGGAATTAACATTCATCTTCTCTCTTCACACAGGTAACCAAATAATTCAACCTCTGAATTGTCCTCTCTGCATGTATGCACTCCATTCATTACTAGCAAGTAGCTGAATGGTACAATCCTCACCTCTGCTGGCTGTCTTTCCTGCTGCAGTATATCATAATGGTAACCAAATAATTCAACCTCTGAATTGTCCTCTCTGCATGTATGCACTCCATTCATTACTAGCAAGCAGCTGAATGGTACAATCCTCACCTCTGCTGGCTGTCTTTCCTGCTGCAGTATATCATAATGGTAACCAAATAATTCAACCTCTGAATTGTCCTCTCTACATGTATTCACTCCATTCATTGCTAGCAAGCAGCTGAATGGTACAATCCCCACCTCTGCTGGCTGTCTTTCTTGCTGCAATATATCATAATGGTACAAGTCCATTCTTCTGCTTGCTGTCTGTCATCTGCTGCTTTACCATTTTGCTACATATTTTAATGTGCCTGCTAAATCCTTGGTATAAATCATTTGCTGCACTGTATTTTATACTTACTGCTTTATATCCACAACTGGGGCACCTCTAGATCTTATCAGGTGGAAGATGCTAAAGCATATAGATGTAGCCAGGTCTAGAGCCTTTGATCATCTAACCACCCCCTGTGTTGTCCCCAGCTGGCACCAGCTGCCAAATTATCCCAAACCAGCTCCCACAATCCCTCTCTCCTGACCCTGTAGTGTGGGCTATTTATTTAGGAGTAGTCTAAGGGTCCCGTTACACATAGCGACTCACCAGTGATCCCGACAACGATATGCACTTGTCAGGATCGTTGGTGTGTCGCTACATGATCGCTGCTGAGCTGCCAAACAGGCAGCGATCAGGACAGCGACTATGCGGGTAACAAGTGACGCACGTTGCTTAGTTACCCGCAGTGTACCTTAGATACCAGCGCGCTTGTGCAGGGAGCTGGTAACCAAGGTACACATCGGGTTTCTAGGCACCGCTCGGCGGTGTGTATGTGGTGCGTATGGCGTATACAGTGTGTGTGTGGTGCGTACGGCTTATACAGTGTGTGTGTGGTGCGTACGGCGTATACAGTGTGTATGTGTATGGTGCGTACGGCGTATACAGTCTGTGTGTGGTGCGTACGGCATATACAGTGTGGTGTGTGTGTGTGGTGCATTCGGCGTATACAGTGTGTGTGGTGCATACGGCGTATATAGCGTGTGTGTGTATGTGGTGCGTATGGCGTATACTGTGTGTGTGTGGTGCGTACAGCGTATACAGTGTGTGTGTGTGTGTGTGTGTGTGTGGTGCGTACGGCGTATACTGTGTGTGTGCGGTGCGTACAGCGTATACAGTGTGTGTGTGTGTGTGTGTGGTGCGTACGGCGTATACAGTGTGTGTGTGTGCGTGTGGTGCATACAGCAGATAAAGTGTGTTTGTGTGGTGCGTATGTCATATACAGTGTGTGTGTGTGTGTGTGGTGCGTACGGCGTATACAGTGTATGTGTGTGTGGTGTGTACGGCGTATAGTGTGTGTGTGGTACGTACGGCATAGAGTGTGTGTGTCGTGCGTACGGCATATACAGTGTGTGTGTGTGGTCTGTACGGCGTATACAGTGTGTGTGTGGTGCATACTTCGTATATAGTGTGTGTGGCGCATATGGCGTATACAGTGTCTGTGTGTGGTGCGACGGCGTAAACAGTGTGTGTGTGGGTGTGTACAGCATATAGAATGTGTGTGTGTGGTACATACGGCGTATACAGTTTGTATGTGGTGCGTACGGCGTATACAGTGTGTTTGTGTGTGTATGTGTGTGGTGCGTACGGCATATACAGTGTGTGTGTGTGTGCGTACGGCGTATACAGTGTGTGTGTGTGGTGCGTATGGCGTATACAGTGTGTGTGTGTGTGGTGCATACGGCGTATACAGTGTGTGTGTGTGGTGCATACGGTGTATACAGTGTGTGTGGGGCGTACGGTATATACAGTGTGTGTTTGTGTGGTGCGTACGGCGTATACAGTGTGTGCAAGTGTGGTGCGTATGGCGTATACAGTGTGTGTGTGTGTGGTGTGTACGTCATATACAATGTGTGTGGTGCGTACAGCGTATACAGTGTGTGTGTGTGGTACGACGGTGTTCCGCTGGTGGTACCGCGCAAGAGGCTGGTACCACCAGCAGTTTTCATATTGAGACACCCATCACTTGGGTGTCCCAATATGGCAGTTGGTGAACTTCCGCCGCTTGGAATTCTGGGATCCGGACACATTTGGATGGAAAAGAATGTGAAGACATTACAGGGTAAGCATATATTATATACTCGTATATACAGTATATTTATATATATATATTTATGCGTACAATATATTTTAATATTTTTTATTACTTTGTGATTTTAAAAAAAATACTTTTACATTTTTTTTTACTTTTTTACTTAATCCCTCTATGCAACGTTCACGTTCTGCACTCTGATCGCTGGTATGAAGCATTGGAATGCTGTATACCTGTCACTGCTTCACTGACACAAGCCTGTTAGACCTCTAAGCATGGTCTAAGGGGCTTTCCGTAGCCTGGTGACCCGGATGTCGTCATCACCATGGCAATGATTGGCCCTTCGCGAGGGGGCACTAATTGGAAGGGAGAGGATGCCTTCTAAATACTCCGATCGATATTGATCTCAACATTTAGGAAGTTAAGCTTCTACGGGCGGTGACGGCACTGCTTCTGCTGGCAGTAAGAGCCAGGTGTCCGCTATCATGTTAGATGAACACCCAGTGGCGCTCGTGCACAGCTCCTGTGGGCGCGATCGCCATGACACATGTATAAATCATTGGTTGGGAAGTCCTTCCCTTCCATGACGTATAGATACGTCTAATGTCGTGAAGGGGTTAGAAATCATTTTCGGCAGCACATCGTCCTGTGTAAACATGTGCTGCTGAGAACAATCGTGTAAACATTTGTTGTGTGCACATGGAAGTGTGCTCAGCCTGCCTAAACGGGCCGTTAAACTACCATCGATCGGCTTGCATGTAGCTGATCGCCAGTCGTTAATGGACATGGTCGGCCTGTCTAAATTAAGACTTACTCTAAAACTCTGTTGTGTGGTGTAAATCGGAGTCAGCGATGATGGGACTAGTCAGGCTCAGATATGCCCCGCTGGCTTCTTACCACCCGTTCAGTTAGACCTGTCAGTCCCGCTGAGAGGGTGGTGCTGAAGTCAGAGGGGCACACGTCTGCGAATAGTCACCTCGTCCCTGGACTGTTTTTCACAGAAATCCCGCAGAGTTTCCATGTGTGTAATGTGGGAGCCGGTCTCTGATTCACGTTGACTGCGGTTTCGTGGAACCTGAATCATATGACAGGTCCCCTTAAACCTTTATCTTATTTTATGAGGATTTCAAGGATTTTTTCGGTGTTGAGCTGATGCACGTAAAGACCCAACGATGAATACATCTCATAGTGAAATGTCACTTCAGCAAACGTCCTCATTGAACTCTGCAGAAGTGATAACGGGGACAAGTGCAATATACCTGTAACGTGACCGATGTAAGGTAAAAGGTCAGGACTCAGGAGGAGTCTGTGCCTACAAGGTATGTGACAGATGAAGAGGGACGGCAGGAGATTTCTTATGTAATAAGGGAAATTTCACAATACAATACAGCAGTGACCTCCAACCTGCGTCTCTACGGCCAAGCCAGACTACAGCGCCCACCCTAAAGCCTCATTCAGACAGATGTGAGTCACGTACGTGTTCGATACTTGATTTTCACAAACAGAACAAACACCCATTGTAGTCTAGGTGGCTGTTCACAGGTTCATGTTTTTTTGTGGACCAAGGGAGTCACAAAAATTACGGAGATATGTCCAAGTCACAGATCAAAATTACCCGTACAAGTCTGTGAGTCCATGAAAAATCGCTGACCGCACACATCGTCATCCGTTTTTAACCTTGTAATGGGTAGGAGAAAATCTGCAATTTCTTGAAAACTGACCCACAGCCCAAACACTGATGACACTAGGAACGTTTTTGTGTACTATATGAAATCTGAATGAGGCCTGAAGACCCCCATACACATTAGCCAAACCCACTGACACTGGCGGGATCGACCGACAATGTATGGGGGGTCTGCCTACTAGCGGGATCGACCGACAATGTATGGGGGTCTGCCTACTAGCGGGATCGACCGACAATGTATGAGGGGTCTGCCTACTAGAGGGATTGACCGACAATGTGTGGGGGTCTGCCTACTAGCGGGATCGACCGACAATGTATGAGGGGTCTGCCTACCAGCGGGATCGACCGACAATGTATGGGGGGTCTGCCTACTAGCGGGATCGCCGACAATGTATGAGGGGTCTGCCTACCAGCGGGATCGACCGACAATGTATGGGGGGTCTGCCTACTAGCGGGATCGACCGACAATGTATGGGGGGTCTGCCTACTAGCGGGATCGACCGACAATGTATGGGGGGTCTGCCTACTAGCGGGATCGACCGACAATGTATGAGGGGTCTGCCTACCAGCGGGATCAAACGACAATGTATGGGGGTCTGCCTACTAGTGGGATTGACCGACAATGTATGGGGGGGTCTGCCTACTAGCGGGATCAACCGACAATGTATGGGGGGTCTGCCTACCAGCGGGATCGACTGACAATGTATGGGGGGTCTGCCTACTAGCGGGATCGACCAACAATGTATGGGGGGTCTGCCTACTAGCGGGATCGACCAACAATGTATGGGGGGTCTGCCTACTAGCGGGATCGACCGACAATGTATGGGGGCCTCCCGACTCTCTCCCATGTCTGGGAGTTAACCTGCCACCAGAGGAGTCTCGCAGCAATTTTCTCATAGAAGACAGGAGCGCTCAGTCATGCGTTCTTGTGTAAGGGGGAACACTGAATGGATAGACGTCAGATGATCAACCGGCAGAACCATTGTTCGGTCGGCAGCTACCTGTTGTGTATAAGAGGATTTAGGGTGCCATCTCCTGATAATCGGGCGATGCAATCAGGATGCTAATCACCCGAAAAACCTGCGTTTTGATTGTGTGTCGTGAGATAAATTATTTTTAAGCTGATTTAAAATTCATCATTTTCCGCAGCACATAATCCAGTGTAAATAGATGATGTGCTGCCGAGATGAGCAAATGTAGCCTATCGGTGGTCACTTACGACCGCAAGTCCGCCAGCACTTGGGCTGTCAGGTTATGCTGGGTGTTGTAGTTTCGTAGAAGTAATAATGCTGAGATAATCGGAGTCTTCGTTTGCCATCAGAACTTTATTGGAGGTCAAGATTGTTGTTGTGGATGGAGTAATGACCAACGACTCCCATTATCTCAGCTTTATCACTACATTTACCCATCCCACATACCGGATTTCCTTGGGGAGAGATCTGCCGCCCATTTTCCTGCAGGTGACTTTAGATGCTATGCTCCCAACATAACTGCATTAAGGTGAGAGTTTGCGTCTCAATCTCCATACTCTTTTATTCCTACAGTAGGGTCCTACGACGCGTGTTCTCTTTTTTTCTTTATCTAGATGTTGTAGTTTTGTAACAGCTGAGGAGCTGCAATCAGGAAAACTACTGCAATAGTATTTTAGTCTAGTAAGTGGACATTTGTACAGCTCCCCTAGAGGAAGAACATGTGTAACTCTCACAAGGACTTCCTTGTCTCCATAATTAAAAAAAGTTACTAAAACAGTAAAAATAATAATGCTAACATTTATGATGAATAAAAATTAACAAAATAAAGATGCCAAGACACAAATGCTAAAAGAAAAAAAAATAAATTGAGGGTCAAAACTCCACACCTGGACATGCTGTTTATACAGCCCCGATTCCCGAAAAGTTGTGATGATGTGTAAAATGTAAGGAAAACAAGACTGCAATGATTTGGAAATCTCTTATGGCCATATTTTATTCACATACTACAGAGAACACATCAGATGTTGGACATTTTTCCATTTTATTTGAAAAAAACTAACTTATTTAGAAATTGATGGCAGCGACACATCTCAAAAAAGTTGTGCCGGGGCTGTATCCACCATTGTGTGACTCCCTCTTCTCCTTAGGCTATGTGCACACATTGTGGATTCTTAGCGTTTTTGCCGCGGCAAAAACGCTTACACAACTCAACTCATTATAGCCTGTGGGATTCCGCAATGCTGTGCACATGCTGCGTGTTTTTCCGCGGCGGAATCGCATCGCGGAAGAATCCGCAGCATGCTCATTCTTTTTTGCGGAATCGCGGCGATTCCGCCGCCATAGGAATGCATTGAACCGCTTACTTTCCGCATGTGGCTATGCCCACCATGCGCAAAGTAAGCGGTTCATGTGTGGATGGTACTAAGGGTCTGGAGGAGAGGAGACTCTGCCCTGGGTACCATATCCCTGTTAAAACAATAATTAAAATAAAAAATAGTGATATTCTCACCTTCCGGCGTCCCCCGCAGCCTTCCCACCTCTCAGCGACGATCCCGGCCAATCCCGTTCCCAGTAATGCATTGCCAGAATCACCCCAGATGACGTAGCGGTCTCGCGTGATGCTACGTCATCTGGGGTCATTGTTGCAAAGGACGCCTGGGAACGGGATTGGCCGGGAGCGTCGCTGAGAGGCGGGAAGGCTGCGGGGGCCGCCGGAAGGTGAGAATATCACGATTTTTTTTTTTTTTTATTGTTTTAACATTAGATCTTTTTACTATTGATGCGGCATCAATAGTAAAAAGTTGGTCACACTTGTCAAACACTTGTTTGACTCGTGTGACCAACCTGTCAATCAGTTTTCCAAGCGATGCTACAGATCAAAATGAAGAAAAAAATCCAGCTCCACGACAAAGTGAAAAAGTAGATCTTTATTCACTTGATATATCAAGCATAGAGGATCGCTTGGAAAACGCTAGCATTCTGCAAGCTAATTACGCTTGCAAAACGCTAGTTTCTGGCGGGAATACGCATACCTATAATCTGCGTATTTCCCGCGGCAGGGAGGTGCGGGATTGCCACGGAAATTTCCACGGCAATTCCGCAACATGTGCACATACCCTTACAGCAGTCTGTAAACATCTGGGAAGTGAGGAGACAATTGCTGGGGTTTTGGGAGAGGACTGTTGTTCCTGTTGTGAATGTGCTAGAGATGGTTTCTGAGCAGTGGCTCCCTCTGGTGGTTACAGACAGTACTGAACCTTCCAGCGAGGAATGGCAATCTGGGATCACTGACTGGACTGATATAACGAAGGTTCCCTCCCATGATGGTCGCCGGTGATCAATTGTTCTTGTCTCAGTTGTGGTTCCTGGTTCATTTGGAAGTTTGCTGGAGTCTTGCCTGCGTCTGCTGCTTTCAGATAAGATATTTTTTGCTTCTCTTTTTGTGCTTGCTTTTTGCATAGTTTTCTGCACTTTTGTGGAGGTCAGCCGGGTCCCCTCCTGGGGCCTGTGCTCCTCTCAGTTTATCTGTAGCCACTGTTATTTGTTCTTTTGCTTTTTCCTGTTTTTTCAGTGGCTGCGGCTTGGTTTTGTTACACCAGAGATCTGATTTAGGTGGAGGAGATCGTGTGATCTCAGGTTTTTTGCAATCAGAAGTGTTGGTATTTTTTAGTGTTTTTTTTGGATTGCAGTCAGAATTCTTTCCTGTACTTTTCTGTCTAGACAGATTGGGCCCCAGCGTTTGCTCATTCTATTTTCTGTCTGTGTCCGTGCTTTCTTCTTGTCTAACCGCCATTACATGTTTGGGGGCTTCCTATTTTCTTTGGGATCTGCTCCGGGGCAGATAGCTTTCATCTTTCTGCCTTTAGGTGTACTTATCTCTCAGGCTGTGACGAGGCGTCTAGGATCAACGTAGGAACGCTCCACGGCTACCTCTAGTTGTGTGGTTAGTTCAGGTTACTGCAATCCAATAGGTTCCAGCCTCTCTGGTGTATTGCCGTTTTTGTTATTTCTCCTCAGCTACCTAAACATAACAGTATCACCGGCCAAAACTGAAATTCTATGGTACTCACAGAAGGGAAAAATAGTGTGGAAAGAAATAAGTTGTCAGAGTTGTCAGAGATTTTTTTTTTTTTCCCTCTTTCTCTCTGGGTGCTGAGGAGGGTTTTATTTTCTCTCAATGGAGTTTGCACAGTTGTCTGGCCGTGTGGATCAGCTTGCCACTGAGGTTCGGAGTATTGCTATTTATCTTGCTAGGTAGCCGGTTGTGGAACCTAGGATCCCCATGCCAGATTTGTTTTTGGGGTTCGGGCTAAATTTCTGAATTTCAAAAATAACTGTAAGTTGTTTTTTGCCTTAAAACCTAAGTCCTCAGGGAATGCAGCACAGCAGGTTCAAATTGTCATCTCTCTCCTGCGCAGCGATCCTCAGGATTGGGCTTTTTCCCTGATACCTGGGGATCCTGTTTTGAATGATGTTGATGTATTTTTTCAGGCTCTGGGGTTGTTGTACTATGAACCTAATGTCACTGATCAAGCTGAAAAAACCTTGTTGGCATTAAGTAAGGGCTGTGAAGCCGCTGAACTGTACTGTCAGAAATTTCGAAAGTGGGCAGTCCTGACCAAATGGAATGATGATGCTTTGGCAGCCCTTTTTCGGAAGGGTCTGTCAGAGAATGTAAAGGACGTTATGGTGGGATTCCCTGTTCCCTCTGGTCTCAATGATTCTATGTCTTTGGCTATTCAAATTGACAGATGTTTGTATGAGTGCAGAGGTATGCGGGAGATGGTGTTGCCTTGTGGGCCAGCTCCTGAGCCCATGCAATGTGATGGAGTGGCTTCTGGGGCACAGCGTCATGAGTTTCGGAAGCGCAATGGATTATGTTTCTACTGTGGTGACGTCTCTCATGCTATTTCCGTCTGCCCTAGGCGGGGAAGACGTTTTGCGCGCTCAGTTGTCTTGGGTAGTGTTCAGACTTGGTTGGTTACAGTCTCATAATCCTGTTTTGGATTGGAAATCTGTGTCTGTGACCAGTTGGGGCTGCCAATGTGTTAATACTGACACTCCTGTTTTTTCTGCCTCTCCCCAATCTCAGGATGTCCCTGACTTTTTGACTGATTTTTCTGATGTGTTTAGTGAAAGTAAGTCTGTGTCCTTACCTCCTCACAGAAGCTACGATTACGCTATTGAGTTAGTGCCTGGTGGTAAATTTCCTAAGGGTCGCCTTTTTAACTTATCTGTACCTGAACACGATGCTATGCGATCTTATATCAAGGAGTCATTGGAGAAGGGTCATATCAGACCATCCTCTTAACCCTTGGGCGCCGTTTTTTTCTTTGTGGCCAAAAAGGATGGTTCATTGAGGCCGTGTATTGATTATCCCCTCCTGAATAAGATCACTGTGAACTATCAATATCCGTTACCCTTGATTTCTGACCTGTTTTCCAGAGTGAAAAGTGCTAGTTTGTTTACCAAGCTTGACCAGGGGAGGAGTCCCGAGGAGATAATTTGCATATTCCCAGTGCCTTCTGGGATAAGTGAAGAGTCTCCGCGAGCTCAAGGAACACTGGATTTTGGCTGTTGCAGCTGAAAGGAGGACATCAGTAAACCAGGGGAGGAGTCCCGAGGAGATAATTTGCATATTCCCAGTGCCTTCTGGGATAAGTGAAGAGTCTCCGCGAGCTCAAGGAACACTGGATTTTGGCTGTTGCAGCTGAAAGGAGGACATCAGTAAACCAGGGGAGGAGTCCCGAGGAGATAATTTGCATATTCCCAGTGCCTTCTGGGATAAGTGAAGAGTCTCCGCGAGCTCAAGGAACACTGGATTTTGGCTGTTGCAGCTGAAAGGAGGACATCAGTAAACCAGGGGAGGAGTCCCGAGGAGATAATTTGCATATTCCCAGTGCCTTCTGGGATAAGTGAAGAGTCTCCGCGAGCTCAAGGAACACTGGATTTTGGCTGTTGCAGCTGAAAGGAGGACATCAGTAAACCAGGGAGGAGTCCCGAGGAGATAATTTGCATATTCCCAGTGCCTTCTGGATAAGTGAAGAGTCTCCGCGAGCTCAAGGAACACTGGATTTTGGCTGTTGCAGCTGAAAGGAGGACATCAGTAAACCAGGGAGGAGTCCCGAGGAGATAATTTGCATATTCCCAGTGCCTTCTGGGATAAGTGAAGAGTCTCCGCGAGCTCAAGGAACACTGGATTTTGGCTGTTGCAGCTGAAAGGAGGACATCAGTAAACCAGGGGAGGAGTCCCGAGGAGATAATTTGCATATTCCCAGTGCCTTCTGGGATAAGTGAAGAGTCTCCGCGAGCTCAAGGAACACTGGATTTTGGCTGTTGCAGCTGAAAGGAGGACATCAGTAAACCAGGGGAGGAGTCCCGAGGAGATAATTTGCATATTCCCAGTGCCTTCTGGGATAAGTGAAGAGTCTCCGCGAGCTCAAGGAACACTGGATTTTGGCTGTTGCAGCTGAAAGGAGGACATCAGTAAACCAGGGGAGGAGTCCCGAGGAGATAATTTGCATATTCCCAGTGCCTTCTGGGATAAGTGAAGAGTCTCCGCGAGCTCAAGGAACACTGGATTTTGGCTGTTGCAGCTGAAAGGAGGACATCAGTAAACCAGGGGAGGAGTCCCGAGGAGATAATTTGCATATTCCCAGTGCCTTCTGGGATAAGTGAAGAGTCTCCGCGAGCTCAAGGAACACTGGATTTTGGCTGTTGCAGCTGAAAGGAGGACATCAGTAAACCAGGGGAGGAGTCCCGAGGAGATAATTTGCATATTCCCAGTGCCTTCTGGGATAAGTGAAGAGTCTCCGCGAGCTCAAGGAACACTGGATTTTGGCTGTTGCAGCTGAAAGGAGGACATCAGTAAACCAGGGGAGGAGTCCCGAGGAGATAATTTGCATATTCCCAGTGCCTTCTGGGATAAGTGAAGAGTCTCCGCGAGCTCAAGGAACACTGGATTTTGGCTGTTGCAGCTGAAAGGAGGACATCAGTAAACCAGGGGAGGAGTCCCGAGGAGATAATTTGCATATTCCCAGTGCCTTCTGGGATAAGTGAAGAGTCTCCGCGAGCTCAAGGAACACTGGATTTTGGCTGTTGCAGCTGAAAGGAGGACATCAGTAAACCAGGGGAGGAGTCCCGAGGAGATAATTTGCATATTCCCAGTGCCTTCTGGGATAAGTGAAGAGTCTCCGCGAGCTCAAGGAACACTGGATTTTGGCTGTTGCAGCTGAAAGGAGGACATCAGTAAACCAGGGGAGGAGTCCCGAGGAGATAATTTGCATATTCCCAGTGCCTTCTGGGATAAGTGAAGAGTCTCCGCGAGCTCAAGGAACACTGGATTTTGGCTGTTGCAGCTGAAAGGAGGACATCAGTAAACCAGGGAGGAGTCCCGAGGAGATAATTTGCATATTCCCAGTGCCTTCTGGGATAAGTGAAGAGTCTCCGCGAGCTCAAGGAACACTGGATTTTGGCTGTTGCAGCTGAAAGGAGGACATCAGTAAACCAGGGAGGAGTCCCGAGAGATAATTTGACATATTCCCAGTGCCTTCTGGGATAATGAAGAGTTCGCGAGCTCAAGGAACACGGATTTGGCTGTTGCAGCTGAAAGGAGGACATCAGTAAACCAGGGAGGAGTCCCGAGGAGATATTGCATATTCCCAGTGCCTTCGGATAAGTAAGAGTCTCCGCGAGCTCAAGGAAACCTGGATTTTGGCTGTTGCAGGAAAGGAGGACATCAGAAACCAGGGGAGGAGTCCCGAGAGAAATTTGCATATTCCCAGTGCCTTCTGGGATAAGTGAAGAGTCTCCCGGAGCTCAAGGAACACTGATTTTGGCTGTGCAGCTGAAAGGAGGATCAGAAACCAGTGGATAGTCCCGAGAGATAATTGCATATTCCCAGGCTTCGGAAAGTGAAGAGTCTCCGCGAGCTCAAGGAACACTGGATTTTGGCTGTTGCAGCAAAGGAGGATCACATAAACCAGGGAGGAGCCCGAGGAGATAATTTGCATATCCCAGTGCCTTCTGGGATAAGTGAAGAGTCTCCGCGAGCTCAGGAAATGGATTTGGCTGTTGCAGCTGAAAGGAGGACATCAGTAACCAGGAGGATCCCGAGAGATAATTGCATATTCCAGTGCCTCGGATAATGAAGATCTCGCGAGCAGGAACACGGATTTTGCTGTTGCAGCTGAAAGGAGGACTCAGTAAACCAGGAGATCCAGGAGAAATTGCAATCCCGTGCCTGGAAATGAAGATCTCCCGAGTCAAGACCTGATTGGCGTTGCTGAAAGGAGGAACATAACCGGGGAGGAGTCCCGAGGAGTAATTTGCTATTCCCATGCCTTCGGATAAGTAAGAGTCTCCGCGAGCTCAAGGAACACTGATTGGCTGTGCAGCTGAAAGGAGGCATCAGAAACAGGGGAGATCCAGGGATAATGCAATCCCAGTGCCTTCTGGTAAGTGAAGAGCCGGACTCAAGGAACACGGTTTGCTGTTGCAGTAAGGGCATCATAAACCAGGGAGGAGTCCGAGGAGAAATTTGCATATTCCCAGTGCCTTCTGGGATAAGTAGAGTCTCCGCGAGCTCAAGGAACACTGGATTTTGGCTGTTGCAGCTGAAAGGAGACTAAATCCAGTGGGAGAGTCCGAGGAGATCCGAATCCAGTATTGTATTCCCAGTGGCTCGGAGAAGGACCCGATTTGGACCTGGATTTTGGAGTGCACTGAAAGGAGGAGATCAAACCAGGGATGATTCCCAGGTGCTTTGATATCAGGCTTAGGATAAGTAAGACTCCCGAGCTCAAGGAACACTGGATTTGTTTGGTGAGAGCTCAGTACCAGGGAGAGTCCGAGGAGAATTGCATATACCAGGCTTCTGGAAGTGAAAGTTCTTCCCATCAGGAAATGTAGCGTTCCGCAGGAGACTCAGAAACCGGTGGGAGTCCAGGAATAATGCATATCAGTCGGATAAGGAGATCCCGAGTCAGAACATGATTTTGCTTCTGGAAAGGAGATCAACCGGGAGAGCCGATGGGTGAATGCAAATCATCTACGGGAAGGAGTCCCGCGAGTTCAAGTACATGCTTTGGGTAGTGAGGGATCAGTAACGGGAAGGAGCCAGGTATTGCATAAGGGCTTCGAAACAGGAGAGTCCCGAGGTCAAGGAATACGATTTGCTGTTGCGGAAAGGGAACAGTAACCGGGTAGGACACGGATTATTGCTTTCCAGCCTTGGAAAGGAGAGTCTCCCAGCTAAGGACCATGGGATTTTGCTTTCCAGTGAGGACATCAGTAACAGGGAGAGTCCCGGAGTAAGGACTGATTTCCGTGTTGCTGAAGGAGAACAGTAAAGAGCGTCCGGGAGATAATCTATTCATGCTTCAGGATAAGAAGTCTCCGCACCAGGAAGCTGATTTGCTGTTGAGTGAAAGAGATCATAAACCCGAGGAGTCCCATAATTGCATATCAGGTGAAGAGTTGAAGGCCCAAGGAACATGGTTTGGCTGTTCAGCTGAAAGGAGACATCAGAAACCAGGGAGAGTCCCGAGGAATAATTGCATTTCCAGTGCTTCGAAAAGTCGCACTAGGAAAGGATGAGTTCACGCTGCAAAAGGATACAGTACTAAAGGGAGACCCAGAAACTTAGGAATGATCCCATGAGATAATTGATACAGTGCTCCTGGAGAAAGAAAGTTCGGAGCGACACTGATAGGGGATCAGTAAAAGGGGAGGAGTCCCGAGGAGAATTTGCATATTCCCAGTTCGGGATAATGAAGATTCCGCGAGCTCAGGAATGAAGGCTTCAGCTGAAAGGACTCATAAACAGGGAGGTCCGAGGAAATTCATAATCCAGTGCTTCGGATAATAAGATCTCCCGAGCTCAAGGCACTGGATTTTGGGTTGCAGCTAAAGGAGGACACAGTAACAGGGGAGATCCGAGGATAATGCATATCCCAAGCCTGGGAGGAGAGTCCCGAGGAGATAATTTGCATATTCCCAGTGCCTTCTGGGATAAGTGAAGAGTCTCCGCGAGCTCAAGGAACACTGGATTTTGGCTGTTGCAGCTGAAAGGAGGACATCAGTAAACCGCGCGCCTAGCGGCGCGCGAGTTTTGGCTTATATTTCACCGCTTGATTATCTCTTGAACAATAAGAACATGGAAGAGGCCAGGAGCCATGTGGTGAGCTGCATTTCTTGCTACATGTTCATAGACTTACCAGTGGAAAAGCCAAATTTCACATGCCACAAATGCAAGCTTGTGTCCCTGTTGGAGGAAAAGTTGCAAAATCTGGAAGAGAGGTTATCTACATTGAAGACCATTAAGGAAGGTGAAGAGTTCTTAGACAGAGCAGAATTATCTCTTCATGGTACAGAAAGAGAAGAAATTCGAAGTGCAACTGAAGAAACAGAGGAATGGAAGCATGTGACCCAAAGAAGCAGGAGGATCAGGAGGCAGTCAGCACCAATTCTGCTCAGAAACCAGTACCAGGCTCTTACACAGGAGAACGATGAAGAAATACATCAGGATAAGACTTTGCCCACAAAGAGTAACCTTGTACGCCCTCAGAGTCCTCCTGAATGGAGAAAGAAAAATGTTGTGAAGAAGAAACGGAGAGTTGTTGTCATGGGGGATTCCCTGTTGAGAGGAACAGAGGCTGCTATCTGCAGACCAGATATAACCTCAAGAGAAATGTGCTGTCTTCCAGGTGCAAAAATTAAAGATGTGTCTGACAGGATATCAGGACTCTTCAGACCTAAAGATGACTACCCATTCCTGCTAATACATGTGGGACAAATGACACCACAAGAAGTGACCTGGAAACCATCTGCAGTGACTTTGAAAACTTAGGTAAGAAAGTGAAAGAACTGGGAGCGCAGGTGGTCTTCTCCTCCATCCTTCCAGTGGATGGCCATGGAACAAGGAGGTGGAATAAGATTCTGCAGGTGAACATCTGGCTACGTCGATGGTGCCGTCAGCAAGGATTTGGATTTCTGGATCACAGAGTGAATTACCTGTACGATGGACTACTTGCTAGAGATGGGGTGCACCTTACGAAGACTGGAAAACATGTATTTGGAAGTCGCCTTGCTACACTCATCAGGAGAGCTTTAAACTAGAACAATGTGGGAAGGGAAGCAAAACGCCAGCAAAAGCCATACACCTGACAAATGCTATTGAGAACTCTGCTATTAGAAGTGAAGGGGAAGAACAAAGACAAAAAAATCTACATAATAAAAATATTGAAGAAAGAGAAACCAATCACAAACTAAAGTGTTTCTATACGAATGCACAAAGCATGGGCAACAAACAAGGAGAACTGGAGCTACTAACGCAGGAGAAGAAATATGATGTCATTGGAATCACTGAGACTTGGTGGGACGATACACATGATTGGAATACAAGGCTAGAAGGTTACAACTTATTTGCAAGAAACAGACTTGATAAACGAGGAGGAGGTGTTGCATTGTATGTTAGAAAAGCGTATATCTGCACAGAGATTGAAGCTTCAGAGACTGGGAGTTCTGTGGAAACTGTTTGGGTAAGAATACAAGGACAGAACAATGGAAAGGACACCATTGTAGGCATTTACTACAGGCCGCCTGTGCAAGCTGAAGATATGGATGAACTCTTTATGCATCAAATGGCCAAGTTCTCCAAAAAATATGACATAGTGGTCATGGGAGATTTCAACTATCCAGACATTTGTTGGGAATCTCTCTCAGGCAAAACTAACAGGTCCAGGAAATTCTTATCCTCTCTTGCTGACAACTTTATCTTCCAAAAGGTAATGGAGAAAACAAGGGGATCTGCTACCTTGGATCTAATCCTCATAAACAGGGAGGAAATGGTGGAGGAGGTAAGAGTGGCTGGGACCCTAGGAGGTAGTGACCATGCTATTTTAGAATTTTGGATAACAAGAGGAGGAAGACCTGTGAAGACTCAGACGTCAAGGTTAGATTTCAGAAAGGCAGATTTTAAGGAACTCAGAAAGAGAATTGGAGGGATCCAATGGCTGGATATCCTTAAGGACAAAAATGTCCAGGAAGGATGGAAAATCTTGAAAAATGAGATTCTCAAAGCACAATCGTTAACAATTCCGAAAAGAGGGAAGAATGGGAAGCATTTAAGGAAACCAGGATGGATGAACATAGAACTTAAACACATGCTAAAAAGGAAGAAAGAAATGTTTATCAAATGGAAAGAGGGAGGCATATCTAAAGAAGAATATAATGCCGTCTGCAGAACCTGCAGGGCACAAATCAGATTATCTAAAGCTGACAATGAATTAAGGCTTGCAAGTGACGTCAAAAGCAACAAAAAAGGATTTTGGGGATACGTCAAAAGTAAAAGAAAAGTCAAAGATGCTATAGGATTTTTACAGGATGAAAATGATGAAATGGTAAGTCAGGATGTTGAGAAGGCTGAACTTTTAAATTCCTATTTTGCATCTGTTTTCTCTCAGAAAGGAAATGTAACATCAACTGATTTTCACTGTCCTATTAAAGGAATAGAAGAATCCAGGATATCTATAAACAGAAAGACAGTGAGGAAACACTTAGCTAACCTAAATGAATTCAAGTCTCCAGGTCCAGATGAATTACACCCCAGGGTACTGAAGGAGATAGCAGAAGAAATTCTTGAACCACTGTCCATAATCTTTGAAAATTCTTGGAGAACAGGAGAAGTCCCAGAAGACTGGAGAAGAGCAAATGTTGTTCCTATCTTCAAAAAGGGGAAGAAGGTGGACCCAGGGAACTACAGGCCGGTGAGTCTGACTTCTATACCAGGAAAGATCTTTGAACAAATTATTAAAGAACATGTATGCAAGTACCTGGATAAGAATGAAGTGATTAAACAGAGTCAGCATGGTTTGTAACTAATAAGTCATGTCAGACTAACTTAATTTCCTTCTATGACAGAATCACTGACTGGGTGGATCAGGGAAATGCTGTAGATATAGTATATCTTGACTTCAGCAAAGCATTTGACAAAGTATCTCACACAATCCTTATTGAAAAAATGACTAAGTATGGAATGGACAAGGCAACTGTTAGGTGGATTCATAACTGGCTTAGTGATCGGACCCAAAGAGTGGTTGTAAATGGCTGCACATCCAGTTGGAAGAATGTCTCAAGTGGGGTACCACAAGGCTCTGTTTTGGGCCCTGTATTGTTCAACATCTTTATCAATGATTTAGATGAAGGAATTGAGGGTAAACTGATCAAATTTGCTGATGACACAAAGCTAGGAGGGGTAGCTAATACTAGAGAAGAGAGAGAGAGGATTCAAAAAGATATACATAAACTGGAGCAGTGGGCAGCAATTAACAGAATGGATTTTAACAGGGAAAAATGCAAAGTACTACATCTGGGCAATAAAAATGAAAAAAGCATATACAAAATGGGAGGAATAGGGCTAAGTAACAGCACATGTGAAAAAGACTTGGGTATACTAATTGATCACAGACTTAACATGAGTCAACAGTGTGATGCAGCAGCAAAAAAGGCAAATGCAATTCTAGGATGTATCAACAGAAGCATACAGTCTAGATCACGTGAGGTCATTATTGCCCTCTACTCCTCTTTGGTCAGACCTCATCTGGAATACTGTGTCCAGTTTTGGGCACCACATTTTAAAAAAGACATCAACAAACTGGAGCAAGTTCAGAGAAGAGCCACCAGAATGGTGACTGGTCTGCAAACCATGTCCTATGAGGAACGGTTGCAGGATTTGGGAATGTTTAGCTTGCAAAAAAGAAGACTGAGAGGAGACTTAATAGCTGTCTACAAATATCTCAAGGGCTGTCACATTGTAGAAGGATCATCTTTATTCTCATTTGCGCAAGGAAAGACTAGAAGCAATGGGATGAAACTGAATGGGAGGAGACACAGATTAGATATTAGAAAAAACTTTTTGACAGTTAGGGTGATCAATGAGTGGAACAGGCTGCCACAAGAGGTGGTGAGTTCTCCTTCAATGGAAGTCTTCAAACAGAGGCTGGATAGACATCTGTCTGGGATGATTTAGAGAATCCTGCTTTGAGCAGGGGGTTGGACCAGATGACCCAGGAGGTCCCTTCCAACTCTACCATTCTATGATTCTATGATTCTATGATTCTACCTCAGGGGGGCATATAACCTTATTCGCATTAAGCACGGGGATGAATGGAAGACGGCATTTAATACCCCAGAGGGCATTTTGAGTACCTAGTAGGGAAATTAGAAAATTCAAGGAGAAAGCTTTAAAAACAACATTGGAAGATGTGAGAGAAAAGCGTAATAGAGATCTCCCTAAAAGAGTCCCTTTTGTCTCCACCTATTGTCCTGTTAGTGGCAAAATAGGGGGTATTTTGAACAAGCATTGGGGTCTATTACACAGAGGTTTACCGCAAGTGACTGAATTTACACAAAAGCCACAAAAGCAATTTGAAAGACAGGTTGGTTAAATCTGATATTGGCTCTTCTAAAGTATCTAGGCAGTTGACTTTGGGTCCTCCGAAAAACGGAAATTTTCCGTGTTTGAGCTGTGCATGCTGTAGTAATATGATCAAGGGTGATAGTTTTAACCATCCACGCACAGGCAAACGGTTTCTGATCCAAGAACGATATACTTGCACCTCTAGTTTTGTCATCTATATACTCACATGTCCGTGTGGGCTTATGTATGTAGGTGAGACGACGATGGAAGTTAAGGCCAGGATAAGTAAACATAAAAGCACTATCAGGACAAAGTTGTTGGAGTTGCCGGTATCTAAGCATTTCATTGAGTGTAGACATTTGGTGAGTCAGTTGAGATTTAGAGTCATTGATGGGGTTCCACCCCTGAGAAGAGGTGGTGACAGGATCAAGTTACTTAAGCAGAAGGAACTTCGTTGGATATCCATCTTGGAAACATTACAGCCAAAGGGGTTAAATTTGGAATATAATTTGCATATTTGTGCTATGTAGAACTTGCATCAGTATTCTGTGTTTGTTTTTAGATATATATTTTATTTGTGTTTGTTGTTTTTTTAGGAAGGTGATCTGGAGTGATCGGAGGATATGGGGACCTAGCAGTTCCTGATGAGAATATGACATCACTTGTGTTTTTTAGATTAAGTTTTTGGTCGCTCTTTGTACACACTATTAACTTCTTACCTAGTCTGTAGATTGATTATTGGGATAATTCCCCCCTTCTTTCAGGGCTTTAGCAACATATTGTGATATTTGGTGTGGATTAGTATACCATCTATTTAATGTCTAGTATGGGGTTTTGATATATTCTTTGGTGCAGTTGATTTAGCCATTATATTATATTGGTGGTAATTTATATGGCATTAAAGGAGTTTTAGGATATGAATCTTAGACTTGTATCCTGGATTGGGGCAGTTGTAGGTTCAATGATGCGAATAACTATATTTGTACCACAATATATATTGCGTTTTTTTTTCCCCTAGAAGATTGCTAGACATCGCACCAAATATTTACTAGCTAGTCGGCCACTGGTGCGCATGCGCTAGTATAGTGACGCCGGCGGTCATGTGATCCGCTGGTTGTCTGATAACAGCCTCTAGTGGTGCTGGAAGTATCATTTCCCATTGCGCATGCGCAATGTTGGTGACGCAGTATGCTATGTGATCTGATGTCGGATGACGCTGGTGATCACATGGTATGCCTGGCGTTTGTCCATGACGTCTTTGGGATATGAGCTTGTGTTTAGGTTGTCATGTGACCTGACGTCGGATGACGCTGGCGGTCACATGACTTACCTAGCGCTTTGCTGTGATGACTTCTGGACATGTGCCTTTGTTTACCTTACAGGGGGGCGTGAGTTAAGTGAGTTGCTCGATATGTATCGCTGTGAGTAATAGGTGGGATGCTCTGATAAAGCGCTGACAAGTCGTTGCGCATTGGCTATGAAAGACGCTGAAGTTAGCCGAGTTATAATTGGAGCAGCAATACAATGGGACAATGAGGTAGCAGATCATCTATTGGTTGACATGAATTTGGTATTGTTTACATGATGTGATCTATTGAATATTACGAACATATTTGAAATAATGTTGTAACTTTCTATGATGTCATTATTTTGGATTTATGATCGCTGTTTTAATTTGGTGTTGGTGTATGATATGATGTATATGTCTATTGTATTAGTGGGCGGTTCCTGGATGATGATTGGCTTCTCCACATCATTTAAGGACGCCATTTTACTCTGTTTTGTATACTTGAAAAAGGCCATACAATGGCCGAAACGTCGTTATTTATGGTGGCTGAATAAAAGGATTGTTATACTTCTACCTGGATTGGATGCTGTTCCTTTTTTCCTTTTTAGTGATGGGGAGGCAATGATGATGGTGCTGAGGAGGCAATTATGATGATGGTGGGGGGAGGCAATGATGATGGTGGTAAGGAGGCAATGATGGTGGTGGTGAGGAGGCAATGATGATGGTGGTGGGGAGGAGGCAATGTGTTATGTTTCGGTAGCTGAGGAGGACAGGAACAACAGCAGGGCAGCCGAACACCTGAGATGTTGGTAACTGATGGGTTGCAGATTCCAAAACTAACAACACAACTAGAGGTAGCCGTGGAGCGTTCCTACGTTGATCCTAGATGCCTCGTCACAGCCTGAGAGATAACTACACCTAAAGGCAGAGAGATGAAAGCTATCTGCCCCGGAGCAGATCCCCAAAGAAAATAGGAAGCCCCCAAACATATAATGGGGGACTTCCCACTGCCCACTTTCAGAATTTCTGACAGTACAACTCAGCGTCTTCAAGACCCTGATTTAATGCCAACAAGGTTTTTTCAGCTTGATCAGTGACATTAGGTTCATCGTACAATAACCCCAGAGCCAGAAAAAATGCATCAATATCATTCAAAACAGGATCCCCAGGTGTCAGGGAAAAAGCCCAATCCTGAGGATCGCCGCGCAGGAGAGAGATGACAATCTGAACCTGCTGAGCTGCGTTACCTGAGGACTTAGGCTTTAAGGCAAAAAACAACTTACAGTTATTTTTGAAATTCAGAAATTTAGCCCGATCCCCCAAAAACAAATCTGGCATGGGAATCCTAGGTTCCTTAACCGGCAACCCAGCAAGATGGGTAGCAATACTCCGAACCTCAGTGGCAAGCTGATTCACACAGCCAGACAACTGTGCAAACTCCATTGAGAGAAAAAAAAATCCTCCTCAGCACTCAGAGAAAAAGAGGGAAAAAATGCAACGGACAGAAAAAAAAAAAAAAAATCTGACAACTCTGACAACTTTTTTCTTTCCACACTATTTTTCCCTTCTGTGAGTACCATATAATTTTCAGTTATGGCCGGTGATACTGTTATGTTTCGGTAGCTGAGGAGGACAGGAACAACAGCAGGGCAGCCGAACACCTGAGATGTTGGTAATTGATGGGTTGCAGATTCCTAAACTAACAACACAACTAGAGGTAGCCGTGGAGTGTTCCTACGTTGATCCTAGACGCCTCGTCACAGCCTGAGAGATAACTACACCTAAAGGCAGAAAGATGAAAGCTATCTGCCCCGGAGCAGATCCCCAAAGAAAATAGGAAGCCCCCAAACATATAATGGCGGTTAGGCAAGATGAAAATACAAACATAGGCAGAAAATAGACTGAGCAAACGCTGGGGCCACAAGCTGACTAAATAGGATAGGACAGGAGAGATTACTTTCTGCAACCCAGAAAACCCTACAAAAATCCAACAATTCTGATTACAAAAATACTGAGATCACACGATCTCGCCGCCCACTAAATCAGATCTCAGTGTGAACAAAAACCAAGCCGCAGCAGCTGAAAAAACAGGAAAAAGCAAATGAGCAAATAACAGTGGCTGCAGATAAACTGTGAGGAGCTCAGGCCCCAGGAGGGGACCTGGCTGACCTCCACAAAAGTGCAGAAAACAATGCAAAAAGCAAGCACAAAAAGAAAAGCAAAAAATATATAATCTGAAAGCAGGAGATGCAGGCAAGACTCCAGCAAACTTCCAAATGAAACAAGAACCACAATTGAGACAAGAACAATTGATCACCGGCAACCATCATGGGAGGGAACCTCCCTTATATCAGACCAGTCAGTGAACCCAGATTGCCACTCCTCGCTGAAAGGTTCAGTACTGTCTGTAACCACCAGAGGGAGCCTCTGCTCAGAAACCATCTCTAGCACATTCTTAACAGTACCCCCCCTTGAGGAGGGGTCACCGAACCCTCACTTGTGCAATCAGGCCGATCAGGATGAGCTCGGTGATAGGCACGGATCAGTCTCCTAGCATGGATGTCCGAAGCAAACACCCAAGAATTGTCCTCCTGACCATAACCTCTCCACTTAACCAAATACTGGAGTTTCTGTCTAGAAAAACGAGAATCCAATATTTTCTCAACCACATACTCCAGATTGCCCTCAATCAAAACAGGGTCAGGAGGCGCAGCCATAGGAACCACTGGCTCGACAAACCTCTTCAATAAGGACTTGTGGAACACGTTATGGATCTTAAATGTCCCTGGAAGAAGCAAACGGAAGGAAACAGGATTAGGAATCTCCATGATCTTATAAGGTCCAATGAACCTGGGTTTAAACTTTGGAGATGCAACCCTCATAGGGATATTTCTTGAGGACAACCAAACCAAGTCCCCCACTTTAAACCAAGGACCATCAGTCCTATGCCGGTTGGCAAACAGTTGGGCCTTCTCCTGAGAGAGAGACAACCTCTCCACTACCTGGTCCCAAATCTGCTGCATTCGCTCCACAACAGAGTCAACACCCGGACAGACAGAAGCCTCTGCCTGTCCCGAAGAAAATCGAGGGTGAAACCCAAAATTGCAGAAAAATGGAGACATCAAGGTGGCAGAGCTAGCCCTATTATTAAGAGCAAACTCAGCCAAAGGCAAAAAAGAGACCCAGTCATCTTGATCAGCAGACACAAAACATCTCAAATTAGTCTCCAAGGTCTGGTTTGTTCTCTCGGTTTGTCCATTGGTCTGAGGATGAAAAGCAGAGGAGAAAGATAATTGAACACCAAGTTTAGAACAAAATGTCCTCCAAAATCTGGAAACAAACTGGACTCCTCTGTCAGACACAATGTTCTCCGGAATGCCATGTAACCGAACCACGTGCTGAAGGAACAAAGGCACCAATTCGGAGGAGGAAGGTAACTTAGGTAATGGCATAAGATGTATCATCTTGGAAAACCTATCACAGATTACCCAGATAACGGTCATTCTCTGAGAAACAGGGAGAACGGAAATAAAATCCATAGAGATATGGTCCATGGCCTCTTGGGCACAGGTAATGGAATTAACAAACCACTAGAGCGAGAGCAAGGCTTGGAGCGAGAGCAAGTCCTACAGGACTGCACAAATTCCCTGATGTCACGAGACAAAGTAGGCCACCAAAAGGACCGACTCACCAAGTCTCTGGTACCAAAAATCCCGGGATGACCAGCCAACGCGGAACAATGAATCTCAGACATCACACTCTTCTTCCACTGGTCTGGGACAAACAATTTCCCAATAGGGCAGCGCTCAGGTTTATCCTCCTGACACCCTTCTGAGGCCAGTCTCAAATTGGGCGAGATGGCGGAAAGAACTACACCCTCTTTCAAAAAACAGTAGGATCAGATAACTCAGGAGAGTCCGCAAAGAAACTCCTCGAGAGGGCATCCGCCTTAACATTCTTAGTGCCAGGAAGAAAAGAAACCACAAAATTAAAACGTGTGAAAAACAAGGCCCACCTGGCCTGTCTAGGATTAAGTCGCTTGGCTGATTCGAGATAAACGAGGTTCTTATGGTCCGTGAGGACCACCACCTGATGTTTGGCTCCTTCCAGCCAATGTCTCCACTCTTCAAAGGCCCACTTCATGGCCAATAACTCCCGATTACCCACGTCATAATTACGTTCAGTTGGAGAAAATTTTCGAGAGAAAAAGGCACAAGAGTTACTCTTAGAGGTCTCTGGATCTCTTTGGGACAAAACGGCACCTGCCCCAATTTCAGAGGCATCAACCTCCACCTGAAACGGTAGAGAAACATCAGGCTGCCGTAGAACAGGAGCAGAAGTGAATCTCTGTTTAAGTTCCTGAAATGCAGAAACTGCCTCAGGAGGCCAATTCACCACATCAGAACCCTTTTTGGTCAAATCAGTCAATGGTTTAACAATACCGGAGAAATTACCAATAAATTTACGATAAAAATTGGCAAAACCCAAAAATCTCTGAAGAGCCTTTAATGAAGTAGGTTGGACCCAATCACAGATGGCTTGAACCTTGACCGGGTCCATTTCAATAACAGACAGGAGACAAAATGAATCCCAGAAATGAGACCTTCTGTACGCCAAAAAGACACTTTGATCCCTTCACATACAGTGCATTCTCTCTCAAAATCTGGAACACAGTCCGAACATGTTTCACATGAGAGTCCCAGTCATTGGAAAAAATCAAGATATCATCCAAATAAACAATCAGAAATGTATCCACAAAATCCCTGAAAATATCATTCATGAAGGATTGGAAGACGGAAGGAGCATTAGTGAGCCCAAAGGGCATCACTAGGTACTCAAAATGCCCCTCTGGGGTATTAAACGCCGTCTTCCATTCATCCCCGTGCTTAATGCGAATAAGGTTATACGCTCCCCTGAGGTCAAGCTTGGTAAACCAACTAGCACTTTTCACTCTGGAAAATAGGTCAGAAATCAAGGGTAACGGATATTGATACTTCACAGTGATCTTATTCAAGAGACGATAATCAATACACGGCCTCAATGAACCATCCTTTTTGGCCACAAAGAAAAAACCGGCACCCAAGGGTGATGAGGATGGTCTGATATGACCCTTCTCCAATGACTCCTTGATATAAGATCGCATAGCATCGTGTTCAGGTACAGACAAGTTAAAAAGGCGACCTTTAGGAAATTTACCACCAGGCACTAATTCAATAGCGCAATCGTAGCTCCTGTGAGGGGGCAAACATGCAGATTTACTTTCACTAAATACATCCGAAAAATCAGTCAAAAAGTCAGGAACATCCTGAGACTTGGGAGAGGCAGAAAAAACAGGAGTGTCGGCATTAACGTATTGGCAGCCCCAACTGGTCACAGACACAGATTTCCAATCCAAAACAGGATTATGAGACTGTAACCAAGGGAAACCTAGTACAATAATGTCATGCAGATTATACAGCACCAGAAATTTGCAACTCTCCTGATGATCTGGTTCAACCCTCATTATCACCTGAGTAGAAAACTGGGGTTTATTCTCCGCCAAAGGGGTAGAATCAATGCCCAGTAGGGGAATAGACTTCCGCAGGGGTATCATGGAAATCCACAACGTTTGGCAAAGTCAAAATCCATCAGGTTAATAGCTGCTCCTGAATCAACAAAAGCCTGAGCAGAAAATGTGGACAGGGAGCAAATCAGGGTAACAGTCAACAGAAATTTAGTCTGAACACTACCCAAGACAACTGAGCGTGCAAAACGTCTTCCCCGCTTAGGGCAGACTGAAATAGCATGAGAGGATTCACCACAGTAGAAACATAACCCATTGTGCCTTCGAAACTCATGACTCTGAGCCCCAGAAGTCACTCTATCACACTGCATGGGCTCAGAAGCGGGCTCACAAGGCAACACTATCTCACACATACCTCTGCGCTCACGCAAATGTCTGTCAATTTGAATAGCCAATGACATAGAATCATTGAGACCAGAGGGAGCAGGGAATCACACCATAACATCCTTTACATTCTCTGACAGCCCCTTCCGAAAAAGGGCCGCCAAAGCATCATCATTCCATTTGGTCAGGACTGCCCACTTTCGGAATTTCTGACAGTACAACTCAGCGTCTTCAAGACCCTGATTTAATGCCAACAAGGTTTTTTCAGCTTGATCAGTGACATTAGGTTCATCGTACAATAACCCCAGAGCCAGAAAAAATGCATCAATATCATTCAAAACAGGATCCCCAGGTGTCAGGGAAAAAGCCCAATCCTGAGGATCGCTGCGCAGGAGAGAGATGACAATCTGAACCTGCTGCGCTGCGTTACCTGAGGACTTAGGCTTTAAGGCAAAAAACAACTTACAGTTATTTTTGAAATTCAGAAATTTAGCCCGATCCCCCCAAAACAAATCTGGCATGGGAATCCTAGGTTCCATAACCGGCAACCCAGCAAGATAGGTTACAATACTCCAAACCTCAGTGGCAAGCTGATCCACACGGCCAGACAACTGTGCAAACTCCATTGAGAGAAAAAAAAATCCTCCTCAGCACTCAGAGAAAAAGAGGGAAAAAATGCAACGGACAGAAAAAAAAAATCTCTGACAACTCTGACAACTTTTTTCTTTCCACACTATTTTTCCCTTCTGTGAGTACCATATAATTTTCAGTTATGGCCGGTGATACTGTTATGTTTCGGTAGCTGAGGAGGACAGGAACAACAGCAGGGCAGCCGAACACCTGAGATGTTGGTAACTGATGGGTTGCAGATTCCTAAACTAACAACACAACTAGAGGTAGCCTTGTAGCGTTCCTACGTTGATCCTAGACGCCTCGTCACAGCCTGAGAGATAACTACACCTAAAGGCAGAAAGATGAAAGCTATCTGCCCCGGAGCAGATCCACAAAGAAAATAGGAAGCCCCCAAACATATAATGGCGGTTAGACAAGATGAAAATACAAACATAGGCAGAAAATAGACTGAGCAAACGCTGGGGCCACAAGCTGACTAAATAGGATAGGTCAGGAGAGATTACTTTCTGCAACCCAGAAAACCCTACAAAAATCCAACAATTCTGATTACAAAAATACTGAGATCACACGATCTCGCCGCCCACTAAATCAGATCTCAGTGTGAACAAAAACCAAGCCGCAGCAGCTGAAAAAACAGGAAAAAGCAAATGAGCAAATAACAGTGGCTGCAGATAAACTGTGAGGAGCTCAGACCCCAGGAGGGAACCTGGCTGACCTCCACAAAAGTGCAGAAAACAATGCAAAAAGCAAGCACAAAAAGAAAAGCAAAAAATATCTAATCTGAAAGTAGGAGATGCAGGCAAGACTCCAGCAAACTTCCAAATGAACCAGGAACCACAATTGAGACAAGAACAATTGATCACCGGCAACCATCATGGGAGGGAACCTCCCTTATATCAGACCAGTCAGTGAACCCAGATTGCCACTCCTTGCTGAAAGGTTCAGTACTGTCTGTAACCACCAGAGGGAGCCTCTGCTCAGAAACCATCTCTAGCACATTCATAACAGCAATGATAGTGGTGAGGAGGTAATGATGATGGTGGTGAGGAGGCAATGATGGTGGTGGGGGAGGCAGTGATGATGGTGGTGAGGAGGCAATGATGATGGTGGTGGGGAGGCAATGATGATGGTGGTGAGGAGGCAATGATGGTGGTGGTGAGGAGGCAATGATGGTGGTGGGGGAGGCAATGATGATGGTTTATGAGGAGGCAATGATGATTGTGGTGAGGAGGCAATGTTGATGGTAGTGGGGGAGGCAATGATGGTGGTGAGGAGGCAATGATGATGGTGGTGAGGAGACAATGATGGTGGTGGGGGAGGCAATGATGATGGTGGTGAGGAGGCAATGATGATGGTGGTGAGGAGGAAATGTTGATGGTGGTGGGGGAGGCAATGATGGTGATGAGGAGGCAATGATGATGGTGGTGAGGAGGCAATGATGGTGGTGGGGAGGCAATGATGATAATGGGGAGGCAGTGATGATGATGATGGGGAGGCAATGATGGTGGTGGGGGGAGGCAATGATGATGGTGGTGGGGGAGGCAATGATGGGGGTGTTGGAATGGGCAATGATGGGGTGGTAGGGGAGAAAGTAATGATGGTTCTGGTGTAAAGGACAATGATGGTAGTGGTGGAAAGGACAATGGTGGTGGGGTGGAGGCAATGATGGAGGTGGTGATGAGGACAATGATGGAGGTGGAGGGAGGCTGCATTGTACCCTTTGAGGGAGGCTACATTATTCCCTATGAGGGGGCTACATTATATTCTGTGGGGGGCTGCATTATATTGTGTGAGGGCTGCATTATACTATATGAGGGGGCTGCATTATGCCATATGAGGGTGCTACATTATATTCTATGGGGGGGCTGCATTATAACTTATGAGAGGGTTGCATTATATTTTGTGGGGTGCTGTATTATGCCCTATGAGGGGGGCTGCATTATATTCAATGAGGGGGCTGCATTATATTCTATGAGTGGGGCTGCATTATATTCTATGAGTGGGGCTGCATTATATTCCATGAGGGAGGCTACATTATATTCTATGAGTGGGGCTACTTTATTTTCTATGAGGGGGCTAGCCCAAACCCTGCTTCATAATTAAAACGTGTCCTACCTTATATTAAACCCTGATATTAGCGTGTTTTACCGCACAATTGGTGGTCTTGTATTTATTTCTATGTAGCTACATTGTGGGCCCCAAGAATGATTTTCTCTCGTGGGCCTAAGGTGCTCCAGTCCGACGCTGGAGACAATCATACGCAAAAAATATATTCTTGTCAGAATATTGTGAGATAAAAGCTAAATGTGTTCTTTTAGGGTCCAGAAAGAGTTATAGGCAAATTCTACCAAACCATAAAATTAAAAAAAACAATTGATTTAGCAGAAATATTCTTGTTACAAGTTCTGGTCCTTGCAAAATCTGATCAGGAAGAAGCCATGTTTGGTGAGGGTGGCTGGTGGTCCCTCAGCACATTTGACCTGCTCTCCTCCAGTCCTGTCTGTGACAACCCAGTACTCCATGGCCACACCACAGATGATCGCAGTGGTTTTTTATGGGAAATTGTACTTTGCGGTATCTATCTCCCTCTTCTGGAAACACAGGGAATTGCGGAGAATAGTAAAGTAGTTATTGAATAGTTGTTCAGCTTTCCATGGTTTTATTTATTTTTTTCTTAATTTCACAGTCTTCATTTCAGGTAAGTAATTATAGAACATTTCTGTATAAATCCAATAAAATTACCATTTTAGAATAGATTACTATTCAATATAATAAAGCCATTGATTAAAGATAACCCAATTTTGACCTTAATGACCGAGCCAAACTTTACAATTCTGACCACTCTCTCTTTATGAGGTTATAGCTCTGAAACGCTTCAATGGATCCCACTGAGTCTGAGATTGTTTTTTGTGACACATTGTACTTCATGATAATTTCTTTGATATGACTTGCATTTATTTGTGAAAAAAAGGAAATTTGGCAAAAATTTTACAAAATTTTGCAATTTTCAAACTTTTAATTTTTATGCCCTTATATCAGAGAGTCATATCACACCACAAAATAGTTAATAAATAACATTTCCCACATGTCTACTTTACATCAGCACAATTTGTAAACCGTTAGGAAGTTATAAGGGTTAAAAGTTGACCAGCGATTTCTCATTTTTCCAACAAAATTTACAAAACCATTTTTGTTAGGGACCACCTCACATTTGAAGTCACTTTGAGGGGTCTATATGGCAGAAAATACCCAAAATTGACACTATTCTGAAAACTGCACCCCTCAAGGTGCTCAAAACCACATTCAAGAAGTTTATTTACCCTTCAGGTGCTTCACGAGAACTAAAGCAATATGGAAGGAAAAAATTAACATTTAACTTTTTTCACAAAATATTTATTTTAGACCCAAACTTTTTTATTTTCACAAGGGTACCAAGAAAAAATGGACCCCAAAATTTGTTGTGCAAGTTCTCCTGAGTACACCGTTACCCCATATGTGGGGGATATCTACTGTTTGGGTGCATGGCAGGGCTCAGAAGGAAAGGAGCAGGTTTGACTTTTTGAACGCAAAATTTGCTGGAATCGATGCCGGGCAGCATGTCGTGTTTGGAGGACCCCCGTTGTGCCTAAACAATGTAACCCCCCACAAGTGACCCCAATTTGGAAACAACACCCTTCAAGGATTTTATTCAGTGTTATAGTGAGCATTTTGAACCTACAGGTACGGCACAGAATTTGATAACATTAGGTTGTCATATTGAATATGCCGTCATTAGTGTTGAGCGCAAGTGCTCGCTACTCCAGTTTGCATCGGGCGCTCGGGTACGCACCAAATATTGCGGGTGCTAGAGTCACATGCTCGAGTCCCCGCACCGCATGTTTTGTGGCTGTTAGATACCCAAAAAAACATGCGTAGAGCGGCGATACTCCGTGCAAACAAAGCACCCGATGCAAGTTTGAGTAGAGAGCACCTGTGCTCAACACTAGCAGTCATATCGTCATTTTTTTTTACCTTTGAAACCCCCTCTAATTCTAACCCCAACTCTAACCTAACCCTAACCAAACCCTAACCCTAACCCAACTGCAAAGAATGGAAAAAATATATATTTTATTTTATTATTTTTATCTAACTAAGGGGGTGATAAAGGGGTGTTTGATTTACTATTTTTTTTATTTTTATCACTGTGATAGACCCTATCACAGTGATCAAAAGGAACCAATATGAAAAATGTACTGTTGTTGCTGGGTACCGGCTGGCAGATCTCTACCGTATTTTTTTCCAGCAAGTTAACGCCAGGCCGGGGGAAGGATCAGGAGGGCCCAGGGATGGCGGAAGTTCTGGGGGTTCTCAGGGGACCCCACTTCTCTCGCCTCTGACATGTATATTATTTGATAAGAGAGAGAAATCATTGAAACAGCGGGCACACTTTTTTTTGTGATCGTCGTTATTCACTGAATAATGGCGATCAAGTGATCAGGCACTAGAAAATCTGGCCCTGATCATGTTCTCCGAGGTCTGGGCTACCCTCAGTAACCATGACCCTGGAGATTTTCTGAGTCTGGGGGGCGCTACGGCCTTATTCCCGATTGCCATTTTAAAAAGTCAATGAGGGAATAAGTACCTTAGCGGCCGCCGTTTTAATGTGTGTATGGGCATTCGCTAAGGGGTAAAAGGGGATCTGGCACTAAGTTTATGCCACCTAATCTGAGAGCAGCATAATGTTGTGGCCAATGACATAAGTAGAGCACAATGGGCCCCGGTGCAAAATTTGGACCTGCACCCCCACCCCCTGTATGTTGGTCAGATGTAATGGCCCCTGTGGCATTTTGAATCCTATAAGGACATACCCTCCTCTCTTCCATGTACTAATGTGTCCTAATGTCCCCCATCCTGAGTCCCTTCCTGCTATATATGTCTCGACTACGCACCACAATTGTGGGTTACCAGGGCAATGGGGTACTCAGAGCCGAGCCCGTAGAAGTCTATGGGGTTGTCACAGGTAGCGGTGGCTCGGTCTGTGGCCCTGGCGGTCAGGCGTATGTTGGGGGAATATTTACAGGGGATAGATATATTTACAGTTCGTGACGCCACCTGTAGTCTTCTGGTAATTTGTACCAGCGCTGCTGTTGAGCTCTGAGGGGATGGTGAGGCAGCTAGATGTTGGGTCCCCTACAGGTGGGACTCTTCCCTCAGGTCGATAGTGTGTAGCCCTGGTATTTAAGGTACACAATACCAGGAGGATGGTGGAGAGGTAACGGTTAAGGGCTCTACATGACATCACATATACTTCGGACACACCCAGCAGGGGTGTAGAGGGGTGTGGTTTTAGCACAAGAGAGTCTTGTAGTGTCTCCTGAGGTGAAGGGAGAGAGAAGGAGTGCCTGTCTGGAGCACCAAGATTCCTGTCGATTCAGAGAGACAGTACAGTAGTGGAGGCTAGTATAGGTGAGCCAGTTCACCTTAGCCTAGTCAGTGCTGAGATTGAGAGTTGGAGCAAGTCGAAAGGCACAGTGGAAGGAAATCAGAAGTGCTTTAGGATTGAAGTATCCTGCACATTGTCACCGGTCACTGGAGACCGAAGCATCACTAAAGCTTCACGCATAGTGGTAGAAGATCCATGGGCTTACTGGACCTTAGGTAACAGAAAGCAGCCCTTGAAGTGTCAGTACGTAACAGGGGTCAGGTGGAATAGGAACTTTGAGCTAGGCCAAGCATATAAGAACCTAGTTTCATCACTGGAAGGCTCCACCACAAAACTGACCGGGCAGTACAGCTTTGAAATAGCTGAAGTTTCAGGAGTGAACTACGCTTTATGCTGGTTGGACTCATCATCATTGGAAAGTAAAGGAGGCCCCTGCCTTGCTCAGCCGTTGCCTCAAAACTCATCCTCCATCAACCCCATCAGCCTCCCTGGGACCTGCCTTACCATCTTACAAGTAAAAGGTATGGAAAGACGCTGACGGTGTGAGACTGAGTTATTTAATTGCATGCCTGCACAACCCCACCATAACCATCGACCTGAGGGAAGAGTCCCACCTGTAGGGGACCCGACATCTAGCTGCCTCACCATCCCCTCAGAGATCTACAGCAGCGCTGGTACAAATTACCAGAGACTACAGGTGGCGTCACGAACTGTATATAAATCTATCCCTTGTAAATATTCCCCCAACATACGCCAGACCGCCAGGGCCACAGACCGAGCCACCGCTACCTGTGACAATCCCCATAGACTTCCATGGGCTCGGCTCTGAGTACCCCATTGCCCTGGTAATCCACAATTGTGGTGGCGGGTCGACACAAAACTTTGGCGTCACGAACAGGATACGAAACTTGCAGCATTGCGAGCCCTGTGTGCCTGTGGAGTGTTTTGGTGAAAAAGACTGTTGCTGTTGTTTGGCGCCAAATACCGCCATATTTGTCGCCATATTCGCGCCCTGAGGCGCTGGAGAAGAAGGTGGGCGTACCTGAAAGAGCGCGCAAAGTCTTGGACACGCCCCCGGCTCTGACTCAGCGGCAGGTCCTGCAACAGGAAGTGAACGCTCTGACATCAGAGCGCCTGCGACGAAGGTCCTGTTCCCACTGCTGTGCCTGGGAAATAGCAGCTTCTGAAACCGGTAGGCTCCGTTTAACCAAGGGGGCGCTAAGATGTCACAACAACCGGCTGACAGTGCGGCCCCGGCCGGAGGCCCCAATCCCGCACCGCCTGGTATTGTAGCGCCAGATGGGGGCGCAGGCCCTGCACCCAGTCCGGTAGTCCCGATCATGCCACTAACGCTCCCATATATGCCTGGGGCGAAATGGCTTCCCCAGTACAGCGGTGAGCCAGGCACTTTAGCAGGCTTCAAGCGGAAGTTATACAGCATCCTAGAAATGTACTCCATGCCTGAGAGACAAAAAGCTGCTGTGCTAATAGGGCAGCTAACTGGCGCTGCTGAGAGGGAAGTGGAGACTTGGGATTCCGTTGATCAGGAGTCGGTACCTGCGATCTTCCTTAAGCTGCATGCCATATTTGAAGACCGCACAGAAACGGATCTCCGGATGGCCTTCTATCACTGTTCACAACAGCCAGGTGACAGCATCCGGGACTACGCTTGCCGACTACAAGGAGCCCTGAGAGCTCTTAAGCAGATTAATAATTTAAATGCTATCGATGAGAATAAAATGCTGAAAGAACAATTTATCCAGGGATTGAGATCCCAAGAGGAACGCAGAACTGTAAACTGGTGGTCCTTAGATCATCCTGATGCTACCTTTGATGCCCTAAAAGACATGGCAATAAAAGGGCTGCGGCCCCTGGGCAAACCTGAGGTGGCAACCCAACATCATCAGGCTGAAGTCACTCTGGAACCGGCAGTAACCCCCTGTTCCCCGTTAGTGGCCGAAGCCAAAGCGCAGATGACACCTCCCAGTGAATTGGATTGTCTGCGCTCAGAGGTGCGCCAGCTGACTAAAAATCTGGCTGCTGTGATGAGTGCCCTGCAGCTGCGGAAAGAGGAGGAAGGGAAGATCTTGTTAGCTGACTGCCCAGAAGACGTCCCGTGGATGAACCGGAGAAGAAAGAAGACGTCGCCCCCCCGGAGGAGGACAACGCCACCCCCAGGAGCGACCTCTGATCAACACCCTCCTCGTCGAGAGATCATCTGTTACCGATGCAACCGGAAAGGTCATATGTCTCCACAGTGTCCTTTAAACGGGCAGAACCTGGGTCCAAGGGCCAACACCCAGGAGAATACCCGTCAGGCCCCCTAGACTGGAACCGCAGGTATGTGGGTGGGCGACCCTACCTGTCTATCATCTTAGATGGTATTGCAGTTCCGGCATTGTTAGACACTGGGTCCCAAGTGACCCTAATACCTGATGCCCTATATACTAAGTACTGGTCAATGGACAGTCTTAAACCCCCGAGCCCTGACTTTACCGTGTATGCTTCTAATGGTTTTCCTGTAGAAGTACTCGGGACAAAATGTGTAGATGTAAAGGTGGGCAGAGAGGAGTTGAAAGATCAGGGGCTTCTGGTAGTAAAGACTGCAAATGAGGAGAACGGTTTTAAATATAATTTTGGGCACTAACATTATCGGTAATTGTTTGGGAGAAGTTGTTTTCTTGCTCCAACAGCTCGCTGAGATTGCCCGATCAAGGCAGAAAGGAGTAATCCAAAGAGAGATCCGGGCCCTGGTGTGTCAGCAGCAAGCGAAGCTTACAGACGGCGAAATTGGTAATGTACGGGTCACTGACTCGGATCCTATTGTGATACCCCCAATGAGTGAAATGATCATCTGGTGCAGGGCAGCCATAGGTCTGAGAGGACAGAATTACCAAGCTGTAGTAGAACCCCACCATTCAGAACATAGACCTACACTTATGACTGCTAGGGGAGTAGTAGAAGTGGTGAATGGAAGAGTACCGGTACGGCTTCTCAATTGGGGAGATGATGAGGTAAACTTACCCCGTTATGCAACCATTGCTAAACTACATGCTGTCGACAATAATTCTATTCTCCCGGCTGAGTCCTTAGACTCCTGTCAAATAGCGGAGGACAATGACCCAGCAACTCAGGTGGCGGAATGGTGTCAGCAACTCCATGTTGGGACGGACACCACTCCGCTCACCAGAAGCAAGGGGTATTACGGGTGGTGCAAGAGTATGCCCAAGTGTTTAGCAAGCACCCACTTGATTTTGGGGTAATTAAGGGAGTACAACATCATATCCCTACAGGCAGTCATCCTCCCATCAAGGAGCGGTATAGGCCTATACCCCCAGCTCATTATCAGAAGGCTAAAGAAATGTTGCATGATATGAAGAAAGCCGGGGTGATAAGGGATAGTTGTAGCCCCTGGGCAGCCCCTCTAGTTCTGGTTAAAAAGAAAGATGGTAGTATGAGAATGTGTGTGGATTACAGGCAGGTGAACCGCATAACACACAAGGATGCATACCCGTTACCACGTATAGAGGAATCATTAGCTGCTCTGAAAACGGCTAACTACTTTTCTACCCTTGATCTGACTAGTGGTTACTGGCAAGTGGCTGTGGCTGAGGAGGATCGTGAGAAAACGGCTTTCACCACCCCAATGGGGCTCTGTGAGTTCGACAGAATGCCGTTTGGGCTCAGCAGTGCCCCAGGAACATTTCAGAGAGTGATGGAGAATTGCCTGGGACATCTCAATTTTGAAACCGTGCTGCTATACCTAGACGACGTCATCGTGTATTCCAAGACATATGAGGACCATCTGAAGCACCTGGCAGAAGTATTTGAGTCTCTGTCCAGGTACGGGATGAAATTAAAACCCTCAAAATGCCATCTACTCAAACAGAAGGTACAATACTTGGGGCACATCGTCAGTTCGGAAGGAGTAGCGCCGGACCCAGAGAAAGTCACTGCCATCCAGAAGTGGCCGGAGCCGAAGAACCTTAAGGAAGTGCGACAGTTCCTGGGACTAACGGGTTACTACAGGAGATTCGTGAAAGATTACACGAAGAAGGCACTCCTTTACAGGACCTCCTAGTAGGACAATCCCTAAAGAGCAGAAACCCTCCCTTTAATTGGGGTAAGGAACAGGCTGAAGCATTCCAAAAGATGAAAGAGATCCTTACAGGTGATGAGATCTTAACCTATCCTGATTACAGCCAACCGTTCCTGTTGTACACCGACGCCAGTAATGAAGGTTTGGGAGCAGTTCTCAGTCAGAAGCAGAATGGCCAAGAAAAAGTCATCGCATATGCCAGCAGAAAACTCAGGCCAACTGAGAGGAATCCGGAAAATTATAGCAGCTTCAAGCTGGAGTTTCTGGCGCTGGTCTGGGCCATTACTGAAAGATTTAAGCATTATCTGGCCTCCAATCGGTTCACTGCGTTTACAGATAACAACCCCTTAAC
Organism: Oophaga sylvatica; assembly: GCA_033576555.1. Lineage (NCBI taxonomy): Eukaryota > Metazoa > Chordata > Amphibia > Anura > Dendrobatidae > Oophaga > Oophaga sylvatica. Next base: position 543,883,284 of record JARQOD010000004.1, on the reverse strand, counting down.
GCACCTGGAAACCGCCAAGCTGGGTGCCATGGAGCAGCGATGGATGGCTCGGTTGTCCAATTACCAGTTTACTATCAAGTACCGGGCAGGTCGAAAGAATGCTAATGCTGACGCATTGTCCCGAATGCCGCATGACTCTGATACGGAAGAAGAATCGGACGACCTGGAAGAAATTGAGCTACCTGCGTTCCATCGAAATGGGGTAGTCCACGAGCATCGAGTCAACAGAAAGCAGTATGGTGCAACATTAAATCCTTTACCCCATCACAGCTGGAAAGAGACTCAGGACAGTGATCCAGTGGTCAGCCGCATCAAGGAATTGTTAAGACAGGAAGGTTCCTCTTTGGAAAAGGATGCACCTATGTCAGCCAAGCTCCTGTGGAACGAGAAAAGCAGGTTGTTCCTATACCGTGAGAAGTTGTGCAGGAGATACGTCAACCCCAGAACCCATGAGATGGTCTGGCAAATCGTGGTCCCCAAGGCAGACGTCCCAATGGTGTTGGAAGCATACCACGATCAAGCAGGACACTTTGGCTGGAGAAAGCTGGAGACCCTGTTGAGATGCCGGTTCTACTGGGTAGGGATGCGCAGCTCCATTGAGAGGTGGTGTCGGAACTGTGGACCCTGTGGTCTCAGAAGAAAGGACTACGGTAGTCAGAAGGCACCCCTGCAACCTATCCGGACGACTCGCCCTCTGGAGATTGTGGCCCTGGACCACGTCAAATTGTCGCCAAGTAGATCTGGATACTCATACGCCCTGACCATGGTGGACCATTACTCCAGATTTCTGGTGGTTGTTCCAGTTAAGGATCAGACCGCAGTGACGGCCGCGAAAACCTTTCAAGCAAGCTTCTGCAGACCGCATGGGTATCCGGAGCAAGTATTAACCGATCAAGGACCTGCTTTCGAAGCTGATTTATTCAAGGAATTCTGTCACATGTACGGGTGCAAGAAAATTAGAACAACGCCATACCACCCTCAAACCAACGGTCTTTGCGAAAAAAATGAACCATATTGTCCTTGACTTGTTGAGATCCATACCGTTGGAAGACAGAAATCGATGGCCGGACTTACTACCTGATTTGGTTGATTTGTATAACCATATACCTGTAAGTTCCACTAACTGCACTCCAGCCTATCTTATGAGAGCAAGGCCCGGAAGACTACCAATGGATTTAGAACTTGGAGTGGTAGAACCGGAGGCAGACGACGCCATTGAAAACTGGGACATCAATCGGCAAGAGCAGTACAGATGAGTGCAAATCTGTGTAGAGGAAAGTCTCAACAAGGCACGGGAGAAACAGGAAGATATTTACAACAGAAATGCTCCTGCCAAGCCTTTGATGCCTGGAGAAGTGGTATTGAAAAGAAAAAGGAAAATGCACAAATTGGATAACCAGTGGGAACAAGAACCCTACGTCGTACAAGATTCTAAATATGACAACAGAAAAGTTTGTATCATCAGTAGGGACGGAGGAAGAACAATAACCACTGTGTCCAGAGACCATTTGAAATTGTGTCCAGAACCCTTAAAGCTTTGTGAAAAGAACCCTGTCATCAATCAAGAGGAAGGAAAGGAAGAGGTCATACACACGGATCTGGGAGATTTTCCTGCGGATTGGCCCCGACTGGGAGATGCTGTAATAGTTCCGGTGTTGCAGTTTTATCAGCCACAAGAGGAAGTTCTACCTCCAGTTGTGTCCGTGGTGCCAGTTGAGTCCGTTCAGGAGTTACCCATCTCAGCAACACCTCAACCTACGGAATCTCAAGAAGGATCATCAGAAGCAGCGCCCCATACTATGGGATCCCCTGGTGAAGCTGACTCACACCGCCCAGCCATCAGTACGCTTGCCAGATCCATAGAAAGATTGAGGCAGTTCTATAGTTTGCCGTTACGCAGTGCAGACAGATCACAACTTAATATACCTGAAGCTACTCCACGTAGATCAGAGCGAATCACAAAAGGGAAGATACCCATTCGATACCAGCAGTAATTATAACAAATTAATGTGAATATTGTAAAAAGTATATATATATATGTGTCTTTTCCTTATTGTGTCTTGTAATGGACTCAGAGGCTGAGGACTGAGCCAGCCCAAAAACTGTATCTTGTAAATAGTTGCACTAAGGTGCCTTATAATGGTTTCACACGAAGCCTTGACTTACCTCTGAACATAAAACCCGTGTGGTGAGGCACTGAGTGAGGTCTGCATTCATATGTCCTGCAGCCCACCCAGGACCCACGTTGAAGGTTTGGTGCGGGTCCTTCACAAGAATATTGTCGTTTATTTATATGAACATGTCTATTTAATATTTTGTATTTTTTATATTTAATGTTTTGTTTGCAACGTTCAAGAAGTCCTTACCTCCCGGATGGGAAGAGTTAATGTTAATGTTTAATGCATAAACAAAAATGTCTCTTTGTATTTCACAGCCCGGGAGTACTGTCGTTTACCATGGGGGAATGTGTAGCCCTGGTATTTAAGGTACACAATACCAGGAGGATGGGTGGAGAGGTAACGGTTAAGGGCTCTACATGACATCACTTACACTTCGGACACACCCAGCAGGGGTGTAGAGGGGTGTGGTTTTTAGCACAAGAGAGTCTTGTAGTGTCTCCTGAGGTGAAGGGAGAGAGAAGGAGTGCCTGTCTGGAGCACCAAGATTCCTGTCGATTCAGAGAGACAGTACAGTAGTGGAGGCTAGTATAGGTGAGCCAGTTCACCTTAGCCTAGTCAGTGCTGAGATTGAGAGTTTGAGCAAGTCGAAAGGCACAGTGGAAGGAAATCAGAAGTGCTTTAGGATTGAAGTATCCTGCACATTGTCACCGGTCACTGGAGACCGAAGCATCACTATAGCTTCACGCATAGTGGTAGAAGATCCAGAGGCTTACTGGACCTTAGGTAACAGAAAGCAGCCCTTGAAGTGTCAGTACGTAACAGGGGTCAGGTGGAATAGGAACTTTGAGCTAGGCCAAGCATATAAGAACCTAGTTTCATCACTGGAAGGCTCCACCACAAAACTGACCGGGCAGTACAGCTTTGAAATAGCTGAAGTTTCAGGAGTGAACTACGCTTTATGCTGGTTGGACTCATCATCATTGGAAAGTAAAGGAGGCCCCTGCCTTGCTCAGCCGTTGCCTCAAAACTCATCCTCCATCAACCCCATCAGCCTCCCTGGGACCTGCCTTACCATCTTACAAGTAAAAGGTATGGAAAGACGCTGACGGTGTGAGACTGAGTTATTTAATTGCATGCCTGCACAACCCCACCATAACCATCGACCTGAGGGAAGAGTCCCACCTGTAGGGGACCCGACATCTAGCTGCCTCACCATCCCCTCAGAGATCTACAGCAGCGCTGGTACAAATTACCAGAGACTACAGGTGGCGTCACGAACTGTATATAAATCTATCCCCTGTAAATATTCCCCCCAACATACGCCAGACCGCCAGGGCCACAGACCGAGCCACCGCTACCTGTGACAATCCCCATAGACTTCCATGGGCTCGGCTCTGAGTACCCCATTGCCCTGGTAATCCACAATTGTGGTGGCGGGTCGACACAATAGTAATGGGCAGGTTGTGCAGGAATGCAATCAAATAACACAGTCTCACACATCAGCGTCTTTCCATACCTTTTTTTACTTGCAAGATGGTTAGGCAGGTCCCAGGGAGGCTGATCCAATGGAGAATGTGTTTTGAGTTAGCAGCTGGACAAGTTAGGGGCCTCCTTTTCATTCACAAAGATGAGTCCAACCAGCATAAAGCGTAGTTCCCTCTATAAACTCCAGCTTCTCTAAGCTGTACTGCCCGGTCAGTGTTGTGGTCGGAGCCTTCCTGTGAGAGAGCTGAGTTCCTATTCTTGCTGATCAGGCTCAAGGTTCTCACTCCCCCTGACCCCAGTTACGTACCGACACTCCAGGGGCTGCTTGCTGCTACCTAAGGTCCAGTAAGCCTCTGGGTTTTCTACCACCATGCGTGAAGCTATAGTGGTGCTTCGGTCTCCAGTGACCGGTAACAATGTGCAGGACTTCTCCAATCCTATAGCACTCAGAATTCCTACCACTGTGCCTTTCACCTTGTCCGCGCTTGTAGCATAAGCATTTCTCACTTCAAAGGTTATAAAAGCCAATCTCTTTCTTAACTTCCTTCTTTCAGCTTGTTGCCAGAAACTCAGTAATCTTCTAGGCAGGAGCACGTCTCTGAACCTTCACCGTCCTTGGGACAGGAGACTGAAGTATATCTGCAACTCACTTCCCTCTTCTTAATAGAATGTCTCAGTCTGTCTATCAGTGGGGCACAGCTCTGACCAGGCTGAGGTGAACTGGCTCACCTGTACTGGCCTCCACTTTCTGAACTGCACACAGATTGCACTCAGCTCTGCTGCTGACTGACTAGACCTCTGAATGACTGCACTGAATAACTCTCACAGACCGCCTGAACACTCCCTGACGAATGGCTAAATACCCTAAGGGCGTGTCTAAGTGCGTGTTGAAATGAATGTTCATTGAGCATTGAACTGCTATCTCTCCACACATTCTCCAGGGTACTGCGTGTGCCTTCACACCAGGGCTACACATTCCCCCATGGTAAAAGACAGCACTCCCGGGCTGTAAAATACAAAGAGACAGAAATTTTGTTTATGCATTAAACATTAACTCGTCCCATCCGGGAGGTAAGGATTTCTTGAACGTTGCAAACAAAACATTAAATATAGAAAAATTCAAAATATTAAATATACATTTTCATATACAGAGACGACAATATTCTTGTGAAGGACCCGCACCAAACCTTCAACGTGGGTCCTGGGTGGGCTGCAGGACATATGAATGCAGACCTCACTCAGTGCCACACCACACGGGTTTTATTATTCAGAGGTAGTTGTGGTGGTTTTATGTAAAACCAAGATAATGCACAAGGTGCAACTATTTACAAAATCAGTTCTTGGGCTGGCTCAGTCCTCAGCCTCGAAGTCCATCGTAAAACACGATAAGAAAAAGACACAGATATAAATACATTTCTAATATGCATTAAATTTTCAACTTTTTACTTTGGTACCCAGCCGGGCATTCTACTAAATATAGAAAAACATAGAAATTATCTCTAGCAATAAAGTGCAAAATTGGCAAACATTCTCGAACTTTCTACAACATTACATATGGTAGACCCCTGTCTGGATCTTACCGGTTCTTACTGTTTATTTACTTCAAATACATTTTCCACCCCGGGGGCTGGAACAATGCGATGGTCCCTAGATCCCATGACTAACAAGTCGTGACCTGCTATCAGAGTCTGGGTCGCCACAGTTCTCGTGCGAACCTCTAGGGGCGCAACGGGTACTTTCTCCTTGCGAGACACCGATTGCGTTTCAATTTGCGTTACAGTTAGCGATATCGATCGTGTCATAGATTGCGATGGAAACTGGGCCGCAAGTTGCGATGTAGAAGGATGACTAGATAATGAAGAGTATGTAGACATTGCTTCCATTTGCGAGGAGCCTGCAGGGGGCGATGCTGGGGCACGGCCTGGTGCTGTTTGAGCTGGAGACGGGGACGCTGCGGTAGTGGTGACGTTACCTGCGTCGGGGACGGGGTCACGGACGATTGTGACATTAAGGGCATACCATCCCTTCATACCCCAGTGTCGTGTATAATTGACAATGTCTTCATTAATTAGGTCCCTCCCAGGATGGCCTTGCGGTAGGTGGGATTCTACGTCACGTCTGCTGACAAAGACCCCTGGGTAGAGGCCCGGTTCTCTTATGAAGCCCCAGCCCTTCCGGAGCTGGAACTCTGTCACACACCCCTGCCGCCGCGGTTCCCTCAGAGTACCTTTTTCTCGACGGACACTTTCCTTGTCCGCGATCAGCTCTGCATGCTGCCGCTGTCGGTTCCGCTGAGCTTCCCGCTCTTCCTCCTGCTGGCGTTGCTGCTTCTCCTCGCGACGCTGCCACTCACGTTCCCACTGGGCGGTGTAGGCGACGTCATCCAGGCGCGCCATCTCGTCCCAGTCCACATCTGGTAATGACGGACAGGACCCCTCCGGTGTCCCTACCGGGGATCGATCATCTGCTGCGGCCTCCTGGCCGGGCGGGCGTTCCGGAACTGGCGGTACCTCCTCAACCTCCTTCGCCTCCACCGCTTCACCGGTGGGATCAGGATCGGTACTTTCGGGGGCAGCCTCCGGTTGCTCCTTTGCCTTGGGCAGCAGAATTTTCGGCAATTCGAATCGTGGGGGGTCGTCGAGAGGAGAGGACACCGTGTTCCACAGTCGCCACTGCATCAGGTTACGTCGGCGTCTCTCAATCTCCTCAAATCCAGGTTGGTGCTGGACCATCTTTTTCAGTCGTGCATTCTCCTCTTTAACTTCCAGCAATGCTTGCTGCAGGTGCAGGACCACGGATGGTTCCGGTGCTGGTGGCAGCTTGGCTGGGGCACGGGGCCTGCCTTCCTCCGCTTCCCTGCTCGGCTGCACACGTCCTGCTTCCATGATGTTCCAGAGCGTTCTTTCATCTTCCTCCAGAGATGTCCGGTCTCTTCCGTGGAGGCGGGGTTTGCGTCTCCTCCTCTTTGCAGGAAAGGTGAAGAGGAGGCGGACCTCCTTTGCTGTAGGGCAGGATCGCATATTGTAATAGCACTTTGAGAGGGCAGGCATTTTCTTCGCGCCACAGGGGGGTACACGCCCACGAAGGTACGCCCACCTTCTTCTCCAGCGCCTGAGGGCGCGAATATGGCGACAAAGATGGCGATTTTTGGCGCCAAGAGTGCAAACAGTCCTTTTTCACAAAAACAATTCCATAGGCACACAGGGCTCGCAATTTTGCGAGTTTCGCATCCTGTTCGTGACGCCAATTTGTCTCGACCACGCACCACAATTGTGGGTTACCAGGGCAATGGGGTACTCAGAGCCGAGCCCGTAGAAGTCTATGGGGTTGTCACAGGTAGCGGTGGCTCGGTCTGTGGCCCTGGCGGTCAGGCGTATGTTGGGGGAATATTTACAGGGGATAGATATATTTACAGTTCGTGACGCCACCTGTAGTCTTCTGGTAATTTGTACCAGCGCTGCTGTTGAGCTCTGAGGGGATGGTGAGGCAGCTAGATGTCGGGTCCCCTACAGGTGGGACTCTTCCCTCAGGTCGATAGTAATGGGCAGGTTGTGCAGGAATGCAATCAAATAACACAGTCTCACACATCAGCGTCTTTCCATACCTTTTTTTACTTGCAAGATGGTTAGGCAGGTCCCAGGGAGGCTGATCCAATGGAGAATGTGTTTTGAGTTAGCAGCTGGACAAGTTAGGGGCCTCCTTTTCATTCACAAAGATGAGTCCAACCAGCATAAAGCGTAGTTCCCTCTATAAACTCCAGCTTCTCTAAGCTGTACTGCCCGGTCAGTGTTGTGGTCGGAGCCTTCCTGTGAGAGAGCTGAGTTCCTATTCTTGCTGATCAGGCTCAAGGTTCTCACTCCCCCTGACCCCAGTTACGTACCGACACTCCAGGGGCTGCTTGCTGCTACCTAAGGTCCAGTAAGCCTCTGGGTTTTCTACCACCATGCGTGAAGCTATAGTGGTGCTTCGGTCTCCAGTGACCGGTAACAATGTGCAGGACTTCTCCAATCCTATAGCACTCAGAATTCCTACCACTGTGCCTTTCGCCTTGTCCGCGCTTGTAGCATAAGCATTTCTCACTTCAAAGGTTATAAAAGCCAATCTCTTTCTTAACTTCCTTCTTTCAGCTTGTTGCCAGAAACTCAGTAATCTTCTAGGCAGGAGCACGTCTCTGAACCTTCACCGTCCTTGGGACAGGAGACTGAAGTATATCTGCAACTCACTTCCCTCTTCTTAATAGAATGTCTCAGTCTGTCTATCAGTGGGGCACAGCTCTGACCAGGCTGAGGTGATCTGGCTCACCTTTACTGGCCTCCACTTTCTGAACTGCACACAGATTGCACTCAGCTCTGCTGCTGACTGACTAGACCTCTGATTGACTGCACTGAATAACTCTCACAGACCGCCTGAACACTCCCTGACGAATGGCTAAATACCCTAAGGGCGTGTCTAAGTGCGTGTTGAAATGAATGTTCATTGAGCATTGAACTGCTATCTCTCCACACATTCTCCAGGGTACTGCGTGTGCCTTCACACCAGGGCTACACATATATATTTCCCACCTCCTGGGCCCCTATCCTGGTATACATATCCCCTATCCTGGTATACATGTCCCCCCATCCTTTTTGACAAATCACAGCTGTCATCAACCCCAACTACCATTACCCCGATTGACACCACACCAGGGTAATCAGAAAGAGCCGGCCAAAGCGCCAGAATTAGCACTTTAAAATAAAAATATACCTAAAAAGAGTATTGGATATTTTAAGACATGTTAAATGGGTTAGAGTAGAGTAGGATCTGGCCAAAAGAATCTACCTTGCCGTGGTGGTGACGGCTTAAAAAATTGTTTGGCCAAAACAAAAGCAGCTGGTTATGTATGTGATCTGGTGATCAGTGGGATCTGTTAATTGGGAGGACATGGTGCAGAAGTGAAGTTTTTCCAAGAGTGGGCGGTGGAACCTTGGATGGTCTCAAGGGGGCCCAAAAATTTTGCCAGTATGTGGCCCTGAAATTCCTGGTGGCAGCCCTGATTACACATGAAAGATGCTATCACTGCTGAACATTATATAATGGTTTTAGAACAAAATCTGCACAATGCAGACAATTTTTCAGGGTCGGCCTTGCGTATTTCAGCAGGACAATGCTAAACTACATACTTCATCCATCATGACTTCTCAGAAGAAGAGTTCAGGTGATGAAGCGGATGCCCGTAGTCCAGACCTCTCACCAATAGAAAACATTTTGTGCATTAGGAAATGAAAAATCCGCAAAGATCGCGGACTGCCCATCAATTTCTAAGCGCGTTAATAATTTCAAATGAAATGGAAAAAATGTCCAACGTTCAACTTCTGATCTGTGATCAATGTCCTGCTGTGAATTAAGTATGGAGAATGGAGATAAGAGATTTTCACATCATTGCTTTCTTGTTTTCTTTACACTTTAGACAGCGTCACAATTTTTTTGAAAATGGGATCTTGTAGAACTAGTATAGATTTTGGAAGTCTGGTAAGTCTTAGTTGGGTCCGGTAAAGGCTGGGTGCTTGGGTCTGGTGACATGGAATTTCCTAGACGGTGGTGAAGTTTGGGTTCTTTGGTGTGGTAAAGGCTGGACGCTTAGATCTACATAAGTATGGGTGATATGTTCTGGTGAAGTCTAGTTTACGAGGATTTTCTGACATCTTGTGAAGGCTGCTTAGTCATGAGAGATCGGGGTTTTGGTGGCTGTGTCTGGTGAAGTCTAGATTTCGAAGATCTTGTAAAATATGGGTGTTGGTGTCTGGTGCCAGGTCAACATTTCGTGAACATGGTAATATGGTGAAATCAATGGTGTCATTCAAAAGTACAACTCTTCCCGCAAAAAAAAGCCCTTATATGGCCAAAGTTATAGCTCTGGGAAGAAGGTGAGCAAAAAAACGAAGGAGTAAAAATGGAAAATCGCTTGGTCATGAAGTGGTTAAAGATAGTTCGCAAAATAGATAAGGTTAGTTTATCTTCAACGGGCTAGTCCAGGGCTTTTGATATTGGGCCATTCTTCAACGTTAACCCTAACCAGGAGCGGACACAGGCAGAAGAGGGCTCCTGTGCAATAACAATATATGGGCCCTTTGCAGTCCAATAGCTCCTCATAATGCACAATCCCATCTGCTTTGGAGGCAGCAGTGGCCCTTTTACCCCTTGGGCCCCTGTTACACCAATGGTTTGTCTACCCCTGAACCAAAACCCATAGTAGTAGTAAACAGACACTACATATGTAAATTCAACAAAAATAAAAAAACATGAAAGGACATTGATGCTTCCTGCCATATAGCGCTAACTCCTGAATAAAGGAAGTAGTAAAGGAACAGGAAGTGGGAATTAAAGGAGACCTGTCGGGATTGATAATTTTCCTGCTGTCTCCATTCCATTGCATTATTTATGTGATACAAGAAGGAAATCTACAATCCTGTTATATTATATGTCACTTTTGTCATGATACTTCAAATGATTAGCTGACCACGTAATATTACATAGACCGGGTCAGTTCTCTAGATAATCCATTCTTTCTGACATTACATATGATAAAAGGTCGCTTTTATGTTGTCAGCTGGGAGTTGTAGTTTGCACGGGTGGGGAATCTTTTTCCTTCCAACGGCTATTTGGTTATTTTGGACCATCCTTCGGAGGCTGTCAAATTGTGCTCTACCTCTGCCCACAAAGTACGTCCTGACCCTGACACACACAGGTGTCAGGACGTAATTTTTCTTTGCTCAGTAGTGAACATTGCGTGCACGTGCTCACAAAGCAAGGTGAAATTCATGGGCCGGCGGCCGGCAAAATACAGCGGCAGGCCCAAGCACTGTGGTCCCCAGGAATCTGTTCAGGGGGCCGGATAAAAGGTCATTGAGGGCCATAAACGGCCCACAGGCCTGAGGTTCTCCACCCGTCTGCTAGAGAACCAACAATACTGTAGAAAATCCTCCTCAGCTAAACAAAGCAGCAGAACAAGGCTCTCTTCTTTACTGAACTGAATTGTTATGTTTCGGTAGTGAGGAGTAGCAGTTAAAAAAAGGCAATACACCAGAGCAGTTGGAATCTATGAGATTGCAGTACCCTGACTAACCACCACAACTAGAGGCAGCCGTGGAGCGTTCCTACGTTGGTCCTAGACGCCTCGTCACAGCCTGAGAAGTAACTACACCTAAAGATAGAAAGTAGGAAAGCTATCTGCCCGGAGCAGAACCCCAAAGATAATAGGAAGCCCCCAAACATGTAATGGCGGTTAGACAAGAGAAATACTGACACAGAAGAAAATAGTATGAGCAAACGCTGGGGCCCAAACTATCTAAATAGAAAAGGATAGGAAGGGCACTTACTGCAATCCCAGAAAACCCTGAAAAGCACCAACTCACTAATTTCAAAATCACCTGAGATCACACGACCTCTACCACCTAAATTAGTTCTCTGGTGTAACAAAATCAAAACAGCAGCCACTGAAAAAACTGGAAAAAGCAAAAGACAAAACTCAGTGGCTGAACTAAACTGAGAGGGCAGAAGCCCCCGGAGGGGACCCTGAAGGGACAAAATGCAAAAATCAAGCACAAAAACAAAAAGAAGAAAATGTCTTATCTGTTAGCAGGAGATGCAGACATGACACAGCAGGCTACAAAGGAAACAGGACTGAAGGATTAGACCAGAACAATTGATCACCGGCAACCCTGATGGGAAGCGACTCCCTTATATAAGACCAGTCAGTAACACCTGATTCCCATCCTCACAATCTTCACTGCACGTCCATCTAACCTTCATTGTAATACCAGAGGGCGTATAAATGTAGGCTTCAGTAACTTAGTTTTATCAAGTATTAAACAGGAGTGTAGAATCAGTCTCTTTGGGGTAGCCGCAGTGGACACGCAGATAATAAGGTCGGGTCCAACAGGTGAAGTTTACTGTATTCATAAACCTCTAAAGAGCTCAAACAAAAACACAACTTGACTCGGCATAAAGAAGCAACAGAAAATAAACAGTTCAAATGGTAGTAAGGACTCAACCGCTTAGACACAAGTCCATATAACAGGTTAATACACAAAAATCAACAATCAGTCACAGAGGCTGACAGTCCACAAACAAGTCTTTTCACCTTCATACACATTAAGGAGCAGCTCTGCTGCCCTTTTATATCAGTTGCATCTCATGGACTGGAGGATGGAATAGCCAGTCCCACCCAGCTCTACCAGTCGTTCCTAAAACCCGGACCCAAAAATCCAAACACATTAACAATCCTGTCAGTGTCTATCTGTGCTGTAGCCTTCTTCTCCGGCTTTCACATCACCAAGGCTAGGAACCTCGATGAAACACATACACTAAATTCCAGTACCTGCCCAGCTGCAAGCGTGCAGGGAATATAAGGGAAGATAGCTTTATCACATGGGTTATATGAGTGGCTTTGACTGGCCAGAATGGTCTTTTAAAAAGGTGATGGGGTTTATCACTTTTTTTAAGGAAGAGGAGGAGCTGAAGAAATCTACATTCAAGCTGGTTCCCAGGAGCTGTGAACAGCCTGCCATTATATTTCTCAGAACTCGTTCAGTGGAGTTACGGTTTTGGAGTTGTTAGTTAATGTCACAGCAGTTGGTGGTGAGGAGGTCCGGGATGGCCTTAACTAAGGTGGTTGGGGTCTCATCGGCAGTATAGTTACCCCTATTTATGAGTGATGGTTTTTGTTCCTGCCGAGACAGCTAACTGGGAACAGGATAAAATGAAATAGTAGTCAGAGCCCGAGGTGGTACTGTGCAACAGAGGACTTATGAATTGGGTGATGTTGGTCCATTCAGGACCTCCTGAGTTGACAGTGTTGAATCACTGAATTAATGACCAGAGTCTGCTACAATACCCTAGTCTTACATTTTCCTCTTAGGCCCTGCACCAGGCAAACCACTATTTCTCAATTTTACCCAGATTTCACCATCTGATATACAAGTAATATGACACATCTATTTATTGTAGCCCTTGCGGCCCCCCTGTGAATCTGTACCCAGATTTTACAATACAGATTGGATAGAAGATAGACTGATGGCCGCCATACACATTAGATGGTTCGTCCTGCAGACTTCTCAGCTGACTCTCCCATATACAGGAGTGCTGTCTATGAGAAGAGTTGTCGCCAGACATGTCTTGTAGCGTCTTATCTCAGGGAGACAACATGACTGGCAGTCTAAAGTTAGACACAATGCCTCTGTATTTCTCTGACAATCCTTTGTCCATGGTTCCAATACACGTTAGACTCTCAGCCGAAACCACCGATGCGGGCAGGTGCAGAAGACATTAGTTGAATGTGTTTGGGGGACTTTAGACCTGTATTTACTTTTATAAATAATTTGTAAAATGAAATGCTGTATATTCATCTTTGAGAGCTTTCCTTCCTTAGGATTGTAACAAGGTGGCATAGGGTGGTAGTTGTGGACTAGTCCACTAAATCACAGTCAGTGAGCACCCTGGCAGCTTGCACATAGAAAGACCGATAAAGTCCCAGTTATGCAGCACAGTCATTTACCTCCATCACAAGGCCACTCTCAACACAGGGAATACGTCCTCAGGATTCTATCCCTGAATTAACTATATACAAAGCATATACAGCAAATTTCTCAATACACTTTACACAGTACACATTACATATTACAACGGGCATTGCAAACACAGCACTTCAATACATGTTTACGGTATCAGAGAATATGGTGCCGCACGCGCCACATGTGCACGAGACCCCAAAGAGAGAAGGCAGTCGAGGTTCCCCGCCACCTCCTTACACGCCTCCCTCCTAAAATATGGTCCTCCCCGACCATGGCGGCACCTATAGGGGGTAAAACAGCATATATAAAACATCACTAGCATTAATAGTCCCAATTCAACGTTTCTGGTGGGTCAACCGTAACCTCGGCTCTACTCAGTTGGAGCCCTGGAACAGAAAGGTAAAGTCTCTTTTAACTCGGGTCCGACTGACCCCAGTCCCCTTGCTCCTGGGACTTAAGGGTATGCCACACTAAACAACATCGCTAACGGGATCGCTAAAAAACGTCACTATTTAGCGATCCCGTTAGCGTTGTTGTGTGCGGCATGCAGCAACGACGTGGCCCCTGCTGTGATCTCGTCCGTCGTCCTGATCGTTCCGGACCCTATTCTGATCGTTGGCGCCCCGCTGGGTAAGTATATATCGCTGAGTGTGGCACCTTTTTTAGCGATTTAGCGGTACTTTTGTACCGCTAAAGTCGTTAAGGAGATCGCTAACCGCGATAGCGTCCTTAACGACATCGCTAAATGTGGCCGACACTAGCGATATTGTAAACGATCCCGCTAGCGATCTCATTAGTATGCGACGCTAACGAGATCGTTAGCGGGATCGTGTAGTGTGGCAGTACCTTTAACACATACGGTGTTGCACAACAACCATTCAGGCCCCTAGGCCAGTCCTTTATTTGTGACCATTCAGGTCACCAATGACACTGAATCCAGGTGTCGTCCAAGGCTTCCAGCCCTCTCAGAGACGTGGAACAGTCTCTTTACACATTTTACTGTTACTTCGGTGCAACTGACACAACTCTCTTAATGGGGCCACATCAGTCAATACAGGGCCACTGACCAGAGTAGTGGGCCGCATTCGGGCCCTGCACCACTGTGTATGTGTGGTTTGAAGACCCACTGGAGGGCGACTCATCACTGTTCCTCCGACTTTTTTCCTTCGGCAATGGCCGACTAACTTGGATCCTCATACTCCCGTGGCCCACCTGTGGAATCGCTTCCTTTATGGGCGCCTCTGCCCTCTGGCTCACTGTCGCAGCTGCGACCATTGCAGTCGGCTGCACACAATGCTGCGCCTCCTGTGCCTGTCTCTTCTCAATGCTAGAGACCATCTTTACTGCCATTGCATAGTGTCCCCAGGGCCCTTTCTTCTTTCAGAAATATCACTTGGTCACACTGCTTTAAAGGACCGTCAAAATCAATAGACCCGGCATTCACATACACTTTGTCCCCAGTCTCTGGCTTATAGATTAATCCATACCCTCGGGTGGGATCAAAGTACTTGATGAGACCATAGGTCATCCGGCCAGACATACTTCCTCCCCGGGTTGTCGCAGCTCCTTTACGATTCGGCACTCCCGCCGCTTCTTCTCCTCAATAACCTTCCTCACCCACCGAGCCTCTCTAGCTGAAGGAGCCTGGGGTTCATCCAGGTAGACGTCACGGGAGGATGCAGGAGCCAGGGAAGGTGAAGGGGCAGGAGTCAGCGTGGATCTGAGGTGGGCGCAGGCCTCTCACCGGAGCTGCGGTCGGCTGTGATGGTTCTCCACTGCGGCCGTGTGAACTTGGAATCACGGCCGCAACAGTCTCTCTCTCCACGACTTCCGGCTTCTCTTTTATTCCTTCCGGCGCCGGCTCCTCTGCATCCGCGATGTCTCTGCACTCAGTAGGTTTCTTGGGTAATGGCGTCCCTCTTCCGGGCACGCCGTCTCGCTCTGTCAGGATCCACCCGTTTGTGGTCAGAGTCTCTTCTGGCTGCTCCACCCATTTCCTCACACTCTGATGGCAAGGCTGGAGTTCCTTCTTTGCCCCCACCCATTTCGGGTGGGCATTATTCACAGGGCGGTGCGGTCTCCTTCCTTTTGGCACCAAGTTCCTTCCATGACGCCCACGAAAGGCGGCAATATCCTTCATTTTCGCGCCACTGACCATTGTCTCCTTATCAGTGTTCGGCGCCATCTTAAAGTCACTGTCAGCCGCCATCTTTAACTCTTTCACGACAGTCACCAGTCCACAAATCCCGGGAGTCTTCTCAATCAGTCTTGTAATGGCAGGGCTGCTAGGTTCGATCCTGCCGACTACGCCAAATGTAACAAGGTTGCACGGGGTAGTAGTCATGGGCGAGTCCACTAAGTCACAGTCAGTGAGCACCCCGGCCCCATGCACATAGAAAGACAGATAAAGTCCTAGTCCTGCAGCATAGTCATTTACCTCCATCACACGGTCGCTCTCAACACAGGGAATACGTCCTCCCGATGCACCACAGGCCACGAGTCTGTTCCAACGTTTGAAACTTTTAATGAACTTTAGGTAACATGAGGCAAATAAAGTAAAACTTCCTGTGCTTTCACTGCGTCTTCAACGAATTGTGTCAACAGCTCCCCTCCGTATATCGGGAGCCAACAGTCCATCTGTGGTCGCTCCCACAGAACCAGTGCCCGTCTGCACCTCGAGACAATCCTTAGCAGCATCTGTAAAGCACTGGCCGAGGGGTAGCCCCATCAGCAGCTCCAGTACTCACTGTACTGGAGGCTGCTTCATTCCTGGTACATTTCACAATCCTCCTGGGGTTCAAAGGACTGGAGTCAGAGGTCGGGATAACTTCAAACAGTAGGGATTTAATTTCCTCAGGACATAGCACATCTAAGACGCCGTTAGCACGATTGACACGGTACCAGCAATGCATTTTCCACAACTCTGCTTCACTTCTTCAACTACACCAGAGTGGACCACAAAGTAAAATCGGGACGAGAAGTCGGTGAAAGCGGCACTTCGATCTCTTTCCCTGGAGACACTTCAATCCAGTCACGGAAATACACATCTACTAGGTCGTCCACCCCTTTTGGTTATCCTGCCCGCGTACGCGCTGGTGGCCCTCTCGCTGCTGCTCAAGCACGCACACTTCTGCTGAGCATTCTCACAGTGGTTCTTCTGTAAGGAGGTGGAAGGGTATTAACCCTTTAAGGTTTCATCCCCTTTAATTGTGTCAATATGTATTATGTGTGCTTTGTATATTGCTATGTAGGTATATGTGAGGGAGTTGAGTGTTAGGCAGTCAGTGCATCCTAGGGGTCACTAGAGGAGGGCACTGGGAGAATAGTGTATATAGTCAGGGTTTAACTGTTATCTGCAAGGGATCACTAATGGGGGCATGTTAGAGATCCAGTTAGTTATAAAAAAGACGTCAGTGCAGTATTCGGGTTTAGCCACTAGATGGGGGCATTCAGCACATCCATTCGGTTAGGGACAATAGTTAGGGACTTGTTGCTAGGGAAAGATTCCCTCCAAACGGGGATCTGTCAGGAAGTTCTCCTCGTAGCGGAGATCAGTGGGGGGTGGACCTTGCTAGTGTGAGGACATCCATGTTCCTGGGCCCTGAGCATAAGATAGGAAGAAGAGGGGACGAGCAACCCTGAAGAAGCCTGTGAAGGATTCACCGTGGTAGTGTGAACCCTAAGAGAGTGGGTTTACGCAGCAGTAGTCCAGTGGAAGAACCATTGTGGGAACGCTCAGCAGAAGAGGTCGTGCTGAAGCATAGAAGCGAGTGGGCTATCAGAAATATCTGGGCAGGATAACCAGAGAGTGGTGGACAACCTAGTAAATGTGTCTTCTTATGCTGGATTGAAGTGTCTCCAGGGGAAGCAGTTGAAGTGCCGTTTTCGCCGGGCTCCTCGTCCCGTCAATACTTATTGGTCCATTCTGGTGTGGCAGCGGAGAAGAAGCAGCCTTGTGAAGAATGTATAGCTGGTATCGTGTAAGAGATGCTTATGGTGTCTTGGATGTGCTGTGCCCGGAGGAAAATAAAGCAGAACTGTTTGACGTGATTTTGGACTCCGTCTCTAATTGCTCTGTATGCTCCCTCACAAGCGGAGAACATCCCCGCTCAATAGACACTACAGAGGTAACACAGCACACAGCTTCCAGTGCATCGACCCCACAGCTGTCCCTTTACACTTCCACTGGCACTACTGATTCGTCAGCCCACAGACTCTGGCTAATGTTCCCACGGTGACTTCTTCACTGGCTTCACTACAGTTGCTGGTACCTTTTCTCACTTCACTCTTCTCTGCTCTGTAAAGCTCCCTCACATCTACTCTGGATGGACAGGGAATCCAGTTCACACGGTTGTGTGTCAGCTAGGCTTCTCAGGAACAATTCCTTCTGACTCGTGCCAAGGGCTATCCCTGACTGAACTGAACCAGGAAATCTATTTCAGTTAATTCCCGACTAAATACACCCACAATTAACCTCTGGATTGTCTTAGAACTGTGTCCTAATATGACTGTGCTCAGTGCCCACATCTTGTGTCCATTTTCACTAACTGCACTAACCATCTAATAACTAACTGGATCCACTAATATCCCCCCATTTAGTGGTCCCTTGCAAAGCTATATTGTCCCAACTTTAGCTACTATACTACAAGTGCCCTCCTCTAATGTCCCCAAAGGATGCACTACCTTATCTAACTCTATATACAGTACATCACTATACAGTCAATGGCAGATAAATATATATACATACATTTACACACAGCAGCATGAAACATTTAAAGGGTTAAAATCTTGACCCTCCTTACACATCCATCCCCTGGACTGGGGCACACTCTGTTCCCCAACTGTTGGGAGCGTCTTGCCTGGGGCAATCCTGCCGGGGCACTGCTGCAGAAACAGGAAATCACTTCCCTGAACTAACTATATACAAAACATATACAGCACATTTCTCAATACACTTTACACAGTACACATTGCACATGACGCATTACATATTATAATGGGCATAAGAAACACCGCACTTCAATACATGTTTACGGTATCAGAGAATACGGTGCAGCACGCGCCACTGTGCACGGGTCCCAAAAAAGAGAGAAGGCAGTCGAGGTTCCCCGTCACCTACTCCACAGGATTTTTAAATTTTGTCTAATAAAAAGCTCATCTTAGTATCGGGATTATTCTGCCTTTCTGATATAGATTTCCAAAGTAAATGCACTAGACTCAACAGTTCTTAGATATATTTAATAATGTATACTGTCTGCAATATGAAATCTGGAGACAGATCAGCTTTAGGATAGTAAAACACGCTTTGATCTAGTTTATTTTGCACCAGAAATCTTTCCTTGATATCCATGACCTGGCTGTGCAGTGACTGCAGATGTACGGCTGCCCAAATCTATGTGCTTGTTTTGATGGCTCTTTGGTGGTCAGGATAAAGTATTATGATACAATAGAAAAATTTAGAAAAATTTTAACCTGGATAGACCCACTTTAAAGCCCTTCGTACAAAATAGATAGGGGAGAACAATTGTTCGGCCCACAGTCATTTCTCCCGAGTCCCCCATACACAGAAATGCTTGGCTCTGACAACCCTTATGTCTCGATGACAGAGGTGTTACAAGACTCCACTGGGTCATCCAGAGTCCACTGGCGCCAGCTTATTTAATGGAAAACAAAAGGATCGGTAGTTGGCAATGGGACATGCCGGATCCTTGTTGGGACATCTACCATGAAAGAGTTGGGAGGCTCCCATACACATTAGATTACCACCAGATCGGTTGGTTTTGACAACTTTAGCCTAATGTGTATGGGGTGCCCTAAGTCCCTGTTATTCATCACAGTTAGAATGTGTTACACAAATGACCCATCATGGTTTCTGCAATAACTGAAGTCAGTGCGAACAGAGCCTAATTGTTACTCATCAGTCCCGGGTATACTGGGCTCCGCTCCCTTCTCCAGGGCACGTTGCCCTATGTTGTGCTCCACGTCGTGTTGCAGGTTGTCCAGTATGGATCAATGATATTATCTCCCTAGTTCTATTTAAGGTCCGTTGACACAAACATCTGTGACTTGAAACTCTCGTGTTCCTTGTTTTGCAGTCTCCACTACATCTGTCTGTCTGCTCCTGAGTTTCCAGTTAGTCCTAGTCCCCATGTTCCCACGCGTCCTCTGGAAGCTGCACCAATGCCGTGTGTCAACCCAGATGAGTGACTTAGTGGATCCATCTCACCTATTATACCCTTACGCTAACCATATGTACAAATTATAAAAAGAGTATAGGTCTATGTATATATTTACCAAAATGGTTCATGTGCCAATGTGCAAAATTTACACCTGTTTTCTAAAAAAAAAAAAACGGAAGACTTTTAGAAACGAGCTGTGGGTCTGCGCCATTTCTGGTTTCACCCACTGGACATTAATGTGCATTTAAGAGTCACTGACCCTGGAAGTGAATACGTTCACATACCCAAAGTGGCATAAAATGCCACAAACCCCAATTTGATCAGGGCCTTTTAGTGGGAATTATGTTTTTTGTCTGAATTTTTTTTCTGATGGCCAATTCCTTAGCCTCATCCCAGATATATGACATGGAGAAGATGTAGGCATTGCAGGGTGCTAAGCCACTACAGTGGGGTACACTGGGGTACACAGCTGTGTGTGTCTTCCTTTTACTCGTAGGATGCACCTGGCCCCAGTAATAGTAGTGAAAGCTGCTACATCTGTTTCCTCCATGTCTTCCTGCATACTGCAAACAGGAAGCGTAGACCCGGGCAGGTGGCGTGGAGAGATCGGTCCGTGACATTTCAGGATCCGTGCAGGAATAGCAGTTACATAGAGTGGAAAGGAGAATCAGAGAGGGTCTACCAACGAGTGGAGACGGATGAGAGGGTCAGTGTGCGGGCAGGCTCACACAGCGCCATCCACTCAGGTTCTGCACAGAGAAGCTGGAATAAATCTGAACAGAGGAGTAGGATGAAGTCTTCCTTTAACGTTTTTCCTCTTAGTGAGATCTATGGCCAATTTTTCCTTAGAAAAAAAAAGTGAACCCAACCTAAGGACAGAGGAGAAGAAGTCAAGGAAAAAATGTATGATATCCATGTAGGAAAAACGGTGATGTTGAAGGTCTAGCAACGTAAGATCACATAGTAGTCTCATAGATTGAGCCAAATGAGTTCTGGAACAGCAGAGATCGGAAGGTTGGCGGGAATGTCCAGCCATGAACACCGAGTAATCGAAACAAGTTCAACAATCTGTGCCGATTAATAAATGTTACACAGGAGTCCATGGTGGTCTTAAAAGCAAAAAACAAACAAGACAGATACCTACCGGACCCGTTCCTCCGCACTGGTGACCCGTTCCTCCGCACTGGTGACCCTGTCCTCCGCACTGGTGACTGTTATGTTTCGGTAGCTGAGGAGTGCAGGTAAAAAAGGCAATACACCAGAGCAGTTGGAATCTATGGGATTGCAGTACCCTGACTAACCACCACAACTAGAGGCAGCCGTGGAGCGTTCCTACGTTGGTCCTAGACGCCTCGTCACAGCCTGAGAAACTAACTACACCTAAAGATAGAAATAGGAAAGCTATCTGCCCCGGAGCAGAACCCCAAAGATAATAGAAAGCCCCCAAACATGTAATGGCGGTTAGACAAGAGGAAATACTGACACAGAAAGAAAATAGAATGAGCAAACGCTGGGGCCCAAACTATCTAAATAGAAAAGGACAGGAAGGGTACTTACTGCAATCCCAGAAAACCCTGAAAAACACCAACTCTACTAATTTCAAAATCACCTGAGATCACACGACCTCTACCACCTAAATTAGCTCTCTGGTGTAACAAAATCAAAAAAAGCAGCCACTGAAAAAACTGGAAAAAGCAAAAGAACAAAACTCAGTGGCTGAACTAAACTGAGAAGGCAGAAGCCCCCGGAGGGGACCCAGAAGGCCCCCAAAGAAGTGCAGGACAAAATGCAAAAATATAGCAACAACACAAAAGAAGAAAAATTCTTATCTGGTAGCAGGAGATGCAGACACGACACAGCAGGCTACAAGGGAAACTGGAATGAAGGATTCAGACCAGAACAATTGATCACCGGCAACCCTGATGGGAAAATGACTCCCTTATATAAGACCAGTCAGTAACACCTGATTCCCAGTCCTCACAATCTTCACTAGTACCGCTTGTAACCACCAGAGGGAGCCTCTGCTCAGAACTCATCTCAAACCCATTCACAACAGTACCCCCCCTTGAGGAGGGGTCACCGAACCCTCATTTGAGCAACCAGGTCGGTCAGGATGAGTTCTATGATACGCACGGATAAGTCTCCTAGCATGGATGTCCGAAGCAAACACCCAAGAATTGTCTTCCTGACCATAACCTCTCCATTTAACCAAATACTGGAGTCTTCGTCTAGAAAAACGAGAATCCAATATTTTCTCAACCACATACTCCAGATTGCCCTCAACCAAAACAGGGTCAGGAGGCACAGTAGCAGGAACCACTGGCTCAACAAACCTCTTCAACAAGGACTTGTGGAACACGTTATGGATCTTAAATGTCCCTGGAAGAAGCAAACGAAAAGAAACAGGATTAATAATCTCCATGATCTTATAAGGTCCAATGAACCTAGGCTTAAATTTAGGAGATGCTACTCTCATAGGAATATTCTTTGAGGACAACCAGACCAAGTCCCCCACTTTAAACCGAGGACCATCAGTCCTATGCCGGTTAGCAAACCGCTGGGCCTTCTCCTGAGAGAGGGACAACCTCTCCACTACCTGGTCCCAAATCTGTTGCATACGCTCAACAACAGAGTCAACACCTGGACAGACAGAAGCTTCCGTCTGTCCTGAAGAAAATCGAGGGTGAAAACCAGAATTACAGAAAAACGGAGACATCAAAGTGGCAGAGCTAGCCCTATTATTAAGAGCAAACTCAGCCAAAGGCAAAAAAGAGACCCAGTCATCCTGATCAGCAGACACAAAGCATCTTAGATAAGTCTCTAATGTCTGGTTTGTTCTCTCAGTTTGACCATTGGTCTGAGGATGAAATGCCGAGGAGAAAGACAATTGAACACCCAGTTTAGAACAAAAAGTCCTCCAAAATCTGGAAACAAACTGGACTCCTCTGTCAGACACAATGTTCTCAGGAATGCCGTGTAAACGAACCACGTGCTGAAGAAACAACGGCACCAATTCAGAGGAGGAAGGCAACTTAGGTAATGGCACAAGATGTATCATTTTGGAAAACCTATCACAACACAGATAGTGGTCATTCTCTGAGAAACAGGAAGATCGGAAATGAAATCCATAGAGATATGGGTCCATGGTCTCTTGGGCACAGGCAATGGCATCAACAAACCACTAGAGCGAGAGCAAGGCTTGGAGCGAGAGCAAGTCCCGCAGGACTGCACAAATTCCCTGACATCGCGAGACAAGGTAGGCCACCAAAAGGACCGACTAACCAAGTCTCTGGTACCAAAAATTCCGGGATGCCCAGCCAATGCGGAGCAATGAATCTCAGACATCACACTCTTTTTCCATTGGTCCGGGACAAACAATTTTCCAACAGGGCAGCGCTCGGGCCTATCCTCCTGACACCCCTCCAGAGCAAGTCTCAAATTGGGCGAGATGGCGGAAAGAACTACACCCTCTTTCAAAATAACAGAAGGATCAGATAACTCAGGAGAGTCCGCAAGGAAACTCCTCGAGAGGGCATCCGCCTTAACATTCTTAGTGCCAGGAAGAAAGGAAACCACAAAATTAAAACGTGTGAAAAACAAGGCCCACCTGGCCTGTCTAGGATTGAGTCGCTTGGCAGATTCCAGATAGACCAGATTCTTATGGTCCGTAAGGACCACCACCTGATGTTTGGCTCCCTCCAGCCAATGTCTCCACTCTTCAAAAGCCCACTTCATGGCCAATAACTCCCGATTACCCACGTCATAATTACGTTCAGTAGAGAGAAAATTTTCGAGAGAAAAAGGCACAAGGGTTACTTTTAGAGGTCTCTGGATCTTTTTGGGACAAAACGGCACCTGCCCCAATTTCAGAGGCATCAACCTCCACCTGAAATGGCAGAGAAAACATCAGGCTGCCGTAGAACAGGAGCAGAAGTGAATCTCTGCTTAAGTTCCTGAAATGCAGAGACTGCCTCAGGAGGCCAATTCACCACATCAGAACCCTTTCTGGTCAAATCAGTTAATGGTTTAACAATAACCGAGAAATTACCAATAAATTTACGATAAAAATTGGCAAAACCCAAAAATTTCTGAAGAGCCTTTAATGAAGTAGGTTGGACCCAATCACAGATGGCCTGAACCTTGACCGGGTCCATTTCAATAACAGATGGGGACAAAATGAATCCCAGAAATGAGATCTTCTGTACGCCAAAAAGACACTTTGATCCCTTCACATACAGAGCATTATCCCTCAAAATCTGGAACACAGTCCGAACATGTTTCACATGAGAGTCCCAGTCATTAGAAAAAATCAAGATATCATCCAAATAAACAATCAGAAATTTGTCCACAAAATCCCTGAAAATGTCATTCATGAAGGACTGGAAGACGGAAGGGGCATTAGTGAGCCCAAAGGGCATCACTAGGTACTCAAAATGCCCTTCAGGGGTATTGAATGCCGTCTTCCATTCATCCCCGTGCTTAATGCGAATAAGGTTATACGCCCCCCTGAGGTCAAGCTTGGTAAACCAAGTAGCGTTTTTCACCCTGGAAAACAGGTCAGAAATCAAGGGTAACGGGTATTGATATTTCACAGTAATATTGTTCAAGAGACGATAATCAATACACGGCCTTAATGAACCATCTTTTTTGGCCACAAAGAAAAAACCGGCACCTAAGGGTGAAGAGGATGGTCTGATATGACCCTTCTCCAATGATTCCTTGATATAAGACCGCATAGCGTCATGTTCAGGTACAGACAAGTTAAAAAGGCGACCTTTAGGGAATTTACTACCCGGCACTAATTCAATAGCGCAGTCATAGCTCCTATGGGGAGGTAAGGATGCAGATTTACTTTCGCTAAACACATCAGAAAAATCAAACAAAAAGTCAGGAACATCCTGAGCTTGGGGGAGGCAGAAAAAACAGGAGTGTTGGTATTAACACATTGGCAGCCCCAACTGGTTACAGACACAGATTTCCAATCCAAAACAGGATTATGAGACTGTAACCAAGGGAAACCCAGCACGATAATGTCATGCAGATTATATAGAACCAAAAATTTGCAGCACTCCTGGTGATCAGGTTCAACCCTCATTATCACCTGAGTAGAAAACTGGGGTTTATTCTCAGCCAAAGGGGTAGAATCGATCCCCAGTAGGGGAATAGACTTCTGTAGGGGTATCAAGGGAAACCCACAACGTTTAGCAAAATCATAATCCATCAGGTTAATAGCTGCTCCAGAATCAACGAAAGCCTGAGCAGAAAATGAGGACAGAGAGCATATCAGAGTGACAGTTAATAAAAACTTAGTCTGAACACTACCCAAGACAACTGAGCGTGCAAAACGTCTTCCCCGCTTAGGGCAGACTGAAATAGCATGAGAGGCATCACCACAGTAGAAACATAACCCATTGCACTTTCGAAACTCATGACGCTGTGCCCCAGACACCACTCCATCACACTGCATAGGTTCAGAAGCTGGCTCACAAGGCAACACCACTCCACGCATACTTCTCCGCTCACGCAAACGTCTGTCAATTTGAATCGCTAATGACATAGAATCATTGAGACCAGAGGGGACAGGGAATCCCACCATAACATCCTTTACATTATCTGACAGACCCTTCCGGAAAAGGGCCGCCAAAGCGTCGTCATTCCATTTGGTCAGGACTGCCCACCTACGGAATCTCTGACAGTATAACTCAGCGTCATCAAGCCCCTGATTTAATGCCAACAAGGCTTTTCAGCTTTCAGTGACATTAGGCTCATCGTACAATAACCCCAAAGCCTGAAAAAACGCATCAACATCACTCAAAACAGGATCCCCAGGTATCAGGGAAAAAGCCCAATCCTGAGGATCGCCGCGCAGGAGAGAGATGACAATTTGAACCTGCTGCGCTGCGTTCCCTGAGGACTTAGATTTTAAGGCAAAAAACAATTTACAATTATTTTTGAAATTCTGAAACTTAGCTCGATCCCCTAAAAACAAATCTGGCATGGGGATCCTAGGTTCCACAACAGGCAACCCAGCAAGATAGATAGCAATACTCCGAACCTCAGTGGCAAGCTGATCCACACGGCCAGACAACTGTGCGAACTCCATTGGGAGAAAAGATCCTCCCCAGCACCCAGAGATACAGAGGGAAAAAAAAAAAAAAATGCAACAAACAGAAAAATATCTCTGACAACTCTGACAACCTTTTTTCTATCACAATATTTTTTCCCTTCTGTGAGTACCATACAATTTTCAATTTTTAGGCCGGTGATACTGTTATGTTTCGGTAGCTGAGGAGTGCAGGTAAAAAAGGCAATACACCAGAGCAGTTGGAATCTATGGGATTGCAGTACCCTGACTAACCACCACAACTAGAGGCAGCCGTGGAGCGTTCCTACGTTGGTCCTAGACGCCTCGTCACAGCCTGAGAAACTAACTACACCTAAAGATAGAAATAGGAAAGCTATCTGCCCCGGAGCAGAACCCCAAAGATAATAGAAAGCCCCCAAACATGTAATGGCGGTTAGACAAGAGGAAATACTGACACAGAAAGAAAATAGAATGAGCAAACGCTGGGGCCCAAACTATCTAAATAGAAAAGGACAGGAAGGGTACTTACTGCAATCCCAGAAAACCCTGAAAAACACCAACTCTACTAATTTCAAAATCACCTGAGATCACACGACCTCTACCACCTAAATTAGCTCTCTGGTGTAACAAAATCAAAAAAAGCAGCCACTGAAAAAACTGGAAAAAGCAAAAGAACAAAACTCAGTGGCTGAACTAAACTGAGAAGGCAGAAGCCCCCGGAGGGGACCCAGAAGGCCCCCAAAGAAGTGCAGGACAAAATGCAAAAATATAGCAACAACACAAAAGAAGAAAAATTCTTATCTGGTAGCAGGAGATGCAGACACGACACAGCAGGCTACAAGGGAAACTGGAATGAAGGATTCAGACCAGAACAATTGATCACCGGCAACCCTGATGGGAAAATGACTCCCTTATATAAGACCAGTCAGTAACACCTGATTCCCAGTCCTCACAATCTTCACTAGTACCGCTTGTAACCACCAGAGGGAGCCTCTGCTCAGAACTCATCTCAAACCCATTCACAACAGGTGACCCTGTCCTCGTCCAGCATCATCTGGAGATGTTCCATCTCCACCTCCTAGCTCTCATTCCCAGGTTACACGTAACAAGGGTGCAGCCAATCGGTGGCCATGTGACAGCCCTTGCCGGAAGGCCGGTGGGGAACACCGGCTGCAAAAGAATAGTCAAGGTCCTATGGGTAATATTTTTTTCTTCTATTTTTCTTAAGACCAACCTGGACTGGCAATCCTGTGTTGTGAATGTTTTGGAAATGAATTCTGAGCAGAGGCTCCCTTTGGTGGTTACAAACAGTACTGAACCATTCAATGAGGATTGGCAATCAGGAGTCACGGACTGGCTTGATATAAGGGAGGTTCCCTCCCATCATGGTTGCCGGTGATCAATTGTTCTTGTCTCAACTGTGGTTCCTGGTTCACTTGGAAGCTTGCTGAGTCTTGCCTCTTCTTCTGCTTTCAGATAAGATATTTTCTGTTTTTGTTTTTGTGCTTACCATTTGCATATTTCTCTGCATTTCTGTGAGGTTAGCCAGGTTCCCCCCCCCCCCGGGGGGCTTCGGCTCCTCTCAGTTCCGCTGGAGCCATTGTTATTTGTTCATTTGCCTTTTCCAGTTTTTTCAGTGGCTGCGGCTTAGTTTTGTTACACCAGAGAACTGATTTAGGTGGTAGAGGTCGTGTGATCTCAGGTGTTTTTGCAATCAGTAGCGTTGGCATTTTTTAGGGTTTTTTTTGGATTGCAGTGAGTATCCTTTCTATCCTTTTCTGTCTAGGCAGATTGGGCCCCAGTGTTTGCTCATACTATTTTCTGTCTGTGTCTGTGTTTCCCCTTGTCTAACCACCATTACATGTTTGGGGGCTTCCTATGTTCTTTGGGGATCTGCTCTGGGGCAGATAGCTTTCCTCTTTCTATCTTTAGGTGTAGTTAATCTCTCAGGCTGTGACGAGGCGTCTAGGACCAACGTAGGAACGCTCCACGGCTGCCTTTAGTTGTGGTGGTTAGTCAGGGTACTGCAATCCAATAGATTCCAACCTCTCTGGTGTATTGCCGTTTTTGCCTGCTCTCCTCAGCTACCAAAACATAACAATCCTGCATGTGTTGTGACTGTCTAACAGCCATGAGACATGCAGCCGCGGGGACTCGAACATATTTTTTGACCACGCCGAAGACACTCGGTTAATACCCGAGCATGCTGAGATAACACCTTATCCGAGCTTTGTTCGCTCATCACTACTACTGATACAAATTTACCTATCATACGGGAATCTACTACTAGCAAACGACCCGACTTCACAGGTTATAGGAATAAAAAGTAAATGTGTTTAGAATAAAAGTTACAAATAAAAAGGGATAGCTAAAGATAAGAGGTGAAAGAAGAAAAAAGAAATCCATGCACTGAGACACAATAGCATATTAATAATAAGTCTATTCTGTCCCCTAAAGAGTTAAGCATTTAAGTAAATATTCAGCACAAACCAAAATAATATAGCACATCGGTAATAGTTAAGCAAAATCTAAACTATTATTAGTTTTCAAGGACTTGCTTCTCAAACTTGTCAAGGAGACTGGTTTCTGTGGTTCATCTTAAAGGGAAGCTATTATCATCAATTGACTTGTGTTAATATATTCCTTAAAACGTTTTGGCCATTTCCATGTTTTTTCTTTAATTAATAAAAAGATAGAAATCTTGCAGTTTTCACACTGAGCACTGGGGCTTTTTTATATTCTAACTTCCTGCAGCTTCAGGAGACCACTCTACAATGGTCAGACCCTATCACTCGTATTGAAGCGTCTAAAGAGCGAGTGCAGAAGTTGTTGTGAAGAGCTTCATTTTAAGGACTTGTTTATTTTTCTGCAGATCTTCAGAAAGATCTACAAGTTACTCAGATGTGATGTGAGGGGGGATAATGACTTCACGTGATCTAGGCTCTATCCTTCTGTTAATACATCCTAGAACTGTGTTTGCCTTTTTTGCTGCTGCGTCACACTGTTGACTCCTGTGCAGTCTGTGATCTGTTAGTATACCAGAGTCTTTTTCACACGTGCTGTTGCTTAGTGTAGTGATAATCTCTGCAGCTATTTGAAGGAATGAATTGACATGCTGATTTTGATTTTTCAGGTTGCTCAATAGCAAAGGGAAAGCCATTCCCACTGCTGCAAATACCATTTATAGGTTGAAAAAAGACCACGGTCCATCAAGTTCCCACTTTCTCCACCAATTATACATTCGTTGTCACTAAATTATCTAAAACTATATTGTCGGCCATTACGACCTCTTGTGGTCGGCATTCCGCAGTGTGACTGCACTAACTGTAAAGAACCCTTTCCTGTTTAGCTGCTGGAATCGTCTTTCTTCTTCCTGTAATGAGGGCCCCCTGGTCCTCAGTACGGCCTTTAGAAGGAATAAGTCCTGTGCCGTCCTTTGTATTGGCCACACATATATTTATACATGTAAATGAGCTCTCCTCTGAGGCGTCTTGTTTCTAGGCTAAACAATCCCAACTTTTCCAGCCTCTCCTCATATGAGAGGCCTCAATCCCTTGTAATAATCTAGTTGCCAGCCTTTGAACTGACTCTAACTTCTGAATATCCTTTTTAAAATGTGGAGCCCAAAACTGGATCCCATATTCTAGACGTGGCCTCACCAGTGATTTATAAAGGGTAACAATACGTTGAGATCACAGGATTTTATTTATCTTTTTATACACCCTAAAATCTTGTTTGCTTTTGCAGCTGCTGTCTGACATTGAGTACTGCTGATCAGCTTACTTGTAACCAGAATCCCCCGTCCTTCTCCTGTTCTATAGTCCCGAGTATATTTCCACTTAATGTATAAGCAGCAATAGCATTACTCCATCTGTCATAAAAAAACTGCTGACAGATTCCCTTTAAGGATTCATATGCATTTAAGTGAATCTGTCAGCAGGTTTTGATATGAAATCAGAGACCAACTAGATGTAGGGGTTGAGAACCTGATTCCAATAAACACTTAGTTTACTGGATGCAGCAGTTGTGATAAAATCACACTTTTTTTCTGCTACACATCTAGCAGAGCTCAGAATGCTGAGCCCTGTATAACCCCGCCAACTCCACTGATTGGCTGCTTCCTGTGTACACTGTATAATGACAGAAAGCTGCTAATCAGTGGTGTGGGTGGGGTTATACAGAGCAGTTGACTAGAAGGCATAAGACGCCTAGTCCTGTAGTGATAATCTCCTACTGATAAAACACTGATTGTATCAGGGTCTCTTCCATTGCTGCTCTCAGATTACATAATAAATGCCTGCTGACGGATTCCCTTTTATCGTTGAAATTTACTAGAAACCAGAGTACCCCAGTTAGGAGAAGTACAAGTAATGGTGTAACAACAAAGTGCAGGAAGCAAAATTGTGGCTTGTAGGTTTTCTAAGAGCAACCGAGGTCAGTGGAGGAAAATGAAGAGATTGCACAATGGAATCTAGGCGTTATCAGGCTATGGTTCCACGGTCCGGAACCATAGCGCTTTTGACGGAGCGGAAATTCCGCTCTGTCTAAGCCCCGCCCCCTTTCTGACGCGCGATCTTTCCGGAGGTGTTCAGGACACCTCCGGAACACCTCCGGAAAGAGCGCAGGGCTACATAGCCCTGTGTTAATTATGTTGCGGCGACGCACCGTCGCCGCAATACGCGAGGACATGCTGCGGTCTAAAAAAGACGCGCCGCATGTCCGTTTACGCAGGTTTGCCACCTGCGTATTGTTACGCATAGTGGAGAACGGGATTTCTTGAAATCCCCTCCACTATGCTGTAACATCTGGACGCTGCGTGTTTGGCGCTGCGCCAGGCCACAGCGCCAAACACGCAGCGTTTCCTGACCGTGGAAACTCACCCTAAGGGTTAAATAAGGGGACGTCGAGCAAGATGATTCGCAGCTCCCTGGTCCAGCCACGAATCTGTAACTGCCAGAACAGAACCCTACGAATCTCCACCGACCTGACAACATCATTGACTCCAGTAAGACCGGCGCAGCGCAGACATGATGATGAAGAAGAGCCAGGAATGGTGGCAGGTAGGTGGAGGTTCATAGGGCTCAGGTCCGGCTTAGCGGGGTCCTCCTGAGAATCATTTTGCTCAACTCTACTCTGTTCACTTACGACAGATTAATAAAAAAAGATAATAGATGATCAGTTTAGAATAATGTAGATAATAAACGCCGAACTCTGACTTATCCTGGAAATCCGGTGCAATGATCGACGTTCCGCGGGGACGGAGAGAGAGAGAGAATTTTTCAGCTCAAAAGTTCAGGTCCCCATTGTTTTCAATGGGGTTTGGGTTCTGTTCAAGTTCAGATACAATTTGGGTCGGATACCAGAACCGGAACTTCCACGGGTCCTCTCATCTCTTCTCAGCAGAAATCTGTGGAAAGAGGGGACCTGGTAACAATGGTTTAATTCCCCTGCCGTGCTGTGTAGCTGCAGTCAGTTGACGGAGATTACAAATGTGGGACGTTTTATAACTGAGCGCATCCATAATAGAAATGGACAATTGACATACATTGAGCACAACTATTGCAATGTCAGGGCGTCACGTCTGGATCACGTACTGCTGGAGGCCATAAATAATAACTGCATCCTCAGATTATATTATAATAGCTCATGGGGTAATATAACTTTCAATGGCTAATTTCCTCTTTGTGTCTCTGCTGTCACGTTGCTTCCCGTATCAGCGCACTAACAGTCCTCCCCCCTCCGGCTGCAGACAAGACATCAAGGAATCACCACCGACTAAGAATTTGGCTTTTTTCCAACCATTTTCCAAAAAGGTGTCTTCACGATTCTACACAAAGGCTAGAAATATGGATGATCGCATGAAAATGTAAAACACGTAGAACACATCAGCTTTGTAAGATACGTCATTAACAAGGAAAAGCACGATTCTGTCATTAATATAGGAAAGGATTCTTTACGGTAAATGTGTTATTAATCACAAGATTTAGCAATAACGAAGAAAACATACATATATTTCCAGTAATTTTTTAAAAAATTTATTTAAAGGCATTTAGACAAGTTTTTAAAACAACCCTCACAACAAGACGGGGTTAAGGGTTCATGTTTATACTGCTCTTACAGCAAAGAACCCTTTCCTCAATCTCCTTTTAAGCATAATTTTTTGACTTGAGCTTTGATAATTCTATGTTTGCAAATTTTATAGGATGAAAATAAGCACAAAAATGCTTGGGGAAAAAAATTACAACTTAAAAGTCAAGGTTGGCTCCATGCATCCATGATACAAATGTGTTTTATGTGTCTGAATGGCCCCAGTGCAGCCTATAAAGGGTTACTGAGCTTCAATATATCCAATCTATGTGCTTCATGCACTCGGCAGTATTGGTCTTGCCTCGGTGGCAGCACGTCCTACCAGCGGGGGATCAGTGAGAGGTTCAAGGAGAGTGGTTGTTACGTGCGAAAACCTAATGACCCCATTTGGCTATTCTTCAGTGACAAAAGAGAGAGAAGGGCAGAGGCAGATTATCACATAGATCGCACGAGATTTTAATTATGTGGTTTTTGGTTTTTTTTTAGCAGAATTTTGATTAATCTATACAGAAATTATACTACACAGAGGCAACGACAAAAAAGAGTTGTACAGAGCAGTGTAAGCAATGGAAGACGGTGACCCTCCAAAAAGCTGGTCGGTGGGGTTCCAGAATCCGACACTGATAAATATATATATATATACTAGATGGTGGCCCGATTCTAACGCATCGGGTATTCTAGAATATGTATGTAGTTTATTTATGAAGATTTAAGAATAATGCAATGAATACACAGGATTTTCCGGGTAAAATATATACATTATCATTAAATGTTATTGCTCATAGAACTTAATACAACTTAATGAAATTATTAAACAGATCATCAAAATATAGAGGCTGCTGCTGCTGGGGTGTATATAGAGGCTGCTGGGCTATATATAGAGGCTGCTGGGCTGTATATAGAGGCTGCTGCTAGGGTGTACGTGGAGGCTGCTGCTGGGGTATATGTGGGGGCTGCTGCTGCTGCTGGGGTATATGTGGAGGCTGCTGCTGAAGGGGTATATGTGGAGGCTGCTGCTACTGGGGTATATGTGGAGGCTGCTGCTGGGGTATATGTGGAGGCTGCTGCTGGGGTATATGTGGCGGCTGCTGCTGGGGTATATGTGGAGGCTGCTGGGGTATATGTGGAGTCTGCTGCTGCTGGGGTATATGTGGAGGCTGCTGCTGCTGGGGTATATGTGGAGGCTGCTGCTGCTGGGGTATATGTGGAGGCTGCTGGGGTATATGTGGAGGCTGCTGCTGCTGGGGTATATGTGGAGGCTGCTGCTGCTGGAGTATATGTGGAGGCTGCTGCTACTGGGGTAAATAGAGGCTGCTGCTGGTGGGGTGTACGTACAGTCTGCTGCTGGGGTTTTCGTGGAGGCTGCCGGTTGGGGTACTTCCGCTGCGAGCAGCCGGGAGAAGGCCAGCTGGCGCCGGTCATCTCCCGGCTGCGTCGCCGCTGACCTCCATGCGGCAGGAGATGACCCGCGGCTACCATCAGGAGCTCAGCGGCGTTAGCCGCTGAGCTCCCGACGATAGCGGTGGCGTGCGTGGTTTAAATCCTGCGCCAATTCGTGGCCAGACTGCGCCTGTCGCTGATTGGTCGCGTCTGGTCAGGTGCGACCAATCAGCGACGCTGGATTTCTGTTACAGACAGAATTAGACGATTATATAGTAGATGTTACTGTGTATTACCTCATGTCACTGTGTATTACCTCATATTACTGTGTATTACCTCATGTTACCGTATATTACCTCATATCACCTCATGTTACCTGTGTATTACCTCATATTACTGTGTATTACCTCATGTTACTGTATATTACCACATGTTACTGTATATTACCACATGTTACTGTATATTACCTCATGTTATCTGTGTATTACCTCATGTCACTGTGTATTACCTCATGTTACTGTGTATTACCTCATATTACTGTGTATTACCTCTTATTACTGTGTATTACCTCATGTTACTGTATATTACCTCATTTTACTGTGTATTACCTCATGTCACCTGTGTATTACCTCATGTCACTGTGTATTACCCATGTTCAGTAAACGTGACAGAAGTACATCAGACACTGTGACTGACAAAACATGTTCAGTACATCATGGGCAGTTGGTGAGTTACATGACCACATGGGCGGAGTTAGCCCTGCGTCGCTGATGTTACTGTGCATTACCTCATGTCACTGTGTATTACCTCATATTACTGTGTATTACCTCATATAACTGTGTATTACCTCATGTTACCATATATTACCTCAAATTACCTCATGTTACCTGTGTATTACCTCATATTACTGTGCATTACCTCATATTACTGTGTATTACCTCATGTTACTGTATATTACCTCATTTTACTGTGTATTACCTTATGTTACTTATGTATTACCTCATGTCACCTGTGTATTACCTCATGTCACTGTGTATTACCTGTGTTCAGTAAACGTGACAGAAGTACATCAGACACTGTAACTGACAAAACATGTTCAGTACATCATGGCCGGACCGCGGCCGGACCAATCAGCGATGCGGGATTTCCTGGACAGACAGACAGGCAGGATAAGACGATTATATAAAATATATATATATATATATATATATGCTACATATATATGCATAAAACATATACAATAAGATAAAAATACAAACATGAGGTCAGCACACAAAAAAAACAAGCCCATCGACTGAAAAATACAAATCTTATGGTTTTGGAACGCAGCAAATCGAGCAAATTTTTTTCCCTAAATTTCAGAATTTTTAGATCTTAAAATAAAAAAAAACATATGAACGTTAGGTATCGTCATAATTATACTGACATGGAGAATCATATTTCCAGGTAATCTTTTACTGCAGAATGAAAGGCGAAAAAGCGAAACCCCCCTAAAAAAGTTATGGATTTTTTTTTTTCGCAATTTCGAATTTTCCCCCTGTTTTCCAGTAAACCGTATGATAATGTGGATGGTGTCATTCAAAGATAAAACTAGCCCCATAAAAAGAAACAAGCCCACATATGGCTTTGTCAGCGGGAAAATATAAAATAAAGTTATGGTTTTTTGGAAGAAAGGGAGGGAAATATGAAAGCACAAAAAAGAAAAATCACTCGGTTCTTAAAAGGTTAAGACTTGACCTGTAAATAGGACCTGTTAATAAGGAATTGTCCAAAAGTGAATAAAACCCCTTTAGGAAAGAATCAGACTGCCTTATAACTTGGACGGGGATCGCAACGTAATGCTTGGACTGTTCTGACCTGAGCGTCACAGCTGTGTAGAAATACATGTTGTCACACTCGGATCGGGAGAGCTGCTGGCCAGTCCGAGCATTGCGTTGCGATCCCTGTCCAAGTTATGCGGCCATCTGACTCTTCACTTAATATCAGAACTTAAAGGGAACCTGTCACATCACAAAAAGCTATTAAGCTGCAGGTATGGGGTTAATCAGCAGGTTACTAATGTTCCAAAGCTGTTTGGCTTGCTGAAAGTCCGGCTACTGGAGAGAAATTAACTTGTTTCTTCCCGGCAGACTGTGGAGTTCAGTCATAGAGGCAGCTGTAACCACACCCTGGCACCGATTGAGAGCACCATCGGTACTGATGCACTGCTGAACCAGCTGTCAGTATGTGCCGGGACGCCGTTACAGCTGCCGCTCACTACGTGCTGAGCAATGACTGAAGCCGCGCCGGCCTCTCTTCTATTGACTGAACGTCAGCGGCTGCTGGGAAAAACAACATTCATTTTCTCCCAGTAGCTGCACTTTCAGTTTGGGGGACGGGCGGCTTTGAAATGCTATTAACCTGCAGGTTGAACCCATATTCTGCAGCTTAATATCATTTTGAGACTTGAAAGGTTCCCTTGAAAATTGCAGTTTCATCCTTGGACATCAGACCCGCGATCCTGTAGTACACCAAATTCGGATGATTAAAGCTTGACTCCATGAACAACTGGAAACAACCACAAAGCGGCCACTTTCAGCATGGTTTATCTAAACTCCCCTTCAAGGTCAGGTCCACAGAAGCTGCATAACAGCAGCAGCTGAAGAGGTTATTCAGGAGTTTTTTTTAATTTTTTTTTTGTTTATCATGGGCCTAAAAACTAACAAGCAGATAGTTGATAACTTTCTGCCTATTCTACTATAAGCGGTCACCCGCCGCTCCTGCTAGCGACAAGTCAACAGAGCAGCTCTTCTTCTTCCAGGCCTCGGCTCGTGATGTCCATACCAGTAGAGCTGCTGAGCTCAGTGATTGGTCGCAGTGGTGATAGCTATTATTATTATTATTATTTATTTCTATAGCACCATTGATTCCATGGTGCTGTACATGAGAAGGGGTTACATACAAATTACAGGTATCACTTACAGTAAACAAACTAACAATGACAGACTGATACAGAGGGGAAAGGACCCTGCCCTTTCGGGCTTACATTCTACAGGATGGTGGGGAAGGAGACAGTAGGTCGGGGGGTTGCAGTAGTTCCGGTGTTGGTTGCGGCAATATCTCCGGTAGTGGTGAGGAGGTAGCAGGGTCATTGCAGGCTGTAGGCTTTCCTGAAGAGATGGGTTTTCAGGTTCCGTCTGAAGGATCCGAATGTGTTTGATAGTCGGACGTGTTGGGGCAAAGAATTCCAGAGGATGGGGGATATTCGGGAGAAGTCTTGGAGGCGGTTGGGTGAGGAGCGAATAAGTGTGGAGGAGAGAAGGAGGTCTTGGGAGGACCGGAGATTACGTGAGGGAAGATATCGGGAGATTAGTTCAGAGATATAAGGAGGAGACAGATTATAGATGGACTTGTAGGTCAGTATTAGTAATTTGAACTGGATACGCTGAGGGAATGGGAGCCAGTGAAGAGATTTGCAGAGGGGAGAAGCGGAGGAGTAGCGAGGAAGAGAGTGGAATTAGTCGTGCAGCAGAGTTAAGGATGGACTGGAGAGGTGCGAGGGTGTTAGCAGGGAGGCCAGAGAAAAGGGTGTTGCAGTAGTCGAGGCGGGAGATGATGAGGGCGTGCACAATCATTTTAGTAGATTGAGGGTTGAGGAAAGGACGGATTCTTGAAATATTTTTGAGCTGAAGGCGACAGGAGGTAGAAAGAGCTTGGATGTGCGGTTTGAAGGACAGGGCAGAGTCAAGGGTTACTCCGAGGCAGCGGACTTCTGGTACGGGGGATAGCGTGATGTCGTTAATTGTGATAGATAGGTCAGGTAAGGAAGATCTGTGGGATGGGGAAAGATTATGAGTTCAGATTTGTCCACATTGAGTTTGAGGAAGCGGGAGGAGAAGAAGGAGGATATGGCTGATAGACACTCCGGGATTCTGGATAGCAGAGAGGTGATGTCTGGGCCAGAGAGGTAGATCTGAGTGTCATCAGCGTAAAGGTGGTACTGGAATCCGTGGGACTTTATGAGTTGCCCCAGGCCAAGTGTATAGATTGAGAAGAGTAGGGGACCTAGAACAGAGCCTTTGGGGACTCCAACAGAGAGAGGGTGGGACGAGGAGGTAGTGTGGGAGTGGGAGACGCTGAATGTGCGGTTGGAAAGGTATTAGGAGATCCAGGATAGGGCGAGGTCTTGATGTGATGCTATTGATGTGATGTCACCGCTGCAGCCAAGACACAAAGTTCGGAGCTGCGGTGGGGAGCTGGAGTGGCGGAGAGTTTAACTTGTCTTTGTTATTTTATAAAACAGGATTTGTTTGGGGTCCACTTTTATTTTTAAGGGATCATTGATTCCATTGCTCTGTACATGTGAGGAGGGTTTACATACAACACACCAAATACATGACCAAACGAGCATTGACAGACTGGTACAAAAGGGGAGAGGGCCAGGGCCCTGACCTCTACAGGGTAATGGGTAACGATGCAGTAAATTGGGGGGTTGCAGCAGCTCCAATGGGGTTAGGAGGCAGTTTCGGTGGTGGTGAGATAGCAGCTTCATGGTGGTGAGGTGGTAGTGGAGTCATTGCAGGCTGTAGACCTTCCTGAAGAGATGAGTTTTCAGGTTCTCTGAAGGTTCCAAATCTGGAAAACAATCAGACTGTAATGTAAGGAGTACAGTTCATATAGTGTCTTGTGCTTGGGTGCGATGAAA
This sequence comes from Oophaga sylvatica, assembly GCA_033576555.1. Lineage (NCBI taxonomy): Eukaryota > Metazoa > Chordata > Amphibia > Anura > Dendrobatidae > Oophaga > Oophaga sylvatica. Next base: position 543,845,716 of record JARQOD010000004.1, on the reverse strand, counting down.
ACACAGGAGTCACAGGTTTGATATAGAAGGTCTTGTATTACTTCATACAAGTGGAAATAATAGTCACACAGTTTGCAGATACAAAAGCAGGAGACACAGCAGGCCAGAGTAACTTAAGCTCAGCAATCACTCTCCACAACAGGTTCAGGATCTCTTCTCTGTTACGTAAGTCCATGCAAACGTGGATTTATCAAATAGCAAGGTTCCAAAGTCCACGAGTGTTCCAAAGTTCCACAATAGGAAATACTGGAGTACAAGGTCCAAGGCTTCCAGGAGTCAGGTCACAGGTTCACTGCAAGCTTGATTCTGAAGCACTGATTGCTCAGCTGTGGCTGCTTAAGAAGCAAGAGGAGAGAATCAGGGCGGGAACATGCAAGCTGGAAACTCCATATTGACTGAGGGCAAGATAGCAGCAGCAAGACAGAAAGTAAAATGGCTGACGGAAAAACTGAGTTTCAGGAACATGTACACAGAACCTTACATTACTCCCCCCTTAGGGACAACCTCCGGATGACCTCAGACCAGGCTTGTGTGGGTACCTCTGATGAAACTGACGGAGCAAGCGAGGAGCATTAACGTTATTGACTGGTTCCCATGAGTTGTCCTCCACTGGGTAGCCCTGCCATTTAATCAGATATTGTAACTGATTTCTATACAACCTGGAATCTAGAATCCTTTCCACCACAAATTCTTCCTGACCATCGACTAGCACTGGGTCAGGGCAAGGAGAAGAACGTCCAGGAAACGTATTGGGTGTCGCAGCCTTTAGTAGGGATACATGAAAGACAGGGTGGATTCTCATAGTTCTGGGCAGTTGAAGACGACAAGCGACAGCACTTATAATTTTACTGATTTTATAAGGTCCAATGTATTTATGGCCCAACTTAGATGATGGAATTCTTAACTTAAGATTTCTGGTTGACAGCCAGACCAGGTCTCCTACCTTGAAAGCTGGTGCAGGTTTACGAAATTTATCTGCGGCTTTCTTGTACCTTTCCTGAGCCAATTCCAGATTTCCCTTTAGAAGATCCATATTCTTTTGTAAAGACGTGATTCTTTCAGCCACTGCTGGCAAAGGCGTTTCTATGGGAAATCGAGGAAGAATATTAGGATGATAACCTAAATTGGAGTAAAAAGGAGACTGCTTAGTGGAGGCGCTCTGAGAGTTGTTATAAGAGAACTCAGCCAGTGGAAGTAGATCCACCCAATCATCCTGTAGGTGGCAGATAAAGCAGCGAAGATACTGCTCCAGGGTCTGATTGGTTCGTTCTGTCTGTCCATTAGTCTGAGGATGAAAAGCAGAAGAAAGGTTTACTTTAATGTCCAATGCTGCACAGAAATTTTGCCAAAACCTTGAAGTGAATTGCACCCCTCGATCCGAAATAACCTCATCTGGTACTCCATGTAAGCGAAACACATTTTTAATCATCAAATCTGATGTCTGTCTTGCAGTGGGTAAGCCGACACAAGGGATAAAATGAGCTGCTTTTGTTAAACGATCAACCACCACTAGAATGGTGTTCTTCCCTTGAGAGGTTGGTAACTCCACAATGAAGTCCATAGAAATGGATCCCCACGGGCGGGACGGGGTGGGAAGAGGTTGCAACAGACCAGTTGGTGAGGAGCGAGGTGTTTTGCATCTTGCACAGACTTCACATGAAGTGACATAGTTTAAAACATCCTTCCTGCAAGTGGGCCACCAAAAGAAACGAGAAAGAAATTCCTGTGTTTTTAGAATTCCTCTATGCCCAGCTATCTTGGAATCGTGAATGAGTTGCAATACTCTCAATCTGACTGTTTCAGGAATATACAGACGTTGTCCCTGAATCCACACACCATTCTTAAAGACAAGACTTACGTCCCTTGGGGGTTGTGCCAAAAAGGAATCCGCATGGTATGCTTCCTTGATGTCCTTAAGTAGGTCTTGATTATGAATCACTCCAGGAATCTAGAGTCAGGAAGAATAGTCTTAGGAGGAGTAAGTGGACGTGTCTCTGCTGAATAAATCCTAGAGAGTGCATCAGCCTTTCCATTGCGTGATCCTGGTCTATAAGAAATGATAAAATTAAATTGGTTTAAGAAAAGATTCCAGCGAGCCTGGCGAGGAGTCAGGCACTTAGCCGACCTGATAAATTCAAGGTTACGATGGTCTGTCAGGACGACTATTTGCTGTGCAGCTCCCTGAAGAAGGTGTCTCCATTCTTTGAAGGCGGCAATAATGGCCAACAACTCTCTATTGCCCACATCGTAGTTTCTCAGCTGAAGACAACTGTTGGGAAAAGAAGGCACAGGGATGCAAGACATTCTTCTCACCTGTTCTCTGAGAGAGTATAGCTCCAACGGCACAGTCTGAAGCATCCACCTCTATTATGAAGGCAAGTTCGGGGTTGGGATGTACTAAGATAGGTGCAGTGGTAAATTTATCTTTTAGACGGGAAAATGCTTCCTGGGCTTGGGGAGTCCAGGAGAACCTAGACTCTTTCCGGGTAAGTTGGGTGATAGGTGACACTACCTCAGAGAAATTCCTAATGAAACGTCTATAGAAGTTGGCAAACCCGATGAAGCGCTGCACCTCCTTCACATTTCTAGGACTTGGCCAATCCTTGATGGCTTGGGTCTTGCTTCCATCCATACTAATTCCTTGTGTAGACAGTACATACCCCAGAAATTGAATTTCGGTCCTATGGAATTCACACTTTTCAAGTTTGATGTAAAGATGATTTTGTCTTAGACGTTCCAAGACCATTCTTACATGTCCATGATGTTCCTCTGTGGAGTTAGAAAAAATTTGAATATCATCCAAATAAATCACCACGAATGTATCTAGGAGATCCCTGAAGATGTCATTCACCAAGTGTTGGAAAGTGGCTGGGGCGGTACTCAGACCAAAAGGCATAACTAGATATTCAAAGTGTCCATAGCGTGACCTGAATGCAGTCTTCCATTCATCCCCAGGTCTAATACGGACTAAGTTATAGGCCCCACGGAGATCTAGTTTAGAGAAAATTTTGGCATGTCGCACTCTCTCCAATAACTCAGGGATTAAAGGCAATGGATAACGGTTTCTAATAGTAACCTTATTGAGTTCCCTATAGTCTACGCAGGGTCTCAGAGATCCATCTTTCTTCTTTACAAAGAAGATGGGTGCACCTGCAGGAGATGAAGAGGGGCGTATGAAGCCCTTGGCTAGATTTTCGTCTATGTAATCCTTTAAAGCCTTTAGCTCGGGCCCCGCCAGGGGGTAGATCTTACCAAAAGGTATCTCTGCTCCAGGCAATAATTCAATTGGACAATCATATGGACGGTGAGGGGGAAGCTGGTCAGCGTTCTTCTTGTCACATAAATCCACATAGTCCTGGTATACAGCTGGTAGTTCAGGGACTGACATGGTTCCTTTAGGAACAGAGCAAGCTGAAACTTTTGAACTCATCTGTTTCTCTGGAAAGTGTAATTCCTTGGTCTCCCAGTTAATGGTAGGATTCTGAGCCTGCAGCCATGGTAGCCCTAGAATAATGGGAAAGTGGGGAGAAGAGATAAGCATAAAGGACAGTTTCTCTTGATGATCTTTACCCATAAGAACCCTCAAAGGCTCTGTTTCCTGATCCACTGGTCCAGAGGTCAGCAGGGAGCCATCCACAGTTTCCATCTGTACTGGAGTAGCCTTCTTCACTGAACGTATCCCCTGTTTCAGAGCAAAGGAGACATCCATAAAATTTCCACTTGCCCTGAGTCGATCATAGCAGAGCTAGACACCCAAGCTGAGTCAACCCAGAGTTTGATGGAAAGAAAGAAATGAGAATTGTTTTTCTTACAACTCAGCTGGGACACCGCTGAGGAAACTTGAAAAATTGCAGCGTTTACACAGTCAACGTCCTCAGAAGTAACGGAGTTTAAGTCCGAGAAATCAAGATCTGTTGCTGCAGATCTCTCTGGAGCCTGAGGCTCAGACCTGACAGATCCCCTCTCGCAACACTCACAGTGAATGAGTGCTGCAGTAGTCTTACGAGAACGGCTGGGGCAGTTTATAATGAAGTGCCCTGACTTACAACAATAGAAACATAGATTCTCCTTAAAACGATGTTCCTTGCGTGCATCACTAACCCGTCGTTGTAAAGAGTCTACCTGCATGGGTTCAGGTTCAGGTTCCCGTGTGATCCTACTCAAAGGTTCCTTAGCTGGAGAGGAAGGTAGGAAAAGGTTAGTGCGATTGCTTTCGAACCATCTCTCTTGCCTGCGTTCAGTCAGACGAGTATCAATACGGATGCAGTAGTTAATAAAGTCACCTAACGCAGTGGGAGGGTCGGCACGAGCAAGTTCATCCTTAATCAGTGGAGATAACCCTTTTCGAAAAATAGATTTTTTGGCGGAACTGTCCCAGGTGGTATCAAGGGCCCATCTCCTGAAATCCAAGGCATATTCAGCTACCGAGTGCTTACCTTGGCGCAAAGCTAACATGGCTGCTTCAGCTGTTGCACCTCGATTGGGGTCATCAAACACCTGCCCCATGGCTGAAATGAAAGCATCAAAATGATCCAAACATTCATCCTCAGTCTCAATCAGAGGGTTTGCCCACATCAAAGCCTTGTTGGTAAGCAACATAATTATAGTAAGCCCTTTAGATCGTTCAGTGGGAAATTGTGAAGCATGTGCAGAAAAAAAAAGATTGCATTGATTAATAAATCCCCTGAATTTCTCACGTTCACCGCCAAAACGAAAAGGGGGCAACTTGGGAATCCCAGAACTCGGGGCTACGGCAGGAGCCTGGACTCGCTCCTCTAGAACCTCAATCCTGGCTCGCAAATCCTGGGCAGTCTGTCCAAACACTTGCAAATTGTGATTAGTGAGGTCCTGTAGGTTTGTAAAACGGGTCTTTATAGTCTGCAAATCTGCAAGGATATTATCAGTCACTCCGCAAAGTTCCTTTATGCGGGCCTCCATTTTCCAGATCTTTTAAGACAGGAGTACTGGAAGGAGAGGAGAGAAAAAAAAAAAAAAAACAATAGTGTTTACCTGTGGTAACACTGCAGAGAGAAAAAAAAATTAAGGGAACTGCTCACCTGGAATGGTTGTGAGAAGTCACAACCACTATCATCACAGAAAGTTCAACCGGACATCTGATATCCACAGTTACAGCAGACAAAAAAGAGGAAAGAAAAAAAAAAACAATAGTGTTTACCTGTGGTAACACTGCAGAAAAAAAAAAACTTAAGGGAATTGCTCACCTGGAATGGTTGTGAGAAGTCACAACCACTGTCATCACAGAAAGTACAACCGGACATCTGATATCCACAGTTACAGCAGACACAGCCTTTCCAGACCCAGCAGACACTAACGTTTGGCTTCAGAATCTTGTAATGTAAGGAGTACAGTTCATATAGTGTCTTGTGCTTGGGTGCGATGAAAACACAGGAGTCACAGGTTTGATATAGAAGGTCTTGTATTACTTCATACAAGTGGAAATAATAGTCACACAGTTTGCAGATACAAAAGCAGGAGACACAGCAGGCCAGAGTAACTTAAGCTCAGCAATCACTCTCCACAACAGGTTCAGGATCTCTTCTCTGTTACCGTAAGTCCATGCAAACGTGGATTTATCAAATAGCAAGGTTCCAAAGTCCACGAGTGTTCCAAAGTTCCACAATAGGAAATAACTGGAGTACAAGGTCCAAGGCTTCCAGGAGTCAGGTCACAGGTTCACTGCAAGCTTGATTCTGAAGCACTGATTGCTCAGCTGTGGCTGCTTAAGAAGCAAGAGGAGAGAATCAGGGCGGGAACATGCAAGCTGGAAACTCCATATTGACTGAGGGCAAGATAGCAGCAGCAAGACAGAAAGTAAAATGGCTGACGGAAAAAACTGAGTTTCAGGAACATGTACACAGAACCTTACACAGACAGTTTGAGGTGGTGAATTCCAGAAGATAGGGGGTGCTGCATAGAAAATATTTTGGAGGCGATTGGATGAGGAACGTATGAGCACGAAGAAGAGGAGAAGGTCTTGTGAGGAAACTGGAGATTACAAGTGGGAAGATATTAGGAGATTAGTTCGGAGCGATATGTAGGAGTCACATAATGGCCGACCCTGTAGGTCATAGTTAGTTGTTTAAACTGGATTCCTTGGGAATTAAAAGTCATTGAGGACATTGGCAGAGCAGAGAGGTGGAGGAGAAGCGAAGGGAGAAGTGGATTAATCGGGCACATTAGCATAGTGACTGGGGATACAGAGGGTGTGGTTGCCCGGGCCCTGCGTTCTGAGGGCCACTTGAATCTGCGCTACCCTTAACTGATCAGCGTGTGCAGAACATCCAATTTAGTGGTATTGTGGTAGATCAAGGAGACATAATCTCCCTTCACTACCGCTCTCCGTTCTGTAGACCACAGCTGTGGGGGGCTGTGGGCAGTGGACACATCTAGAAGGAGGAGTATAGAGAATTGTCAGCTTTGGCGGTAAGAAAATCATATGTACTTTTGGTTAGGGCAATTTCATTGAAGTGGTGGGGACCGACGATGGATTTCAGGTTGTCAAAGGGTCAGTAGGATAAGAGGTGGGAGTAAAATTCATTGTGGACGTGTTGTTCGAGGAGTTTCAATGCAAAAGCAGCGATATGGGATGATAACTGTACGTAAGAGGTTGGGTCGAGGGATGGTTTCTTCAGGATAGATAGGTGTGATTTCGGAATGTTGAAAGTGGAAGGGAAGTTACCAAAGGTTAATTATAGGTTGAAGAGATGGGTTAAGTCTGGGCTAAGCATGGTGGTGAGATTGGGGAGGAGGTGGGATGGGATCGGTTCAAGTGTACAAGTGGTGAGGTGCAATTTGGAGGGAAGGTGAGTAAGCTTTCCTTTAGTGATTATGAGGAAGAAGGACATTGGTCTGTTATATGGAGGGGTTGTGGTGGTGGAACATTAAAACCTTGTCTGATGTGGTTGATCTTATTTTTGAAGTATGCAGCAAAGTCTTCAACAGAAATGAGGGAGGTCAGAGGGGGCAACGGTGGATGGAGGAGGGAATTAAAAGAGTTGACTAATTGTTTGCAGTTATGGGGCAGAGAACATGTGAGGGTTGTAACGTTGTTCTGTTTAGCAGAGATGAGGGCCAACATGAATGTGAAAATTGCTTGTTTGAATTTGGTGAATTTCTGTGAGTGCGTTTTCTTCTAGCGCCGCTCCGTAATCTTTCAAGATTTGTGCAATTTTTTAAAAGGTTTACACTACCGGTCAAAAGTTTAGGGTCACTTAGAAATTTCCTTATTTTTGAAAGAAAAGCAGTTTTTTTCCAATGAAGCTAACATTAAATGATTCAGAAATACACTCTATACAGTGTTAATGTGGTAAATGACTATTCTAGCGGCAAACGTCTAGTTTGTAATGCAATATCTTCATAGGTGTATAGAGGCCCATTTCCAACAACCATCACTCCAGTGTACTTATGGTATTTTGTGTTCGCTAACTGTGTAAGAAGGCTAATAGATGGTTAAAATACCCTTTAAAACCCTTGTGCAAGTATGTTAACACAGCTGAAAACCGTTTGGTTGATTAGAGAAGCTATAAACCTGACCTTCCTTTGAGCTTGTTGAGAATCTGGAGCATTACATTCGTTGGTTCCATTAAACTCTCAAAATGGCCAAAAAAATAACTTTCTTGTGAAACTCGACAGTCTATTCTTGTTCTTAGAAATGAAGGCTATTCCATGCGAAAAATTACCAAGAAACTGAAGAATTCATACAATGGTGTGTAGTACTCCCTTTAGAGGAGTGCACAAACAAGCTCTAACCAGAGAAGAAAGACAAGTGGGAGGCCCCGCTGCACAACTGAGCAACAAGACAAGTACATTAGAGTCTTTAGTTTGAAAAATTGACGCCTCACAGGTCCTCAACTGGCAGCTTCATTAAACAGTACACATTAAACGCCAGTGTCAACATCTACAGTGAAGAGGCGATTTGGGGATGCTGGCCTTCAGGGCAGATTGGCAAAACAAAAGCCATATTTAAGACTGGCTTAAATGAAAGGAAAAGATTAATATGGGCAAAAGAACACAGACATTGGACAGAGGAATATTGGCTTTTGTTTTGCCAATCTGCCTGAAGGCCAGCATCCCCAAATCGCCTCTTCACTGTAGATGTTGACACTGGCGTTTAATGTGTACTGTTTAATGAAGCTGCCAGTTGAGGACCTGTGAGGCGTCAATTTTTCAAACTAAAGACTCTAATGTACTTGTCTTGTTGCTCAGTTGTGCAGCGGGGCCTCCCACTTGTCTTTCTTCTCTGGTTAGAGCTTGTTTGTGCACTCCTCTAAAGGGGTACTACACACCATTGTATGAATTCTTCAGTTTCTTGGTAATTTTTCGCATGGAATAGCCTTCATTTCTAAGAACAAGAATAGACTGTCGAGTTTCACAAGAAAGTTATTTTTTTTGGCCATTTTGAGAGTTTAATGGAACCAACAAATGTAATGCTCCAGATTCTCAACAAGCTCAAAGGAAGGTCAGGTTTATAGCTTCTCTAATCAACCAAACGGTTTTCAGCTGTGTTAACATACTTGCACAAGGGTTTTTAAAGGGTATTTTAACCATCTATTAGCCTTCTTACACAGTTAGCGAACACAAAATACCATAAGTACACTGGAGTGATGGTTGTTGGAAATGGGCCTCTATACACCCATGAAGATATTGCATTACAAACTAGACGTTTGCCGCTAGAATAGTCATTTACCACATTAACACTGTATAGAGTGTATTTCTGAATCATTTAATGTTAGCTTCATTGGAAAAAAAACTGCTTTTCTTTCAAAAATAAGGAAATTTCTAAGAGACCCTAAACTTTTGACCGGTAGTGTATGTGCCAAGGTTGTTTTTTGATTTGTCACCGTCTGCTATGCATGAGAGGGGTATGTCTAGGTATGAGAGGTGTGCTAGCGGCTAGACATGGGGGTGTGCTAGCTGCTGGACATGGGGGGGCAGGTGAGGAGGTCAGGGATGAGAATGTGAGTAGATGGTGGTCAGATAGGGGGAAGTGGTAAGGTTGGATAAGGAATAGAGGCTGGTGAAGATGGGGTCTTACTGTATTTCCATTTTTGTAGGCTTAGTGTGTAAGACCGAAGGATGAAGCAAGGGCCAAGTGTTTGGAGGCCGCTGACTGATGGGCATCAAGGGAGATGTTGAAATTGGCCATGATGATGGTGGAAATGTCAGAAGAGAGAAAATGTAGAAGCCAGGTGGAGAAGCAGTCAATAAAGGCAGTGGCCGGATGCGGTGAAGGGTTGGTGGTATATGCCAGCCACTTGGAAGTTAGAGGGAGACTTCATACGGACAGAGAAGGGAGGGTAGAGGTGAGATGTCGTTGAAGGTGCAGCTTTAAAAAAGGAGAAGACTTACTCGTCCACCATGTCTATTGCAGGGTGAAGTGAAGGCCACAGCTCAGCTAGCTGTTGTCACAGGGTGTCAGCCATGTTTCGGTAAAGCCCAGGAAGGATAGATGGCGAGAAGTGAAGAGGTCATTACAGGTGGAAAGCATTGGTTTGAACAGGAAGAGTCTAATAATTCCCCTGCTGTAGAGAATTTGAAGACTTACTATCTGCTTTCCCTTCCGATTACTGTTGGTCACTGGAGGTCTCATCGTGGTGACACACTGGGATATTTTTATTATCCTGGATTGTACAATGCGGAGAACTCCTTCATGACACAATAGTTTCCAACGCACAGGCTGATGTAACTGCGTCTTGTCCTTTCCATGGAAGGTTTCTGTCCATCTTCAGTCAGTGACACAGAGATATTGAATATGAATATAAAGCGATATTTATGAGCTTGGCATAGACTCCGACACGGTGACAGCGCAATAACAACCTTTCCAAAAAAAAAGTGAAAACACAAATACGACACATATATAAAATTTTCCTGAGTTGTTATGGAATGGAGGGAGGGATTTGAAGGATCGTTCTTATCAGTCTGGACAGACCGGACCCCATGTCTCTTATCTATAGACCCAGACTTCCTCTGACCAAGGAGAGAAGGAAACCCCCCCATGTGCTGCTCTCCCTGCTCTCCCTCCCCTTACTGGAGAGTAACTCCACCTTTCCAGTTGCAAAGTGGATTGTACATTGACATAGACCATGAGCAAATATTCAGCTGGACCCCCATAACCTTACTATCGGAGGACACCCAACCCACCCGATTACCTGGAGATGACTCTCCGCTCCCACCTCTAAGAGAAAGGAGGTTGATGTCATTTCTGCCTGGTTTGTGTGTGCCGTGACACGGGTGAGTCCGAGAATCTGTCCACGTGTTATAGTGTCTGAGTATGTAGCTTTATCTTCCAGCAAGACTATCTAATCTATAAATCTATCTATCTATTATCTATCTATTATCTCTTATATATCTATTATCTATCTATTATCTCTAATATATCTATTATCTATCTATCTATTAAATATCTATTATCTCTCTATCTATTATCTATCTATCTATCTATCTATTATCTTTCTATCTATTATTTATCTATCTATCTATCTATCTATCTATCTATCTATCTATCTATTATCTTTCTATCTATTATTTATCTATCTATCTATCTATCTATCTATCTATCTATCTATCTATCTATCTATTATCTCTTATTTATCTATCTATCTATCTATCTATCTATCTATCTATTAAATATCTATTATCTATCTATCTTTTATTATTTATCTATCTATCTATTATCTATCTATCTATCTATCTATTATCTCTTATTTATCTATCTATCTATCTATCTATCTATTAAATATCTATTATCTATCTATCTTTTATTATTTATCTATCTATCTATTATCTATCTATCTATCTATTATCTCTTATTTATCTATCTATCTATCTATCTATTAAATATCTATTATCTATCTATCTTATTATTTATCTATCATCTATTATCTATCTATCTACAAATCTATCTATTATCTATTTATCTATCTATCTATCTATCTATCTATCTATCTATCTATCTATCATTTATCTATTATCAATCTATCTATTATCTCTATCTATCATCTATTATCTATCTATTATGTCTCTATCTATTTATCTATCTATCTATTATCTATCTATCTATCTATCTATCTATCTATCCAACTATGCATTTATTTACAGAATATTTTTTGCAGCTTAATCTTCTATTACAATTATCTATCTAGGTGTTTATGTTCTATTTATCTATTTTCTATCTCTCACATATTTCTTTACATCAATACATCCCTTCTTATATAATCTATGTAACTTTATTTCTATCTATGTCTCTATTATCTTTGTAATATTATTCTACAGAATATTTTCTTGTTTTACATGCTATTACAACTATCTCTCAGGTATTTATTTATCTCCATTCATTGCTTTTTCTATCATGTATGTATATTAATTTATTCTATCTATCTATCTATCTATCTATCTATCTATCTATCTATTATTATTTATCTATCTATTATCTGTCTATTATCTATTATCTATCTATCTCTATTATCTATCTATCTATTATCTATCTCTATCATCTATCTATTATCTATCATCTATCTATCTATCTATCTATCTATCTATCTATCATCTATCTATTATCTATCTATTATCTATCTATCTATCTATCTATCATCTATCTATTATCTATCCATCTATTATCTATCATCTATCTATTATCTATCTATTATCTATCTATTATCTATCCATCTATTATCTATCATCTATCATCTATCTATCTATCTATCTATCTATCTATCTATCTATCTATCTATCATCTATCTATCTATTATCTATCTATCATCTATCTATTATCTATCCATCTATTATCTATCATCTATCTATCTATCATCTATCTATCTATTATCTATCTATCATCTATCTATTATCTATCCATCTATTATCTATCATCTATCTATCTATCTATCTATCTATCTATCTATTATCTATCTATTATCTATCCATCTATTATCTATCATCTATCTATCATCTATCTATCTATCTATCTATCTATCAATCTATCTATTATCTATCTATCTATCTATCTATCTATTATCTATCTATTATCTATCCATCTATTATCTATCATCTATCTATCATCTATCTATCTATCTATCTATCATCTATCTATCTATCTATCTATCTATCTATCTATCTATCTATTATCTATCTATCATCTATCTATTATCTATCCATCTATTATCTATCTATCTATCTGAGCCTGTGACCTCTTCTCTGTATATCACATCTGTCTATTCTCGGGGTACAGTGCTTCTTTTTTGCTGTGTGGCCCTCCGCACATGGCTGCAGTCTACATGCTATGTATATATATATATACAGTATGTGCGTGTGTGATGGATATACTTAAAGCTTAGTGAAATCAGAATATCAGAATGATAGCCGCGTCCGTCACCGTCCTCACATCTATTCTTGGTGGAAAAGAGAACAGTAGTAGAGGAAGTTAGATGTGCCGAGAATTAACCACTTCACCTCCGTCAGCAGCCCTGTACGTACATGTATACCTCTCCGGCACTGACATGTCACATCTGTACACCGGGCTGCAGCCTATATAACAGCAGCAATATAATCAGGGGTAAAATAAAGAGGTAGAAGTATAACGCCATTTTAACTAGCCATCCAATAGTCCAGAAACCAGGAATCTGTTAATCTGGGATTTCTTGCATATTAACTGTGACCGATGTTATATAGGACGGTAATACAAATACAGCAGAGTGGAGGAGATGAAGGAAGGAGACAATAGGTGGAAGTGGTGGTCACCAGCCCCACGTGGCCACTAATGCGAAGGGGCTGACCCATGAGGACCAGCGCTGCCCATGTGCTCCTGTAACACATAGATGGCCACTCGCCAGGTAATATTACTTTTCCTCGGTGACGTCCATTGTAGGAGAAAGTTTAATAAGCTTTAATCAATAGAATCACATATCCAAATTTATTCCCCATTTTTTGCCATATGGGGAGCATAAAACGGAAATAAGCGGGTACCAAAGTGTCAAGAAGTGTCCTTTGTCCCAGCTGCTGTGTGTTTTTTGGATGGAACAAAAATTAAAAACGTATTCTGCGCAATTTTTTTTCCATAAAAATGTATTACCGACAGGTCTGGGATTTCTTTCTACCATTAGAATTACTATTGTAAATGGATCATGACGGCTGTTCACCCGCTATCGGAGCTGTAAATTAGCGCTTCGCGGGCCAAAAAACACTAGAGGTGTTCGGAGGCACCTTAAATCGGAAACTAAACTTGTTTTCCATGTTTCATCCGGTAACAATCCCTTTTTTGTAGACGTCTGTTTTTTTCAATACTGGATCCATTACAGACGGATCAAAACTGGGCTTGTGAACAGCGCCTAATCAATAATTAGCCGCGATCGCAGGCCTCATTCAGGCTTTAGTGATTTTTCCAGTAGGCACAAAAAAAAATTCCAATTTTCTTCAGTGTTTGGTCCATGTGTCACTTCTACCATCAGTGAAAATATTAAATTGCAAAACTTCTCCATCCATTGTAATGCTAATCAGGGATGATGCCATCTGTGCACTGTTCTTGATTTTTCTTGGACCCATAGACTGTTATGGGTCATTTTGATCCATGACGTGTCCCCATTGTGGAGACATGGGGGGGTCGTTGGACACCCCAGTCCTCTAGCCGAAATCGCATGGACCAAGGATCGTCCGACCGAACGCCCGCTCTCCTTTTAAGGTGGGCATAACGCTACTCAGACAACACGGGTGAGGGTAAAACAGTGTGGCTATACTTTATTGAACCACAAAACAGGCAGATAACACAAAGAACATAGAACTGAACACAGGAGTCCGTGGCTGCAGAACACTACGGTCTCAGCAGCTAAATCCGGAGGGCAGAAGATTGCAGGTCTTCTGGCCCATCACACACCTGAAGGCACAGCAGCAGGTTAGAGCCCAGAGACGCCATGAGGAGAGACACCTGTGAAAGTCTCAAGCTGCCTGCCATGCGGGTAACGTTTTCTGACAGACAGTGAGAGGAACAGAGGACTGAGCAGAGCTTTAGGCAGCAAGGACTTCAAATAGAGCAGCGCAGTAAGGAGGCCTCCAACCCACCTGGCTGAGTGGATCTTGAGTTGCTTCGGCTGCTCGGACTTCCATTGTCATCTGTAACTAGTGCTCCGGTCTGCAGCTCTATACATCCAGTAAAGGTAAAGGAAACTACAATCCCGCTGTGTCCTCAGATTTGTTTGCCATACCATCTGCACTGCACTACAACCACCATCATCATCTCATCACCACACATACAGTTGCCCTGGGGCCTAGCTCTACCTGTGGAGAGCTGTAACAACTCTGCTACATCACCAACAGCCCCAGCGGACTTTGAAGCAGCGTCGGCTAACACCTTATTTGCCGAATACCACAGGTGGCGTCACAAACTAATTCCCTTTTAAATCATCCTCTATAAACTTTATTCAACATTTTCATTGGACGACCAGGGCTACGGACCGGGTCACTGTTGCCGTGACACATCCCCTTAAGAACCGGCCCGGTACCGAGTACCCCATGGCCCTGGCGGGCGCTCTATAACCTCTTTTTATAATTAACAAGTGTCCTTCATTCAGTATTTACATAAAGGGTAAGAATGGAGATGATATCAAGTAGCATAACTTGATTAATTAACCATTTGCATATCCTTTCCTCCTCTGTTTTCAAAGTCAACAACTATCTGGCCTAGACAATGCGTAATTAGCATATCAGTAAACATCACTAGTCATCAAGGATAAGATGTTACATCAAATGAAAAACTTACAAGTCAATATTACAGGTTACACAAGCAAAAGCCTGTTTTCTTGACCACATAAATTCAAAAGTCAACATATAGATAACCGTCTATTCTAAATAGTCGTCTGGTTAATTAAGATACAATGTTGTGTCTTCACACCCATGATTTTTTGAGAACCACTTGGTTTTTCAAAAATAACATAGATGTGTGAACAGCCATATAGATTATAATGGATAAATGTTCTAACGGCAAAAAGATATAGACAGAATATGTAAGTGACTCACGGACGTCTGAATGAGGCCTCAACATCAATAATGGTTAAAAATCGCAATACTTGTGCGAGCAATTTTGCAATTTTAATCTTGTTAAAAATCCTCTCTGTTCTCAAGACTGGAGGGATTTTTAAACTTATTACATAACGCTCGTCATTTAGGTTACCGACCAGTCTTGAAGCATGTACAAGCATGGGTATTGTCTACAGGCTCCTTTCTTTAGCACCCTGTAAGCTTTGATTTACAGCGGGACGGAATGAACCAGCTTTAGTTTCCCTACGCTCCTCTGATGTTGCTGCAGCATCAGAGTGAGCACAGGTTTCGCGTGTGGTCCGAACTGTCAAGCATACAGGAAGCTTGGAGGCAAAGGAGCAGCATGCTCCTGAAGATTAACTAGGAAGCTGGAGGCAGAGGAGCAGCATACTCCTGAAGATTAAGCAGGAAGCCTAGAGGCAGAGGAGAGGTGTAGTCTGAAGATTAAACAGGAAGCCTGGAGGCAGAGGAGCGGCGTTACTCCTGAAGATTAAAACTGGAAACCTGAAGGCAAAAGAGCGGTGTACTCCTGAAGATTAAACAGGAAGACTGGAGGCAGAGGAGCAGCATACTCCTGAAGATTAAGCAGGAAGCCTAGAGGCAGAGGAGAGGTGTACTCCTGAAGATTAAACAGGAAGCCTGGAGGCAGAGGAGCGGCGTACTCCTGAAGATTAAAACTGGAAACCTGAAGGCAAAGGAGCGGTTGTACTCCTGAAGATTAAACAGAAAGCCTGGAGGCAGAGGAGCGGCGTGCTCCCCCAGATTAAACAGGAAGCCTGGAGGCAGAAGAGCAGCGTGCTCCCCCAGATTAAACAGGAAGCCTGGAGGCAGAAGAACGGTGTACTCCTGAAGATTAAACAGGAAGCCTGGAGGCAGAGGAGCAGCATACTCCTGAAGATTAAACAGGAAGCCTGGAGGCAGAGGAGCAGCATACTCCCAAAGATTAAACAGGAAGCCTGGAGGCAGAGGAGTGGTGTACTCCTGAAGATTAAACAGGAAGCCTGGAGGCAGAGGAGTGGCATACTCCCGAAGATTAAAGCTGAAAGCCTGAAGGCAAAGGAGTGGTGTACTCCTGAAGATTAAACAGGAAGCCTGGAGGCAGAGGAGCGGACGTACTCCTGAAGATTAAACAGGAAGCCTGGAGGAAGAGGAGCGGCGTACTCCCAAAGATTAAAATTGAAAGCAAGCCTGCAAATGCAAATGTGCATGTAACAGATGCAGATCTTACGGCAGATTCGCAGCAAAATCATCAGCGGAAAATATCCGTCACATTGGGCTTTATATGAAAGGGTTTATAGCATTAATGGGTGAGTTGAGTAGGTCAGCACTATTCCAAAAATTATAAAAGAAACAGAAGTAGAAAAATGCTAATTTTTTTGGTATTGCTTTTTTGTTTCTCCTCTTTTTTTATTTCAATCAAAATCAATAGGGAAAAAAATAAGCATCGAGAGCCGGCTACGATTTCATCAGAGCTGACCTCCTCTAGAATTAAATCACATTTTCCAAATCTATCACAAGTAACATCTGGACTCTGAGCGTATTATCATTAAAATTCTGAAAAATAACACCCAATATCTAACAAATTCCCAATGAGATTCTGTCCTTAAAGGGCCAGTGCAGAATCATCGAATGCAGCTCATTTGTTGGAGCAGTGAAGATGATCACATTTCCCAGCAGACTTACCTTATTGTGCTCATTTTTCCTCATTTTCTTTGAAGTTATTGATATTTATTATTTGTGTGGAGCCCAGCTGCGACTGAATCCATATCTCCCAGAAGGGTGCACTGAAAGAATATACCACTAGAGGTCATTATACACATTCACACACGTTCACTTATCCCAAAGACCACCTGAGGGAGCTGTTTAGACATATAAAAGAAGTTGCACATAGGAAGTTTCAGTGAGTTCAAGTCAGTCAGCCAGTCACCTCAGAGAGCTCAGTCAGTCTGCAGTAAGGTGAAGTGCAGAGCTGAGATTAGAGAAGCTGCAGAGCTATTCAGTTCAGAGAGTGGAGTCTAGTAAAGAGTGGAACAGAAACCACTCCAGCCTAGTCAGAGCTGAATCTAGGAGTGCAGTTCAGTGAGAAAGCGTGCCGACGCTTAAAGAGCGGCGAAGAGGCAGCCCACCAACTGCCAGTGTGTGATCGTGTGAGGGCCCGGGTAGGCGAAGGCGAGTGGAAAAAGCAGTAACGGGTAGAAAAGCCTTTACAGCTTACCTCAGCAAGTATTGACGGACACCGGGGTCCGAGCCTATAGGGATCTCCACGACCCATTAGGAGAAACACCGGAGTTCCTGGAGGACTACAAGTCCCAGGAGTACCACAGAGCTGATACGTAACCGGACCAGGAGGACGGAGTCCAGCAGTGCACTGCAAATAGAGACTGTGTACTTCAAGAAGGGGTCCAACCACAAGGTCAGCCAGGTGCAAAACGGAGACCAAGTTAGGCCTAGCTACAAGCAGGTCAGGACTTTATCACATAAAGGCAAGGAACAGGAGGCCACACACCTACTCAGTGGAGGAATCTGGATGTGCACCCTTCACCCTACAGTGCTCCGGGGAGTGCCTGCAACATCTTCAGTAAAGGTACCAAAGTGACTTATGTGTGTGTCTCCCTTATTACTCCTAACTGCCGGGTCCCATCTGTCCTGCACCCCTGCACATCTATCTGCCCTGGAGGACTTAGCCTTTCCTGTGGAAGGCCTAACATCTTGCTGCACAATATTAACCCTTCAGTGGATCTGCATAGCAGCGCTGGTCACCCTGACCAGGTACCACAGGTGGCGTCACGAATCCCCATTCCAACATTCAATTCACCTGTAAATATCCCACATTAAAAGGTGAGCCCCAGAGCCACGGACTGAGCTGTGTTGCCGTGACATCCCCCATTGTAGCCTATAGGCTCAGATCCGAGTTCCCATTGCTCTGGAGGGCGACTCATCTTCATAGATAAATATTTAAAAAAATGATATATCTTACGACAGAAAAATATTTAGAGTTGAGAGTCCTCAGTGGTTGATACCTTTTAATGGCTAACTGAAAAGATGGTAACAAATTGCAAGCTTTCGAGACTACTCAGGTTCTTCATCAGGCTAAACTAATACAAAATCTAAAGAATCACATATTTATACACAACACAGCACAGAAAAAATGCAATAGATAAGACAAGTGACGTAAAAGCTGAACTGTCATTATGGGAGATAGAGATGAACATAAATATTGGAACAGTTCATAGATAAGGAGTGTGAAAGTTTTATTGCCCTCTGATTGGGGTCTGGTAATGTTTTGTGATGTTTTCACAGGGTCTTTGGAGTAAATTCCTTAATTGATGTAAAACGTCATAAATCTGTGTGACAGGTTCATTCCAGCATTAAGAGTGTCAAAGGTCACCATCAATTTGTATTCGCAAACTCTTCTGTGTCTCTGAGATGTGAAACTACCTTTCAGTACAAGTAATTTCATATCCAACATGCTATGACCAGGGGAAGAAAAATGTTTTGCCACAGGTAGATCCATTCTTTTTTCTCTTTATTGTGTGGTGATGAGAATTCATCCTTGTTCTCAGTTTTTGCCCGGTCTCCCCACATACAGACCCCCAGTTGGACATTTAGTACAAATAATTAGGTACACCACATTAGATGTGATGCAGCTGAAAGTACCTGGCATCTTGTAGTCCTGATGTGAGTTGGGGATCTTTATCTTGTCCGTGGTCATTATAAATGGACAGGTTTTGCATTTCTTCTTGTTGCAAGGAAAGGTTCCTGCAGCGTTTGGGGAGGACAGGGAACTTCTGACAATGATGCTTCTTAGATTTGGGGGCTGCCTAAAACACGTAGTGGGGGGTCTGGAAATATGGATTGTAATCGGGCATCTTTTTGTAGTAGAGGTTGTAGTTTCCATGCAGCTCCCCTTAGCATCTCCAGATTTGGATTGTAGGTGACCACTAGAGGCACCCGGTTATTTTCTTCTTTAGTTTTGTAATGTAGCAGGTGATTCCTTGATATTCTGGTGGCTCTTGTAATTTGGTTTTCAATTGTTCTTGGATGGTAGCCCTGATTTAAAAAGGTCTTTCTAGGCGACCAAGGTGCTCATCTCTATCCATGGGGTTGGAACATATACGGTTGTATCTGATGGCTTGGCTGTAGACAATAGAGTTTTTTATGTGTTTTGGATGGAAACTGTCCCATTTAAGGTATGTTGACAGTCGATTGGCTTCTGATACAGGGATGTCTCTATTTCATTTTCCTTCAGTTTAGTGATGGTGTCCAAAAAGTTAATCTCAGTGCTGGAGTAGTTGAGTGTTAAATTGATGGTGGGATGAAATTGATTGAACTGTTCGTGGAACGTCTTTAGCTGTTGTTCAGACTCCGTCAGATGATTAAAATGTCATCAATGTAGCAGTAGTAGGCCCGAGGCCTGATGGACATGAGGACAGAAAAGTCGCTTTCAAGCTTGGCCATGAAAAGATTTGCATACTGTGGAGCCATTTTACTTCCCATAGCTGTGCCAGTCTCCTGAAGATAGATCTTGTTGTCAAATTCAAAGTAATTGTGGGTGAGGATGAATTTTGTGAGTTTCACCACAGAATCAGCATATATCTTACGACATACAGTTATGAGAAAAACTAAGTTCATCCTCTCTGAATTCTATGGTGTTACATATCAAGACTATTGATTTGGTAAAATCCAACCTCAGATGAACAACAGAACATAACAGATTACACAGTGTCATTATTTATTTCCTAAAAATTAGGCCAAAATGCAGGAGCAGGGTGTGAAAAATTGCGTCCACCCTTTGAATCAAGGACTTGTATTGCCACATTTTGCAGTAATGGTTTTCTTTCCCACGTTGTCAGTGTCTGGCGTCATTCTGGAGAAATTATGGCGCTCTTCTTCACAATGTTGCTTCCATTCACTGGGGGTTGTGGACATTCTTTTCCTCCCGGCTCTGAATTGTCACGTCACTACATTTCTAGCGGGTTGTGGTTTGGACTTTGCGCCATTGAAGAACATGCGATTATTTTATTTTTCAGCCATCCTGATGTAGATTTGCTGTTGTGCTTGGGATCATTGTCTTGTCGTATGACCCAGGGTCAACCATGCTTTACGTTTGTATAAATGGCCTCACGTTTGATTCTAGAATATTTTGATTTACATGGAAATGAAATTCTGGTTGACTCAATGACTGCAAGGTGCCCAGGACGTGTGGCTGCAAAAACACCCCAAATCCTCACCTCTCCACACTGGTGTGAGGGGTTGTGCTGATGGGCTGTTTGGTTTTCATGAAGCACAATGCAGGACAGGGGTGGACATACCATTGGTGCAAGCTGTGCAGCCACCATGGGCCCAAGACGTAAGGGGGCCACATCTACCTCCAAAGCAGCATCTGTCACAGACATCTTATTGGACTGAAAAGGGCCTATACGGTGTTCTTGCGCAGGGGCCTTCTTCTCTCTGCAGGACATTATGGACAAAGATCTCCATTTTTGGTCTTGTTTGTCAAATAATAATAATAATAATAATAATAATCTTTATTTATATAGCGCCAACATATTCCGCAGCGCTTTACAGTTTTAACAGTTTCAAAACACAAGTCATAGGTAACAACGTTAACAATACAATAATTAAAGCAAAATAAGCCGACCCTGCTCGTGAGAGCTTACAATCTACAATGAGGTGGGGGAGATACAAAGTACAGGTGTGTATATACAATGGTGCATTTACAATGATGGTCCAGCCATCTTGAGGGAGTGAGGCATGGATGGAGATAGTGAATGGGCTACACATACACACTTAAACATAGAACGACTTTGGTTAGTGAATGTGATAGGCCACTCTGAACAAATGTGTTTTGAGGGA
>JARQOD010000004.1:543738975-543824718 GCA_033576555.1 Oophaga sylvatica | reverse complement strand
GGAACATGGAATCAGGAACACGAACTGGACATCAGGAACATGGACTGGATCTCAGTAACACGAACACACGAACACGGACTGGACATCAGGAACACGGACACCGGAACACGGACTGGACATCAGGAACACGAACTGGATCTCAGTAACACGAACACACGAACACGGACTGGACATCAGGAACACGGACACCGGAACACGGACTGGACATCAGGAACACGGAGAACTCTGGCATCGGACTCCGGACATCTGGCAACGATCGGCAGGTTCCGGACATCTGGCAACGATCGGCAGGCTCCGGACATCAGGCAGGAAAGGATCGGATCCGGACATCTGGAAGTGATCTGAAAAGGAATCCAAGCGGTCTGGTGCAAGTCCCACCAGGCTCAACTGGAGCCGGGCGGGGATTGCACCCAAAAGCAAGCTGAGCACAAAGTAACAGAAACTCAGCACACCCACACCGGACTCCTCCTTCCAAATGAACCCAGGATATATCACAGAAAGTCAGTTAGCAAAGTCTCACAGTCACTAGGCACTGGGTTCAGGACACAGAAGGATTCAGGAACATTACACAGCAGACACAGTTCAGACTGTCAGGTACAGGACAGGTACAGGATCAGAGATACGAGCCTAGAATTACTGCCTCTAGGAAAGGCACAGGAACGAGTTCAGGATCAGGAATACGAGCCTAGAATTACCGCCTCTAGGAAAGGCACAGGAACGAGTTCAGCAACACAAAACAGGACAACGAAATCAGCTCTCCAGAGCTGATTAAACTCAGAGCAGGAGCTGAACACACACACACACACACACAAGGCTAGGTTCAGAAGCTATGTGAGTAGCTAAGGCCCCGCCCATAGGGCAGGGAGCCTTTATATATGAGCTGCCCCTCAGCAATTGGCTGGGGACAGCATTTCAAGAACACACACTAAGCCTGATAAAAGCAGGGCAGGTGTGGCCTGCGCACCCTATGAGAGCCAGACATAAGCACAGCAAGGACACCTGGAAATGGCTGCAGCCCAAACACACGTAGCAAGTCATGCACCAGTGCAGAGGACCTTGCAACCTACGGGTAGCTTTCACAGCAGTAGCCAGGGACCACACATGCGGGTGGTCATGCAACGCAGCGGAAACACCCACGCATGTGTGGCTACGCAGAGGAGCTGGGAACTGACCATAATCCATACAGGTAACGGCTATCAGATCCCAGCTCAATTTAGGGGGAAAAGGAGCAAAGGGTTAAAGCACAAACATGCATGTCACAACATGACATTTTCCCCTCCTAAAGCCCCCTCTCTGAAGTCCCAAGAAAAAAAAAATACACAGAAACTTTTCTTGGGATAGGCGGTAAGTCCCAGTTCACATGCAGCAGAGTTCATTGCTCCAGAAATCCAAACTACTAACAAAGCACAGAGTTGAGCAATCTAGTCCACTACCAGCTGGGATCCGAGCCATCTCATCCGCCGGCCAGGCGGGGCTCGGAAAAAGTCCTATCGTCCACACATGCTCAGCTGAGTCCAAGGACTTTGCTTCTGTCACGTTTGAGGGATCGCAAGCCGCCCACCATGGCGTGGCGCGGGCATCCCTCGGGTACGAAATCTGGACCCTCCATACCACAGAGGGGGACCCGGTCCTACCCATACTTAGGGACTGGCAGAGACCGGGGGTTCTGTGGCAGCTGAGCATGTGGACAAGATAGAAACACGTAGGACTTGATCACACCGCACAACTTCAGATATAGTGAAGTAAAGTTTACTAAAGTAAATACGTAAGAACACACAGTACATAACATCAGGGTAGACGAGGTCATCAGAATCACGAACTCAGGAACACGAACTGAACTTCAGGAACACGGACTGGATCTCAGTAACACGAACACACGAACACGAACTCAGGAACATCGAATCAGGAACACGAACTGAACTTCAGGAACACGGACTGGATCTCAGTAAAACGAACACACGAACACGAACTCAGGAACATGGAATCAGGAACACGAACTGGACATCAGGAACACGAACTGGATCTCAGTAAAACGAACACATGAACACGGACTGGACATCAGGAACACGGACACCGGAACACGGACTGGACATCAGGAACACGGAGAACACTGGCATCGGACTCCGGACATCTGGCAACGATCGGCAGGTTCCGGACATCTGGCAACGATCGGCAGGCTCCGGACATCAGGCAGGAAAGGATCGGATCCGGACATCTGGAGGTGATCTGAAAAGGAATCCAAGCGGTCTGGTGCAAGTCCCACCAGGCTCAACTGGAGCCGGGCGGGGATTGCACCCAAAAGCAAGCTGAGCACAAAGTAACAGAAACTCAGCACACCCACACCGGACTCCTCCTTCCAAATGAACCCAGGATATATCACAGAAAGTCAGTTAGCAAAGTCTCACAGTCACTAGGCACTGGGTTCAGGACACAGAAGGATTCAGGAACATTACACAGCAGACACAGTTCAGACTGTCAGGTACAGGACAGGTACAGGATCAGAGATACGAGCCTAGAATTACCGCCTCTAGGAAAGGCACAGGAACGAGTTCAGGATCAGGAATACGAGCCTAGAATTACCGCCTCTAGGAAAGGCATAGGAACGAGTTCAGCAACACAAAACAGGACAACGAAATCAGCTCTCCAGAGCTGATTAAACTCAGAGCAGGAGCTGAACACACACACACACACATACACACACACACACACAAGGCTAGGTTCAGAAGCTATGTGAGTAGCTAAGGCCCCGCCCATAGGGCAGGGAGCCTTTATATATGAGCTGCCCCTCAGCAATTGGCTGGGGACAGCATTTCAAGAACACACACTAAGCCTGATAAAAGCAGGGCAGGTGTGGCCTGCGCACCCTATGAGAGCCAGACATAAGCACAGCAAGGGCACCTGGAAATGGCTGCAGCCCAAACACACGTAGCAAGTCATGCACCAGTGCAGAGGACCTTGCAACCTACGGGTAGCTTTCACAGCAGTAGCCAGGGACCGCACATGCGGGTGGTCATGCAACGCAGCGGAAACACCCACGCATGTGTGGCTACGCAGAGGAGCTGGGAACTGACCATAATCCATACAGGTAACGGCTATCAGATCCCAGCTCAATTTAGGGGGAAAAGGAGCAAAGGGTTAAAGCACAAACATGCATGTCACAACATGACAGTTCCTATGGCTGCGCCTCCTGACCCTGTTTTGGTTGAGGGCAATCTGGAGTATGTGGTTGAGAAAATATTGGATTCTCGTTTTTCTAGACGGAAACTCCAGTATTTGGTTAAGTGGAGAGGTTATGGTCAGGAGGACAATTCTTGGGTGTTTGCTTCAGACATCCATGCTAGGAGACTGATCCGTGCATATCACAGAGCTCATCCTGACCGACCTGGTTGCACAGATGAGGGTTCGGTGACCCCTCCTCAAGGGGGGGGTACTGTTGTGAATGTTTTAGAAATGAATTCTGAGCAGAAGCTCCCTCTGGTGGTTACAAACAGTACTGAACCATTCAATGAGGATTGGCAATCAGGAATCACAGACTGGTCTTATATAAGGGAGGTTCCCTCCCATCATGGTTGCCGGTGATCAATTGTTCTTGTCTCAACGTTGTTTCCTGATTCACTTGGAAGCTTGCTGAGTCTTGCCTCTTCTCCTGCTCTCAGATAAGATATTTTCTGTTTTTTGTTTTTGTGCTTACCATTTGCATATTTCTCTGCATTTCTGTGAAGTTAGCCAGGTCCCCCTCCCGGGGAGCTTGGGCTCCTCTCAGTTCCTCTGGAGCCACTGTTATTTGTTCATTTGCCTTTTCCAGTTTTTTTCAGTGGCTGCGGCTTAGTTTTGTTACACCAGAGAACTAATTTAGGTGGTAGAGGTCGTGTGATCTCAGGTGTTTTTGCAATTAGTAGCGTTGGCTTTTTTTAGGGTTTTTTTTGGATTGCAGTAAGTATCCTTCCTATCCTTTTTCTGTCTAGGCAGATTGGGCCCCAACGTTTGCTCATACTATTTTCTGTCTGTGTCTGTATTTCCTCTTGTCTAACCGCCATTACATGTTTGGGGGCTTCCTATGTTCTTTGGTGATCTGCTCCGGGGCAGATAGCTTTCCTCTTTCTATCTTTAGGTGTAGTTAACCTCTCAGGCTGTGACGAGGCATCTAGGACCAACGTAGAAACGCTCCACGGCTGCCTTTAGTTGTGGTGGTTAGTAAGGGTACTGCAATCCAGTAGATTCCAACCTCTCTGGTGTATTGCCGTTTTTTCCTGCTCTCCTCAGCTACCAAAACATAACAGCACCCTGCTGTTTACCACCCCTCTCTCTAATTCTGTGGTCCATCCATATGGCCTGGGTTATGGCCTCGCCAAAGAATGAGGGGGATCATGAAGAGTCAAAGCGTCCTTAAGAGATTCGGAGAGACCTATATGGAATTGACACCTGAGAGCAGCATCGTTCCACTGAACTTCAGTGGACCATTGTTGGAATTTGGTAAAATAGTCCTCAGCGGTGTGGCTAAGTGTCAGGTTCATAATCTTAGCTTCAGCGACCTGGATTCTGTCAAGTTAGTCATAAATTAACCCTGTTGCATCAAAGAAGGCATCATAGAATCATAGAATGGTAGAGTTGGAAGGGACCTCCTGGGTCATCTAGTCCAACCCCTTCAATCGAAACTCGTTCTGGTGCTTGTGAGGACAGTGAAAACACCCATGTCTGAAGACCTCCTCTCAGAAGGGACATAATTATTCCTACCCTCTGGAGCTCATCCCCTGGAGACCGAGGTCGCAGGGTAAAAAATAACTTACAGCTCTCCTTGAATACCCTAAACTGATTCTTCTCTCCCAACCCAAAAATTTATCAAGAAGGGCCACCACAGGTTTGGAAGAAGTCAACTGCACTTCTGAGGGTACAGACATCGCAGTTACTACCGGCAGCGGAGAGCTATAAGGGGCTTTCTTAAAGCTAGATTCCTGGCCCTGCGACTGGAACTGCAATGATTCAAGGTTCTGGTGCTCTTTAGCTGGATCTTGAATCATTGCGTCAGGTACGCCAATGATCACCAATCGTGTGAATAAGATCCACAAAAATCGTATATGTCCAGTTGTAATATTACACTGAGCCACTTCTCACGGATAAGGCATGAGGCAGAGAAGTCAAAGAGTCCTGTCATGCTCCTGTGTTTGAACAGCAGACATACAATTTCCCCGGGTGTTTAGGTTCTGTTATTCTGGCTCCAGACTGTTTTGCATAACACAGGTGTTTTTATTTATTTGTTTGCCCTATCACCTTTCAGGTGCAGCTTTATGTTCTGTCCCCCTGCTGGCATTTCCTGCTGGTTATAGTTTCTTGTGGATGCTGAGCAGTTCTTCAGTAGCTTAATTCCAGTCAGTGAAATTCCAGCTAGAGTTTTTCTCCTTGCTATTTCTGTTCTTTTCTCTGCAACTACCTTCTGTTTCTTTTGAGGAAGTATGTGGCATATGCCATATTTTTCGTATTATAAGATGCACTATTTTTACCCCACCCTGTCTCCTGCGACCCCGCAACACCAGGAAGCTAACATAAAATCGGACTTCAAGACGCATCACCATTTTATTACAAAAACTGTTTTTATTCTTCTCCCCAAAATTTTGGGTGCGTCTTATGGTCTGGTGCATCTTATAGACAGCAAAACACAGTAATCTAACAGTTATTACTATTATATTTTGTACTTTCCCTTTTGTAGGTAATTTACACTTTGCACTGCCCTCCGGATGTTTAGGAGGAATGTGAAACGCTCAATGATCTTTTAGGCGGTTTTGGTCTGATCTACCATCTTCTAGTTTGTAGTTAGGGCTTTCTCTGCTAACACAGAAACCATTAAGGACCGCGGGTCAGAATCTGTAGTCTGTACAGGAATCAGCAGGGTCATTTGCAGTTTTTAGCTTGCTACCTATTTTCCCAAGTTGCTACTCTAGCATAACAAGTCCAAGGTCAAAAGCTAGGAGTAAACATGAAAGACAACAGGATAAAACAAACGGATAGTTAGAAGCAAAGTCTGGGGTCAGGTAACTATGGCCAGAATGCATCAAAGGCAAAAGGGGTAATACAAATGAGTAGTCAAAACGTAAATCCAATGTCCGGCAACAAAGATCAGAAAATCAGAACACAGAGCTAACACACAACTGAGCAAGGCTAAACTGGCACTGTTTTGATCATTGCCAGCCAGCTACATAGCCAGGTAATCACCCTGAACAGGTGACACCTGGAGGAAACCCCACAGGCCCGGCCAGAATGGATGTCATTCACAATACTGACAGCCCAGCATACCCCTACGTCAGATTGGAAGACTAGGTTGTCACTCACAATTCTGGCAGCTCAGCATGCCCTAGATCCTATAGGGTGGCTAAGCTGTCACTCAGAGCATCCTTAGGTCACAGTGAGTGGTGGAATTGTGACAGTTATGCTTGTAAATTCATAAATTCACCATAAAAATCAACAAAATAGTCATGCAAACTCGTACCTCTCTTTCCCTTCATTGGCTTCCAATGACACGTGTCTCACCCCTAGTCTCGACTCTAAGATCTCACATCTCCACCTGGACCTGCTCCAGTGAAGTCGGTTTCTGCCACCCAGTGCTGTCATGTTAATTCTGTGTGTGGCGCTAGTGATTTAGGAGACTTTATGCTGCCCAATAGATCTGAGTGATGCAGACTCTGTCCAGCCAGAGATACTGATGTGGCTGGAACCTAACGTGCTGCCAAGTCAAGCAGAATTTGTGAGTGCTATCCAGCAGCTTAGCAGGAGTACTTAAACTCCCAGTTTACTGCTGAGAGTTGACAGCTATGTTTCTACTGACCCTGATTTCTGTTATCTGATCCTGCTTGCTTTGTACTTGTTGCTAACCCTGGACTGACTTCACCTTTCATCCTCTTGAGCCTATCTGTTGTGAACACGTTGGAGGCGACTTCGGAGCTGGGGCTCCCTCGGTGGTTGCTGAGAGTAATGAACCAATTGCTGAATGGCTTTCAGCTGGGTCCGAATGGTCTGATATAAGTGACCTGAACTCCCATCAGCCTTGCCGGTAATCAATTGTTCTTCCAGGTCTTGGTTGGAGCTCAGCTTGCATTCCTGCTTCCATTCAGATAAGTGAATTGCTGTGTTTTTTTTCCTCTGGTTGGATTTTCCTTGCTGGTTTGCTGCCTAGCAGTGGACTTCAGCCTGGTCCCCTTTTGGGACCTGGCGCTGCATTTGTGCTCAGTTTTGTTTGCACTTTTGCTCTGTTCCTGTGTCACTTTTTATTTGCTAAATTGCTGTGTGTTACACCAGAGATCTGATTTAGGTGGTAGAGATCGTGTGATCTCAGGTTTTTTGTTAATCAGAAGTGTTGATATTTTTGTCAGGGTTTTTGTTGGATTGCAGTCAGAATTCTTTGCTATACTTTTCTATCTAGACAGTATTGGGCCCCAGCGTTTGCTCATTCTATTTTCTGTCTGTGTTTGTATTTTCTTCTTGTCTAACCGCCATTACATGTTTGGGGGCTTCCTATTTCTTTGGGGGTTCTGCTACGGGGCAGATAGCTTTCATCTTTCTGTCTTTAGGTGTAGCTATCTCTCCGGCTGTGACGAGGCATCTAGGATCACCGTAGGTACGCTCCACGGCTACTTCTAGTGTGTGCGGTTAGTTTAGGGTTCTGCAACCCAGTAGTTTCCAGCCTCTCTGGTGTATTGCTACTTTGGCTATTTTTGCTATTTCTCCTCAGCTACCGAAACATAACACCTATCCTCCTGGTTCTGACTTAACCTTTGACTACTGATTTTGTCCTGTATCTACCCTCTCTGTTTTTGACCCTTTGACCCAGCTAGTCGATGTTTCTCTGCCAACTTGCTCCACCTGCCAACAGCCACTCCGTGGAAGCAACCCAGGGAGTCATGTTGTAAATCCAGATCCCTGTAAAGAGTTCAAATGGTGAAGATCCGCTAAGGGTGGATTGTGTAAAGGCTATTGGTGGAAGCCAAGTCATTTGTCATTTATCTTATTACTTTCTTTGAGCCTCATTTTCTCCGAGAAGTGACTGCTCTTCTAGAGGCATGTTCTATTTTTCTGTGATTTGGAACTGTTTCTTTTTAGAACAACAACAAATGTGGTAACAGCACAATAAAATCTTTATAAATGCATGTAATATAAATTCTAATGCTGATGAACATGGAAAATATTCATCAGCTGAAATTTCATAATAACAGACAAGTGACATGCAGCATCACTGGGTTTCTAAATTCTCATCCAAGAGTTGTCGGTCGCACAATTGGTC
This sequence comes from Oophaga sylvatica, assembly GCA_033576555.1. NCBI lineage: Eukaryota > Metazoa > Chordata > Amphibia > Anura > Dendrobatidae > Oophaga > Oophaga sylvatica. Next base: position 543,816,449 of record JARQOD010000004.1, on the reverse strand, counting down.
CATCAATGATCGGCCATGGAAGAACAACACCCAGGGTCGGCAGGTGGACTCATAGTATATGATAATGTTTTTTTAAGGTTGTATTAAGTTGACTTTTTAGGGACCACCACTCCCCAGGATCCTGGATTTCTGCTTGCAGGGGGCAGCGTGATCCTACAAGCAGAAGCAGCTTCGTCTTGGCAGCATCAAAGAAGCTCAGTGAGACTGATGCAGTGGACGGATCCAGTAATTCCAACAGCTTCAGGGCAGAGACAGAAAGCTCTACAGCAGGGGTGCACGACCTGCGACCGAGGGCCACATGCGGCCTGTGATGCTATTCTGTATAGCCCCTGACTATCTGGTCATAGAAATAATTGTCTGAGTCCGTTGGCTTCTCACATGTATTTTCCTTGCTAGATAGAAGAGGATTGGAGTAGTGCAGATAGTGGACAGATGAGTACCTATGGTTCACTATGTGCCACTCTCAGGAACCCCCAAATATTAGCAGAATGGGGGTCTGGTGACCCTTCCTTCTGAATGAATAGATGATGTGGCGAGGTGTCCATACATGAATGAGGCTCTCTTTAATGTAAGTTTTATGGGAAGAAATGAAACATATTTTAGTACAGTTAGGGAGCAAACAGGCGAGAAGGCGACTCCTCATTTTCGTGATAGGCGGGAGTCCTGGAACGTGCACATGTCTGACATACAGTCTATGGCATTTATTTATACCGTTTTATAAATGTGTCAGACCATAGTACCACTTTAGGTTTTATTATTCATACAGAACCTAATATTTATGATTTAACTGATGAAAAACTAATCAAAAAAATTGAACATTTTGTCTTTTTATTTACTCAAGGCGACAGGATATTGTGGTCTTTTGTGTACTGTAGACTATCTGCAAATTTCAGAGCCGGATCAGATCTTTCATCAGACAAAACATGTCTTTCTGGAACAAGTCTTCTACTTAATGCAACCAAATCTCGTTGCTGTAATTGCCTGGATCCTGCCAATTATTTAAAAGTTTCTTGGCGTTCCTAATTTTACCCCTACTATTTCCATAAATTGCTATTTGTTTTCACCTAACTAATAATGTTCTAACAAAAAAAAGTACAAATTTAGTAATAAAAGCTCTGACCCTTGAAGAGATTGGAGGCTGTCCACTGTCTCTCTATTTTGACAGCTGTGTGAGACTTTCTGCTTCTGAGCTTGGAAATATCACCTCTGAGTAGTAATGTATGTAGCCAAGCTGGTTGTATTAATGTTTATTGATTAATGAATATTTTGTAAAAGCAGCGGAGAAGGCTAGAAAAAATCAGGTAAAACCTGTCAGGAGAATTTCAACTTTTATCAAGTGAAAATCGAGGCCATCTGAATCCAATGAATACGTTTCTTTTATTACTTGCTAGCAAGGAGACAGGTGCAAAGTCAGCAGGTTGTCTGAAGCTAATACATTGTGATCAAGCTTATATAGGCAATACAAGGTGTGGCTAACGTTATTAATATTTATATACCAGCGGCAGATTGACTTGGTTTCACAGGTGCTTTTTACAGTTTCGGCATACAGTACTTCTTGAAATTTAGCCTTGAGTGTGCTCGTAGGCTACAGAGATAACACCTGTTATTTTAGGTGTTTTCCAGTCACGTTATCAGCTCTATATTTCTATATCTAAAGTTATACAGTATTAATCTCTGTATGAATATATTGATTAATGATATACGATAAATCAGGGCCAGGACAAAGTATTTTGGTTCCATAGGCAGATTAAGTCAATGGTGCCCCCCTCCACTCCAAAGCAAAGGAATGGGTCAGAGACTAAGGCAATATGACCCCTGTTATGAATGTGCTAGAGATGGTTTCTGAGCAGAGGCTCCCTCTGGTGGTTACAGACAGTACTGAACCTTTCAGCGAGGAATGGCAATCTGGATCACGGACTGGTCTGATATAAGGGAGGTTCCCTCCCATGATGGTTGCCGGTGATCAATTGTTCTTGTCTCAATTGTGGTTCCTGGTTCATTTGGAAGTTTGCTGAGTCTTGCCTGCATCTTCTGCTATCAGATAAGATATTTTCTGCTTTTATTTTTGTGCTTGCTATTTGCATTGTTTTCTGCACATTTGTGGAGGACAGCCGGGTCCCCTCCTGGGGCCTGAGCTCCTCACAGTTTGTCTGTAGCCACTGTTATTTGCTCATTTGCTTTTTCCTGCTTTTTCAGCGGCTGCGGCTTGGTTTTGTTCACACTGAGATCTGATTTATTGGGTGGTGAGATCGTGTGATCTCAGTATTTTTGTAATCAGAATTGTTGGATTTTTGTAGGGTTTTCTGGGTTGCAGAAAGTAATCTCTCCTGTCTTTCCTATTTAGTCAGCTTGTGGCCCCAGCGTTTGCTCAATCTGTTTTCTGCCTGCATTTGTGTTTTCATCTTGTCTAACCGCCATTATATGTTTGGGGGCTGCCTATTCCTTTGGGGCTCTACTCCGGGGCAGTTAGCTTTCCTGTTTCTATCTTTAGGTATAGCTAGCTCTCAGGCTGTGACGAGGCATCTAGGATCAACGTAGGAACGCTCCACGGCTACCTCTAGTTGTGTGGTTAGTTCAGGTTTCTGCAACCCATTAGTTACCAACTTTTCAGGTGTTCAGCTGCCCTGCTGTTGTTCCTGTCCTCCTCAGCTACCGTACATAACAGACCCCTAATCCACATCCTCCCTGACCTCCGATGGGTTAGGTGGCAAACTCTGATGACAACTTCCACTAGAATTATTCATTTTTTTTATCGAAAGTAAAAAAAAAGTGGTGTACTTTAGGGATGTGATTTGACAGGGAGTGCAATTTCAAAGTTAGATAAAGAATCCATTTTTTTTGTGTACCATTTACACAATACAGGGGAAAAAATAGCGATATTCATGACTGATGTCCTATATTTTAAATGTAGAACCCAAGGATAGTTATGGAAACTAACAAAGCGTAACTATAATCGGGGTCATCTTGTTTCAGTTAAGGTGTCAAGCATTTGGAAAATATCTTAATGGAAAATAAACATACCCCCATTATAAATAAAGGGATACATCTGATGTTTTTTTGCGTCCGTCATGTAACAAATACAGCTTGCACAAAACTGATGGTGGTTCTGGTCATGTCTTCTGGTTCTGTATTCATCTAGTGATGATGATCCTGGTGATATACTCATCATCAGAACCATCATCAGTACATGAATACAAAGCAAAAATCATCATCAGTACATAATTAGAGCACCAGAGCCATCAATAGTACATGAATATGGCACCAAAAACATCATCAGTAAGTAAATACATCACCAGAACCACCATTAGTACATGAATGTCGCCAGAAACCACCATCAGTACATGAATATGTCACAGAACCACCATGAATGCATGAATATGTCACCATAAAAACCATTAGTACATGAATGCATCACTAGATCCACCATCAGAACATGAATACATCAACAAATCCACCATCATTATATGACTACGTCACCAGAACCACCATCAGTACATGAATACGTCACCAGAACCCCCATCAGTACATGAATACGTCACCAGAACCCCCATCAGTACATGAATACGTCACCAGAACCCCCATCAGTATATGAATACGTCACCAGAACCCCCATCAGTACATGAATACGTCACCAGAACCCCATCAGTGCATGAATACGTCACCAGAACCACCATAAGTTCCCTACAACTTCAAGTTTGTCCTTAACAATGGTAGGGAGATACTTGGAGTAGTTATTAGCAGCCATCTGTCACGCTGTCTCAGGATAGAGGTGGACCGGGGTCTATGCTGACCCTGAGCTGGGGTCCTGTCTAATCCCTCTACCTGGAGGTACTGTTAATGGTACAGAGGTCCAGGCCGCCAGCGTAACCCTGTCTCCTGTAGATCCCTGACCACTGTAATCTAGTCCTGAGAAGGACCCTGATTACCACCACAGGGAATAGGTAGGTAACTGCCTACAAACAGTATAAGACAAACGAGACAGACAAGGGGTAAAACAAAAGACTGCCTTGCATACAAAAACTTCAACTACAGAGGGAACACCAACGGGTAAGGAGATAAACTATAAAGCGAGGAGAGTAGAAAACCACACAGGTACTCTTAGCTTTTAGATCTCTCAATACGATCCGCTCTGCTGGTCTGAGTAAATGCTTTCACCGACACTTCCTCAACAGACTGGCAGATATTTAAAGGAAGCTCATTAGTGCATCATTAACTGCAGCCGGCGAGGCTGGGCCTAGTCTAGCAAAGAGAGAGGAAGAATTAACTCCCTCACTGCCAACAAACACCAAGCACCAACAACTCAGCTGTGAGAAGTCAGGGTGTGAAATCGCGACGATCTTCGTGGCGACACACCCGTGACAGTACCCCTCCTTCTACGAGGGGCCTCCGGACCCTCAGGGCCAGGTTTATCTGGGTGAGTTGTGTGGAAGGCCCGAATTAATCGGTCTGCGTTAATATCCGACGCAGAAACCCATGTCCTCTCCTCAGGACCATAACCCTTCCAATGAACCAAGTACTGAAGGGACCGGCGATTCCGACGTGAATCAATGATTTTCGACACTTGAAACTCCAAGTTACCATTGACCACTACAGGAGGAGGAGGTAAAGGTGATGGTATAACTGGCGCCACATACCTCTTAAGCAACGATTTGTGGAACACATTGTGAATTTTAAACGTAGGAGGGAGGTCAAGACGGAATGCCACCGGATTAATTATAGAACTGATCCTGTATGGCCCGATGAACCTGGGACCCAGTTTCCAGGAGGGAACCTTAAGTTTAATATTTTTGGTAGACAACCATACCAGATCGTTCACACTTAGGTCCGGACCAGACACTCTCCTCCTATCAGCCATACGTTTGTATCGGTTCCCCATAGTACTCAGATTATTCAGCACTCCTCTCCACACTGAAGCAAGTGATGACAAAAATCGTTCCTCCTCAGGAACCCCAGAAGAGCCCCCCCCATTGAAAGTACAAAACTGGGGGTGAAAACCATATGCCCCAAAAAACGGGGACTTACCAGTGGACTCGCTCCGCCTATTGTTAAGAGCGAACTCTGCCAGAGGCAAGAAAGAAGCCCAGTCCTCCTGGTTCTCTGAGACAAAACACCGGATATATGTCTCTAAGCTCTGATTCAGACGCTCTGTCTGACCATTGGTCTGTGGATGAAAAGCTGAAGAAAATGACAACTGCATCCCCCGTCGTGTACAAAATGCCTTCCAGAATTTGGACACAAACTGAGACCCCGATCCGACACGACATCGGAAGGTACCCCGTGAAGTCTCACAATCTCCCCAATGAACACCTGCGCCAGAGTTTTAGCATTAGGAAGAGCAGGAAGAGCAATAAAATGTGCCATCTTGCTGAACCTGTCAACTACAACAAGTATGACTGTTTTACCCGAAGACGGCGGGAGGTCCGTAATGAAGTCCATAGACAGATGGGTCCATGGACGCTCCGGGATTTTCAAAGGTAAGAGGGCCCCAGACGGACGGGTATGTGGGGTCTTAGAGCGCGCACAAACCCCACAGGACGCGACAAAAGTTACCACCTCCTTATTTAAGTTAGGCCACCAAAACCGGCGTGAAAGGAGATCCACAGTTGCTTTACTCCCTGGGTGTCCTGCCAAAGCAGAATTATGGTGTGCCTCAATTACCTTTTGTCTTAACTGATCTGGAACAAACAGTCTCCCTGGAGGTCCTACAGGGGCGTCCCCCTGAGCCTCCAATACCTCCTCCTCAAGCTCAGAGCATACAGCCGACACCACTACCCCCTCCTGAAGGATAGAAACCGGGTCATCCGTCTTCCCGGCCCCAGGGAAACTGCGAGATAAGGCATCTGCCTTTACATTTTTTGACCCAGGACGATATGTGACGACAAAATTAAACCTGGTAAAAAACAACGACCATCTAGCTTGTCTGGGATTCAGACGTTTAGCAGACTCTAAATATAGCAGGTTCTTGTGATCAGTAATGACGGTGACCGGGTGGACTGCCCCCTCCAAAAAATGACGCCACTCCTCAAAAGCCAACTTAATGGCCAAGAGTTCCCTATTGCCGACATCATAATTCCTTTCAGGTGCTGTTTATTCCACTCATGTAAACAGCACCTCATTTTATTCTCCCCCTCTACACAGCTCCTCATGTTATTTCCCCAGCTGCACAGCCCCTCATTTCATTTCTCATTCTCTGCAGATCCCCTCATTTTATTTCCTCTCCTCTGCACAGCCCCTCGTTTTATTCCCCCTCCTCTGCACAGCTCCTCATTTTATTCCTCTTTTGCACAGCCCCTCAGTTTATTCCCCCATCAGCACTGCCATTTAGTTTATTCCCCCATCTGCACAACCATTCAGTGTATTCCCCCATCTGCACAGCCCCTCATTTTATTCCCCCAATCCCCATCAGAATAGCACCTCAGTTTATTCCCTCAATCTGCACAGCTCCTCATTTTATTTCCCCATCTGTACAGCCCCATTTCATTCCTCCTCTGCAGAGCCCATTTTATTTTCCCTCCTCTGTGCAGCCCCTCATTTTATTCCCCCTCCTCTGCACAGCCCCTCATTTTATTTCCCATCTGCACAACCCCTCAGTTTATTCCCTCCATCAACACAGCCATTCAATGTATTCCCCCATCTGCACAGCCCCTCATTTTATTCCCCCATTCCCCATCAGCATAGCCCCTCAGTTTATTCCCCCAATCTGCACAGCTCATTTTATTCCCCCATTAGCACAGCCCCTCCCCTCATTTTATTCTCCTCCATCAGCATAGCCCTTCCTCTCATTTTATTCCCCATTAGCACAGCCCCTCCCCTCATTTTATTCTCCGTCAGCATAGCCCTTTCTCTCATTTTATTTTCCCCATCAGCACAGCCTCTCCCCTCATTTTATCTCCCCCATTTGCACAGCAGTCATTTTATGCCCCCTTGCACAGTAATGTAAGAATTATAAAACAAAAGCTCATGCTCACATAATCCAGGATCCCATCCGCCGTCTCCACTTCTATGAAGTGCAGCAGTAGACACTGGACGGCGCCATCCAACATCTCCTGCGTGTGCCTTCTCCAACAAGGCGTAGGTCATAAGTGACCTGTGTCTTGCTGGAGATCCCAGTGGAGCAGGGAGATGACAGCTCCTCTGTTCCTGTCCCGGGCGGAGCATACAGCAATTGTATTTGAGTTTGACAAACGAGAATAGAATTGAGTGCGGTGAGTGAGCAATGGCAGAGGGAGGAATGAGCAGTATCAGTGACTGACACTGCTCCCCTGTGCCTGTGCACCGGTCTTGACTGTGCTGAATGTCTGCGGCTGCAGAAAGATGCCAGGCGACCGCAGACATTCAGCAATTTTTTTTTCAAAGTGTGCCCCCTTGGGTAAACAGGAGGTGCCTACTCCTTGTCCCAGCCCTACAATAAATGATACACTTATTACAAAAATTTTCATAACAAAACCTGTGAGAGCTTCTTTTCAGTGTTTCTGCTGTGTATGTAGTAAGTGACTTTAGAAGGAAACAACCATGTCCTTATGGATTAACCTTTTAGAAGCAGCTGCATCCTCCTACTTTATCTGGACTGTGTAATACACCGAGCAGGACATAATATTACATGTCTGATTAATAACAAAACTCTGTATGTAGCAAAGAGTGTTGTCTGACATGACAGGTTCCCTTTAACCGTTTATAAAAATTTTCAGTTGTTCTCGAGTTATTAACACTTTTCTTTACAGCTCATTGCCTTGGAGACCGACCACCTCTGTGAGCCAGTAGAACATGTACAAGCGCTTAAAAGCTTTTTTCTATTGAGCGTGTAAGAGGTGCTCTAAAGTTGGCCAGTAGCGCATGAGCGCACTGTTATCTCCTAATTCCGGCCAGCTTCCGCACAGAAGTGCTTATAAACTGGACAGCAGAGGTGGTCGGTCTCCTAGGCAATGAGCTGTAAACAAAAGAAAAGTGTTAATATCTCAAGAACGGCTGAAAATTTTTAATAAGCAGTAAATTGCAAAAGTGCTTGTTTTTACAAGTGCTAATCGGAAATATTCATCTATGAAGATGGGAATAACCGTTTACATTGTTTTGGGTGAACAGATTACAAAATGGATTAGGATTGAAGGTAAATCACCATGGGATGTAAACTGATCACTCCACTGTCTCAAGTGCGAAAACACTAGGTTTTTTTTACTGCACTTTTTCTGCAAAATATGCTGCTGTGATTATTTTCTTTTTTTTTTTTTGCTGTGTTTTCCTTTTCTTCATTTTTTTATGCAGAAATGCTGACAGTGATTGGGAGCGTTCATGAAGTCATACCCTTATGGTTTGAACTGATAAACATAGAAGATTTTCTGTATACAAAAAAAAACTGCAGAAATAAAACTCGCAGTGTTGCCGCCACCTGCAAACATAACTAATATGTCTGTGATGTGTAAGGTTTCTTGATTGATAAAAGACTCTAGTAAATGTTAATCTCATTTTTGTTACTTTTAATTCTTTTCCAGTCCCTACCTTCGTGCTTCTAACCTGATCCCAATCTTTGCAGGGAGATTTAAGAGGAGAAGTCATTCTGACATCTTGGAGGCCCCCTTCATAGGTAAAGAATGATATCTAGTGATTTCTATGTGTATAGCAAAGTTCTCCTTACAGTCTATTGTAAGAGTTATAGTGTGGAACCAACTACCAATAAAAATTGTGGTATTCTCAAACAGATGGCACGCTGACCAGTGAACCACCTTGCATCATGAATATATGGTGGGATCCCAGGGGATGTATGGAGCGGATGTATGGAGCATACTCAGGAGCGGATGTATACAGCGGGCTCAGGAGCGGATGTATGGAGCGGGCTCAGGAGCAGATGTATGGAACAGGCTCATGAACAGATGTATAGAGCATGGTCAGAGGCAGATTTATGGAGCATACTTAGGAGCGGATGTATGGAGGAAACTCAAGAGCGGATGCATGGAGCAGGCTCAGGAGCGGATGTATGGAGCAGGCTTAGGAGCGGATGTATGGAGCGGTTCAGGACCAGATTTATGGAGCAGCCTCAGCGCCGGATGTATGGAGCGGGCAGCGGATGTATGGAGCATGTCCAGGAGCGGATGTATGGAGCATGCTCAGGAGCGGATATATTGAGCAAACTCAGGAACAGATGTATGGAGCTGGTTCAGGAGTGGATGTATTGAGCAGGCACAGGAGCGGGTGTATGGAGCGAACTCAGGAGCCGATGTATGGAGCGAACTCACGAGCGGATGTATGGAGCAAACTCAGGAGTGGATGTATGGAGCAGATGTATGGAACAGGCTCAGGAGCGGATGTATGGTTCGGGCTCAGGAGAGAATGTATAGAGTGGGTCCAGGAGTCGATGCATGGAACTTGCTCAGAAGCAGATGTATGGAGCGGGTTCAGGAGTCAATGTATGGAGCAGGCTAAGGAACAGATGTATAGAGCGGGCTCCGGAGCAGATGTATGGAGCGGGTGCTCAGGAGCGGATATATGGAGTAGGTTCAGGAGCAGATGTATAGAGCAGACTTAGGAGCGATGTATGGAGTTAGCTCAGGAGCGGATGTATTGAGCAGGTCAGAAGTAGATGTATGGAGCAGGTTTAGTAGCGGATGCATGCAGTGGACTCAGGAGATTATGTATGGAGCAGGCTCCGGAGCAGATGAATGGAGCATGCTCAGAAGCGGATGTATGGAGTGGTCTCACGAGCGGATGCTTGGAGCAGCCTCAGGAGCGTATGTATGGAGGAGCGGATGTATGGAGCAGCCTTAGCAGCGGATATATGGAGCGAGCAGTGGATATATCGAGCATTCTCAGTAGCGGATGTATGGAGCATGCTCAGGAGCGGATGTATGGAGCATGCTCAGGAGCGGATGTATGGAGCATGCTCAGAAGCAGATGGATGGAGCGAACTCAAGAGCGGATGTATGGAGCGGTTCAGGAGCGGATGTATGGAGCGGGCACAGGAACGGATGAATAGAGCGGGTTCAGGATCGATGTATGGAGCGTGCTCAGGAGAGGATGTATGGAACAGGTTCAGGAGTCAATATATGGAGGGGGCTCAGGAACAGATATATGGAGCAAGCTCCAGAGTAAATGTATGGAGCAGGCTCAGGAGCGGATATATGGAGCAGGCTTAGGAGCGGATGTATGGAGGAAACTCAAGAGCGGATGCATGGAGCAGGCTCAGGAGCGGATGTATGGAGCAGGCTTAGGAGCGGATGTATGGAGCGGTTCAGGACCAGATTTATGGAGCAGCCTCAGCACCGGATGTATGGAGCGGGCAGCGGATGTATGGAGCATGTCCAGGAACGGATGTATGGAGCTTGCTCAGGAGCGGATATATGGAGCAAACTCAGGAACGGATATATGGAGCAAACTCAGGAACGGATGTATGGAGCTGGTTCAGGAGTGGATGTATGGAGCAGGCACAGGAGCGGGTGTATGGAGCGAACTCAGGAGCCGATGTATGGAGCAAACTCAGGAGTGGATGTATGGAGCAGATGTATGGAACAGGCTCTGGAGCGGATGTATGGTGCGGGCTCAGGAGAGAATGTATAGAGTGGCTCCAGGAGTCGATGCATTGAACTTGCTCAGAAGCAGATGTATGGAGCGGGTTCTGGAGTCAATGTATGGAGCAGGCTAAGGAGCAGATGTATAGAGCGGGCTCCGGAGCAGATGTATGGAGCGGGTGCTCAGGAGCGGATATATGGAGTAGGTTCAGGAGCAGATGTATAGAGCAGACTTAGGAGCGGATGTATGGAGTTAGCTCAAGAGCAGATGTATTGAGCAGGGTCAGAAGTAGATGTATGGAGCAGGTTTAGTAACGGATGCTTGCAGTGGACTCAGGAGATTATGTATGGAGCAGGCTCCGGAGCAGATGAATGGAGCATGCTCAGGAGCGGATGTATGGAGTGGTCTCACGAGCGGATGCTTGGAGCAGCCTCAGGAGCGTATGTATGGAGGAGCGGATGTATGGAGCAGCCTTAGCAGCGGATATATGGAGCGGGCAGTGGATATATCGAGCATTCTCAGTAGCGGATGTATGGAGCATGCTCAGGAGCGGATGTATGGAGCATGCTCAGGAGCGGATGTATGGAGCATGCTCAGAAGCAGATGGATGGAGCGAACTCAAGAGCGGATGTATGGAGTGGGTTCAGGAGCGGATGTATGGAGCGGGCACAGGAACGGATGAATAGAGCGGGTTCAGGATCGATGTATGGAGCGTGCTCAGGAGAGGATGTTTGGAACAGATTCAGGAGTCAATATATGCTCAAAGCAGATGGATGGAGCGAACTCAAGAGCGGATGTATGGAGCGGGCTCAGGAACAGATATATGGAGCAAGCTCCAGAGTAAATGTATGGAGCAGGCTCAGGAGCAGGCGTGTGGAGCAGGCTCAGGAGCGGATATATGGAGCAGGCTTAGGAGCGGATATATGCAGAGGGCTCAGGAGCGGATATCTGATGCTGGGTCAGGAGCGGATGTATGGATCAGGCGTAGGAGCGTATGTATGGGGCAGACTTAGGAGCGGATGTATTGAGCGGGGTCAGAAGTGGATGTATGAAGCAGGTTTAGGAGCGGACACATGCAGCAGTCTCAGGAGTGGATGCATGCAGTGGGTACAGGAGCCGATGTATGGAGCAGGCTCAGGAGAGGATGTATAGCACACGCTCAGCAGCAGATGTATGAAACAGGCTCAGGAGCAGATGTATGGAGTGGGCTCAGGAGCGAATATATAAGCGTACTCAGGAGCGGATGTATGGAGCTGGTTCTGGAGCAGATGTATGGAGTGGGCTCAGGAGCGGATGTATGGAGCGGGTTCATGAGTCGATGTACGGAGTGTGCACAGAAGCGGATGTATGGCGTGTGTTTAGGAGTCAATGTATGGAGTGGGTTCAGGTAAGGAATGTATGTAGTGGGCTAAGGATCGGATGTATGAAGTGGTCTCAAAAGTGGATGTATAGAGCTGGCTCAAGAGTGGATGATGCTGGCCAATGAACGCTTTCCTCACCAGACTAATGAGAGCGCTCACTGGCTGCCGTCTCTGTCCTCTTGCATGACGCGTCCCAATTGTGAGTACTCACCTGTAGTCAGGGGCCCGGCCGCACAGCACCCAGGGGACAACAGTGGGGGAAGAGCAGGACTTACAGTGTGTTTTCTGCTCCCTCCACTGTTCTATACCCAGCAGCATTTCAGAGAAGAGGTCGGGGGGAGAAGGCTTGCTGCATGGGACAGCACGGCAATAGCAGGGGGGTGATATCAGTCCACTCTGCTCTGTGTCCCCATTCCCCACAGTGGGTTCTGCAGCCTTCTCCAGCTGATCTCTGCACTATGTGGTCGACCTCCTCCAAGGCTCATCTGAACACCTGATATCACAGATTAGTATGTGTGTCTATGTATGTGCTTGTATATGTATGTATGTATGTATGTATGTGTGCATCTGTGTATGTACAGTATGTGTGTGTATCTATGTGTATGTTTCTATCTGTGTGTGTATCTGTGTATGTATGTGTGTATGAATGGTATATTTGTATGTCTGTGTATGTATGTATGTACAGTATATGTGTATGTACAGTATGTGTGTGTATGTATATACGGTATATGTATGTCTATCTGTGTGTGTATGTATGGTATATGTATGTGTATCTGTGTGTATGTACGGTGTACGTATGTACGGTAAGTGTGTGTATGTATATATGGTATGTGTGTGTACAGTATATGTACAGCACAGACCAAAAGTTTGGACACACCTCATTTAAAGATTTTTCGGTATTTTCATGACTATGAAAATTGTACATTCACACTGAAGGCATCAAAACTATGAATTATCACATGTGGAATTATATACTTAACAAAAAAGTGTGAAACAACTGAAAATATGTCTTATATTCTAGGTTCTTCAAAGTAGCCACCTTTTGCTTTGATGACTGCTTTGCACACTCTTGGCATTCTCTTGATGAGCTTCAAGAGGTAGTCACCGGAAATGGTCTTCCAACAATCTTGAAGGAGTTCCCAGAGATGCTTAGCACTTGTTGGCCCTTTTGCCTTCACTCTGCGGTCCAGCTCACCCCAAACCATCTTGATTGGGTTCAGGTCTGGTGACTGTGGAGGCCAGGTCATCTGGCGTAGCACCCCATCACTCTCCTTCTTGGTCAAATAGCCCTTACACAGCCTGGAGGTGTGTTTGGAGTCATTGTCCTGTTGAAAAATAAATGATGGTCCAACTAAACGCAAACCGGGTGGAATAGCATGACGCCGCAAGATGCTGTGGTAGCCATGCTGCTTCAGTATGTCTTCAATTTTGATTAAATCCCCAACAGTGTCACTAGCAAAGCACCCCCACACCATCACACCTCCTCCTCCATGCTTCACGGTGGGAACCAGGCATGTAGAGTCCATCCATTCACCTTTTCTGCGTCGCACAAAGACACGGTGGTTGGAACCAAAGATCTCAAATTTGGACTCATCAGACCAAAGCACAGATTTCCACTGGTCTAATGTCCATTCCTTGTGTTCTTTAGCCCAAACAAGTCTCCTCTGCTTGTTGCCTGTCCTTATCAGTGGTTTCCTAGCAGCTATTTTACCATGAAGGCCTGCTGCACAAAGTCTCCTCTTAACAGTTGTTGTAGAGATGTGTCTGCTGCTAGAACTCTGTGTGGCATTGACCTGGTCTCTAATCTGAGCTGCTGTAAACCTGCGATTTCTGAGGCTGGTGACTCGGATAAACTTATCCTCAGAAGTGGAGGTGACTTTTGGTCTTCCTTTCCTGGGCCGGTCCTCTTGTGAGCCAGTTTCTTTGTAGCGCTTGATGGTTTTTGCAACTACACTTGGGGACACTTTCAAAGTTTTCCCAATTTTTTTTACGGACTGACTGACCTTCATTTCTTAAAGTAATGATGGCCACTCGTTTTTCTTTACTTAGCTGCTTTTTTCTTGCCATAACACAAATTCTAACAGTCTATTCAGTAGGACTATCAGCTGTGTATCCACCAGACTTCTGCACAACACAACTGATGGTCCCAACCCCATTTATAAGGCCAGAAATCCCACTTATTAAACCTGACAGGGCACACCTGTGAAGTGAAAACCATTTCCGGTGACTACCTCTTGAAGCTCATCAAGAGAATGTCAAGAGTGTGCAAAGCAGTCATCAAAGCAAAAGGTGGCTACTTTGAAGAACCTAAAATATAAGACATATTTTCAGTTGTTTCACACTTTTTTGTAAAGTGTAATGTATAATTCCACATGTGTTAATTCATAGTTTTGATGCCTTCAGTGTGAATGTACAATTTTCATAGTCATGAAAATACAGAAAAATCTTTAAATGAGAAGGTGTGTCAAAACTTTTGGTCTGTACTGTATGTGTATCTGTGTGTGTATGTACGGTATATGTGTGTATGGTATATGTATGTACAGTGTATGTGTCATCACTGGGAATTTGACCACTGGGCCCCCCAGAGATTCTGAGAGCAGGGGTCTACAGTCTCACCCTGGATGTAGCAGAGTTGTGCATCCTCGGCCTCTGCTCTATTCATTAGCTATAGAGCTGCACTCTGCTATTTCCATCACTTCCATAGACAATGGAGTAGATACACCAGATATATAATGTAATAACCACGAGGAGGCGCTCTGCACACTAAATATATATATATATATATATATATTAAAGGTGTGGGGCGCAAATAGAACTTGTGCTATGGGGCTATGAGTTACTCGGTACCGGGCCGCTTCTTAAATGGAAAGTGTCACAGCGGCGGTGACCCGGTCCGTGCCTGGCGTCCATAAAAGGGAAATATTACAGGGGATAATAGAGTTTGTAATAGTGTTCGTGACGCCACCTGTGGTTTCTGTCAGAGGTGACCACGTGCAGTGCAGATCCTGAGACTGATGGTAATGCAGCAGAGTTGTATAGCACTCCACAGGCAGAGCTTAGTCCCAGGCAGATGTAGGATGTGGATGATGGTATGTGGTAGATTAGCAGTGTTGGATGGATGACGCAGAATGATTAGAGACACAGATGGGTGCAGTTTCCAAAGCTTATCACGTTCTGTTGCACGATGCTGCTTGGTGCCGTGTCCTCAGGTGAGGCTCAGCAAACTCCAGGTAGTTCAGGATACACTTTCCAGACTCCTTTCAATATGTTCCTTTCTCAGTCGTCTCACTGTGCTGACTTTCCACCTTTCCTTCCAGTCCAACACCTCACAATCAGTGTCCCAAGCCAGTAGCCATGGACCTTGGCAGATAACGTCCTCTTTCCATTTACTTGCTCCCTTATGGCTACCTTTTCGGAGAAGATAATTGCGGTTCTGTAGCTGAGGCACCTAGAGATGCCACTGCCTCCGGCTTGCTAGCTAAGTCTTAAAGTTCTCCACTAGGCTAGGGGCCGGTGTCCCTTCTGCGACCTGGTCCCTCCACTATTGGATCGGGTCCCACGGATGGATCCCTCACTATCCATGCCCCTTTCTGTCCTTCCAGAAGCTTCTCTCTCTGTTCTTTCTTATCTGACTTTCTCCGTCTGGGAACAAGCTGCTACCAGCTACAGCTCCCCTCCTATTCTGATCCTACAGACTCCCTTTCCCGCTTTCTAAGCTTCATTGCCCCTCCTTCTTACTTTCTCCACCCACCTCTCAACACTCTTTCCTACACAGCCTGGGATGAGACCATCCTCCCGTAGGGTACGTCCAGGGTGCCCGGCTGCTATAGTATGTGTTAGGTGCAAGTGTTAGAGTCCTGGGTGGTGCTCCCTCCTTACCTGAGAGTGGGGTATCACACCTCTGGATGAGGTGCAATACCTCTGTGGTGACTGAGCCCTCAGGAGCGCCACACTATGTACGCCCCTGCTTGCAGGGCAGTAATAATGAGGGCGATCTGCATTGTTTCTCAGAGCCTGAGGCTCCAGGGGTCCCATTGCCAGATTGCCCTCATCATAAGCAGCGTACCGGGCCGGGAGGGGAGCCCAGACACATTTCTTGCACAGGGGCCCCAAGCTATTAGTGTCCGCCCCTGAAAGGGATATGTCCTGAGAAGCTCACAACTGATTGGATAAGGACAATGTAGAGATACACCCCAACTGCTAATTTATTTATTAACTGTCGGATTAGCAGAGAAATGTACATTCCAGAATTGTTACTTTATGGGGGGACACGATCTGCAAACACAGAAATGTCTCATGGTCTGACCCCCACTTTTACATTTTTTATTGTGTACCGCCATGTGTGTCCTACAATGCCATAGAAGATTTCACAACATTTGATAACATACTGCTCATACTCCCCTCCAAAGCCACAGATGTCAGAGTCACAGTATATAGGAACTATGTGTGCGCTGGCGGTTGGTTGGAGGAAGATGTGGTCTGGTGGGTTTACAGATTCTGTTATCTATCAATCTTGTCTTCCGCTATAAACCCTCTAAAGTGAAACACATGAAAGAGAAGAGGTTGATGAGAGGAGAACGATAGGGAACAACCCTGGTGATTATGTATTAAAACACAAGAACTTAGAAAGATCGGGAAGACGGAGTAATCTGCGGATCTGTCACACAATTTCTAATTAAAGGTAATAATATGCAAATAGGACCTAATTAATAACAAACAAAATTTTATTTCAGTATATTTTTGGCATTTTGAACTTACGGTATGTATCCAAAATCCACTCAGTTGCTCTACATATTGCAGGGGATCGTCTCTCTCAGCTCCTCACAGATGTAATCACAGGAACGCTTTCCATTTAAGTATCACCTGCTTTATTGTAAAAATCGTGCTGCATAAACCAGTGCAAAATTAGATAACAAACATGGCCCTTCTGGCATAACGGGAAAACAAAATAGCATACAGTACAATCTGTGTGGCTGTGGGGATCCCGCTGCTCAGGGATTAAAAAAAAGAAGGTTCAGCTCACTTTAACATGAGCACATCTCTGGAGATCTCATCTCCAGAAACACAGAATACTGAATGTGTCCAAAGGCTCTGTGTCGACCCGCCACCACAATTGTGGGTTACCAGGGCAATGGGGTACTCAGAGCCGAGCCCATGGAAGTCTATGGGGTTTGTCACAGGTAGCGGTGGCTCGGTCTGTGGCCCTGGCGGTCTGGCGTATGTTAGGGATATATTTACAGGGGATAGATTTATATACAGTTCGTGACGCCACCTGTAGTCTTCTGGTAATTAGTACCAGCGCTGCTGTAGATCTCTGAGGGGATGGTGAGGCAGCTAGATGTCGGGTCCCCTACAGGTGGGACTGGTCCCTCAAAGTCTATGAAGTTAGTGAAGTCGGGTGCAGATAAATAACACAGTCTCACACGGTCAGCGTCTTTCCATACCTTTACTTGTAAGATGTTCAGGCAGGTCCCAGGGAGGCTGATCCAAGGAGAGTGTATCTTGAGACAGCAGCTGGACAAGTTAGGGGCCTCCTTTACTTTCACAACACGATGAGTACAACCAGCCTGAAGCGTAGTTCCCTCAATAACTCCAGCTAATCCATAGCTGTACTGCCCAGTCAGTTTTGTGTTAGGGGCCTTCCTGCGAGAGAGCTGAATTCCTATCTTGCTGATCAGGCTCAAAGTCTTCACTCCCCTGACCCCAGTTACGTACTGACTATAAGGGGCTTGTTTGCCGCGACCTAAGGTCCGGTAAATCCCTGGTTTTCTTACCACTATGCTTGAAGCTAATAGTGATCCTTCGGTCCCCAGTGACCGGTTGCAATGTGCAGGACTTCTTCAATCCGTAAGCACTATTCCAATAAACCACTGTGCCTTTCGCCTTGTCCTCGCTGGTAGCATAAGCACTCACACTAGCATAAAGTCGAGTAGTCACTTCTTTCTTTTCCTTCACTTTAAAGTTAGTTACAGATTCTCAGTTATCAATAGGCAGGAGCACGTCTCTGAACCTTACACTGTCCTTTAGACAGGTGACTGAAGTCTTTCTGCACTAAGCTTCTTCTTTCCTTCCAATGTATTCTGATGAGGTACAGCTCTGACTAGGCTGAGGTGAATTAAACCACCTGTACTAGACTCCACTTTCCGAACTGATGATAGAGCAATCTGGACAGCTTCCTCCCTCCAGCTAGGCTCCAGACGTCCTCTCTGTCCGAAGACAGGAACTGAACTCCTAGACTTCTCTCTCAGAAGTCTGGACACTGACTAAATCACTCAACAAACATACACCCTGGCCACTCCCTTAAAGTAAACTACACTACCCCAAGGGTGTGTCTAGTGTATGTTGAGTGAATGGATATTTAGCATTAAACTGCTGTCTCGCCACACACTCTCCAGGGTACTGCGTGTGCCTAACACCAGGGCTACACATTCCCCATGGTAAAAGACAGCACTCCCGGGCTGTAAAATACAAAAGAGACATTTTGTTTATGCATGAAAACATTAAACAATAAACATTGGTCGTCCCATCCGGGAGGTGAGGATATCTTGAACGTTGCGAAACAATAACATTATATATAGAAATACAAAAGTATTAAATAGCATTCAATAAATATACAGTATTCTTGTGAAGGACCCACCAAACCTTCAACGTGGGTCCTGGGTGGGCTGCAGGACATCCAAATGCAGACCTCACTCAGTGCCACACCACACGGGTTTTTGTATTCAGAGGTAGTTGTGCTGGTTTATGTAAAACCAAGATAAGGCACCGAAGCGCAACTATGTACAAATAAGTTCTGGGCTGGCACAGTCCTCAACCTCAAAGTCCATTGTAAAACCAAAGACACAAATATAATATCACATTATTATACTAAAGTGCAAAACTTTTTCTGGTTACCCAGCCGGGCATTCTACGGTTAGAAATATATATAAATGTATTATACTCTTCACTTGTGCAAAATTTTATAAAAACATTTCTGAAACTTTCTACAATATTACTTATGGTAGACCCTATGTGGATCTCACCGATTCTTTTTTACTGTTTAATTACTCATTTTCAAATACACTTTCCACCCCGGGGGCTGGAACAATGCAATGGGCCCTAGATCCCAGGACTAGCAAATCATGCGCTGCGATTAGGGTCTGGGTCGCCACAGTTCTCGTGCGAACCTCTAGGGGCGCAACGGGTACATTCTCCTCACGTGACACCGATTGCGTTTCAATCACAGTTAACGATATGGACCGTGTCATGGATTGCGATTGAGACTGGGTCGCTAGTTGCGATGTAGATTTGACTTTCATTTGCGATGAACTTGCAGGGGGCGATGCTGGGGCACGGCCGGATACTGCTTGAGCTGGAGACGGGGACGCTGCGGTAGTGGTGACGTTACCTGCGTCGGGGACGGGGTCACGGACGATGGTGACGTTAAGGGCATACCATCCCTTCATTCCCCAGTGCCGTGTGTACGTGACAATGTCTCCATTAACTAAGTCCCTCCCGGGATGGCCTTGCGGTAGGTGGGATTCTACGTCACGCCTGCTGACAAAGACCCCTGGGTAGAGGCCCGGTTCACGGACGAAGCCCCAACCCTTCCGGAGCTGGAACTCAGTCACACACCCCTGCCGCCGCGGTTCCCTCAGGGTACCTTTCTCTCTCCGGACACTCTCTTTGTCCGCGATCAGCTCTGCATGTTGTCGCTGAGGTTCCTCTGAGCTTCCCGCTCTTCCTCCTGCTGGCGTTTCTGCTTCTCCTCACGACGCTGCCACTCATGTTCCCACTGGGCGGTATAGGCGACGTCATCCAGGCGCGCCATCTCGTCCCAGTCGACGTCTGGTAACGACGGACAGGACCCCTCCGGTGTCCCTGTCGGGGACCGATCATCTGCTGCAGCCTCCTGGCCGGGCGGGCGTTCCGGAACTGGCGGTACCTCCTCAACCTCCTTCGCCTCCACCGCTTCACCGGTGGGATCAGGATCGGTACTTTCGGGGGCAGCCTCCGGTTGCTCCTTCGCCTTGGGCAGCAGAATCTTCGGTAACTGGAATCGTGGGGGGTCGTTGAGGGGAGAGATCACCGTGTCCCACAGCCTCCGCTGCTCCAGGGTACGCCGGCGTCTCTCGATCTCTTCAAATCCAGGTTGGTACTGGACCATCTTCTTCAGGCGTGCATTTTCTTCTTTTGTTTCTAGCAACGCCTGCTGCAGGTGCAGGATCACGGATAACTCCGGTGCTGGTGGCAGCTTGGCTGGGGCACGGGGCCTGCCTTCCTCCGCTTCCCTGCTCGGCTGCACACGTCCTGCTTCCATGATGTTCCAGAAGATTCTTTTTTCTTCCTCCAGAGACATCCGGTCTCTTCCGTGGAGGTGGGGTTTGCGTCTCCTCCTCCTCGCAGGGAAGGTGAAGAGGAGGCGGACCTCCTTTGCTGTAGGGCAGGATCGCATGTTGTAATAGCACTTTGAGAGGGCCGGCATTTTCTTCGCGCCACTGGGGGGTAGACGCCCACGAAGGTACGCCCACCTTCTTCTCCAGCGCCTGAGGGCGCGAATATGGCGACAAAAATGGCGATTTTGGCGCCAAAAGTGAAAACAGTCCTTTTTCACAAAAACAATTCCTTAGGCACACAGGGCTCGCAATTCTGCGAGTTTCGCATCCTGTTCGTGACGCCAAGTTGTGTCCACCCGCCACCACAATTGTGGGTTACCAGGGCAATGGGGTACTCAGAGCCGAGCCCATGGAAGTCTATGGGGTTTGTCACAGGTAGCGGTGGCTCGGTCTGTGGCCCTGGCGGTCTGGCGTATGTTAGGGATATATTTACAGGGGATAGATTTATATACAGTTCGTGACGCCACCTGTAGTCTTCTGGTAATTAGTACCAGCGCTGCTGTAGATCTCTGAGGGGATGGTGAGGCAGCTAGATGTCGGGTCCCCTACAGGTGGGACTGGTCCCTCAAAGTCTATGAAGTTAGTGAAGTCGGGTGCAGATAAATAACACAGTCTCACACGGTCAGCGTCTTTCCATACCTTTACTTGTAAGATGTTCAGGCAGGTCCCAGGGAGGCTGATCCAAGGAGAGTGTATCTTGAGACAGCAGCTGGACAAGTTAGGGGCCTCCTTTACTTTCACAACACGATGAGTACAACCAGCCTGAAGCGTAGTTCCCTCAATAACTCCAGCTAATCCATAGCTGTACTGCCCAGTCAGTTTTGTGTTAGGGGCCTTCCTGCGAGAGAGCTGAATTCCTATCTTGCTGATCAGGCTCAAAGTCTTCACTCCCCCTGACCCCAGTTACGTACTGACTATAAGGGGCTTGTTTGCCGCGACCTAAGGTCCGGTAAATCCCTGGTTTTCTTACCACTATGCTTGAAGCTAATAGTGATCCTTCGGTCCCCAGTGACCGGTTGCAATGTGCAGGACTTCTTCAATCCGTAAGCACTATTCCAATAAACCACTGTGCCTTTCGCCTTGTCCTCGCTGGTAGCATAAGCACTCACACTAGCATAAAGTCGAGTAGTCACTTCTTTCTTTTCCTTCACTTTAAAGTTAGTTACAGATTCTCAGTTATCAATAGGCAGGAGCACGTCTCTGAACCTTACACTGTCCTTTAGACAGGTGACTGAAGTCTTTCTGCACTAAGCTTCTTCTTTCCTTCCAATGTATTCTGATGAGGTACAGCTCTGACTAGGCTGAGGTGAATTAAACCACCTGTACTAGACTCCACTTTCCGAACTGATGATAGAGCAATCTGGACAGCTTCCTCCCTCCAGCTAGGCTCCAGACGTCCTCTCTGTCCGAAGACAGGAACTGAACTCCTAGACTTCTCTCTCAGAAGTCTGGACACTGACTAAATCACTCAACAAACATACACCCTGGCCACTCCCTTAAAGTAAACTACACTACCCCAAGGGTGTGTCTAGTGTATGTTGAGTGAATGGATATTTAGCATTAAACTGCTGTCTCGCCACACACTCTCCAGGGTACTGCGTGTGCCTAACACCAGGGCTACACAGCTCCACATTTAGCTTCTGGACCACACCCTGGGGTGGAGATATGGTGAACAGCCTCCCACCCTCTTTTCAGCTGTTAACTAAAGTCCAGCCCTTAAAAAGGCAATTAACCCCTCTCAACACTTAGTATGCTGGAACATTTTTCCAGGTTCATATCACTGAGGCTAACATCGAAAGTGACACATATCGCCCCTCCAGTATTTTACCAGTGACCTTCCCACAATATATACTATATGGACAAATATCCATCTAGTATACAGTATGTGGATCAAATGTGGGTCCTCCACCTTACACATCCAGGAGCTTTCATGACTTCTCATTCTACATCCACAGGCATTAGTATGTAGTTGCAGCTTTAACAGCTTCCACTCTTCTGGGAAAGATTTCTACAAGGTTTTGTGGTGTCCATGGGAATTTTTGTCCATTCGTCCAGTAGAGAAATTGATGTTCGAGAGTGGTCTGGTTCACAATCTCCATTATAGTTTATCCTAAAGGTGTTGATGGGGCTGAGGTCCAGACTCATGTTCTTCCACCAAACTCACCCAACCATGTCTATGTGGAATTTGTCCACCGCGCACAATCATGGGCACAAAAATGGACCTTCCCCAAACCGTTCCCACAAAGCTGAGAGCTACAATTGTCCACAATGTCTTGTGCGTAAGTTAAAGATTTCTCGTCACTGGAAGTAAGGGGGTCAAGGCCGGACCCTGAAAAACAAGCTCTGCGGTTATGGAGTCAGTAGAGCGCTGGTGACTTTTCTGCCCTCTGCTCCTCAGTACTCGGCCCCCAGCTCTGTAACGTTACGGAGTCTCCACTCTCTGGCTGAGCTGCTGCGGTTCAATTAACTTCTTAATAATGTCACTCACGGATGATGGGGAAGATTTAGGAGGAAGAAATGTGTCTCGACCCGCCACCACAATTGTGGATTACCAGGGCAATGGGGTACTCAGAGCCGAGCCCATGGAAGTCTATGGGGTTGTCACAGGTAGCGGTGGCTCGGTCTGTGGCCCTGGCGGTCTGGCGTATGTTGGGGGAATATTTACAGGGGATAGATATATTTACAGTTCGTGACGCCACCTGTAGTCTCTGGTAATTTGTACCAGCGCTGCTGTAGATCTCTGAGGGGATGGTGAGGCAGCTAGATGTCGGGTCCCCTACAGGTGGGACTCTTCCCTCAGGTCGATGGTTATGATGGGGTAGTGCAGGAATGCAATCAAATAACACAGTCTCACACATCAGCGTCTTTCCATACCTTTACTTCAAGTTGTTCAGGCGGGTTTCCAGGGAGGCTGATGGGGTTGATGGAGGATGAGCTTTGAGGCAACGGCTAAGCAAGTTAGGGGCCTCCTTTACTTTCAAATGATGATGAGTACAACCAGCATGAAGCGTAGTTCCCTCTATTATCTCCAGCTTTTCCAAAGCTGTGCTGCCCGGTCAGTTTTGTGGTTGGAGCCTTCTTCTGAGAGAGCTGAGTTCCAATTCCTGTCGTGCACTGACTCAAGGTTCTCACTCTCCCTGACCCCAGTTACGTACTGACTCTTCAGGGGCTGCTTTCCGTTACCTAAGGTCCGGTAAGCCTCTGGGTTTCCTACCACCATGCATGAAGCTATGGTGATGCTTCGGTCTCCAGTGACCGGTAACAATGTGCAGGTATTCTATACCTATGGCACTTTTCTGTTCTCTTCCACTATGCCCTTCGATTTGCTCAGACTCTCAACAGATGTCTCAGTCCGTCCTCTAGTGGGGCACAGCTCTGACCAGGCTGAGGTGAACTGGCTCACCTTTACTGGACTCCACTTTCTGAACTGCACAAAGACTGCACTTCCTAACTCTTTCGAGTCACTGACTGAACTGAACTCAGACTACTCAGCACTCCCCTCCACACCCCTGCTGGGTGTGTCCGAAGTGTACGTGATATCATGGAGAGCCCATTAACCGTTACCTCTCCACTCATCCTCCTGGTATTGTGTACCAGGGCTACACAAATGTCATGGACGGACTTGTTACCCCGGTGTCTCCTATTACAGAACCTTGTATCAGTAAGCACCACCGGCCATTCTGTCATGTCATACGTTAGTAAAGGCAGGGGACATGAGTGGCCGGAAGTTATACACTAGGAGGCAATGGGACTGATTGGGAAACCGGAATTCAATGGTTAAAGGGGTTTTCCAAAGAACAAAGTTAATTTTAAAGTTGATGTTAATCAATAGATCTTGGAATAATAATAATTTCCACAACTGGATGTTTTTAACAAAATTGTTCCTGTGCTGAGATAATCTTATAAATGTGCCCCTGCTGTGTACTGTGTAATGACTGTGTCTGACCTTACAGGAACCTGGTCTGATCATACCACATTTTCTCGACAGGTGAAGACGCAAAAGAGAGTATACAGACACAACAGCATGGGATCACAACTGATTCTTTTTGTGAGTTAAAACATTTCCCTGCCTCTTTTTAAAAAATGTTTTACCTCAAAGAAATAATTATTTGAGATCCCGCGCTGTATTGTCTGTCTACATTTTTTCCTTCCTCCCTGCTCAGGAGAAGTGGTATGATCAGGCCATGTTCCTGTACGGTCAGACACAGACATTACACAGTACACAGCAGGGGCACATTTATAAGATTATCTCAGCACAGGAACATTTTTTAAAAACACATCCAATTGTGGAAATTATTATTATTCCGAGATCTATTGATTGAAATGAACTTTGTGCATGGGACAACCCCTTTAACGAGTGTCCTAATACTTTGAACTTGCAAGACTTTTAGGCAGGTGTGGAAAAAAAGCAGCAAAATAGTTATGCTTTTTAGAAAATAGAAGTTTTAATAGTTAATCAATATTTGGTGTAATGGCTCTTGCCAAGTTTGAGAATTAGAGCTTGATAATATTGGCGCATTTTCAGACTGTTTAGTCAAAAGTGGCTAATGCTACTGAGATAGGAGATGACAGTTGGTGCTTGTAAAATTCTACAGAGGGGGAGGAGCTAAAGGCAGACAGACATTCCGCTGCAAGTTCTCCTGAAACCACGGTTACAGTTCTCCATAGAACTTCATGAGCACCAACTGTCATCTCCTATCTCAGTAGTGGGAACATCTGTAATCACTGAAGACAAATGAGAATTTGATTTCTTTTTGTTAACCCTATGTTTCCATCCCATAGTACGACAACCACAAAAAGTCGCCCGTCGGGTTTTCACTAACAGCCGGGAACGTTGGAGACAACAGAACGTAAATGGCGCCTTTGCTGAACTACGGAAACTGATCCCCACCCATCCACCCGACAAAAAGCTGAGCAAGAATGAAATTCTCCGCCTGGCTATGCGATATATTACCTTTCTGGTTGGTCTGCTGGGTGACCAACATAACTCACCTCCTAAAACTTCTCCTTCAAAGAGAAGATACACACAGACTGTCCAAGCTTTGGTCCCAAAGATCAAAGAGAGTCACAGCCCTACCGCTAACCTGCCTGTTCTGGAAGACAGGGAGAAAAACAGACAATTTGAGGGATCGGTGTCTCCAATGTGTGGGAGTTGCGGGGATAGCATAGAGACTGATGAGGAGGAGGAGGGCGACAGGGAAAGTGTCTCCTCCTCAACGAGCACAAAAATCACTATGATCACATCAGAAGTGAAGGAAAGCCGGTGAGGATCGTGGAGGGAAGGAGGCCTGATCTTCCTTCAGAACTTCACTTTCTTGAATGGACGCACTGGATGTCACGTTACAAAACTGTCTTTCATTTTTATATTTAGTGCTCATAGGTCAGTTTACTTTCATTTATGCAAAACTTAGTCCAGATGACATTACCTCCAGAACCTGGCTGGTCACTGTGCATCCAGAACCTGGCTGGTCACTGTGCATCCAGAACCTAGCTGGTCACTGTGCATCCAGAACCTGGCTGGTCACTGTGCATCCAGAACCTGGCTGGTCACAGTGCATCCAGAACCTGGCTGGTCACTGTGCATCCAGAACCTGGCTGGTCACTGTGCATCCAGAACTTAGCTGGTCACTGTGCATCCAGAACCTGGCTGTTCACAGTGCATCCAGAACCTGGCTGGTCACTGTGCATCCAGAACCTGGCTGTTCACAGTGCATCCAGAACCTGGCTGGTCACTGTGCATCCAGAACCTGGCTGGTCACTGTGCATCCAGAACTTAGCTGGTCACTGTGCATCCAGAACCTGGCTGGTCACTGTGCATCCAGAACCTGGCTGGTCACTGTGCATCCAGAACCTGGCTGGTCACTGTGCATCCAGAACTGGCTGGTCACTGTGCATCCAGAACCTGGCTGGTCACTGTGCATCCAGAACCTGGCTGGTCACTATGCATCCAGAACCTGGCTGGTCACTTGCATCCAGAACTGGCTGGTCACTGTGCATCCAGAACCTGGCTGGTCACTATGCATCCAGAACCT
Source organism: Oophaga sylvatica (assembly GCA_033576555.1). Taxonomy (NCBI): domain Eukaryota; kingdom Metazoa; phylum Chordata; class Amphibia; order Anura; family Dendrobatidae; genus Oophaga; species Oophaga sylvatica. The sequence continues at coordinate 543,790,184 of JARQOD010000004.1, read as the reverse complement.
GGCTGGTCACTATGCATCCAGAACCTGGCTGGTCACTGTGCATCCAGAACCTGGCTGGTCACTGTGCATCCAGAACCTGGCTGGTCACTGTGCATCCAGAACCTGGCTGGTCACTGTGCATCCAGAACCTGGCTGGTCACTGTGCGTCACTGACGAGAGCATTTCACTCACTGTCCAAGTAAAGGAAGAAAATATCTATGTTTCTTTGTAATTTAAAGTGGTTTAGACATGATAGTTGATAACTTACTGATCGGTGGGGGTCACAACAGGGCAGCCATTAGATTGTGCGCTCGACCACTGCGCCATCCATTCCCTATGGAGCTGCGGGGCCATATGATTGGCTTTTTCCAGCAACCCCAATATCAAATATCAAAGAGTGGCTCCGAAACATTGACGAGGTGCAAATTTTTCTCGTTCTGGCTTATAAGGAGTAATCAAGCTGCAGCTCATAACTGCAACAGCTCAGTGTCTCACGGTACAATGACTTAAAGGGGTTTTCCAAAGAACAAAATTAATTTTAAAGTACGTTTTAATCAATACATCTGGGAATAATAATAATTTCCACAATTGGATGTGTTTTAAAAAAATGTTTCTGTGCTGAGATAATCGTATAAATGTGTCCCTGGTGTGTACTGTGTAATGTCTGTGTCTGACCGTACAGGAACATGGTCTGATCATACCACATCTCCTGGGCGGGGGGAGCAAAAGAAAGTATACAGACAGTACAGCACGGGATCAGCTGTGAGCATTTCCCTGCTTGTTTTTTTAAAAAAATGTTTTACCTCAAAGAAAGAATTATTTGTGATCCCGCTCTGTAATATCTGCACACTTTTTTGCTCCCCCCTGCCCAGGAGCTGTGGTATGATCAGACCATGTTCCTGTATGGTCAGACACAGCCATTACACAGTACACAGCAGAGACACATGTATAAGATTATCTCGGCACAGGAACATTTTTTTTTAAACACATCCAATTGTGGAAATTATTATTACGCCAAGATTTATTGATTAAAGTCAATTTTGTTCACGGGAAAATCCCTTCAATCTTTCAGGGAAACAGCTGTTTCACTCAGAAGACCACCAATGGTAAAAGCTGTTTCCCTGCTAGATTAAAGGAAATCTGTCGCCAGGTTTTTCTCTACCCCATCTGAAAGGGGCATGATATAAAGGCAGATACCCTGATTCCAGCGATGTTTCACTTTCTTAGCTGCTTCATACAGTTTTGATAAAATCACAGTTTTCCTGCTGTAGATCCAGCAGTTCTCTAAATGCTGAGCCCTGTATAACCCTGCCCACACCACTGATTGGCAGCTTTTGTGTACACTGTGCATAGGCAGAAAGCTGCTAATCAGTGGTGGAGATGTAGTTTTACAGAGATCTTGATTGTGAAGGTCTACTTGGCAGCAGGTTTTACTGGTCCTCTAATGATAATCTCCTGCTGATAAAACTGTGATTTTATAAAAATATTGCCGCAAGAAGCCCTGTAAGTGACACATCGCTGGAATCAAGGTCTCTATCTTTACGTCATTCTGCTCTCAGATTTTAGCTGGTAAAAACCTGGTGATAGATTCTCTTTAAACAAAAAGACTGACGGGACCCAAGTGATTGCGCCGTAAGGCAGTAAAAAGACCGCTGCTGCATCTGGTTGCTGCGGTAAAGAGCAGCAGGATGATCGTTAGGTGTGAACGCAGTCGAATACTGATGCAAAAACTGAACAGAATATACAAGTACCGTCAGAGGCCAAACAAATCATTGCAGCAGCCCAAGAAAAACAGTGGGACAATGCGTAAGAAGGAAGCAGCTTGCAATCTTAGCCTACAATTAGCAGGATCTATGTGCTACAGACCACTGGTGTCACTACGGTATTATTATAGATCCCTGTACAATATAACTACTCATGAGATAGATGGAATATCTGATTCCACTGCATACAGTAATATTTTGGAGAGCACTGTGTAACATATCCATGGCGTCGCGGCCGCCGCACTACAAATCACAGGATTACTGCTCTTGCCGTGCTGCTCTCAATAGATCTGCAGTTTTGTTTTTCTAGAAACACAAATTCAGCAGCTGACGGAGCAGCCTGGGACCTGAGCTATTTAATGACCGGAACAAAAGAATGGACTCTGTTCCACCGAGCGACCTTGTGCAAAACAATGACTGGAATGCCGCGCTCCAGAGAGAACAATGTGGACGCTTTCATGCAATGATGTTGTATATATAGTGCAGCCGACAATCACTGTTTCCCGTGATGCTGCGTGACAAAACAAGACATAGAAAGTTCAAAATTATTCTGCATCGAATTTACAATCTTAATTTCCTTACACACATCAGATTACAGTCAGCCGAGCAATCTGATTGCGGAGGATGATGATCTGATGTGTATGGTGGTGTTCCAAGGGCCGATTCTGCGGAGGATGATGATCTGATGTGTATGGTGGTGTCCCAAGGGCTGATTCTGCGGAGGATGATGATCTGATGAGTATGTTGGTGTTCCAAGGGCCGATTCTGCAGAGGATGATGATCTGATGTGTATGGTGGTGTCCCAAGGGCCAATTCTGCGGAGGATGATGATCTGATGTGTATGGTGGTGTCCCAAGGGCTGATTCTGCGGAGGAGGATGATCTGATGTGTATGGTGGTGTCCCAAGGACCGATTCTAGCCTTTCTACCGTTGCAGCAATCCCAAAAAATTCAGCAATGAATAAACTGAACACATAAATACAGTGGGGAAAAAAGTATTTAGTCAGCCATCAATTGTGCAAGTTCTCCCACTTGAAAAGATGAGAGAGGCCTGTAATTGACATCATAGTGAGACCACAACTATGAGAGTCAAAATGAGAAAACAAATCCAGAAAATCACTTTGTCTGATTTGGCAAGATTTATTTTTCAAATTATGGTGGAAAATAAGTATTTGGTCATTACAAAAGTTCATCTCAATATTTTGTTATATATCCTTTGTTGGCAATGACAGAGGTCAATCGTTTTCTGTAAGTCTTCACAAGGTTGGCACACACTGTTGGTGGTTGGTGACCTTCATATGCTTCTTACGAAGCCACTCTTTCATTGCCCTGGCTGTGTGCTTGGGATCATTATCATGCTGAAAGACCCATCCACGTTTTATCTTCAATGCCCTTGCTGATGGTAGGAGGTTTGCACTCAAAATCTCACGATACATGGCCCCATTCATTCTATCATGTACATGGATCAGTCGTCCTGGTCCCTTTGCAGAGAAACAGCCCCAAAGCATGATGTTGCCACCCCCATGCATTCACAGTAGGTATGGTGTTCTTTGGATGGAACTCAGCATTCTGTCTCCTCCAAACACGACGAGTTTTGTTTCTACCAAACAGTTCTACTTTGGTTTCATCAGACCATATGACATTCTCCCAATACTCTTCTGGATAATCCAAATGCTCTCTAGTAAACTTCAGACGGGCCCGGACATGTACAGGCTTAAGCAGGAGGACAAGTCTGGCATTGCAGGATCTGAGTCCCTGGCGGCGTAGTGTGTTACTGATGGTAGCCTTTGTTATGATGGTCCCAGCTCTATGCAGGTCATTCACTAGGTCCCCCATGTGGTTCTGGGATTTTTGCTCACCATTCTTGTGATCATTTTTACCCCACGGGGTGAAATCTTGGGTGGAGCCCAGATCGAGGTAGATTATCAGTGGTCTTGTATGTCTTCCATTTTCTTATTATTGCTCCCACAGTTGATTTCATCACACCAAGCTGCTTGACTATTGCAGATTCAGTCTTCCCAGCCTGGTGCAGGGCTACAGTTTTGTTTCTGGTGTCCTTCACAGCTCTTTGGTCTTCACCATAGAGGAGTTTGGAGTGTGACTGTTTGAGGTTGTGGACAGGAGTCTTTTATACTGATAACAAGGTCACACAGGAGCCATTACTACAGGTCAATGAGTGGAGGACAGAGGAGCCTCTTACAGAAGGAGTTACAGGTCTGTGAGAGCCAGAAATCTTCCATGTTTTTAGGTGACCAAATACTTATTTTCCACCATAATTTGCCAAATAAATCTTACCAAATCAGAGAAGGTGATTTTCTGGATTTGTTTTCTCATTTTGCCTCTCATAGCTGTGGTCTCACTATGATGTCAATTACAGGCCTCTCTCATCTTTTTAAGTGGGAGAACTTGCACAACCGGTGTCTGACTAAACACTTTTTTCCCCACTGTATACACTCCTCAACATTGAAACTGCAACATCGAGGAGGAAAAGTCAAGGAGATGTGTTACTTATATGGAAATTATGAAAAAACGGAAACAGCATGTTCAAAGAATTCAGTATGAGCTCCGCACGCAGAAATACACACACAGCTGCTATCAATGACATTATTAATAATAGTTATCTAAGGAATGTTATGCACTTGGGTAAATCATCAAGATCCGCTGCTGGCAGCTCCCCTTGCAATTGCTGACCCACAACGTCCTAGTTGTGTTAAAAGTGACCACACAGGCTGCTCTCAATAGCTCAATCAACATGAGATCTGGCCCCAATACAGTAATATTGTCTACTATTCTTACCCACATATAGTAATATCCGCCATTCTGCTCCCCATACAGTAATAATATCTCCCATTCTAAAATAGTTATAATATCCTCAATATAGAAATAATGTCCCACATAAAATATATTATCCCTAATACAGTAATAATGTCACCCATTCTTGCTCTAATATAGTAATAAGGTTTTCCATTCAGTATCATGTTCCCCATACACTATAATGTCTCCCATTCTGGCCCCAATATGGTAATAATGGCCTGTATTCTCACCCAAACACAGTAATCTTGTCCCCATTCTGACCCTATGTAATTATGTCCTCCATCCTGACAATAAGTCCACCTTAACTTGTCCGCAACTTCCACCTGACTCCTAAACCGCCACCAAAGAGGCCATTTGTCACCTTAAATGGACTCGACAGCCATCAACCATGCCTAATAAAGCCATCAACCAGTTCTACATGCCATGGAAAGGCTGTGCATACAAGGAGCAAAAGTCCAGACGTACGACAGATTAATATTATCAATGCAACTCTACCATATTGTGATCGATAATACCGTAACTAAAGCAAAATAACAGTCACTAGATATCCTACAATGAGGATCCCATAATGGGGAATGTGGAAAGTAAACCATAATAAAGGGGGAGCCACAGCCTGAATACCTGTATAATGACATCTACCATGCCTCAAATACTATTATACTGCATGTATCATAGACAGCTCTAATAATTCACCAATTCACAGATTTTGGTTCTAGAAACCACTATTATGTGCAGTAGCTGTGCTGACTCAAGGGCACCGGGAATAGGCATATCGCCCTTCGTGTTGATGCGCTTGATTACTTTACCCTTAGTCGTTCCCACCGACTCAAGGGAACCCAGATTAGGCACATTGCTCTTCGGTTTAATGTACTAGATCACTGCATTGTCCCGACGACAACCTTGAAAGATACAGGAGTTGGTCAATATAAACAGTAAAAATCCAAACCTCCGAATTCTCAAGTTATATGAAAAAAGGGTCCTTGAAGCTACAGATTGTATTGAAAAGCATGCCTACCTCTTTTCTTTCCTTCCAACTGCTGTTTCTAGCTCGGAGGAGCCAATTTATTCTGTAGGCATGCAAAATATGATTGCCATGACCCAGGGACTTTACCCTAACGGGGTCTTATAAGATAAAAATGCTTCTGCTGACCAGGGGGCCATACCGTGATGGTCACTGCTCCACACCAGGGTGCAATACCTGAGGGGTAGCTGAGATGGTTACCCCTCCACAGCAGGGGGCCATACCCGAGATGGTTACCCCTCCACAGCAGGGGGCCATACCCGAGATGGTTACCCCTCCACACCAGGGGGCCATATCTGAGATGGTTACCCCTCCACAGCAGGGGGCCATACCCGAGATGGTTACCTCTCCACACCAGGGGGCCATACCCAAGATGGTTACCCCTCCACACTAGGGGGTCATACTTGAGATCGTTAGCCCTTTACACCAGGAGGGCCATACCCAAGATGGTTACCCCTCCACACCAGGGGGCCATACCCGAGATGGTTACCCCTCCACACTAGGGGGTCATACTTGAGATCGTTAGCCCTTTACACCAGGGGGCCATACCCGAGATGGTTACCCCTCCACACCAGGGGGCCATAACCGAGATGGTTACCCTCCACACCAGGGGGCCATACCCAAGATGGTTACCCCTCCACACCAGGGGGCCATACTCGAGATGTTTACCCCTCCACACCAGGGGGCCATACCCAAGATGGTTACCCCTCCACACCAGGGGGCCATACCCAAGATGGTTACCCCTCCACACCAGGGGGCGATACTCGAGATGGTTACCCCTCCACACCAGGGGGCCATACCCAAGATGGTTACCTCTCCACACCAGGGGGCCATACCCGAGATGGTTACCCCTCCACACCAGGGGGCCATACCCAAGATGGTTACCCCTCCACACCAGGGGGCCATACCCGAGATGGTTACCCCTCCACACCAGGGGGCCATACCGAGATGGTTACCCCTCCACACCAGGGGGCCATACCCGAGATGGTTACCCCTCCACACCAGGGGGCCATACTCGAGATGGTTACCCCTCCACACCAGGGGGCCATACCCGAGATGGTTACCCCTTCATACCAAGGGGCCATACTCGAGATAGTTACATCTCCACACCAGGGGACCATACATGAGATGGTTACCCCTCCACACCAGGGGGCCATCCCCGAGATGTTTACCCCTCCACACCAGGGGGCCATACCCAAGATGGTTACCCCTTCATACCAAGGGGCCATACTCGAGATAGTTACATCTCCACACCAGGGGACCATACATGAGATGGTTACCCCTGCACACCAGGGGGCCATACCCAAGATGGTTACCCCTCCACACCAGGGGGCCATACCCAAGATGGTTACCCCTCCACACCAGGGGGCGATACTCGAGATGGTTACCCCTCCACACCAGGGGGCCATACCCAAGATGGTTACCTCTCCACACCAGGGGGCCATACCCGAGATGGTTACCCCTCCACACCAGGGGGCCATACCCAAGATGGTTACCCCTCCACACCAGGGGGCCATACCCGAGATGGTTACCCCTCCACACCAGGGGGCCATACCCGAGATGGTTACCCCTCCACACCAGGGGGCCATACCCGAGATGTTTACCCCTCCACACCACGGGGCCATACCCAAGATGGTTACCCCTTCATACCAAGGGGCCATACTCGAGATAGTTACATCTCCACACCAAGGGACCATACATGAGATGGTTACCCCTGCACACCAGGGGGCCATACCCAAGATGGTTACCCCTCCAAACCAGAGGGCCATATTATGATGGACATCTCTCCAAACCAGGTGTCCATACCTGAGATGGAGGTAGAAAACAGAAACACTGTCTCTTTAAATCTTCAGTGTGTTTATTATATGGTGCTATAAACCAACCAAAAAGGGAAAGTAAACACAGCCCTTAAAGCAAAAACAAGAAAACAACAAAGAAAACAAAAATGCTGTAACACAGTTCACACGTTTGTGGGTAGCTGCCCACTCTAAAGCAACACAGGTTCAGTCTTTCCTCCTCAGGACACAAACCACTGGAGATCCTGTCTCCAGTTCTGCTGAACCCAGACTGCCTCTAGAGCCCAGCTATTTAAGCCCAAGACCATGTGACTCCTCCCCATGTGACTGATCACATGACTGTGACATCAAACAGGTTCTGTCAGCACACGGCGGTGCCAGCTCTGCAGGTAGAGATAAGGTGGACATCCTCCCACCTACTATATGGATGTCCACATAAAAGCCAGCCCTTTTATGCGACTTAACGTAAACCTCACAACACTTAGTATGCTGGACTAAAATGCTCTGGGTGTCACATCTCTGACGCCAGTAAGTATAATGATACATATCTCCCCTCCAGTACTTTACCAGTGACTTTGTCACAGTGTATTTCCATAATAAACATTCATTATAAAAGCTCTTTAACCCTACAACCATTTTCCAAAAAAACAGCTCCTGAAATGTACAGGATGTGGGATAAGTGAGGATGAAACACCATGAACGTACATGTAAGTTAGAGTTTACAACCAAGGTACACAATAGGTTAATACTGGAAAATCTCCCATCATATGGTTGGATTCAGTCAGTGATGGGCAATGCTGTGATATATGGCGTAACAATAAATGAGAAGAACCCGCCTGCTCCTCTGGATACAGACAGACTCTCTAATTACCATCTGCACATAAATAGTTAGAAATATAATATGTAGGTCTAGTATAAGCCGCATGCTGCTATATATATACAGTACAGACCAAAAGTTTGGACACACCTTCTCATTTAAAGATGTTTCTGTATTTTCATGACTATGAAAATTGTACATTCACACTGAAGGCATCAAAACTATGAATTATCACATGTGGAATTATACATTACACTTTACAAAAAAGTGTGAAACGACTGAAAATATGTCTTATATTCTAGGTTCTTCACAGTAGCCCCCTTTTACTTTGATGACTGCTTTGCACACTCTTGGCATTCTCTTGATGAGCTTCAAGAGGTAGTCACCGGAAATGGTCTTCCAACAATCTTGAAGGAGTTCCCAGAGATGCTTAGCACTTGTTGGCCCTTTTGCCTTCACTCTGCGGTCCAGCAACCCCAAACCATCTCGATTGGGTTCAGGTCTGGTGACTGTGGAGGCCAGGTCATCTGGTGTAGCACCCCATCACTCTCCTTCTTGGTCAAATAGTCCTTATGAGCCGCCCGCCAGGGCCGTGGGGTTACTCGGCACCGAGCCCGTCGACTTCTATGGGGGGGATGTCACGGCAGCACAGCTCGGTCCATGGCCCTGGGCGCTCACCAAAAAGGGGATATTTACAGTGGATTAGTGTTCGTATGATAATTCGTGATGCACCTGTAGTATCTGGTCAGGGTGACCAGCGCTGCTGTGCAGGTCCTCTGGAAGGGATGGTGATGTGCAGCTAGATGATAAGCCTCCTACAGGTGAGGCTGTGTCCTTCCAGGGCAGGTAGATGATGAAGTTGTGCAGGAATAGTGCTTGCGATGTAGCAGAGGGGAGTGTGCGTCGCTGGAATAATTCAGGGAAACAGTTCAAGTGTAGTTTCAGGGTTTTACTCACAGTCTGTCGCATGCCATACAGATGCCAGCCAGGCACTGTGTCCTCCAAGTGAGTGGTCCAGCAACCCTCAGGTAAATTGGTCGCACTTCCAAAGACTCCCTTTCAGTATGTTCCTTTCCGGCCTTTTCTCTCTCAGTGCTAACTCTCCTTACTTCCATGCACCACGCCACCACAGAGCCCTCGGACAAGGGACTATTGGGCCTTTTCAGTTCACAGATCAATCTGGTGTCTGCACGTACTTGACCCCTAGGCTGCCTTCCGGTGAGATTATGGTGGCTAGTGGCAATGGCCCTCGAAGTGACCACTGCCGTCGGTTTTACTAGCAGAGCCTGAAGCTTTCCCGCTAGTCTAGGGACCGTCCCCCGTGTCAGCCTAGTCCTATTCTGGAATGGGCTACGGTGGCCCAAGCCATCTCTGCCCAGGACCCCTTCGCTCAATACAGCAAGGCTCGCTGAGGTGAACTCAGAGGAGCTGCAGGACAGTCCAGTACCCACTCACTGACTGCCCGACTACCAACTGTTCTCTAAAACTACACGCAGCCTAAGTACTGTCTAAGCTCCACCCACCCACTAACTACACCCTTTTCTAACTAGGCTGAGTCAGACCATCCTCCCGAAGGGTCCGTCCGTATGCTCAGCTAGCATGGTGTGTGTGGGATGCAGGTGTGGAGTCTAAGGGGTGCTTCCTCCTTACCTGAGAGTCCGGTGTCACACCTCTGGGTGAGATGCAACATCTCCGTGGCGACTGGACCCTCAGGGCGCCACATTTACACAGCCTGGAGGTGTGTTTGGGGTCATTGTCCTGTTGAAAAATAAATGATGGTCCAACTAAACGCAAACCGGGTGGAATAGCATGCTGCTGCAAGATGCTGTGGTAGCCATGCTGGTTCAGTATGCCTTCAATTTTGAATAAATCCCCAACAGTGTCACCAGCAAAGCACCCTCACACCATCACACCTCCTCCTCCATGCTTCACGGTGGGAACCAGGCATGTAGAGTCCATCCGTTCACCTTTTCTGCGTCGCACAAAGACACGGTGGTTGGAACCAAAGATCTCAAATTTGGACTCATCAGACCAAAGCACAGATTTCCACTGGTCTAATGTCCATTCCTTGTGTTCTTTAGCCCAAACAAGTCTCCTCTGCTTGTTGCCTGTCCTTAGCAGTGGTTTCCTAGCAGCTAAAACTCTGCTAGAACTCTGTGAGGCATTAACCTGGTCTCTAATCTGAGCTGCTGTAAACCTGCGATTTCTGAGGCTGGTGCTGAATTATTAGTGCCCACTCACTGCCCTGCCATGTGCTGAGTTATTAGTGCCCACTCACTACCCACCATGTGCTGAGTTATTAGTGCCCACTCACTACCCACCATGTGCTGAGTTATTAATGCCCACTCACCACTCGCCATGTACTGAGTTATTAATGCCCACTCACTGCCCCACCATGTAATGAGTTATTAGTGCCCCCTCACTGCCCCACCATGTACTGAGTTATTAGTGCCCACTCACTGCCCGCCATGTGCTGAATTATTAGTGCACACTCACTGCCCGTCATATAATGAGTTATTAGTGCCCCCTCACTGCCCCACCATGTGCTGAGTTATTAGTGCCCACTCACTGCCCACCATGTGCTTATTAGTGCACACTCACCGCCATGTGCTGAGTTATTAGGGCCCATTCACTGCCGTTATGTGCTGAGTTATTAGTGCCCATTCACTGCCTGTTATGTGCTGAGTTATTAGTGCCCTCTCGCTGTTCCGCCATGTGCTCAGTTATTAGTACCCACTCACTGACCCGCCACGTGCTGAGTTAATAGTGCCCACTCACTGTCCTGCCATGTGCTGATGTCACAACTCTGTTGTCGGGTATCCTGGGACCAGGGGCTCCTTTCCTGTCCCTAATGCTATGGGCGCCCTAGCTCGCCCTTTCCCGGATTACTTCTGATGATGAAAACGCTGGGGCTGAGTACCTTGCCTTAGCTACTGAATCCGCCCTCAGCCTGTATCCCTCCCCCACCAAGGGAGTAGTAGTGTACCGCAATACTCTAATCAGACTAACAAGGTAATATGAACAGGGATAAAGGAAAATACCAATCAGACAAATATACTCACACAAACAACAGAGGTATACAACAGGGAGTGGAGGACGGGGTCAAACCAAAGAAGGAGAAGGAGGGGAATTAGCACACACCCAAAACCTAGCAACAGTCTCAGATAAATCCACCAAACATCTTCTCAAACAACAACCTCCAACCACCATCTATTAACCATGCTGCAAGAGCTACTATGGCAATTAGTGCTGACAGGGCCAAGATTATATAGGAGATGGGAGTGGCTAACAGTGAACAGCTGAGAGCCTTAATGCAGGAAAGCTTCCAAGAACTCTGCACTGCTAAAATAAATCTGTACCATTGAATATGAAGGTGAAGTGCTTCTAATTAGTGCAGGAGTAGGAGAAATCAGATGATGCAGTCTTCTGTTTCCTCTCTGCCACGCTAAATCCATGTAAGCTGAGTTATTATTGCCCACTCATCGCCCACCATGTGCTGAGTTACTTGTGCCCACTCACTGCTTCACCATGTGTTAAGTTATTAATGCCCACTCACTGCCCGCCATGTGCTCAGTTATTAGTGCCCACTCAGCACCCCGCCATGTGCTCAGTTATTAGTGCCCACTCTCTGCCCGCCATGTGCCGAGTTATTCCACTAATATACACTGTGTTCCAAATTATTATGCAAATAATATTTTCTCAGATTTTCCCAAATTACCTATATGAATTTCAGTCATTGTAATTTTCCAGTCAAATAACTATTAGAGTACAAGTGAAAGGTTTTTGTACAAACTGCCTATGATAACAGTATATTTTTTAAAAAATAAAACACTCAAACTGCACTCAAAATGCATGTTCCAAATTATTATGCACAGCAGAGTTTTCAACCTTTTCATTGTCATAAAGACCAAAAAAATGTTCATTTTTGAAATTATAAGCATTAGCAGGTTATTACAAACTGAAATCAAACAGTTTTCAACTCAAAACTTTATTCTAGATGATGTTACGTTTGCACATAGGACCCCTTGTTCGAAAGGAGCTTCTCAACTCTCTCGTCCATTGAATTTGTCAGGTTTTGGATGGTTTCTGCTTCAATTGTTTTGCATGAGGACAGAATACCCTCCCAGAGCTGTTGCTTAGATGTGAACTGCCTCCCGCCATCATAGACACCCTTTTGATGATGCTCCAGAGGTTCTCAATGGGGTTGAGGTCAGGGGAGCATGGGGGCCACACCATAAGTTTGTCCCCTTTTATGCCCATAGCTGCCAGAGATGCAGATGTGTTATGTGCAGCATGAGACGGTGCATTATCATGCATGAAAATGATCTTGCTGCGGAATGCACGGTTCTTCTTCTTGAACCATGGCAGAAAGTGCTGTTTGAGAAACTCAACATACACTATGGAGTTCATCTTTACCCCTTCAGGGATCCTAAAGGGGCTGACAATCTCTCTCCCCATGATTCCAGCCCAAAACATTGCTCCACCTCCTCCTTGTTGGCGCCGTAGCCGTGTTTGCATATGGTGTCCATCAACCAGCCATCCTCCACTCCATCCATCTGGACCATCGAGCGTTGCACGGCACTTATCGGAGAACAAAACAGTTTTGAAGTCAGTCTTCATGTATTGTTTGGCCCACTGGAGCCGTTTCTGCTTGTGTGCAGTGGATAGAGGAGGTCGACAGGATGTCTTACGCACAGCTGCAAACCTCTGAAGGACCCTGCATCTTGTTGTTCGGGGGACGTTGGAGGCACCAGCAGCTTCAAAAACTTGTCTGCTGCTATGACAAGGCTTTTTTGCCGCTGCTCTTTTAACCTGACGTAATTGCCTGTAGGAAAGAGTCCTCAATTTTCCCTTATCAGCACGCACACGTGTGTACTGTGAATCAGCTACATACTTCTTGATTGTGCCATGATCACGATGAAGTGTCTTGGCAATGTTGATTGTAGTCATGCCTTGACCTAAACACTCCACAATTTGTTGCTTCTCAGCAGCCGACACATCCGTTTTCTTTCCCATTTTGGCAGAAAATGTAGGCTGCTTAATAATGTGGGACAGCCTTCTTAAGTAGTCTTGCCTTTCATTGGACACACCTGCCAAACTAATTAGCACAGGTGTCTGCAATTGCTTACAGTGATATAAAGAGCCCTGACACACATCACCATCAATGAGTTTAACTGACAAACAAAAAAATTCTTACCTTATCACTCCTAAACAATTTTTGCATAATAATTTGGAACACAGTGTATATTATTTTATATATGAGAAAACATATATGATAAGGCTCCAGGTAATCCACTCAGGCCTGTGCTATCCACAATCTTAGGTAATGTAAAATAAGCACTTGGTGGGTATACACCGGTCCTGCAAACTTATGAGGTGGACAATATAAAGAAACAGGATGAATATCTCAGGCAGAACAGCGTATAAAATAAAGGCTGCCATAAATCCAGAGATAAAGCACTTAGCTGGAAGTCGAGTACAGATTATATGTACATCGAGGAGAATAGCCTGTACCATAGGATCTGTATACACAGCACAATCCGTATATAGCAGAGATGGGGGTCACTTACAGATGCCACAGATATAGTGAGGAGTGATAACCTGGATACACAGGATCTGTATGCACAGCATGATCCATATGTAGGAGAGATGAAGGTCACATACAGATTCCACGTATACATAGATTGAGGCGTGATAACCTGGATACACAAGATCTGTATACATAATAAGTATATCACACAGGGATGACGCTTGTACCCAGATCATACATATATAGTGAGAATAACCTGGACACACAGGATCTGTATACACAGCATGATCTGTATATAGCAGAGATGGAGGTCATATACAGATGCCACATATATAGTGAAGAGTGAAAACCTGGATACATAGGATTTGTATACACAGTATGATCCGTGTATAGCAGAGATGGTGGTCACATACAGATGCCATACTGTATATATAGTGAGGAGTGATAACCTGGATACACAGGATTTGTATACATAATAAGTATATCACACTGGGAAAGAGCCTGTATTCAGATCACACATATATAGTGAGATTAGCCCGGCTACACAGTATATGTACACACATCATGATAAGTATGTAGTACAGAGATGAGGTCACATCCAAGCAGGGCTCCCAACCATCCCGGATCCAGCGGGACAGTCCCGACTTTGACACTTCCACCCGCTCTCCCGGCTGGGATTTTAGCTTTCTCACACTGCGAATCAGCCGCCACGCCCACCTGTCATTTCAGAAGGGGCTGTGTACTGATCGCCATACAATTCCCACACAGAAGCCCTCCCTGACTCACGTGACCGGTCACATGACCGTGACATCTTCACAGGTCCTGAAGCTGAAGTCGCTCCTCTCCTGCATTAGCTCGGGTTGTTCATATATGGCTGTTCTGTGTGCACAGGACCTGTGATGAGGCCACAGGTAACAGGAGGGGTTTACGGAGTGGAGTTATGTGTGTACTGAGTGGAGCCATGTGTGCGAGGTATACGGAGCGGAGCCGTGTGTGTACGAGGCATACAAAGTGGAACCGTGTGTGTATGAGGTGTGTGGAGCCGTGCGTGTACGAGGTCGGTGCATGGTGGGGGCATTCATATCTCCCAACCATCCCGGATCCAGCGGGACAGTCCCGATTTTGAGAGTCTGCCCCACAGTCCTGGCCGAGAGCTTACTTTTCCCGCGGACACAGGAGTACACGGCGGAGCCCCAAGGAGCACTTTAAAACTCGCACGTGACGTTCCACCGGAAGTGACGTGCTGGAAGCTGACTGGAAATGAGGTAATTTCAGGAGGAGATTGTGACGGAACCATGGAGGCACTTCAGGGAATGCTTCAGATCCACCACTGTGTCCTCCTCCAACAGTGGGGACAGTGGGATCGCCTTGGAATTGGGGATGTTGGCTATGTGAGCGGATCATGATATGTCCTGCTGCAGGAGGCTCAGGTGGGCATTAAAATGGGAGCCGGGCTGCTATACTGTAGTATCTTTATAGAATCTTTCTTTCTCTCTCTCTCTGTTCTTTCATTCTTTCTTTCCCCTCTTTCTTTCTCTCTCTGTTCTATCTTTGTTTCTCTCTCTGTTCTTTCTTTCTTTCTCTGTACTTTCTTTCTCTCTCTTTTTTTCTCTCTCTGTTCTTTCTTTCTTTCTCTCTCTGTTCGTTCTTTCCACTCTTTCTCTCTCTGTCTCTGTTCTTTCCCCTTTTTCTTTCTTTCTCTCTGTTCTTTCTTTCCCTATTTCTTTCTTTCTCTCTCTCTGTTCTTTCTTTCTCCTCTTTCTTTCTCTCTCTCTGTTCTTTCTTTCACTCTCTGTTATTTTTCTTTCCCCTCTTTCTTTCTATCTGTTCTTCCTTTCTCTCTCTCTGTTCTTTCTTTCTCTCTCTCTGTTCTTTCTTTCCCCTCTTTCTTTCTCTCTCTGTTCTTTCTTTCCCCTCTTTCTTTCTGTCCTTCCTTTCTCTCTCTCTTTCTTTCTCTCTCTGTTCTTTCTTTCCTCTCTTTCTTTCTGTCCTTCCTTTCTCTCTCTCTTTCTTTCTCTCTCTGTTCTTTCTTTCCCCTCTTTCTTTCTCTCTGTTCTTCCTTTCTCTCTCTCTGTTCTTTCTTTCCCATCATTCTTTCTCTCTCTGTTCTTTCTTTTTTCTCTCTCTCTGTGCTTTCTTTCTTTTCCTCAGTACCAGCCACTGTGCCCTTGTGTGGCCCAGCTTCGCAAGGCACACATGTCTCCTGGAAAATGCACAGGAAGGTAACTGTAAAGCTTGATATTCATTCACGCACACTTCTCAGCATTGCCACTAGAGGCAAATCAGACTATTTAGTAGTGTGATGTAGCAAAGTTAGTCAGTCAAGCCTAGGGTGGCTCAGGAGTGAGTCATCCCATCCATCTTCAGATTAGTCTTGGAGGGAGAGGAGAGAAGACTGAACCCACACAGAGCTTGTGTAGCTCATCTGATAAGAAAGTGGAGGCTAGTACGGGTGAAGTGAATCATCTTAGCCTAGTCAGAGCTACCCTTAACCTGCTACTCAGAACAAGCTGCCTGTGTTCCTAAGAAAGTGGAAGGTGACTCTCAGAGTTACAGCATAAATACAGTCTGACGAAGCGTCCTGTGAGCTGCTCTGGACAGAGTTCTATGAAGGAAAGAAGGAAAGGAATTACAGCAGTTATACCAACGAGTCAACTGAGAACAGGTCAGTGAGCACTGAAGGGAAGCTGACCTTGACACCATTGCTACACGTGCTTATGTTAAGGGCGAGAGCAGGGCGAAGGGCGAGTGGAGAAGCAAGAGTGACAAAAGGGACAAATCACCCTCACTCAGTTAACCGGACACCGGGGTCCGAAGCGTTGCTAGTGCTTCACGCCTAGTAATAAGAAAACCGGAGGCCTTTCTGGACTACAAGTCGCAGAAGGTAGCCCTAAGCGCTGATACGTAACCGGAGTCAGGGAGAACGGGGACTTTGAGTCAAGTGCACGACAAAAGTAAGGACTTAGTTCTCTCAACATCTGATAATCAGAGACATAGAAGGCTCCACCACAATGTTGGCCGGGCGCAGTTGCTATTGAAAGAGTTGCACTTGACTTTATGCAAGTTGTACTCACACACATTAAAAGGATAAAGGAGGCCTCTAACCTGCTCAACAGTTTTCCTGAATGTGCATTCTCCAACCTGACCAGCTTCCCGGGACATACCTGCAACATCTACAAGTAAAGGTATGGAAAGAGACTGCATTGTGTGTGACTGAATTCTTATCTGCACCCTGCATCACCACCATAGACTTTGAGGGACCAGTCCCACCTGTGGGGGACCTAACACCTAGCTGCCATAACATCCCCTCAGAGATCTACCCTGCAGCGCTGGTCAATCAGATCAGAAACCACAGGTGGCGTCACGAACTACTATAACTACAATCCCCTGTAAATATTCCCCCATTGCATGACCGCCAGGGCTACGGACCGAGCTCTGCTGCCAGTGACAACTCCCATAGACTTCCATGGGCTCGGTGCCGAGTACCCCATAGCCCTGGTACCACCCTTGTGGTGCGCGTCACCCTCAGTACCAGTCAGTGTGATCAGCAGTGCTAAATGAGTGCGATTGGGGCATGGATATGGGTGTAACTAGTTGTGAAATGGGTGTGGCCAGGGGCATGGCCTAAAATTTGCCATGGTGCAGCCTTTGTCCCTCTTTCCCTTCAAAAGTTGTGAGGTATGTATATATGATAGGACAAGGCGTGGACACATACAGCGTCGGGGGATGGTATGTCTATGATGATGAGAGGCTGCACTTCATGTCAGTGCAGTGTATACTGACTTTGCTGTGTGCTGATTAGTCCCCCCCTTCCCAATTATGGAGTCTGGTGACTTGTACATACCTCCAAACTTTTGTGTTTCGCTGTTATTCACTGAATAATGGTGATAAAAAAAAAGTCAGGTTTACAATTC
The DNA here is from genome assembly GCA_033576555.1 of Oophaga sylvatica. Classification (NCBI taxonomy): domain Eukaryota; kingdom Metazoa; phylum Chordata; class Amphibia; order Anura; family Dendrobatidae; genus Oophaga; species Oophaga sylvatica. The sequence goes on along the minus strand of JARQOD010000004.1, from coordinate 543,772,551 downwards.
ATTTTTCTCTTTTCTAATATGATCTAGCACATCAAAGTAGTAATAAATGGGGTCCCCCAAAGCCCTGCGGTACCTCCGCCATCCCGGACCCTCCTGCTCTGTCCCTGGCCTCCGTGTCATCTTCTTGGAAGTAAATGGTGGGCGCATGCAGGGCTGGGATTCAAATTTTTAACAACAGGTTCTGTGTTTGTGCGTCGGAAAACCACACCATTTTAAGCCACACCCATTTGTAAGCCACACCCATTTTGAAAGCCACACCCATTTACACACACCTTTTCCTCAAACATATACAAGTAGGGGCCAGTCAGTTGAATAAAAATAAATTGGAATGAGATCAGAACAGTGCACAAGCGTCGGGAACCTCCAGATACCGCGAGCGCACGTGTAGTTCACACAGCACCAAGACTGTCGCGGTCACAGCAGGGCTCAGCCCTCACATTGTCCGGTTATTAGTGGCGCTATCATGACGTCGGACAGTACAAGGGGCTGTATGCTGCCTTCAGTGTGCGCCATTAGGGAAGGGGGGTCCTCCATGAACAAACCAGGCGTTATACTGGGGTCGGCTTGGCAAGGGTTAAACGCACCAGTCACAGTTATGCTCCAGATGTCACTGCGTTATACAACACCTACTGCACACACAATTACCGGACCCGCTGGCGAACATGCCCCAGTCCTTCCCTACTCCGTCTCTCACAAAAACCCGCCAAAATAGGTAGCCCAAACATGACTGCTTCACGGGGCGACTGCTCCGAACCTGCCAGTGCTGCTACCAAATGATAACGCGGCCGGAAGCACAGCCATTAGATAACAACTTCACAGCAAGTAAAGGGGCTCGTTATCGAAAGAGAGAAATCGCCACAAGGCCACAACTAATATGGCGCTCGGAGTCGGACAACCAGTGTCACACATTTCTGGAGTGGAGTGTGTGGTGGTGTGGACTGAGGTGGTCTGACCGCGTCTATCTATCATAGATAGACGCCGGTCAGACCACCTCAGTCCACACACACACTCCTCCAGCTCCACTCCAGGCAGCGCTGCCTGCGTGCCGCAGCTCAGCAGCAGCTCACACAGTACTCACCTCACACTCTGGCTCCGCCTCGTGTCTAAAAGAAGATGGCCGCGGCCGCGCCGCTACCCAATCGCCGCACTGCAGAGATCAGTGCGCGGGGGCCTGGGCCTGGCGGTGTTGCGGCGCGTCGGCGTTGCAGCAAAGTAGTGCCGGTTCGACGCTCTGATTCTCCCCGGTTCGGGGGAACCGGCTGCTTTTTGAACAAGCAGTTCCATCGAACAGGGGAGAACTGGCTGAATCCAACCCCTGATTAATATTCAGATAAAAATCCACATTAGTCAATTATATACACAAATGTTACTGAGTCGCACTTAGTACCAGGGCAATGGGGTACTCGGCACCGAGCCCATGAAAGTCTATGGGATTTGTCACTGGCAGCAGGACTCGGTCCGTGGCCCTGGGCGCTCATACAATGGGGGATATTTACAGGGGATTATTAGGATAGGTAGTTCGTGACGCCACCTGTGGTATCTGGTCAATGGTACCAGCGCTGCTATAAGGATCTTCACAGGGGATGTTATGGGGCAGCTGGGTGGTAAGTCTCCCACAGGTGAGACTGGTCCCTGGAAGTCTATGGTGGTGATGCAGGGTGTAGATAAGAATTCAGTCACACACAATGCAGCTTCTTTTTATACCTTTTACTGGTAGATGGTTCAAGCAGGTCCCGGGGAGCTGGTCGGGGTGGAGAGTGCACATTCGGGTAACCGCTGAGCAGGTTAGAGGCCTCCTTAACTTCAAATGTATCTGAGTCCAAACTTGCGTGAAGCGAAGTTAACTCTGTAATCTCCAGCTTTCTCAATAGCTGTACTGCCCGGCCGACGTTGTGGTGGAGCCTTCTATGTCTCTGACTAGCAGATGTTGAGAGAACTAAGTCCTTACTTTTGTCTGGCCTTGACTCAAAGTCCCCGTTCTCCCTGACTCCGGTTACGTATCGACACTTAGGGCTGCTCTCTGCGACCTGTAGTCCAGATGCCTCCGGTTTTCTTGTTACTACGCATGAAGCTCTAGCAACGCTTCGGACCCCGGTGTCCGGCAAATTAGTGCAGGCAATCCAATACCTAAAGCACTTCTCTATCTTCTCCACTGCGCCCTTCGCCCTCCTTCCCGCTTTTAACATAAGCACTTGTAGCTTTCGATGGAAAAGTCAGCTTTCTTCTAGAGCTCACTGAATAGCTCTCAGTATCCTCCAAGTCCAGACTGGACTGACACTGAACTGCCCTGCACTCAGACAGGAAACAGACTGGGGTGACTCACTCTTGAGCCACCTGGAGCTTGACTGAACTCTGGCTGAACTGATCTGTCCGAAGACAGGAAACTATCTGTCTCTGCTACGTGTCACTCCCTCCTATATCTCAGATGGGTGTGTCTGAAAGAGTGAGTGGCAGTGAATGCATATCAAGCGTTGCAATTACCTTCCTGTGCACTCTCCTGGATTTTATGTGTGCCTTACATAGCTGGGCCACACATCCCCCCTTGGTTAAACACAGCACTCCCGGGCTGTAAAAGAGAAAAAGAAAACATTTTTGTTTTGCATTAAACAACAACATTTTAACTCTTCCCATCCGGGAGGTAAGACTTCTTGAACGTTACAATTTGTACAATGAAGAATACAAAAGTATCAAAATATCAAGACATGCTCATAAATACAGGATACTTGTGGAGGACCCGCACCAAAAACCTCCCACGTGGGTCCTGGGTGGGCTGCAGGACTTCTGACTGCAGACCTCACTCTAGGCCCACCATACGGGTTTTTCTTCAGAGGTTGATAGATAGTAGTGGTTTCGTGTAAAACCAAGATAATGCACCGTAGCGCAACTATTTACAAAGCAAGTTCTTGGGCTGGCACAGTCCACAGCCTCTCAGTCCATGAGGGAGAAGACACATAAATTATATATAAATTTCAAGTATTCCTCAATTCTTCAATTTCACTTTACCCAACCGGGGTATTCTATGCATACTTATGCAATCAACATTACATTTATTCTTTAACTTTCTAAACTCTTTACCCAGCCGGGTATTCTATTTAAATATGTAAACATTCTCATACATATCAATAAAAGGCAATAAAGTGCAAATTGGCAAATCTTCTTTTATCAACTTTTTACAATTCTTGGATACGGTAAAACCCCTGTCTGGGTCCTACCGGTCTTCACTTTTCTTGCTAATTTCGATAACGTCTTCCACTCCTGGGGCTGGAACGACGCGATGTTCCTTAGAACGCATTACAAACAAGTCATGGCCTGCTATCAACGTTTGAGTGGCCACAGTTCTCATTCTAGCGGTGGACCCAACGGGTACTTCTTTTCTGTAAGACGCTGATTGCGTCGCTGAGGTAGTCGCAGGTTGTGATGCTGAAATGGTCGCAGGTTGCGATGCAGATAGAACGCACAATGCTGGTGTGATGCAGAGCAGGAAGCAGGTGTGCGCAATGGCTCAGTTGGGGACGCACTAACCTGCTGCTGTCGCTGCTCCATCTCTTCCAGTCGCTCTCCATCACTGATGGCTGAGTTCCCTCCGGTGTCCCTACCGGGGGACTGTGCTCCGCTGTGACCTCCTGGCCTGGCTGGTATACCGGTCCGTCTCCCGCCGCTTCCTCGGTGGAGTCGGGTTCAGCTCCTTCATAGCTGGTCTCCGGTTTCCCTTCAGCCGCTGGCGTTGGTGGCACAGAGGACGCAGGCAACGATTTCGTTCCTGGAGGGGTGAGCACGGCGTCCCACAGCAGCCGCTGTTTCCGGGTACGCCAGCGTTTCTCAATCTCCTTCATTCCTTTGCGGTGGCGGGCCACATCTTCCAGCACCGCATCCACCTTCTCCATGACAAGAGGATCAGGTACAGCGGTGGAGACAGGACCTGTGTCGCTGGCGCTCTGATGTCAGAGCGTTTACTTCCTGTTTCACAGGACCTGCCGCCGCGTCAGAGTTGGGGGCGGGGCCAGGGAACCAGCGCGCTTTTCTTTCAGGTACTCCTCCCTTCTTCACCAGCGCCTGAGGGCGCGAATATTGTGGTAAAGATGGCGGTATTATGGCGCCAAACACAGCAAACAGTCTTTTTCACCAAACAGTCAATATAGGCACACAGGACTCACAATTGCAAGTTTCGCATCCTGTTCGTGACGCCAAAGATGAGTCGCACCACATGTGTGGTGGATACCAGGGCTATGGGGTACTCGGCACCGAGCCCATGAAAGTCTATGGGATTTGTCACTGGCAGCAGGACTCGGTCCGTGGCCCTGGGCACTCATACAATGGGGGGATATTTGCAGGGGATTAATAGGATAGGTAGTTCGTGACGCCACCTGTGGTATCTGGTCAATGGTACCAGCGCTGCTATAAGGATCTTCACAGGGGATGTTATGGGCAGCTGGGTGGTAAGTCTCCCACAGGTGAGACTGGTCCCTGGAAGTCTATGGTGGTGATGCAGGGTGTAGATAAGAATTCAGTCACACACAATGCAGCTTCTTTTCATACCTTTTACTGGTAGATGGTTCAAGCAGGTCCCGGGGAGCTGGTCGGGGTGGAGAGTGCACATTCGGGTAACCGCTGAGCAGGTTAGAGGCCTCCTTAACTTCAAATGTATCTGAGTCCAAACTTGTGTGAAGCGAAGTTAACTCTGTAATCTCCAGCTTTCTCAATAGCTGTACTGTCCGGCCGACGTTGTGGTGGAGCCTTCTATGTCTCTGACTAGCAGATGTTGAGAGAACTAAGTCCTTACTTTTGTCTGGCCTTGACTCAAAGTCCCCGTTCTCCCTGACTCCGGTTACGTATCGACACTTAGGGCTGCTCTCTGCGACCTGTAGTCCAGATGCCTCCGGTTTTCTTGTTACTACGCATGAAGCTCTAGCAACGCTTCGGACCCCGGTGTCCGGCAAATTAGTGCAGGCAATCCAATACCTAAAGCACTTCTCTATCTTCTCCACTGCGCCCTTCGCCCTCCTTCCCGCTTTTAACATAAGCACTTGTAGCTTTCGATGGAAAAGTCAGCTTTCTTCTAGAGCTCACTGAATAGCTCTCAGTATCCTCCAAGTCCAGACTGGACTGACACTGAACTGCCCTGCACTCAGACAGGAAACAGACTGGGGTGACTCACTCTTGAGCCACCTGGAGCTTGACTGAACTCTGGCTGAACTGATCTGTCCGAAGACAGGAAACTATCTGTCTCTGCTACGTGTCACTCCCTCCTATATCTCAGATGGGTGTGTCTGAAAGAGTGAGTGGCAGTGAATGCATATCAAGCGTTGCAATTACCTTCCTGTGCACTCTCCTGGATTTTATGTGTGCCTTACATAGCTGGGCCACACATCCCCCTTGGTTAAACACAGCACTCCCGGGCTGTAAAAGAGAAAAAGAAAACATTTTTGTTTTGCATTAAACAACAACATTTTAACTCTTCCCATCCGGGAGGTAAGACTTCTTGAACGTTACAATTTGTACAATGAAGAATACAAAAGTATCAAAATATCAAGACATGCTCATAAATACAGGATACTTGTGGAGGACCCGCACCAAAAACCTCCCACGTGGGTCCTGGGTGGGCTGCAGGACTTCTGACTGCAGACCTCACTCTAGGCCCACCATACGGGTTTTTCTTCAGAGGTTGATAGATAGTAGTGGTTTCGTGTAAAACCAAGATAATGCACCGTAGCGCAACTATTTACAAAGCAAGTTCTTGGGCTGGCACAGTCCACAGCCTCTCAGTCCATGAGGGAGAAGACACATAAATATATATAAATTTCAAGTATTCCTCAATTCTTCAATTTCACTTTACCCAACCGGGGTATTCTATGCATACTTATGCAATCAACATTACATTTATTCTTTAACTTTCTAAACTCTTTACCCAGCCGGGTATTCTATTTAAATATGTAAACATTCTCATACATATCAATAAAAGGCAATAAAGTGCAAATTGGCAAATCTTCTTTTATCAACTTTTTACAATTCTTGGATACGGTAAACCCCTGTCTGGGTCCTACCGGTCTTCACTCTTCTTGCTAATTTCGATAACGTCTTCCACTCCTGGGGCTGGAACGACGCGATGTTCCTTAGAACGCATTACAAACAAGTCATGGCCTGCTATCAACGTTTGAGTGGCCACAGTTCTCATTCTAGCGGTGGACCCAACGGGTACTTCTTTTCTGTAAGACGCTGATTGCGTCGCTGAGGTAGTCGCAGGTTGTGATGCTGAAATGGTCGCAGGTTGCGATGCAGAATAGAACGCACAATGCTGGTGTGATGCAGAGCAGGAAGCAGGTGTGCGCAATGGCTCAGTTGGGGACGCACTAACCTGCTGTCGCTGCTCCATCTCTTCCCAGTCGCTCTCCATCACTGATGGCTGAGTTCCCTCCGGTGTCCCTACCGGGGACTGTGCTCCGCTGTGACCTCCTGGCCTGGCTGGTATACCGGTCCGTCTCCCGCCGCTTCCTCGGTGGAGTCGGGTTCAGCTCCTTCATAGCTGGTCTCCGGTTTCCCTTCAGCCGCTGGCGTTGGTGGCACAGAGGACGCAGGCAACGATTTCGTTCCTGGAGGGGTGAGCACGGCGTCCCACAGCAGCCGCTGTTTCCGGGTACGCCAGCGTTTCTCAATCTCCTTCATTCCTTTGCGGTGGCGGGCCACATCTTCCAGCACCGCATCCACCTTCTCCATGACATAGAGGATCAGGTACAGCGGTGGAGACAGGACCTGTGTCGCTGGCGCTCTGATGTCAGAGCGTTCACTTCCTGTTTCACAGGACCTGCCGCCGCGTCAGAGTTGGGGGCGGGGCCAGGGAACCAGCGCGCTTTTCTTTCAGGTACTCCTCCCTTCTTCACCAGCGCCTGAGGGCGCGAATATTGTGGTAAAGATGGCGGTATTATGGCGCCAAACACAGCAAACAGTCTTTTTCACCAAACAGTCAATATAGGCACACAGGACTCACAATTGCAAGTTTCGCATCCTGTTCGTGACGCCAAAGATGAGTCGCACCACATGTGTGGTGGATACCAGGGCTATGGGGTACTCGGCACCGAGCCCATGAAAGTCTATGGGATTTGTCACTGGCAGCAGGACTCGGTCCGTGGCCCTGGGCACTCATACAATGGGGGGATATTTACAGGGGATTAATAGGATAGGTAGTTCGTGACGCCACCTGTGGTATCTGGTCAATGGTACCAGCGCTGCTATAAGGATCTTCACAGGGGATGTTATGGGGCAGCTGGGTGGTAAGTCTCCCACAGGTGAGACTGGTCCCTGGAAGTCTATGGTGGTGATGCAGGGTGTAGATAAGAATTCAGTCACACACAATGCAGCTTCTTTTCATACCTTTTACTGGTAGATGGTTCAAGCAGGTCCCGGGGAGCTGGTCGGGGTGGAGAGTGCACATTCGGGTAACCGCTGAGCAGGTTAGAGGCCTCCTTAACTTCAAATGTATCTGAGTCCAAACTTGTGTGAAGCGAAGTTAACTCTGTAATCTCCAGCTTTCTCAATAGCTGTACTGCCCGGCCGACGTTGTGGTGGAGCCTTCTATGTCTCTGACTAGCAGATGTTGAGAGAACTAAGTCCTTACTTTTGTCTGGCCTTGACTCAAAGTCCCCGTTCTCCTGACTCCGGTTACGTATCGACACTTAGGGCTGCTCTCTGCGACCTGTAGTCCAGATGCCTCCGGTTTTCTTGTTACTACGCATGAAGCTCTAGCAACGCTTCGGACCCCGGTGTCCGGCAAATTAGTGCAGGCAATCCAATACCTAAAGCACTTCTCTATCTTCTCCACTGCGCCCTTCGCCCTGCTTCCCGCTCTTAACATAAGCACTTGTAGCTTTCGATGGAAAAGTCAGCTTTCTTCTAGAGCTCACTGAATAGCTCTCAGTATCCTCCAAGTCCAGACTGGACTGACACTGAACTGCCCTGCACTCAAACAGGAAACAGACTGGGGTGACTCACTCTTGAGCCACCTGGAGCTTGACTGAACTCTGGCTGAACTGATCTGTCCGAAGACAGGAAACTATCTGTCTCTGCTACGTGTCACTCCCTCCTATATCTCAGATGGGTGTGTCTGAAAGAGTGAGTGGCAGTGAATGCATATCAAGCGTTGCAATTACCTTCCTGTGCACTCTCCTGGATTTTATGTGTGCCTTACATAGCTGGGCCACACATTACTGTCCTGCCATACCGCATGTACAGGACTGCATAGGTTGTCAGCACGCAATGATACGGAGGAGTGCTGATGTCCCAACTCTAATCTAAACTATTAAAAATAAATATATATTTATGTATTTTTCTTTAAGGAAATGAGTCACATACATCTACATTTTTTTAAACAACCATTAATACCACATACAAGGGACAAATATCATCACACCATGACCAGACCATATATTACCACCACATAGTGACCGAACAATACCACATACAAGGAACAAATACTGCCACACCTTGGCCAGACCACATATTACCACCACATAGAGACTGAATACTACAATACTGATCATTAATTTTAAAAAAACCCACAATACTAAGTGCCATTGTATACAGGAACTCTGTATTTACTGTCAGTGTACAGGTAATACAGTGATCACTGGTGACACTATACACAGGAGCTCTGTATATAGTGTCAGTGTACAGGTAATACAGGGATCACCAGTGTCATTATACACAGGAGCTCTGTATATAGTGTCAGTGTACAGGTAATACAGGGATCACCAGTGACATTATACAGAGGAGCTCTGTTTATAGTGTTAGTGTACAGGTAATACAGGGATCACTAGTGACATTATGCACAGGACTGCTGTATATAGTATACATGTACATGTATAGTGTCAGTGTACAGGTAACACACTCAACAGTGACGTCTCTAGCTGAAGTCCTTCATCTTTGCTTTTCTTTTTCATCCAGCGCAGACCGCCATCACTTCTTCCAGCCAGGACTCGTCTCTGCATAAAATAACACAGTTACCTAGAGCATCACTTCCAGAGCACATTCCCCACTTTTTCCCTTTCTTCTACACTACACATCTGATTACAGATATGCACCCACAATCAATATATAGTTGGTTATTATGCAACCCACCATTCCAAATATAAATTATAATTCACCACCAACTATAAATGCCACTTTCCTCATTTAATATACGGTACAAATTAGCACCTGTACTCTTTCCCTCAAATCATTACCAGGCACTTCATCCTTAACGCCCCCCACTATGTACCTCCCACTCTAACCCCGATTCATTATATTTACATGCCCCTTCTGCTCCAATTCATTGTCATGTCTTTCTCTCCCACCCTCTATTCATTATCAACTGCTCTACCCCACATTCAATACATCATTTACTCCCCCACCCTCAAAATTCATTATTTGTTCTCCCCATAGATCCCCAGCCCCCACCTTCAATTCATCATTTGCAGTCCCCCACTACAATTTGAAGTACCCTTACTTTATCTATTGCAGTCCCCTATTCGCCCCCTCACTTCTGCACTGCCCTATTCATTTGCAGCCCCCTATCCCCCTTCCATTTCATCATGTGCAGTCCCCCCTCAGACACACTTCATCATGTGCAGTCCCCTTCCCCCCACTTTATCATGTGCAGTTCCCCTTACCCCCACATGTGCAGTCACTCTTACCCCATCATGTGCAGTCACCCTTACCCTTCAATTCATCATGTGCAGTTCCCCTTACCAATTCATCATGTGCAGTCCCACTTACCCCCACTTCATCATGTGCAGCCCAACTCCCCCCACTTCATCATGTGCAATCCCCCCAACCCTTCCAGTCATCATGTGCAGCCCCACTCCCCCTTCATCATGTGCTATCCCCCTTACCCCATTATCAAGTGCAGCCCCACTCCATCATGTACAGCCCCACTCCCCCACTTCATCATGTGCAGCCCCACTCCATCATGTGCAGCCCCTGCACCCCCCTTCATCATGTACAGCTGCACTTACCCCCCTTCATCATGTGCAGCCACATTCACCCCCCTCCATCATGTGCAGCTGAGTCGCCCTCCAGAGCAGTGGGAACTCGGATCTGAGCCTATAGACTACTTCGGGGGATGTCACGGCAACACAGCTCAGTCCGTGGCTCTGGGGCTCACCTTTTAATGTGGGATATTTACAGGTGAATTGAATATTGGAATGGGGATTCGTGACGCCACCTGTGGTACCTAGTCAGGGTGACCAGCGCTGCTGTGCAGATCCACTGAAGGGTTAATATTGTGCAGCTAGATGTTAAGCCTTCCACAGGTAAGGCTGAGTTCTTCAGGGCTGATAGATGTGCAGGGGTGCAGGACGGACGGGGACCCGGCAGTTAGGGGTAATAAAGTAGACACACACATAAGTCACTTTGGTACCTTTACTGAAGATGTTGCAGGCACTCCCCGGAGCACTGTAGGGTGAAGGGTGCACATCCAGATTCCTCCACTGAGTAGGTGTGTGGCCTCCTGTTCTCTGCCTTTTTATAATGAAGTCTTGGCCTGCGTGTAGCTGGGCCTAACTTGGTCTCCGTCTTGTACCTGGCTGACCTTGTGATTGGACCTTCTCTCTGAAAGTACAGGGTCTTTTATGGCGGATCCTGCCAAACTCCGTCCTCCTGATCCTGCTACGTATCAGCTCTGTGGTAATCCTGGGACTTGTAGTCCTCCAGGAACTCCGGTGTTCTCCTAATGGGTCGTGGAGATCCCTATAGGCTCGGACCCCGGCGTCTGGTTGTAATGATCGGGATGAGCTAGTTAGGCTCCTCAGTCCCTTCTCTGTTTCCACTCGCCTTCGGCCTACCCGGGCCCTCACACGATCACACACTGGCAGTTGGTGAGCTGCCTCTTCACCGCTCTCTAAGCGTCGGCACGCTTTCTCACTGAGCTGCACTCACTTGTTTCAGCTCTGACTAGGCTGGAGTGGTTTCCGTTCCACTTTTACTAGCCTCCACTCTGTTTGAACTGAACTGCAGGCTGCAGCCTTCCAACTCCTCAGCTATCAACTGAGCTCTCCTCAGAACTAACTCTCTTCTGCACTCTCTGAGGTGACTAAAAACTAAACTCTTCCTGTGTTCACTCTCCTTTATATGTCTAAACATCTCCCTATGGTGGTCTTAGGAATGGGTGAAGGTGTGTGAATGTATATATTGGACCTCTAGTGGTGGTTACCTTCAGTGCACCCTTCTGGGAGATATGGATCCAGTCGCAGCTGGGCTCCACACAGCCCCATTCACCCCCTCCATCATGTGCAGCCCCATTCACCCCCTCCATCATGTACAGCCCCCGCAGCCCCCTCCACATGTACAGCCCTCACAGCCCCTCCATCATGTACAGCCCCGCCACATGTACAACCCCCGCAGCCCCCTCCACCATGTGCAGCCCCACCACATGTACAGCCCCCTCCACCATGTGCAGCCCCCGCAGCCCCCTTCCACATGTACAGCCCCCGCAGCCACCTCCACATGTACAGCCCCTCCACATGTACAGCCCCCGCACACCCTCCTCATGTACAGTCCCCGAAGCCCCCTCCACCATGTGCAGCCCCCTCTACCATGTGTAGCCCGCTCCACATGTACAACCCCTGCAGCCCCCTCCACCATGTGCAGCCCCCTCCACCATGTGCAGTACCCGCAGCCCCCTCCACCATGTACAACCCCCGCAGCCCCTCCATGTGCAGCCCCCGCCACATGTACAGCCCCCTTCACCATGTGCAGTCCCCGTAGCCCCCTCCACCATGTACAGCCCCTGCCACATGTACGACCCCCTCCACCATGGGCAGCCCCGCCACATGTACAGCCCCCACCACATGTACAGCCCCCACAGCTCCCTCCACCATGTGCAGTCCCCGCAGCCCCCTCCACATGCACAGCCCCCGCAGCCCCCTCCACATGTACAGTCACAGCAGCCCTCTCCACCATGTGCAGTCCCCGCAGCCCCCTCCACCATTTGCAGTCCCCGCAGCCCCCTCCACCATGTGCAGTCCCCGCAGCCCCCTCCACATGTACTGCCCCCGCAGACCCCTCCACCATGTGCAGTCCCCACAGCCCCCTCCACCATGTGCAGTCCCGAAGCCCCCTCCACATGTACAACACACACAGCACCCTCCACCATGTGCAGTCCCGCAGCCCCCTCCACATGTACAACCCCCGCAGCCCCCTCCACCATGTGCAGTCCCCGCAGCCCCCTCCACATGTACAACCCCTGCAGCCCCCTCCACATGTACAGCCCCCCCGCAGACCCCTCCACCATGTGCAGGCCCCGCCACATGTACAGCCCCCGCAGTCCCCTCCACCATGTGCAGTCCACCCAGCCCCCTCCACCATGTGCAGTCCCTGCAGCCCCCTCCACATGTACATCCCCCGCAGCCCCCTCCACCATGTGCAGTCCCCGCAGCCCCCTCCACATGTACAGCCCTCGCAGCCTCCTCCACCATGTGCAGTCCCCGCAGCCCCCTCCACCATGTGCAGTCCCCGCAGCCCCCTCCACATGTACAACCCCCGCAGCCCCCTCCACCATGTGCAGTCCCTGCAACATGTACAGCCCACGCAGCCCCCTCCACTTGTACAGCTGTGTCGACCCGCCACCACAATTGTGGATTACCAGGGCAATGGGGTACTCAGAGCCGAGCCCGTAGAAGTCTATAGGATTGTCACAGGTAGCTGTGGCTCGGTCTGTGGCCCGGGCGCTCTGGCGTATGTTGGGGATATATTTACAGGGGATAGATTTATATACAGTTCGTGACGCCACCTGTAGTATTCTGGTAATTAGTACCAGCGCTGCTGTAGATCTCTGAGGGGATGGTGATGCAGCTAGATGTCGGGTCCCCTACAGGTGGGGACTGGTCCCTCAAAGTCTATGGGATTTGTGAAGTCGGGTGCAGATAAAGAACACAGTCTCACACGGTCAGCGTCTTTCCATACCTTTACTTGTAAGATGTTCAGGCAGGTCCCAGGGAGGCTGATCCAAGGAGAGTGTATCTTGAGACAGCAGCTGGACAAGTTAGGGGCCTCCTTTACTTCCAATACAACGAGTACAACCAGCCTGAAGCGTAGTTCCCTCAAAATCTCCAGCTAATCTATAGCTGTACCTGCCCAGTCAGCTTTGTGTTAGGAGCCTTCCTGTGAAGGAGCTGAATTCTTATTTTGTCCTGCAGAGACTCCAAAGTCTTCACTCCCCTGACCCCAGTTACGTACTGACTATAAGGGGCTGTCTGCCGCGACCTAGGGTCCGGTAGATTCCTGGTTTTCTTATCACTCTGCTTGAAACAGTAGTGATCCTTCGGTCCCCAGTGACCGGGAGCAATGTGCAGGACTTCTTCAATCCGTAAGCACTATTCCAATAATACCACTGTGCCTTTCGCCTTGTCCACGCTGGTAACATAAGCACTCAAACTAGCCAAGGGTCGAGTAGTCACTTCTTTCTTTTCCTTTCTACGAAGTTAGTTACAGATGCTCAGTTATCAATAGGCAGGAGCACGTCTCTGAACCTGATACCGTCCTTTAGACAGGATGCTGAAGACTTTCTGCACTAAACTTCTTCTTTCCTTCCAGTGTATGCTGATGAGGTACAGCTCTGACTGGGCTAAGGTGAATGAAACCACCTGTACCAGCCTCCACGATCTGAACTGATGATAGAGCAGGCTGGACTCCTTCCTCCCTCCAGACGTCTTCTCTCTCTGAAGTCTAGACACTGACTCTACACGTCTTCTCTGTCCGAAGACAGGAACTAGACTAAAATCACTCTAACACATACCACTTTGACCACTCCCTCAAGAGCAAACTCCACTACCCTAAGGGTGTGTCTAGTATATGTCGAGTGAATGAATATTTAGCATTAAACTGCTGTCTCGCCACACACTCTCCAGGGTACTGCGTGTGCCTAACACCAGGGCTACACATTCCCCCATGGTAAAAGACAGCACTCCGGGCTGAAAAATACAAAAGAGACATTTTGTTTATGCAATAAACATCAAACAATAACTTCTTCCCATCCGGGAGGTGAGAATATCTTGAACGTTGCAAACTTTATAGAAAAATACAAATATTAAATAGCATTCAATAAATATACAAGATACTTGTGAAGGACCCGCACCAAACCTTCAACGTGGGTCCTGGGTGGGCTGCAGGACGTCCAATTGCAGACCTCACTCAGTGCCACACCACACGGGTTTTGTTTTCAGAGGTAGTTGTAATGGTTTATGTAAAACCAAGAGAAAGCACCGAAGCGCAACTATTTACAAGTAAGTTCTGGGTTGGCACAGTCCTCAACCTCTGAGTCCATTGTAAAACCAAAGACATATTATATCAAATCACATAATACGAAAGTGCAACTTTTTGGTTACTGTTTATCATTTATCATTTATCATTTACCATTTACCCAGCCGGGCATTCTACAGTAGAAATATATATTCACTATATAAATTGTGCAAAACTTTACAAAACATTTCAAACTTTTTACTTTTGGTAGACCCGATATGGATCTCACCAATTCTTCACTATCTTATTCATTTTCTGCAAATACACTTTCCACTACTTTTTCCACCCCGGGGGCTGGAACAACGCGATGCTCGCACAGGACCGTTCCTACTCCTGGGCCCAGTGCCCAGCACCAAGATCATCGACTCCACCATCGGGGTCTGTGTGGCTGGTGTGCACTGGGCTGGTGGGGATGTTGGGGGTTCCAGCAGGGTGTTATCATCGCTGGTTACCTGCAGGGCCGGTTCACTCCGGTCCTCTAGGCCGCAGGGCCCGTCCTCCTCTTGGGACGCTGCTGCAGCATAAGATACTGGGCAAAAAGCAGGCTTTTGTAGTGGCTCAATTGAGATCGCATCAGACTCTTGCGATGTAGATTGGGTCGCCGATTGCGATGCAGAGTAGATCGCCGATTGCGATACGGAGGTGTACGCAGGGGGCGATGCCGATGCACAATGCTGGTGTGATGCAGAGCAGGAAGCAGGTGTGCGCAATGGCTCAGTTGGGGACGCACTAACCTGCTGCTGTTGCTGCTCCATCATTGACGGCTGAGTCCCCGACGGTTGTCCCTACCGGGGATCGATCATCTGCTGCGGCCTCTTGGCCGGGCGGGCGTTCCGGAACTGGCGGTACCTCCTCAACCTCCTTCGCCTCCACCGCTTCATCGGTGGGATCAGGATTGGTACTTTCGGGGGTAGCCTCCGGTTGCTCCTTTGCCTTGGGCAGCAGAATTTTCGGTGACTCGAATCGTGCATTTTCTTCTTTGATTTCCAGCAATGCTTGCTGCAGGTGCAGGACCACGGATAACTCCGATGCTGGTGGCAGCTTGGCTGGGGCACGGGGCCTGCCTTCCTCCGCTTCCCAGCTCGGCTGCACACGTCCTGCTTCCATGATGTTCCAGAAGAATCTTCTTTCTTTCTGCGGAGACATCCGGTCTCTTCCGTGGAGGTGGGATTTGCGTCTCCTCCTCCTCGCAGGGAAGGTGAAGAGGAGGCGGACCTCCTTTGCTGTAGGGCAGGATCGCATATTGTAATAGCACTTTGAGAGGGCAGGCATTTTCTTCGCGCCACAGGGGGGTAGACGCCCACGAAAGTACGCCCACCTTCTTCTCCAGCGCCTGAGGGCGCGAATATGGCGACAAAAATGGCGATTTTGGCGCCAAAAGTGCAAACAGTCCTTTTTCACAAAAACAATTCCTTAGGCACATAGGGCTCGCAATTCTGCGAGTTTCGCATCCTGTTCGTGACGCCAAAGTTTGTGTCGACCCGCCACCACAATTGTGGATTACCAGGGCAATGGGGTACTCAGAGCCGAGCCCGTAGAAGTCTATAGGATTGTCACAGGTAGCTGTGGCTCGGTCTGTGGCCCGGGCGGTCTGGCGTATGTTGGGGATATATTTACAGGGGATAGATTTATATACAGTTCGTGACGCCACCTGTAGTATTCTGGTAATTAGTACCAGCGCTGCTGTAGATCTCTGAGGGGATGGTGATGCAGCTAGATGTCGGGTCCCCTACAGGTGGGACTGGTCCCTCAAAGTCTATGGGATTTGTGAAGTCGGGTGCAGATAAAGAACACAGTCTCACACGGTCAGCGTCTTTCCATACCTTTACTTGTAAGATGTTCAGGCAGGTCCCAGGGAGGCTGATCCAAGGAGAGTGTATCTTGAGACAGCAGCTGGACAAGTTAGGGGCCTCCTTTACTTCCAATACAACGAGTACAACCAGCCTGAAGCGTAGTTCCCTCAAAATCTCCAGCTAATCTATAGCTGTACCTGCCCAGTCAGCTTTGTGTTAGGAGCCTTCCTGTGAAGGAGCTGAATTCTTATTTTGTCCTGCAGAGACTCCAAAGTCTTCACTCCCCCTGACCCCAGTTACGTACTGACTATAAGGGGCTGTCTGCCGCGACCTAGGGTCCGGTAGATTCCTGGTTTTCTTATCACTCTGCTTGAAACAGTAGTGATCCTTCGGTCCCCAGTGACCGGGAGCAATGTGCAGGACTTCTTCAATCCGTAAGCACTATTCCAATAATACCACTGTGCCTTTCGCCTTGTCCACGCTGGTAACATAAGCACTCAAACTAGCCAAGGGTCGAGTAGTCACTTCTTTCTTTTCCTTTCTACGAAGTTAGTTACAGATGCTCAGTTATCAATAGGCAGGAGCACGTCTCTGAACCTGATACCGTCCTTTAGACAGGATGCTGAAGACTTTCTGCACTAAACTTCTTCTTTCCTTCCAGTGTATGCTGATGAGGTACAGCTCTGACTGGGCTAAGGTGAATGAAACCACCTGTACCAGCCTCCACGATCTGAACTGATGATAGAGCAGGCTGGACTCCTTCCTCCCTCCAGACGTCTTCTCTCTCTGAAGTCTAGACACTGACTCTACACGTCTTCTCTGTCCGAAGACAGGAACTAGACTAAAATCACTCTAACACATACCACTTTGACCACTCCCTCAAGAGCAAACTCCACTACCCTAAGGGTGTGTCTAGTATATGTCGAGTGAATGAATATTTAGCATTAAACTGCTGTCTCGCCACACACTCTCCAGGGTACTGCGTGTGCCTAACACCAGGGCTACACACAGCCCCTACAGCCCCTCCACCATGTGAAGTCCCCGCAGCCCTCTCCACATGTACAGCCCCTGCAGCCCTCCACATGTACAGCCCACACAGCCCCCTCCACTTGTACAGCCCCACAGCCCCTCCACCATGTGCAGTCCCCGCAGCCCCTCCACATGTACAACCCCCGCAGCCCCTCCACCATGTGCAGCCCCCGCAGCCCCCCCACCATGTGCAGTCCCTGCCACATGTACAGCCCACGTAGCCCCCTCCACTTCTACAACCCCACAGCCCCCTCCACCATGTGCAGTCCCCGCAGCCCTCTCCATATGTACAGCCCCCTCCACTTGTACAGCCCCCACAGCCCCCTCCACCATGTGCAGTCCCCGCAGCCCTCTCCACATGTACAGCCCCGCAGCCCCCTCCACCATGTGCAGTCCCCGCAGCCCCTCCATATGTACAGCCCCCTCCACCATGTGCAGTCCCCGCAGCCCCTCCATATGTACAGCCCCCTCCACGATGTGCAGTCCTCGCAGCCCCCTCCATATGTACAGCCCCCTCCACCATGAACAGTCCCCGCAGTCCCCTCCATATGTACAGCCCCCTCCACCATGTGCAGTCCCCGCAGCCCCTCCATATGTACAGCCCCCTCCACCATGTGCAGTTCCCGCAGCCCCCTCCATATGTACAGCCCCTCCACGATGTGCAGTCCTCGCAGCCCCCTCCATATGTACAGCCCCCTCCACCATGAACAGTCCCCGCAGTCCCCTCCATATGTACAGCCCCCTCCACCATGTGCAGTCCCCGCAGCCCCCTCCATATGTACAGCCCCCTCCACCATGTGCAGTCCCCGCAGCCCCCTCCATATGTACAGCCCCCTCCACCATGTGCAGTCCCCGCAGCCCCTCAATTCATTTTATAAACAAAAAAAAAATGTTTTCCATACTTACCTCAGACTCATCACAGCCGCTCCCCAGCAGCGCCTCTCCGCTTCCAGCGTCCGGTACATGTCAGGCCTGTGCGATGATGTCATTGTGCAGATCCGACACCTGTAAGTAGAGGGGAGGAAGAAGGAGCTGCGCAGCCGTCAAGGTGACGGCCGTGCACAGCTCCGGTGCCCCGGCTAGAACACTGTGACGCGGTCGGCTGTGTCTGCTGCCGGCTGCGTCACAGTACAGCAGGCACGGCCGCACACAATTTGCTGTGCGGCCGGCCCTGTACAGGTGCTGGGGCAGTGGGGCCAGTACCGGATCGCGGCTCTGAATCTCCCCGGTTCGGGGAACTGGCTGCTTTTTTAACAAGCGGTTCCGTCGAATTGGGGAGAACCGGCTGAATCCCACCCCTGTGTGCATGCTCAATGCGGCCGCCGAGATCTGCCAGCCGGCACCCGGCAACAATAGGAAATTTTTCCTATTGCTTCATTTTGATCACTGTACCTGTGACAGCGATCAGAATAAAAAATATTTAGTCAAGCCTCCCTTTGTCATTTCCTTAGTTACATGAAAACGATAAAATAATTTTTTTTTTTATATTTTTCCATTCTTTGCAGTTACAGTTAGGGTTAGGGCTGTGGTTAGGGTTGGAGTTGGCTTTAGGGTTGTGTTGGTGGTTAGGGATGTGTTAGGGTTGGAGTTAGAATTGGGGGTTTTTCAAAAAAAAAAAAAAAATGATGACGATATGACAGCTAGTGTTGAGACAGACTTGAGATCAAGTGCTCGCTACTCGAGTTTACATTGGGTGCTCTGGTATGCTTCGAGTATCGCAGATCCTTGCATTTTTTTGGGGGGGATGTCTAACAGCCACAAAACATGCGGGGAAAGAGACTTGAGCATGTCACACGAGCACGCGCGATATTTGGTGCGTACCCAAGCGCCCGATGTAAACTGGAGTTGCGAGCACTTGCGCTCAACACTAATGACGACATATTCAATATAACGACAAAATGTTATCAAATTCTGTGTAGTACTTGTGGGTTCAAAATACTCACTATACCCTTGGATAAAATCTTTGACAGGTGTGCTTTCCAAAATAAGGTCACTTGTGAAGGGTTTCCACTGTTTAGGCACATCAGGTGGTCTCCAAACACGACATGGTGCCTGGCATCGATTCCAGCAAATTTTGCGTTCAAAAAGTCAAACGGTGCTCCTTTCATTCTGAGCCCTGCCGTGCGCCCAAATAGTAGTATTCCCCCACATATGGGGTATCGGCATGCTCAGGAGAAATTGCACAACAAATTTTGTGGTCCATTTTCTCCTGTTACCCTTGTGAAAAAAAAAAGTTTGGGTCCAAAGCAAATTTTTTTGTGAAAAAAGTTAAATGTTATTTTTTTTCCTTCCACATTGCTTCAGTTCTCGTGAAGCACCTGAAGGGTCAGTGAACTTTTTGAATGTGGCTTTGGGCACCTTGAGGGGTGCAGTTTTTAGAATGGTGTCACTTTTGAGTATCTTCTGTCATAAAGACCCCTCAAAGTCAGTTCAAATGTGAGGTGGTCCTTAACAAAAATAGTTTTATAAATTTTGTTGGAAAAATAAGAAATCGCTGGTCAACTTTTAACCCTTATAACGTCCGAACAAAATAAAATTAATTGTCCAAAATTGTGCTGATGTAAAGTAGACATGTGGGAAATGTTATTTATTAACTATTTTGTGCGATGTGACTCTCTGATTTAAAGGCATTCAAAATTTGAAAATTGCAAATTGCTTCAATTTTTTGCCAAATTTCCATTTTTGTCACAAATAAACACAACTCATATCAAAGAAATTTTTCCATTCTCATGAAGTCCAATATGTCACAAAAAACAATCTCAGAATCAGTGGGATCCATTGAAGCATTCCAGAGTTATTACCTCATAAAGTGACAGTGGTCAGAATTGTAAAAATTGGCCCGGTCATTAACGTGCAATACACCTTGCGGGGTGAGGTCGGTTAATAAACCGAGCCAAAGATAATGTTTTTGTTTTGACCAGCCAACAACTTTTATTAAATAGGAGTGGCTGAACATGGGGGATATGAAATGGTAGGAAGAGGAGGAAGAGGGTACAATGTCCATCTGACAGTTATCATGCTGAACGTCAAAGGATGGTAGAGTTAATTTTTGCGGAAGTTTTCCACTACTATAATAATTATGAGTGTCACATAGGTCATCAATATCAGATCATTGAGGGTCTGGCAGACAGCACCTCCAGGGCACAGAGCAGGGACCACAGCTCTGTACTCTCTGTGGTAACCGTTCTTGGGTACAGCAGCTTAGCTGTTATCAAAGTAGTGGAAAATCCCTTTAGGGTGAATTCCCTCACCACAAATTTTACTGCAGAAATTTCTGTGACTGAAAATCGATTCCATTCATCTGAAAGCGGTTGTGTCAGCTCAATCGGACAGTGTCAGAACTTTCTGTACAAAATCTGTAGAAAATATGCAATTTCGTTTACAAAAAATGTCTCTTCAATTTGAATGGGGCTTGCAAGAATCCATCCAACCCGGCTGAGAAGAATTTCTGCAACATATCCACCATTTGTGAATATGCCCAAAGACTGCTTGTCCTGCCCTTTATGTGGCGATAGTGCTAATCTGAGGATGGAATGGTGTTAACATCTAGTAAGATGACATAATATAAGAAGTTTATCCAAGTCAGCAGCTAATTGCCAATATCGTGCAAGCAGAAATGTGAGCGTAGTTGTGTCCAGCTCTTGTCTGAGAAGTAGAAGAATGTCCGGTTATTTGCTCTACAGCCTGTGGAAGACCTGCCAAGAAGTTCAGTCTATCAATGTTCAGATCAGTCCTACTTACATCACAAGCAAATTACGCTAATAAAATGGTGCTGGAGAATTTTCCATAATGAAAATCCTCAATAGTGAGTTCTCCTTCAATGGAAGTCTTCAAACAGAGGGCCGGACAGACATCTGTCTGAGATGGTTTAGTGAATCCTGCATTGGATACCATGACCCTGGAGGTCCCTAAACAAGAAAGCGAGCAGCATCCATCCAGGTGAAAAAGTATAAATTCTTTATTCTGCCATAAAAGGTAACGACGTTTCGGCCATATTGTGGCCTTTTTCAAGTACTTAAAAAAGGCCACAATATGGCCGAAACGTCATTACCTTTTATGGCAGAATAAAGAATTTATACGTTTTCACCTGGATGGATGCTGCTCGCTTTCTTGTTTATGGACTTTGGGGTTCATTGGGATCCATGGACCGGAGCGTGCATCCCTGACTCCCTGTGTGCTGTCTACTAATTTTTCATTGGACCCTGGAGGTCCCTTCCAACTCTAACATTCTAGGATTCTAATAATGTAACTAACCTAACATCTAAATTTAATATCTATACTATAAATTAATCAGTAGCTATAAAAAAAACCCAGAGTAGACATAATAAACACTGTACTCAGTGTCCAGGAGAGTGAGTCATTACAGAAAATGTGCATCTGTTGTTAGTCTTTGCATGTTCTCTCCGTAGTAAATTGCAGAAGTTTGTGGTTAAGACGTTTGCATTTCACAAGAGAGGAAGAAAACTGATGTAACTGGAACACAACAAAGGGACGGCGACTGTACAGACGGCAGATCAGTGTTATCATACAGTCATTTGGTGACCTGATCGATATAAAGCAGCAGAGACAGACAGTGACCCTGTCCAGGACCCCCGACCCCATCATGTCCCACCCGCGTATACAAACCCATGCACATATTAATATATTACTGTACACAGGACGTAAATAACGCATGCACACATATAAAAGCGCCTGCCTATCAGAAAGTTTTGTGAGGCGCTTGTACAGATGGCAAGAAGAATTGTGTTTTCGCTACAGCTGTAGGAGACGTGGACCTCACATCCAAAACGTATCCTTTGACAGACGTCTTCAGGAGTAGTTTATAACAAGTCTGTAAGGGCCGTTTCATACAGCATTTTTGACCACGCTCATTGGTCCCGTCGCGGCTTGTGTCCGGACCCCGCCTGCAAGAGGGGATTCGGACGTATGCGTCGATGGAGCCATAGACTAGAATGATGCTGACAGAGCCAACGTGTGCTCTGATGTGCATCATTTTCGGATGTATAAACCTATTAGAGGTGGACACCCAGATGCAGTCTACTTCCCTTCAAGGCTAGGCGATTTTCTGTCTTTGTACATTAATTTTATCTCTCCTCCTAGAACCATATCATTTACATTTTTCCTGGACCATGTGCTTTAAATGCTGTCGACAGAGGTTGATCGTGGCATTTATGAAGTTGATAGCAGCGACCATGGCTTAGTATAACTCCGATAGCTGATGTTACAGGTAGATTCCAACATTTGCCAGGTATGGTGCTGGCTCAGCTCCATATGTAGATACCCAACATTGGACGAACCAGTAGGTCCAAGGTCAGTAAGGGTTAATGTACAGGTTTCACACACAATAAAGTGTCATTTGGTACTTTTCTTCAACTGACATTTTGACATAAGGGACTGAGAAATCTAAGAACCAATCCACAATTAAATATGAAGGTAAACTAATCAAATTTGCAGACAATGCAAAGCTAGGAGGGATAGCTAACACTAGAGAAGACAGAGAAAGGATTCAGAAGGATCTACATGAGCTTTAACAATGGGCAGCGACTAATAAAATGGTGTTTAACTGAGAAATGCAATATTCAACATCTGGGCAAGAAAAACAAAAATTACATCTGAAGAATGGGAGGAATAGAACTAAGCAGCAGCACGTGTGAAAAAGACTAATAGATCACAGACTGCACATGAGTCAACAGTGTGATGCAGCAGCAAAAAGGCAAATATAGTTCTTGGATGTATGAAGAGAAGCATAAAGTCTAGATCACATGAAGTAATTATCCCCCTCTACTCCTCTTTGGTCAGGCCTCATCTGTGTCCAGTTCTGGGCTCCACATTTTAAAAAAGACATAAAAAAACTGGAACAAGTTCAGAGAAGAGCGACCAGGATGGTGAATGGACTGCAAAGTGGAATGGTTAAAGGATCTGGAATGTTTAGCTTGCAAAAAAGAAGGCTGAGAGGAGACTTAATATCAGTCTACAAATTCTGAAGGGCTGTCACAGTGTAGAGGAATCATCATTATTCTCATTTGCACATGGAAACACGAGAAGCAATGGGATGGAACTGTAAGGGAGTAGATACAGATTAGATATTAGAAAAAACTTTTTCACAGTGAGGGTGATCAATGAGTGGAACAGGCTGCCATAAGAAGTGGTGAGTTCCCCTTCAATGGAAGTCTTCAAACACAAGCTGGACAGACATATGTCTGAGATGGTTTAGTGACTCCTGCATCGAGCAGGGAGTTGGACACAATGACCCTGGAGGTCCCTTCTGACTCTAACAGTCTATGATTCTGTAATATCTAAAATAATTAAAACAAATTAAAGCATAAAGAAGAGTCTGCCCTATCCATTTGTATGAGATCTGTGGAGCTCTGCGAGGTGTGATGTTATTGTAAGGCACTATACAGTAATATTAATAGTGCGTGTGGCGCCATCTTCAGTTTCATGTACTTAATGACTATTGGATTCAATAACATACTGTAGCTGTAATGACTTTTATGTCATGTTGGTAAATGAGGATTTAGGAAACTCAGAGCCTTATACAATGCTTTTATTTTTCTAGGCTTGTTGTTTCTAATGTTTCCTATTCATTATAGAAAAGTAATCTTTATGGGCCCGATTCATCAAGTTGTTAACGTTGGTCTTGATGAAGGGTCGTACTGGAGTCAGACGTTCATGATTTTCAAACGGGCGCACGCCACTTCATAAGTCTGGAGCATCTGAAGAATGGCAAGCGCCTGCATGCACTACTCCAGTCAGATACTGGAATGAGATTTCTGGCATACGGAACGCCGCTGTTCATCATAAATTCGGCAGGCCTTGGTGTCACGCCCCGCTGCGCCCATTTCGATAAAGCTGACAAAAACTGGCATGAAGACGCTAACAGTCACAAAGTTTGACACAACTCCGAGTTGCCAGGGGCGTAAAGAAAAATAATTACTGCTGTGCACAAGTCCATGTTCTTACACGGACTGTGTGCCATCTGTGTAATGTCCGTGTTTAACATTGGCAATATAACCCTCGCAAGGTCCCCATCAACAGGGGAACCATGGGACGGCCGGTGCTATAGTAGTCATGTGCCACACTATCCTGTTATGAATGTGCTAGAGATGGTTTCTGAGCAGAGGCTCCCTCTGGTGGTTACAGACAGTACTGAACCTTTCAGCGAGGAATGGCAATCTGGGTTCACTGACTGGTCTGATATAAGGGAAGTTCCCTCCATGCCCATGATGGTTGCCGGTGATCAATTGTTCTTGTCTCAATTGTGGTTCCTGGTTCATTTGGAAGTTTGCTGGAGTCTTGCCTGCATCTCCTGCTTTCAGATAAAATATTTTTTGCTTTTCTTTTGTGCTTGCTTTTTGCATTGTTTTCTGCACTTTTGTAGACAGGGGCGCCGCTATAATGAGGCGACTTGAGCCTGTTGTCTCAGGCGGCGGCAGCCAGGGGGTAGCAGAGCAGAACTCATAATGTGTAGCCCTGGTACACAATACCAGGAGGATGAGTGGAGAGGTAACGGTTAAGGGCTCTTCATGACATCACGTACACTTCGGACACACCCAGCAGGGGTGTGGAGGGGAGAGTCAGTCAGTCAGTGTCCGGTCTTCAGAGAGAACGGTCTAGCCTGGACTTGAGGAGAGAAAGAGATCCAGTCTGAGCCTGTTTAGCAGTTCAGAAAGTGGAGGCCAGTAAGGGCGAGATATAGATCACCTCAGCCTGGTCAGAGCTGTGCCCACTGGAAAACGGACTGAGATATCTATTAAGAGTTGAGCAAATCGAAGGGCAAAGTGGAAGAGAACAGAGAAGTGCCATAGGTATAGGATACCTGCACATTGTAACCGGTCACTGGGGACCGAAGGATCACTATAGCTTTACGCATAGTGGTAAGAAAACCAGAGGCTTATCGGACCTTAGGTCGTGGCAAGCATCCCTGAAGAGTCAGTATGTATCTGGGGTCAGGGAGAGTGAGAACCTTGAGCCTGATCAGCAAGAATAGGAACTCAGCTCTCTCACAGGAAGGCTCCGACCACAAAAACTGACCGGGCAGCACAGCTTTGGAATAGCTGGAGTTATAGAGGGAACTACGCTTCAGGCTGGTTGGACTCATCAACATTGGACAGTAAAGGAGGCCCCTAACTTGCTTAGCCGTTGCCTCAAAGCTCATCCTCCATCAACCCCATCAGCCTCCCTGGGACCTGCCTTACCATCTTACAAGTAAAGGTATGGAAAGACGCTGACGTGTGAGACTGAGTTATTTACTTGCATGCCTGCACAACCCTGCCTTAACCATCGACCTGAGGGAAGAGTCCTACCTGTAGGGGACCCGACATCTAGCTGCCTCACCATCCCTCAGAGCTCTACAGCAGCGCTGGTATAAATTACCAGAAGACTACAGGTGGCGTCACGAACTGTAAATATATCTATCCCCTGTAAATATTCCCCCAACATACGCCAGACCGCTAGGGCCACAGACCGAGCCACGCTACCTGTGACAAACCCATAGACTTCCATGGGCTCGGCTCTGAGTACCCATTGCCCTGGTAACCCACAATTGTGGTGGCGGGTCGACACAAAACTTTGGCGTCACGAACAGGATACGAAACTTGCAGCATTGCGAGCCCTGTGTGCCTGTGGAGTGTTTTGGTGAAAAGACTGTTGCTGTTGTTTGGCGCCAAATACCGCCATATTTGCGCCATATTCGCGCCCTAAGGCGCTGGAGAAGAAGGTGGGCGTACCTGAAAGAGCGCGCAGAGTCTTGGAACGCCCCCGGCTCTGACTCATCGGCAGGTCCTGCAACAGGAAGTGAACGCTCTGACATCAGAGCGCCTGCGACGAAGGTCCTGTTCCCACTGCTGCGCCTGTGAAATAGCAGCGTCTGAAACGGTAGGCTCGTTTAACCAAGGGGGCGCTAAGATGTCACAACAACCGGCTGACAGTGCGGCCCGGCCGGAGGCCCCAATCCCGCACCGTTTGGTATTGTAGCGCCAGATGGGGGCGCAGGCCTGCACCCAGTCCGGTAGTCCCGATCATGCACTAACGCTCCCATATATGCCTGGGGCGAAATGGCTTCCCCAGTACAGCGGTGAGCCAGGCACATTAGCAGGCTTCAAGCGGAAGTTATGCAGCATCCTAGAAATGTACTCCATGCCTGAGAGACAAAAGCTGCTGTGCTAATAGGGCAGCTAACTGGCGCTGCTGAGAGGGAAGTGGAGACTTGGGATACCGTTGATCAGGAGTCGGTACCTGCGATCTTCCTTAAGCTGCATGCCATTTTGAAGACCGCACAGAAACGGATCTCCGGATGGCCTTCTATCACTGTTCACAACAGCCAGGTGACAGCATCCGGGACTACGCTTGCCGACTACAGGGAGCCCTGAGAGCCCTCAAGCAAATTAACAATTTAAATGCTATCGACGAGAATAAAATGCTGAAAGAACAATTTATACAGGGATTGAGATCCCAAGAGGAACGCAGAACTGTAAACTGGTGGTCCTTAGACCATCCGGATGCTACCTTTGATGCCCTAAAGGACATGGCAATAAAAGGGCTGCGGCCCCTGGGCAAACCCGAGGTGGCAACCCAACATCATCAGGCTGAAGTCACTCTGGAACCGGCAGTAACCCCCTTTTCCCCGCTAGTGGCTGAAGCCAAAGCGCAGGTGACACCTCCCAGTGAATTGGATTGTCTGCGCTCAGAGGTGCGCCAGCTGACTAAAAATCTGGCGCTGTGATGAGTGCCCTGCAGCTGCGGAAAGAGGAGGAAGGGAAGATCTTGTTAGCTGACTGCCCAGAAGACGTTCCGTGGATGCACCGGAGAAGAAAGAAGACGTCGCCCCCCGGAGGAGGACAACGCCACCCCCAGGAGCGACCTCTGATCAACATCCTCCTCGTCGAGAGATCATCTGTTACCGATGCAACCGGAAAGGTCATATGTCTCCACAGTGTCCTTTAACGGGCAGAAACCTGGGTCCGGGGCCAACACCCAGGAGAATACCCGTCAGGCCCCCTAGACTGGAGCCGCAGGTATGTGGGCGGGCGACCCTACCTGTCTATTATTCTAGATGGTATTGCTGTTCCAGCATTGTTAGACACTGGGTCGCAGGTGACCCTAATACCTGATGCCCTATATACCAAGTACTGGTCAATGGACAGTCTTAAACCTCGAGCCTTGACTTTACCGTGTATGCTTCTAATGGTCTTCTGTAGAAGTACTCGGAACAAAATGTGTAGTTGTAAAGGTGGGCAGAGAGGAGTTGAAAGACCAGGGGCTTCTTGGTAGTAAAGACTGTAAATGAGGAGAACGGTTTAAATATAATTTTGGGTACTAACATTATCGGTAATTGTTTGGGAGAAGTTGTGTTCTTGCTCCAACAGCTCGCTGAGATTGCCCGACCAAGGCAGAAAGGAGTAATCCAAAGAGAGATCCGGGCCCTGGTGTGTCAGCAGCAAGCGAAGCTTACAGACGGCGAAATTGGTAATGTACGGGTCACTGACTCGGATCTATTGTGATACCCCAATGAGTGAAATGATCATTTGGTGCAGGGCGGCCATAGGTCTGAGAGGACAGAATTACCAAGCTGTAGTAGAACCCACATTCAGAACATAGACCTACACTTATGACTGCTAGAGGAGTAGTAGAAGTGGTGAATGGAAGAGTACGGTACGGCTTCTCAATTGGGGAGATGATGAGGTAAACTTACCCGTTATGCAACCATTGCTAAACTACATGCTGTTGATAATAATTCTATTCTCCCGGCTGAGTCCTTAGACTCCTGTCAAATAGCGGAGGACAATGACCCAGCAACTCAGGTGGCGGAGTGGTGTCAGCAACTCCATGTTGGGACGGACACCACTCCGCTCACCAGAAGCAAGGGGTATTACGGGTGGTGCAAGAGTACGCCCAAGTGTTTAGCAAAAATCCACTTGATTTTGGGACAATTAAGGGAGTACAACATCATATCCCTACAGGCAGTCATCCTCCCATCAAAGAGCGGTATAGGCCCATACCTCCAGCTCATTATCAGAAGGCTAAAGAAATGTTGAATGATATGAAGAAAGCCGGGGGTGATAAGGGATAGTTGTAGCCCCTGGGCAGCCCCTCTAGTTTTGGTTAAAAAGAAAGATGGTAGTATGAGAATGTGTGTGGATTACAGGCAGGTGAACCGCATAACACACAAGGATGCATACCCGTTACCACGTATAGAGGAATCATTAGCTGCTCTGAAAACGGCTAACTACTTTTCTACCCTTGATCTGACTAGTGGTTACTGGCAAGTGGCTGTGGCTGAGGAGGATCGTGAGAAAACGGCTTTCACCACCCCAATGGGGCTCTGTGAGTTCGACAGAATGCCGTTTGGGCTCAGCAGTTGCCCCAGGAACATTTCAGAGAGTGATGGAAAATTGTCTGGGACATCTCAATTTTGAAACCGTTGCTGCTATACCTAGACGACGTTATCGTGTATTCCAAGACATATGAGGACCATCTGAAACACCTGGCAGAAGTGTTTGAGTCCCTGTCCAGGTACGGGATGAAATTAAACCCTCAAAATGCCATCTACTCAAACAGAAGGTACAATACTTGGGGCACATCGTCAGTTCGGAAGGAGTAGCGCCGGCCCCAGAGAAAGTCACTGCCATCCAGAAGTGGCGGAGCCGAAGAACCTTAAGGAAGTGCGACAGTTCCTGGGACTAACGGGTTACTACAGAAGGTTCGTGAAAGATTACACGAAGAAGGCAGCTCTTTACAGGACCTCCTGGTAGGACAATCCTTAAAGAGCAGAAACCCTCCCTTTAATTGGGGTAAGGAACAGGCTGAAGCATTCCAAAGATGAAAGAGATCCTTACAGGTGATGAGATCTTAACCTATCCTGATTACAGCCAACCGTTCCTGTTGTACACCGACGCCAGTAATGAAGGGTTGGGAGCAGTTCTCAGTCAGAAGCAGAATGGCCAAGAAAAAGTCATCGCATATGCCAGCAGAAAACTCAGGCCAACTGAAAGGAATCCGGAAAATTATAGCAGCTTCAAGCTGGAGTTTCTGGCGCTGGTCTGGGGCCATTACTGAAAGATTTAAGCATTATCTGGCCTCCAATCGGTCACTGCGTTTACAGATAACAACCCCTTAACGCACCTGGAAACCGCCAAGCTGGGTGCCATGGAGCAGCGATGGATGGCTCGGTTGTCCAATTACCAGTTTACTATCAGTACCGGGCAGGTCGAAAGAATGCTAATGCTGATGCATTGTCTCGAATGCCGCATGACTCTGATACGGAAGAAGAATCGGACGACCTGGAAGAAATTGAGCTACCTGCGTTCCATCGAAATTGGGGTAGTCCACGAGCATCGAGTCAACAGAAAGCAGTATTGGTGCAACATTAAACCCTTTACCCCATCACAGCTGGAAAGAGACTCAGGACAGTGATCCGTGGTCAGCCGCATCAAGGAGTTGTTAAGACAGGAAGGCTCCTCTTTGGAAAAGGATGCACCTATGTCAGCCAAGCTCCTGTGGAACGAGAAAAGCAGGTTGTTCTATACCGTGAGAAGTTGTGCAGGAGATACGTCAACCCCAGAACCCCTGAGATGGTCTGGCAAATAGTGGTCCCCAAGGCAGACGTCCCAATGGTGTTGGAAGCGTACCACGATCAAGCAGGACACTTTGGCTGGAGAAAGCTGGAGACCCTGTTGAGATGCCGGTTCTACTGGGTAGGGATGCGCAGCTCCATCGAGAGGTGGTGTCGAAACTGTGGACCTGTGGTCTCAGAAGAAAGGACTACGGTAGTCAGAAGGCCACCCTGCAACCTATCCGGACGACTCGTCCCTGGAGATTGTGGCTGGACCACGTCAAACTGTCGCCAAGTAGATTGGATACTCATACGCCTTGACCATGGTGGACCATTACTCCAGATTTTTGGTGGTTGTTCCAGTTAAGGACCAGACTGCAGTGACGGCAGCGGAAAACTTTCAAGCAAGCTTCTGCAGACGCATGGGTATCCGGAGCAAGTATTAACCGATCAAGGACCTGCTTTCGAAGCTGATTTATTCAAGGAATTCTGTCACATGTACGGGTGCAAGAAAATTAGAACAACGCCATACCACCTCAAACCAACGGTCTTTGTGAAAAAATGAACCTATTGTCCTTGACTTGTTGAGATCCATACCGTTGGAAGACAGAAATCGATGCGGACTTACTACCTGATTTGGTTGACTTGTATAACCATATCCCTGTCAGTTCCACTAACTGCACTCCACCCTATCTTATGGAGCAAGGCCGGAAGACTACAATGGATCTAGAACTTGGAGTGGTAGAAGACGGAGGCAGCGACGCCGTTGAAAACTGGGACTCAATCGGCAAGAGCAATACAGAAGAGTGCAAGTTGCGTAGAGGAAAGTCTCAACAAGGCACGGGGAAAACAGGAAGATGTTTACAACAGAAATGCTCCTGCCAAGCCTTTGATGCCTGGGAGGTAGTATTAAAAAGGAAAAGGAAGATGCACAAATTGGATAACCAGTGGGAGCAAGAACCCTACGTCGTACAAGATTCTAAATATGACAACAGAAAAGTTTGTATCATCGTAAGGACGGAGGAAGAAACAATAACCACTGTGTCCAGAGACCATTTGAAATTGTGTCCAGAACCTTAAAGCGTTGTGAAAAGAACCCTGTCATCAATCAAGAAGAAAGAAAAGAAGAGGTCATACACACGGATCTGGGAGATTTTCCTGCGGATTGGCCTAGACTGGAGATGCTGTAATAGTTCCGGTGTTGCAGTTTTATCAGCACAAGAGGAAGTTTACCTCCAGTTATGCCCATGGTCCCAGTTGAGCCCGTTCAGGAGTTACCCATTCCAGCAACACCTCAACCTACGGAATCTCAAGAAGGATCTTCCGAAGCAGCGCCCCATACTATGGGATCCCTGGTGAAGTGACTCACACCGCCCACCCATCAGTATGCTTGCCAGATCCATAGAAAAGATTGAGGCAGTTCTATAGTTTGCGTTACGCAGTGCAGACAGATCACAACTTAATGTACCTGAAGCTACTCCACGTAGATCAGAGCGAATCACAAAAGGGAAGTTACCCATTCGATACCAGCAGTGATTGTAAAAGAATTATGTGAATTTTTGTAAAAAGTTTATTATATATATATATGTGTTTTTCCCTATTATGTCTTATAATGGACTCAGAGGCTGAGGACTGAGCCAGCCCAAAAACTGTATCCTGTAAATAGTTGCACTAAGGTGCCTTTTAATGGTTTCACAAGAAGCCTTGACTTACCTCTGAAAGAAAACCGTGTGGTGTGGCACTGAGTGAGGTCTGCATCCAGATGCCCTGCAGCCCACCAGGACCCACGTTGAAGGTTTGGTGCGGGTCCTTCACAAGAATACTGTGTATTTATTGACATTTTGATGCCTTAATACTTTTTGTATTTTTCTATATTTACTGTTGTTTGCAAAGTTCAAGAAATCTTTCCCTCCCGGATGGGACGAGCTAATGTTTAATGTTAAATGCATAACCAAAATGTCTTTTGTTTTCACAGCCCGGGAGTGCTGTCGTTTACCATGGGGGAATGTGTAGCCCTGGTACAAAATACCAGGAGGATGAGTGGAGAGGTAACGGTTAAGGGCTCTTCATGACATCAGTACACTTCGGACACACCAGCAGGGGTTGTGGGGGGAGAGTCAGTCAGTCAGTGTCCGGTCTTCAGAGAGAACGGTCTAGCCTGGACTTGAGGGAGAAAGAGATCCAGTCTGAGCCTGTTTAGCAGTTCAGAAAGTGGAGGCAGTAAGGGCGAGATATTGATCACCTCAGCCTGGTCAGAGCTGTGCCCCCTGGAAAACGGACTGAGATATCTATTAAGAGTTGAGCAAAATCGAAGGGCAAAGTGGAAGAGAAACAGAGAAGTGCCATAGGTATAGGATACCTGCAATTGTAACCGGTCACTGGGGACCGAAGGATCCTATAGCTTTACGCATAGTGGTAAGAAAACCAGAGGCTTATCGGACCTTAGGTCGTGGCAAGCATCCCTGAAAGAGTCAGTACGTATCTGGGGTCAGGGGAAGTGAGAACCTTGAGCCTGATCAGCAAGATAGGAACTCAGCTCTCTCACAGGGAAAGGCTCCGACCACAAAAACTGACGGGCAGCACAGCTTTGAATAGCTGGAGTTATAGAGGGAACTACGCTTCAGGTTGGTTGGATCATCAACATTGGACAGTAAAGGAGGCCCTAACTTGCTTAGCCGTTGCCTCAAAGCTCATCCTCCATCAACCCATCGCCCCTGGGACCGGCCTTACCATCTTACAAGTAAAGGTATGGAAAGACGCTGACCGTGTGAGACTGAGTTATTTACTTGCATGCCTGCACAAAACCCTGCCTTAACCATCGACCTGAGGGAAAAGTCCTACCCGTAGGGGACCCGACATCTAAACTGCCTCACCATCCCTCAGAGCTCTACAGCAGCGCTGGTATAAATTACCAGAAGACTAAGGTGGCGTCACGAACTGTAAATATATCTATCCCCTGTAAATTTCCCCAACATTACGCCAGACCGATAGGGCCACAGACCGAGCCACCGCTACCTGTGACAAACCCCATAGACTTCCATGGGCTCGGCTCTGAGTACCCCATTGCCCTGGTAACCCACAATTGTTGGGTGGCGGGTCGAACACAATAAACGTGGTGTTGGTGCGCGGCGCTCTCTTAATCCCTCACACAGTCACATCTGACCCCCCTCCAACTGTCCGCTCTGAACACTATATGTCCTGCAGGGAGATGAGCCGCCATGCCCCCATGCACCCACTCCTTGCCTTTTCAGCTCAGCCTGTCACAGCTGTCAGACGCTGCTATGCTGAACTCTTCTGTGCCCCCAGGACTGTGATGAGGTCACAGGAGGGGAGGAGTCAGGGGTTTACATGATCAGTGTCATCCTTGTGTGCCCGGACTGCTGTGATGGTTGTTTATGGTGCTGGATGACTGAGGGTAAGTTTGTTTTGTGGGGTCGGGACGGGTTTACGGTGTGGATGTGCGAGCTGTAGTGTGTACAGTTGGATGTAGCAGAGCCGTGTGTGAAAAGTGTATGGAGCGTAGCCGTGTGTGTTACGAGGTGTGCAGGCGGAAGCGTGTGTGTACAAGGTGTCGGAGCTGAGCCATGTGTTTACGAGGTGGATGTAGCAGTGCTGTACTGTGTACGAGGTGTGGGAGCAGAGCCGTGTGTGTACGAGGTGGAGTGCAGTGCGTATGTGTACGGGTGTACGGAGGGAGCCGTGTATTCGGGTGTCGGAGCCGTGTGTGTACGAGGTGTACGGAGCGGGTGTGTGAGTAGAGGTGTGGAGCAGAGCCGTGTGTGTACGGGTGGTGTAGCGTGTGTCGTGTATGAGGTGTACGGAGGGGCGTGTGTGTTCGAGGTGTACGGGCGGGCCGTGTGTGTAGAGGTGGATGTGCAGTGCTGACTGTTACGAGTTGTCGGAGCAGAGCCGGTGTGTCGAGTTGTCGTAGCGGAG
>JARQOD010000004.1:543723102-543738875 GCA_033576555.1 Oophaga sylvatica | reverse complement strand
ATTGTGAGGCGGGTTCTTTCTCTGCTGTGTTGCTGTCAGCTTATGATTGGTCAGAGTCATACAGGGGGAAAAGTACACGCCCCACAGTGAAAACTATCTGCTAACACCCACTTGGACGTAACAAAAGTTAGCTCATTAGGTGCCAAATACTTTGATTGCTAATATTTCCGCATCAGAGAGGCACAATAACAATTTTTTTCCCACTCTTCGGCTACTATTACATTGTGTGTCCAGGTCAACAATAAAATTTGGCAAAAAGACTTGTAAGTCTTTGAGAAGTCGGCAAGCATTTCTCTTCGTAAAATATTTTTAGTGTCTCGACTTCTATTTGTAGGATCATTTCTTCTCACAAATCTTATTTTGTTCTCATTTATGGTTTTAATTTATTAATGTTTACTCTTTAATAACTACCTGGAAGTGCCACAAACTGTAAAATACGAATTGTTTATTGTTGATTGCGCTACTATTTGTCTGTATGCTTGTATTTATTATCTGAACTGCTCGGCAAAAGCCACCGGAGCCACATAGAGAAAGCTCAAATCTCAATGATGATCATGCAAAATAATTCTAGATTAAGTTATGTCACTAAACCATTAAACTTCTATGCAAATGTTGTCTTTTCTGCCCCTACAAAAACAAAGGCTGACGAGGTGACTGTGCTATACACTGGATGTATAAAGCGATATTGCCTTCTCATCGCTGCCATCCTCTTGAGTTTCTGATAGTTTGTTACTGGGACGGCCTTAAAACACCACTCCAGCGTTCTTTTTTTTTTTAATCTCTGAGCTGGAGTGGTGCTGCTAATCTAATTTCTCTGACCCTAGTCTTATACTTACAAGCCGCTGTCTTTAGCTCTTCCCGGCGCTGCTCCAGATTCGCACAGTTCTCAATGTAGGTCTCCGAAACCCTAGTTCTAGCTCTCAGACTTACATTGAGTTGCGTCCATGTAAAGAAGAAAGAAGTGGTACTCACCATCTCATAAAAAGTTCATTTATTGTATAGTGTTAAAACATGGATGCAGGAGAGTATGTGAAACACATATTGGATGACGTCTGTTTCGCCCTCTTGCGCTTCAGCAGGTGCTTCCTCAAGTTCTCAAATGACTCTCCTGCATCCATGTTTTAACAGAATACAATAAAGGACCTTTTTATAGGACACTTTTTTTTTGCATGGACATATTTTGACTTGTTTTTTTCTACGGTGGGCACCTGAGATCCCAGGGGCTCAGAATATTTTGCTATCCTTAGAAATTTAATTACACTGGCAACAGGTTCATCAGTGATGCCGATCCTACTACCTTGTGCATGGCTTACATTAAGTTGTGACTTCCGGATGGCTCCATCAAACACCGGAGTGACCCAGCAGGTCATAAACTGGCGGAGACCGGCCATAACGGAGCCGATAACAGATGAAGACAACGGCTGGTAAGTATGAGACATGGGGCAGGGAACTGAGATTAGTAGCACTAATGCAATAAGAAAAATAAACTCTGGAGGGGTGCTGTAAGATTTATTGCATTGTCCTGCTGCTGTTTTATCACCTTTGAAGTGACAAATTAGCAATATATTATAGCGCAAACGTAAGATCTGCAGTTCTATATTTACAGGTTAATAGCTGATGTATTATAACTTCCGCTTTTATGTGTATATCACAGTCCACAGGGTCATTTTTAGGAGGCACGACGAATCTGCACTAAGATGTCGGGAGTTGGGTCTTCTTCAGTAGTCTGGTGGTATAACCATGACTATCCTACCTGGAAGCAAATACTAGAACTATTGGGTCTAGAAACCGCGAGACTTGATAATAAATACGGAACTCATCGTTTTCAAAGACATTATTTTTAATCTTGAAAGACTATTGCGGACAGATGCTTTAGTTCCAATGGACTGGAAAGGCAAATGTGGCCCTAAAATAGATGATTGGATCATGATATGTACAGACTGGTAAGTGGGAATAATTATTATGGGTTTGATAAGGGATTTCATTGAATAATAGGTTTTATAAAATCTTATAGTTAGAATTAGTGATGAGCGAACATTAGTGATGAGCGAGTATACTCGTTGCTCGGGTTTTTCCCGAGCAGCTCGGGTGGTCTCCGAGTATTTGGAAGTGCTCAGAGATTTAGTTTCTGCTGCTGCAGCTGCATGATTTGGGGTTATTTGACAGCCTGAATACATGTGGGGATTCCTTAACAAACAGGCATTCCTCACATGTATTCAAGCTGTCCAACAAAAGCTAAATCTCTGAGCACTTCCAAATACTCGGAGACCACCCGAGCAATGAGTATACTCGCTCATCACTAGCGAACATGCTTGGATAAGGTGTTATCCAAGCATGCTCGGGAGCTAACCGAGTGTCTTCGGCGTGCTCGATTAGTATGTTCGAGTTTCCGCGGTTGCATGCCTCGCTGTTCGACAGCCGCAACACATGCAGGGACTGCCTATTTGTTAGACAATCCCTGCATGTGTTGCAGCTGTCGAACAGCAAGACATGCAACTGCGGAAACTCGAACATACTAATCAAGCACGCCGAAAACACTCGGTTAGCTCCTGAGCATTCTCGGATTATCCCAGCGCGCTTGCGCATCACTAGTTAGAATGGCTTCTTGATATGGATGACCTTGTAAGTAAGGATCTTTATGTGGCTTTCATGGTAATGTGTAGCCCTGGTGTTAGGCACACGCAGTACCCTGGAGAGTGTGTGGCGAGACAGCAGTTTAATGCTAAATATTCATTCACTCAACATATACTAGACACACCCTTAGGGTAGTGGAGTTTACTCTTGAGGGAGTGGTCAAGGTGGTATGTGTTGGAGTGATTTAGTCAGTCTAGTTCCTGTCTTCGGACAGAGAAGACGTCTGGAGTTTAGTTCCTGACTTCAGAGAGAGAAGACGTCTGGAGGGAGGAAGCAGTCCAGATTGCTCTATCATCAGTTCGGAAAGTGGAGTCTAGTATAGGTGTTTAATTCACCTTAGCCTAGTCAGAGCTGTACCTCATCAGCATACACTGGAAGGAAAGAAGAAGTTTAGTGCAGAAAGTCTTCAGCATCCTGTCTAAAGGACGGTATAAGGTTCAGAGACGTGCTCCTGCCTATTGATAACTGAGCATCTGTAGCTAACTTTGAAGTGAAGGAAAAGAAAGAAGTGACTACTCGACCCTTGGCTAGTGTGAGTGCTTATGTTACCAGCGAGGACAAGGCGAAAGGCACAGTGGTTTATTGGAATAGTGCTTACGGATTGAAGAAGTCCTGCACATTGCTACCGGTCACTGGGGACCGAAGGATCACTATTGTTTCAAGCACAGTGATAAGAAAACCAGGAATTTACCGGACCTTAGGTCGCGGCAAACAAGCCCCTTATAGTCAGTACGTAACTGGGGTCAGGGGAAGTGAAGACTTTGAGTCAGTGCACGACAAGATAAGAATTCAGCTTCTTCGCAGGAAGGCTCCTAACACAAAGCTGACTGGGCGGTACAGCTATAGATTAGCTGGAGATTTTGAGGGAACTACGCTTCAGGCTGGTTGTACTCGTTGTATTGGAAGTAAAGGAGGCCCCTAACTTGTCCAGCTGCTGTCTCAAGATACACTCTCCTTGGATCAGCCTCCCTGGGACCTGCCTGAACATCTTACAAGTAAAGGTATGGAAAGACGCTGACCGTGTGAGACTGTGTTCTTTATCTGCACCCGACTTCACAAATCCCATAGACTTTGAGGGACCAGTCCCACCTGTAGGGGACCCGACATCTAGCTGCCTCACCATCCCCTCAGAGATCTACTGCAGCGCTGGTACAAATTACCAGAATACTACAGGTGGCGTCACGAACTGTATATAAACCTATCCCCTGTAAATATATCCCCAACATACGCCAGACCGCCCGGGCCACAGACCGAGCCACAGCTACCTGTGACAAACCCCATAGACTTCCATGGGCTCGGCTCTGAGTACCCCATTGCCCTGGTAATCCACAATTGTGGTGGCGGGTCGACACAAAAACTTTGGCGTCACGAACAGGATGCGAAACTCGCAGAATTGCGAGCCCTGTGTGCCTAAGGAATTGTTTTGGTGAAAAAGGACTGTTTGCACTTTTGGCGCCAAAATCGCCATTTTTGTCGCCATATTCGCGCCCTTAGGCGCTGGAGAAGAAGGTGGGCGTACCTTCGTGGGCGTCTACCCCCCTGTGGCGCGAAGAAAATGCCGGCCTTCTCAAAGTGCTATTACAATATGCGATCCTGCCCTACAGCAAAGGAGGTCCGCCTCCTCTTCACCTTCCCTGCGAGGAGGAGGAGACGCAAATCCCACCTCCACGGAAGAGACCGGATGTCTCCGCAGAAAGAAGAAAGAATCTTCTGGAACATCATGGAAGCAGGACGTGTGCAGCCGAGCAGGGAAGCGGAGGAAGGCAGGCCCCGTGCCCCAGCCAAGCTGCCACCAGCATCGGAGTTATCCGTGGTCCTGCACCTGCAGCAGGCGTTGCTAGAGATAAGAGAAGAAAATGCACGCCTGAAGAAGATGGTCCAGTACCAACCTGGCTTTGAAGAAATCGAGAGACGCCGGCGTACCCTGGAACAGCGGAGGCTGTGGGACACGGTGATCTCTCCCCTCAACGACCCCCCACGATTCCAGATACCGAAGAGTCTGCTGCCCAAGGCGAAGGAGCAACCGGAGGCTGCCCCCGAAAGTACCGATCCCGATCCCACCGGTGAAGCGGTGGAAGCGAAGGAGGTTGAGGAGGTACAGCCAATCCCGGAACGCCCGCCCGGCCAAGAGGCCGCAGCAGATGATCGGTCCCCGGCAGGGACACCGGAGGGGTCCTGTCCATCACTACCAGATGTGGACTGGGACGAAATGGCGCGCCTGGATGACGTCGCCTATACCGCCCAGTGGGAACAGGAATGGCAGAGTCGTGAGGAGAAGAAGAAACGCCAGCAGGAGGAAGAGCGGGAAGCTCAGCGGAACCGTCAGCGACAACATGCAGAGCTGATCGCGGACAAAGAGAGTGTCCGGAGAGAGAAAGGTACCCTGAGGGAACCGCGGCGGCAGGGGTGTGTGACTGAGTTCCAGCTCCGGAAGGGCTGGGGCTTTATCCGTGAACCGGGCCTCTACCCAGGGGTCTTTGTCAGCAGGCGTGATGTAGAATCCCACCTACCGCAAGGCCATCCCGGGAGGGACTTAGCCAATGGAGACATCGTCACATATACACGGCATTGGGGGATGAAGGGATGGTATGCCCTTAACGTCGCCATCGTCCGTGACCCCGTCCCAGACGCAGGTAACGTCACCACTACCGCAGCGTCCCCGTCTCCAGCTCAAGCAGTATCCGGCCGTGCCCCAGCATCGCCCCCTGCAAATTCATCGCAACTAGCGACCCAGAGTTCATCGCAAAAGAAAGTTATATCTTCATCGCAACATGCGACCCAGTCTCAATCGCAATCTATGACACGGTCCATATCCTTAACTGTGATTGAAACGCAATCGGTGTCACGTGAGGAGAATGTACCTGTTGCGCCCCTAGAGGTTCGCACAAGAACTGTGGCGACCCAGACCCTAATCGCAGCGCATGATTTGCTAGTCCTGGGATCTAGGGCCCATTGCATTGTTCCAGCCCCCGGGGTGGAAAATGTATTGGAAAGTGTATTATTTGAAAATGAATAGATAGAAAAGGAGAATCGGTGAGATCCATATCGGGTCTACCATAAGTAGAAAGTTTGAGAAATGTTTTATAAAGTTTAGCACCAGTTGAAGAGTATATATATATAATGCATATATATTTTGCTAACCGTAGAATGCCCGGCTGGGTAAACGGTAAACAGTAACCAGAAAAAGTTTTTGCACTTTAGTATTATGTGATATTATATAATATGTCTTTGGTTTTACATTGGACTTTGAGGTTGAGGACTATGCCAACCCAGAACTTACTTGTAAATAGTTGCGCTTCGGTGCCCTATCTTGGTTTTACATAAACCAGCACAACTACCTCTGAAAACAAAACCCGTGTGGTGTGGCACTGAGTGAGGTCTGCATTTGGATGTCCTGCAGCCCACCCAGGACCTACGTTGAAGGTTTGGTGCGGGTCCTTCACAAGTATATTGTATATTTATTGAATGCTATTTAATACTTTTTGTATTTCTATAATGTTTGCAACGTTCAAGATATCCTCACCTCCTGGATGGGACGAACCAATGTTAATTGTTTAATGTTTTCATGCATAAACAAAAATGTCTCTTTTGTATTTTACAGCCCGGGAGTGCTGTCTTTTACCATGGGGGAATGTGTAGCCCTGGTGTTAGGCACACGCAGTACCCTGGAGAGTGTGTGGCGAGACAGCAGTTTAATGCTAAATATTCATTCACTCAACATATACTAGACACACCCTTAGGGTAGTGGAGTTTACTCTTGAGGGAGTGGTCAAGGTGGTATGTGTTGGAGTGATTTAGTCAGTCTAGTTCCTGTCTTCGGACAGAGAAGACGTCTGGAGTTTAGTTCCTGACTTCAGAGAGAGAAGACGTCTGGAGGGAGGAAGCAGTCCAGATTGCTCTATCATCAGTTCGGAAAGTGGAGTCTAGTATAGGTGTTTAATTCACCTTAGCCTAGTCAGAGCTGTACCTCATCAGCATACACTGGAAGGAAAGAAGAAGTTTAGTGCAGAAAGTCTTCAGCATCCTGTCTAAAGGACGGTATAAGGTTCAGAGACGTGCTCCTGCCTATTGATAACTGAGCATCTGTAGCTAACTTTGAAGTGAAGGAAAAGAAAGAAGTGACTACTCGACCCTTGGCTAGTGTGAGTGCTTATGTTACCAGCGAGGACAAGGCGAAAGGCACAGTGGTTTATTGGAATAGTGCTTACGGATTGAAGAAGTCCTGCACATTGCTACCGGTCACTGGGGACCGAAGGATCACTATTGTTTCAAGCACAGTGATAAGAAAACCAGGAATTTACCGGACCTTAGGTCGCGGCAAACAAGCCCCTTATAGTCAGTACGTAACTGGGGTCAGGGGAAGTGAAGACTTTGAGTCAGTGCACGACAAGATAAGAATTCAGCTTCTTCGCAGGAAGGCTCCTAACACAAAGCTGACTGGGCGGTACAGCTATAGATTAGCTGGAGATTTTGAGGGAACTACGCTTCAGGCTGGTTGTACTCGTTGTATTGGAAGTAAAGGAGGCCCCTAACTTGTCCAGCTGCTGTCTCAAGATACACTCTCCTTGGATCAGCCTCCCTGGGACCTGCCTGAACATCTTACAAGTAAAGGTATGGAAAGACGCTGACCGTGTGAGACTGTGTTCTTTATCTGCACCCGACTTCACAAATCCCATAGACTTTGAGGGACCAGTCCCACCTGTAGGGGACCCGACATCTAGCTGCCTCACCATCCCCTCAGAGATCTACTGCAGCGCTGGTACAAATTACCAGAATACTACAGGTGGCGTCACGAACTGTATATAAACCTATCCCCTGTAAATATATCCCCAACATACGCCAGACCGCCCGGGCCACAGACCGAGCCACAGCTACCTGTGACAAACCCCATAGACTTCCATGGGCTCGGCTCTGAGTACCCCATTGCCCTGGTAATCCACAATTGTGGTGGCGGGTCGACACAGTAACTGCATAATGTAGATTTTATAAATGAATGTCAATCAGCTGCTTCTAAGACCAACAGGATACTGTCGAGAAAAGAAGCATGGTCTCGCGGGACAAGAACATAATATTACTGCTTTACAAAGCATGAGTGTGGTCATATTTGGAGTAGGCCGC
Source organism: Oophaga sylvatica (assembly GCA_033576555.1). Taxonomy (NCBI): domain Eukaryota; kingdom Metazoa; phylum Chordata; class Amphibia; order Anura; family Dendrobatidae; genus Oophaga; species Oophaga sylvatica. Next base: position 543,731,123 of record JARQOD010000004.1, on the reverse strand, counting down.
CCTGTTCTGGGCACCAGCTCATAGAAAGGAGGCGCTGGAAGTAGGAAAGGAAGAGCAACTAATTATGAGGAAAGACTGAAAGAATCAGACGTATTTTGTGTTGAGGTAAGGCGTCTAAGGGAAGACCTTTATTAGCCTATAATTGACCCATACAAAACATTTGGTGGAAAGTTGTTTCATGCAAATATTTCTGCAAAGACAAAGGGGCATGAACTTTATCTGGAGGAAAAATGTTAAGTCTCTAGAGATGACCAGGCTTCTTTACCGTGAGAATAGCCACGAGCTGGTCACAGCGATGGTTTCAAAAAAGGCTTAGACGATTTGTTTACAAAACAAACCTAGAGACTTATGGAACCGTGCAGAATTCTTCTCCGGAACGTTGTCCCAATCTGATGGGCACGCTAGATCGGGAGGGCAATCTTTACTATTTAAGGCAGAGTTGTTCTCGCCTTAGGGTTTTTTTTTACCTTCCTCTGAATCAATATCGGAAAACCAAGTTCTGAATATTATCCATAAGTAGAGATGAGCGAATTTGGTTCCGAATACGATCGGAATCGAATATTGATTTTGGAATATTCGTCAAACTCAGACGAACGTCATTAGAGTCAATGGGAGTCGAAATTTACGAATATGTTCGGAACCGATCGTAAGACAAACATTCGGCCCGAATATTGTTCGAATATGGCCCAAATATGTCAAAATCAGATTCGGGGACAAAATCGGAACAAATTCGCTCATCTCTATCCATAACCCATTTCCATCACATACTGTGTATTCCTTTTTTTTACCATATTATTCCTATATTGGTTCACAAAATATTTCTAGGAAAGCCCAAATTCTTATGGACACAAACTGCCTAAAATGAATGGAGGCAAACATTTTGTGTTATGAAGTATGACACTCGAAAACTGCAGAAGGACCAAGAGAACGATGGAACGGAGGGAAAAAGCCTGTTATTATATTATATTATTCTGGCTATTAGATTTTGGAGTGTGCCACAGATTCCATGGATAATATGAGTTTTGGGCAGGACTTCCTCTCTACAAAAAAAGGCAAGAACCAAGGACAGAAAAATAGGTACCTATAAGCCTAATATATCTGACGGCATCCAAGGGACGACCTGCTGTTTTAACATTAACGGAGAATCTGTGAAACGATGAAACATTACATCTTCTATCCATAATCAGGTAAATTGCAATATTGATAGTGCTGGTATTTGTGTTTTTTATTAATTAGAAGCAAATTATTTTTTTCAATTTTTTTTTTATTTTATTTTCATTACTCTATTTTATATATATATATATATATATATATATATATATATTTTTTTTTTTTTTGAAAGCAGCCTGTTTGCCTCTGGCACTGTAACCCCAATTCAGTACTTTTAAAAAAAACCAACCGATTGACTTTTGTAGAAAAATATCATCTGCAAGCTTTGATTACTGTTAGGCTGTGTTCACATTTTGCGGGGTTTTTTTTCGCAGGCAAAACCTGCTCTCTTGGCAGTGAAGTAGCAACATCAAAAAAGCAGGTTTTTCTGAGTGTTTGCTGCTGTTTTTTGCTTATTTTTTGCTGAGATTTTTGTCTCTTGTGCATGCTGATAAAGTTTAGCGCACAAAAAAAAATATCTGATGCCACTTCATCAGGCTTTGGCACCAGAAAACGCAGAAAAACCTGATACCTGCGTTTTTGCAGCATTTTTTCTTTGCACTACTCTTTGCTTTCAACAGGTCAAAAAGGTTACAAAAACGCTGAAATCAGTGACATGCTGCATTTTGCAAATACGTGTGCGTGAGATTTCTGTAATCTCATAGACTTTGCTGGTACTGTGAAACGCAGCTGAAAATCTGCATAAAAAAAAAACGCTGCAAAAACGCAACGTGTGAACACAGCCTGAGAGTGTTATTAGCGTGCATTATTATATGGGCAAAGATCACTGTGCAGGAGAGGGAGGATGTGACTTGCACTCATTAATGGTGTGTCCTGAGTGGGCTCTTTTTACACAGTGTTTGCTATATACATTCGAAATTCCCACAGACACTTCAAAATTTTGTCAAAACTTTCCAAGTGGAATGGAAGCTGTTAAAGCGGCAAAGGGGACCAAGTCCATATTAAGGTCTATGGATTTAGTATGGGAAGTCATAAAAGCTCCTCAAGGTGGAATGTGTAGGGTCCATATAAGTGAATATATCCAAGATCTCCATTGGGATGTCCTTCAGATGGATGCCAGGAATTAACCGCTTTTGTGAAAAGATCCTTCGTGGACTGTGAGACTGCAAGATTTTTAATATAGTGTGAAGGAGAGAATGGGTAATGAAATCAATTATTAACCTTACAAAAGCCAGTTCAGATGTGGTGTGACAAGATGGCGTCTGCATCCTGGAACAACACCCCGGAAGCAATCCTTGGAATGTGAAGTAGATACTGAACACTGAAGACTGAAGATTATATATGGAATGGACCTATCACAGACTGACACCATTGCTGCTCAGGAGATGTCCTTTTCCTTGCTGTTACATGATCTTTTCTTTGTACTAATAAAATCAGTTGTGTGCCAGCTTTTTCTGAGGAAGGAGGATACCTCTGACTTTGTGTCCGGTGTCTCTCTTTTATGCATGCACTTGGCTCATATTCATCAGGTCAGGGACAGGTAATCGCTGAGATCTCACCTTAAGAGATCACCCTCACAATAGTACATCTATAATATTAATATGGTATAATTTTTTAAATAAAGTAACTACATAGATTATTGATAAAAATTACACTAAAGAAAAAAAACAAAATAAGGATTGTTGGATCATCCCCATCCAAAAGTCAAAAAGATGTCAAAGATGCTATAGGATTTTTACAGGATGAAAATGATGAAATGGTAAGTCAGGATGTTGAGAAGGCTGAACTTTTAAATTCCTATTTTGCATCTGTTTTCTCTCAGAAAGGAAATGTAACATCAACTGATCTTCACTGTCCTATTAAAGGAATAGAAGAATCCAGGATATCTATAAACAGAAAGACAGTGAGGAAACACTTAGCTAACCTAAATGAATTCAAGTCTCCAGGTCCAGATGAATTACACCCCAGGGTACTGAAGGAGATAGCAGAAGAAATCCTTGAACCACTGTCCATAATCTTTGAAAATTCTTGGAGAACAGGAGAAGTCCAGAAGACTGGAGAAGAGCAAATGTTGTTCCTATCTTCAAAAAGGGGAAGAAGGTGGACCCAGGGAACTACAGGCCGGTGAGTCTGACTTCTATACCAGGAAAGATCTTTGAACAAATTATTAAAGAACATGTATGCAAGTACCTGGATAAGAATGAAGTGATTAAACAGAGTCAGCATGGGTTTGTAACTAATAAGTCATGTCAGACTAACTTAATTTCCTTCTATGACAGAATCACTGACTGGGTGGATCAGGGAAATGCTGTAGATATAGTATATCTTGACTTCAGCAAAGCATTTGACAAAGTATCTCACACAATCCTTATTGAAAAAATGACTAAGTATGGAATGGACAAGGCAACTGTTAGGTGGATTCATAACTGGCTTAGTGATCGGACCCAAAGAGTGGTTGTAAATGGCTGCACATCCAGTTGGAAGAATGTCTCAAGTGGGGTACCACAAGGCTCTGTTTTGGGCCCTGTATTGTTCAACATCTTTATCAATGATTTAGATGAAGGAATTGAGGGTAAACTGATCAAATTTGCTGATGACACAAAGCTAGGAGGGGTAGCTAATACTAGAGAAGAGAGAGAGGATTCAAAAAGATATACATAAACTGGAGCAGTGGGCAGCAACTAACAGAATGGATTTTAACAGGGAAAAATGCAAAGTACTACATCTGGGCAATAAAAATGAAAAAAGCATATACAAAATGGGAGGAATAGGGCTAAGTAACAGCACATGTGAAAAAGACTTGGGTATACTAATTGATCACAGACTTAACATGAGTCAACAGTGTGATGCAGCAGCAAAAAAGGCAAATGCAATTCTAGGATGTATCAACAGAAGCATACAGTCTAGATCACGTGAGGTCATTATTGCCCTCTACTCCTCTTTGGTCAGACCTCATCTGGAATACTGTGTCCAGTTTTGGGCACCACATTTTAAAAAAGACATCAACAAACTGGAGCAAGTTCAGAGAAGAGCCACCAGAATGGTGACCGGTCTGCAAACCATGTCCTATGAGGAACGGTTGCAGGATTTGGGAATGTTTAGCTTGCAAAAAAGAAGACTGAGAGGAGACTTAATAGCTGTCTACAAATATCTCAAGGGCTGTCACATTGTAGAAGGATCATCTTTATTCTCATTTGCACAAGGAAAGACTAGAAGCAATGGGATGAAACTGAATGGGAGGAGACACAGATTAGATATTAGAAAAAACTTTTTGACAGTTAGGGTGATCAATGAGTGGAACAGGCTGCCACAAGAGGTGGTGAGTTCTCCTTCAATGGAAGTCTTCAAACAGAGGCTGGATAGACATCTGTCTGGGATGATTTAGAGAATCCTGCTTTGAGCAGGGGGTTGGACCAGATGACCCAGGAGGTCCCTTCCAACTCTACCATTCTATGATTCTATGATCCTCAATATGTGCACGTTTGGCAGAAGATCTTACAATAGCAGCAGGTATCATCATGAAGTTTCGTGTTTACTTGTCAATGTCTAATTCATAATGGCAGGAAAAAATGTGAACATTTTATTACTAATGACGCTGCGGATCTCCATATCCGCTCTATAATAATAGTAATCATACCTGCACCCATGGAGGTAAGAAGGGCATCAACGTTATCTGTCTAACTTAGCTCATTACATTCCGTTGTGTGAAGTCCGACATCGTGAAAAATGGCGGAATCCTCAGAATTTAAAAAAGGATTAAAAAGGGGTTTAGTTTGTGTGATCGCAAGAAGTTTTATCCTCAGGACATGATGTGAGAGAGAGAGAGAGAGAGAGAGAGAGAGAGAGAGAGAGAGAGAGAGAGAGAGAGAGAGAGAGAGAGAGAGAGAGAGAGAGAGAGAGAGAGAGAGAGAGAGAGAGAGAGAGACCCCGGACACTGTTTTCTGCATTTTGCTATGCTTTTCAATAGAGGCGACGGATCCGCAGGCGGATTCCGTCAAAAACGGATGCTGGCGGATCCGCCGCCCATAGGCGGCCATTGTACAAAATGGCGGATGCGACGGATCCGCCGTTGTCCGCCATTTTGGCGGTCAAAAAAACGTTGCATTGGACGTTTTTTTAAAATGACGGACGCCAATTTTTTGGCGGATCCGTCAAAAAACGGACCTAACGGACGACCATCTGTCAAAATCCGTCACTAATGCAAGTCTATGTGAAAAAAAACGGATCCGCCAAAAAAAATGGCGGATCCGTTTTTTTCACATTTTGACGGATTTTGACTGACGTCGCACGACTGAAGTGTGAAAGAGGCCTAACAAATAAGTGTGCTGGCTGGTGTGAAGGTAAAAGAAGTGTATAAAAGGCTCAAAGAAGGCAGCACAACATCACTCATCTGTGTTACCATGTAGGGTCAACATGGCATTAAAGGGCTAAATTGATAAGTCTGTGTGACTGCAGACTTATTAATCCCTCCAGGCATGGACTGTGCACTGTGATGATTCGCAGGTTTCTCAACCGCTACTGTATACCGTATGCATACTCCTGGTGCGGCCTGGCTTCACACAAGTGCATAAAGCGATGCCGAGCCCATTGGATGGCTGCGTCATTAGACAGGGCGCGGCCTCGCTCCATACACTTGCCCACTAGATGGGCACTGGCTGGCTGAGAGTATGTATAGCACATACGTCACCAGAGCCAGGCGATTCCTTGCAGCACACAGTGCGTGAGTTGGGGATTCAGAAGTCTGCAGTCACACAGAGTGACTGCAGACTGATTAATTTAGCCTGGACAACTCCTTTAAGAAACCGTGTGTTAAGACATTATCTCAGTTTTATAAGGGATTATAGCACTTTCGTTATGTCAGAGACAAAACTTTCCTAAGCGAAACGCGCGTCGGGTGTGGTGGGTTCCTGGCTCTCGGCACTGATGGTAACATTACCTTTTACTCAATGTGTCCATTTATGTATAGCTTGGATGTTCATCTGTGATACCTTGGTCCAATACTACTATAAGGTATCATTGAAGTTGTTTATTGAAGACTTTCTTCTTATACTTATTATTCTATGGGCTTAATTACATATGAGCCTATTATTTTTGATAGATGCTTGCATGGATATGCAATTTTTTTCTATGTATATCCTATTTGTGGTATTATTGCATCCACTATTTGGACTTATTGAATAGGATGTAGAGTACACAGGTCATTGATATCTTTAAAGGGGTTGTCCACTACTAGGACAACCCCTTCCTAAACTGAATGTTCGGCCCCGGTAAAATAATAAAGCCTATACTACCCTCCACCATTCCTGCGATGTCAGCAGAAGCTCTCCCCGGGGCTCTTGTGCGGCAGTTGTGACATGTGACGCCCGGCGCCCAATCAGTGCTGGCGTCACTGTCTCCGCCTTCAAACAAACTGAACATGAAGAGGAAGTCAGGGATCCGCGGCAGCCCGGACTTCCTCTTCATGTTCAGTTTGTCTGAAGGCGGAGACAGTGACGCCAGCACTGATTGGACGCCCGGGGATCACAAGTCATTTCACAGCCCTGGTCCCGAGTGCCGACACCGCTGGAACGGAACCGGCACAGGAGGGGAGTATAAGGTTTATTATTTTTTTCGGGGGCCAAACATTTAGGGTTAAAAGGGATTGTTCTAGTGTGGAGAACCCTTAATGGCAAAAAAATGGTGACAACTAGTAACGTCGATACCCCCTCTTCATCAGAATGAAAGCAACATTTTCCTTGTCGTTACTGATAAAAAGTCAAAATGGTAGAATTATTCACTCTATATATACAAGTACGCATTGTGCATGAATGATATTTGTAACATGGGAATGATTTCGCATGCTGGTCAGATCGGGGCCAAATTTGCATAGTGAGATGAAATGGAATAAGGAAGCTGGATTTGTGATTTTTTTATTCTAGAGGAGAGCTGTGATTAGTTTATATGGCAAATTATTTTGGTAGCACACAATGGATTGGGGTCGTGCATTTGGATTACGAGATTAGTCGTCCGTGTGGCCTCAGACTATTCACATTATTACAGATCAGGGAGAGCAGCGATTAGTTATCGGCGTGGATTACAGATTAGGGGGCCGGTACATTCCACGGAGAGCTGCGATTAGTAGACGGCTTATTATAGGAGGTTACGGGAACGGACGAAGCAAGGGGAGAGTTATGTTTAGTAAGTGGGGAATTACATATCAGGGAATATCTCTGACTTACTTGAGACTGCTGGGGAGGTTCAGAAAGTTGCTGTCTCGTGATCCAATTGTGACAAACTGTTGGACCCCGGGAAGGCGCTGAGAATGCACACAACACAAAACAGCAACACAATGACACAGCGACACAATGGGGATGAAAGCAGAAAAAAAAACAAAAAAACAAAACATGGAACAGCAACAATAAAACAGCACTGTAACAAAAAAAGACAAGACGGTAGCAACAAAAGCATGCAATGCGTAAACGCCACAGAACAATTGTGGAAGACAGATGGGAGGGGAGTTAAAACACAATGGGCCACAGTGACGGTACGTTGTAACACAGCGCACACAATCAGAACACATGGGGAAAAAGAGAGAGAAAGAGTAAGCAATCAGACACAAAACTAATTACATCACAACTCCCCCTACACAAAACCCACTATCTAAATGCACACCTTAACACGCGCGTGTACAATTAAATTGTGTGTCTCGCTAGGCAAGATACAGATGATTAAGGCATCACACAATTCACCACAGCCTGCCTAACCCGAGCTGTCTCCTCATCAGCTCACTACATTCATTTTCTATGCTTTAGTATTATTCTACTCCAGAGCTGCACTCACTATTCTGCTGGTGCAGTCACTGTGTACATTCATTATGTCTGAGTACATCCCGTATTTTCCTCCGAGCTGCACTCACATTCGTGGGGGCAGGG
>JARQOD010000004.1:543683247-543723002 GCA_033576555.1 Oophaga sylvatica | reverse complement strand
CCCAGATTGTTTGCTGTAGGCAGCTTTACCCCAGATTGTTTGATGCAGCCAGCTTACCCCAGATTGTTTGCTGCAGGCCGCTTTACCCCAGATTGTTTGATGCAGGCCGCTTTACCCCAGATTGTTTGCTGCAGCCAGCTTTACCCCAGATTGTTTGCTGCAGGCCGCTTTACCCCAGATTGTTTGTGCAGGCCGCTTTACCCAGATTGTTTGCTGCAGGCAGCTTTACCCCAGATTGTTTGCTGCAGGCGCTTTACCCCAGATTGTTTGCTGCAGGCAGCGTTTACCCCAGATTGTTTGCTGCAGGCAGCTTTATCCCAGATTGTTTGATGCAGGCAGCTTACCCCAGATTGTTTTATGCAGGCAGCTTTACCCCAGATTGTTGCTGCAGGCGCTTTACCCAGATTGTTTGATGCAGGCGCTTTACCCCAGATTGTTTTCTGCAGGCAGCTTTACCCAGATTGTTTGCTGCAGGCTGCTTTACCCCAGATTGTTTGCTGCAGGCTGCTTTACCCCAGATTGTTTGATGCAGGCAGCTTTACCCCAGATTGTTTGCTGCAGGCAGCTTTACCCCAGATTGTTTGCTGCAGGCGCTTTACTCCAGATTGTTTGCTGCAGGCAGCTTTACCCCAGATTGTTTGCTGCAGGCAGCTTTACCCCAGATTGTTTGCTGCAGGCAGCTTTACTCCAGATTGTTTGCTGCAGGCAGCTTTACCCCAGATTGTTTGCTGCAGGCAGCTTTACCCAGATTGTTTGCTGCAGGCAGCTTTACTCCAGATTGTTTGATGCAGGCAGCTTTACCCCAGATTGTTTGCTGCAGGCAGCTTTACCCATATTGTTTGCTGCAGGCAGCTTTACCCCAGATTGTTTGCTGCAGGCAGCTTTACCCCAGATTGTTTGCTGCAGGCAGCTTTACTCCAGATTGTTTGATGCAGGCAGCGTTACTCCAGATTGTTTGCTGCAGGCAGCTTTACCCCAGATTGTTTGATGCAGGCAGCTTTACCCCAGATTGTTTGCTGCAGGCAGCTTTACCCCAGATTGTTTGATGCAGGCAGCTTTACTCCAGATTGTTTGCTGCAGGCAGCTTTACCCCAGATTGTTTGCTGCAGCTTTCCTTTGCACTTGATTTTATCCCAGCTTATCTCCGCTAAATAAATGCAAAATAATAACTTAACTTTTCCTGCACTTTTAATTTTATCTAAACAGAAACTATCTCCATGCAACAATTCTTTAAAGATTTTTTTTCCTAATACTTATATCTTTTAGCTGTGTTATTTGCCAAGTTCAAGTACATTTTTTGGGCAAAACACCCCAGAATCTGGAAACTGGTATCACCATAGTGTTATTTCAGAAAGGCTGGAGGATGGCAGAAAAGTTTCTGGTTTTTTTCTAACGTATCTTGATTAATGTGGTGCTGTATCCAGAAATAATGATGGCTAATACCTAGTGATGTGCACACGTGCTTGAATAAGGTGTTATCTCAGCATGCTCGGGTGCTAACCGAGTGTCTTCGGCGTGCTCGAAAAATATGTTCGAGTCATCACGGCTGCATGTCTCACGGGTATTCGACAGCCACAACATATGCAGGGATTGTCTAACAGGAAATCCATGCTTGTCTTGCAACTATTGAACAGCACCTTATCCCAGCACATTCGCTCATCACTAGTATTACCCTTTCTGGCCAATCCAATGAGCGAGCGTTTATGTCTCACAGATAATATGGTGCCACAGAAAACACTGGTGGTGCAGAAGCACTTACCATTGGGAGGAGGCTTTATGTCCACCTCTGTCTGCTGGTTTGTGTTATCTGACTGTCCAGAGTCTGGAGGCAAAAACAGAAAGAGTCTAATGTAGATTATATATTTCAGGATGTATTTAACATATTGCATATATCCATTCCTTATATATAAAAATATGCCAACAGTATTTATTTATCCATCTCATATCCATTGATCTATCTATTATCTCTCTATCTATTATCTCTCTATTATCTATTATACTATTATCTATATCTTTCTATCTATTATTTATCTATTATATCTCTATTATTATCTATTATCTATCTATCTATTATTATCTATCTATCTATCTATCTATCTATTATCTTATATCTATTATTATCTATTATCTCTACTATTATCTATCTATCTATCTATCTATCTATCTATCTATTCATCTATCTATCTATCTATTATCTTATCTATTATCTATTACTCTATTATCTATCTATTATCTTCTATCTATCTCTCTATCTATCTATCTATCTATCTATCTATCTATCTATCTATCTATCTATCTATTATCTATCTATCTATCTACTATCTATCTATCATCTATCTATCTATCTATTATCTATCTATCTATTATTATCTATCTATTATCTACTATTATCATCTATCTATCTATCTATCTATCTATCTATCTATCTATCTATCTATTATCTTATCTATCTATATTATTCTATCTATCTATTATCTTTTATCTCTCTTCTATCTATTATCTATCTATCTATCTATCTTCTATCTATCTATCTATCTTCTATCTATCTATCTATCTTCTATCTATTATCTATCTATCTATCTCTATCTATTATCTATCTACATCTATCTATCTATCTATCTATCTATCTATCTATCTATCTATCTATCTACTCATCTATCTATCTATCTATCTATCTATCTTTATCTATTCTATCTATTATCTTCTATCTCTATTCTATCTTATTATCTATCTATCTATCTATCTATCTATCTATCTATCATATCTATTATCTATCTATCTATCTATCATATCTACTATTCTATCTTAATCTATCTATCTATCTATCTATCTATCTAATCTATCTATCTATCTATCTATCTATTCTATCTATCTATTTCATCTATCTATCTATCTATCTTCTATATCTATCTATCTCATCTATTATCTATCTATCTATCTTATCCTATTATCTATCTATCTAATCTATCTATCTTATCTATCTACTATCTTATCTATCTATCTATTTCTCTATCTATCTATCCTATCTATTATCTATCTAATCTATCTATCTCTATCTATCTATCTATCTATTATCCTATCTATCTATCTATCTATCTATTATCTATCTATCTATCTATCATTATCTATCTATCTATCTATCTTTATCTATCTATCTATCTATCTATCTATCTCATCTATCTATCTATCTATCTATCTATCTATCTATTATCTAATTACTAATCTATCTATCTATATCTATCTATCTATCTATCTATCTATCTATCTATCTATCTATCATATCTAATCTATCTATCTATCTTCTATTCATCCATTCTATCTATCTATCTATCTAACTATCTATCTATCTATCTATCTATCTATCTATCTATTCTCTAATTATCCATTATTTATCTATCTATCTATTATCTATCTATCTTTTATCCTTTTTCTATATTCTGATATTTATGGCATTAGGCTTTATTCCCACCTGGCTCTGACATCATTACTTCGGATACTCATAAAGAAAGGGGCATTTCTATATATTTATTTTCTCCTCAACACTTCCCTCCTATTGCACTGATTTATCTCTTTCTCTTTCCGCTCACAAGTCAGCTTTAAACTGTCGATCACACGTTCTTTTTTTATTATTAATGTTTTTTTGGAGCGAGAGGACAGAGTATAGAGGATATCACAGAACTGTTGTGAATTGCTGGCAGCCATTTTAAAACTTGGCAGCCATTTTAGGGCTGGCTGACGGGCCTTGGTAATAAGGAGAGAGGCGAGATTAGGGATACAGAGTCGAAAAAGAAATCAAACATATCTACAAAAAGCCAGGTTAACGCGTAAAACAAACAAACCCTTATAAATGTAGGTTGAAAGCACAGCGGGAGCCTTTCATGTCTGATAAACACATTTCAAGAGAAGTTCAAGTATGCTCGTTCTCTAAACGCCACTCATAGGCAGTGATGCAATGATGTCAGCGCAAAGAGGAATATCATACTCTTTCTGAATTGTCCATCCTTACATACCTGTTACCAACACCTTATGAAGGCAGCCATTTCATTCTTGAGTAGTCATCTCATACAATAAAAGTCTAGTGGCCTGTATCACTTGTATTCTCAGCTGTGTAGGACCTTACTCAGAACTGCCATCATGGCTAGTACTGAATTATGTGGCCCGGCTTCTTCACAAAATGAAGGGGTCGCCTCTGTCATAAAGCATCTTACACTTCAGTTTAGCAGAGAATTCTGACCCTCACTGCTATTCTTATGTATTATTAGGCAGTTTATTCACTGCTGTTATAGATTTGTGTGCAGTTTGTTCACTGCTGTTATAGATTTGTGTGCAGTTTATTTACTGCTGGCATAGATTTGTGTGCAGTTTATTCACTGCTGTTATAGATTTGTGTGCAGTTTATTTACTGCTGGCATAGATTTGTGTGCAGTTTATTCACTGCTGGTATAGATTTGTGTGCAGTTTATTTAGTGCTGGCATAGATTTGTGTGTAGTTTATTCACTGCTGGTATAGATTTGTGTGCAGATTGTTCACTGTTGGAATAGATTTGTGTGCAGTTTATTCACTGCTGGTATAGATTTGTGTTCAGTTTATTAACTGCTGGTATAGATTTGTGTGCAGTTTACTTATTGCTGGTATAGATTTATGTGCAGATTATTTACTGCTGGTATACATTTGTGTTCATTTATTAACTGCTGGTATAGATTTGTTCGTAGTTTATTCACTGCTGGTATAGATTTTGTGCAGATTATTCACTGCTGGTATACATTTGTGTGTAGATTATTCACTGCTGATATAGATTTGTGTGCAGCTTATTCACTGCTGGTATAGATTTGTGTGCAGTTTATTTACTGCTGGAATAGATTTGTGTGCAGTTTATTTACTGCTGGTATAGATTTGTGTGCAGTTTATTCACTGCTGGTATAGATTTGTGTGCAGCTTATTCCCTGCTCTTATAGATTTATGTGCAGTTTATTCATTGCTGGTATAGATTTGTGTGCAGTTTGTTCATTGCTGGTATAGATTTGTGTGCAGCTTATTCACTTCTGATATAGATTTGTGTGCAGCTTATTCACTGCTGATATAGGTTTGTGTGCAGTTTTTTTTACTACTGGTACAGATTTGTGTGCAGTTTATTCACTGCTGGTGTAGATTTGTATGCAGGTTATTCACTTCTGGTATAGATTTGTATGCAGTTTATTCACTGCTGGTATAGATTTTTATATTTACAGCCCACAAGAAGTTAACCCCTGACCAAGTTAATCCATTCTTGACATTTGCAGTATATATACGTCATGGTCAGGAAGTACTTCCTGACCGATGATGTATATATACATATGTATATATACGTCTTGGCGAACTCCCGCACACATGAGACTGTGCACGGGTGATCGCCGCCGGGTAACAACTGATTCTGATAGCTGACACCCGGCATTCAGTTATGACGACATCCGGGTTACCAGTGCTACTAAACTTGCTAGATCATGCTCAGAGCATGATCTAGCAAGTTTGTCTGTCAGTGTAGTGCTGACAGTTTGCAAAGCATAGGAATGATCCTGCAGAAAAGTGAAATCAGCCTGCAAAAACTGAAAGTTCCATAGTGGGAAAAAGTAAAAAAAAAAAAAGTGAAAAAAATTGTAAAAATATACAAAAAAAAATCACAAAATAAAAATAAAAATATATTGTACCCAAAAAATAAATATTTTTATGAAAAAGAAAAACAAAAAAAACACAAAATGTATACATATTTGGTAGTGCCGTGTCCAGAACGACCCGACCTATAAAATTGTCTCACTAGTAAACCCCTTTAGTGAACACCGGAATAAAAAAAAAAGGCCAAAAAGCAATGCTTTATCATCGTACCGCCAAACAAAAAGTGGAATAAAATGCAATCAAAAAGACAAATGTAAATAAATATGGTATCTCTGAAAATGTTATCTTGTCACCCAAAAAACAAGCCATCACACAGCTCCATCTGCAGAAAAATAAAAAAGTTATAGCTCTCAGAATAAAGCGTTACAAAGATAATTATTTTTTCTATAAAATAGTTTCTATTGTGTAAAAGTGCCAAAATACAAAAAAATATATAAATATGGTATCTCTGTAATCGTACTGATCCACAGAATATAGTTGTTTTCTCAATTTACCACATGCGGAACGACATTCTAAAAATAAAAAAATTCTGAATTGCTGGTTTTTGTTCACTCTGCCTCCCAAAACTCAGAATAGAAAGCAATCAAAAAATATCCTGTGCCCGAAAATGGTACCACCAAAAACGTCAACTTGTCCCGCAAAAAATAAGCCCTCAAATGCCTTCGTTGGCCGAAATATGGAAAATGTATAGCTTTCTAAATATAGCGATGCGCAAAAAAAGCATTTTTTAGTGTGTGACAGCAGCCAAACATAAAAACCCAATGTAAATCAGATATTGCTGCAATCGCACCGACCAAAGAATAAAGTCACCTAATCACTTATATCATACAAGGAATAGCCTAAAAATAAATAAAACTAATTCTTCACCTGCTGTTGATTTGTTCATTCTGCTTCCCAAAGATTGCAGTAAGGCTTGACTCACATTTATCCTGCGCTCCACGCTGAGCACTTACACTGGGGTTTCCATGTAAATCTCTAAAATATGTGATTCAGACAGAACTCCGGGCGGAAGATTCCCTGTAATGAGGCAGATGGAGGCACCGTGGACGCCATAGGACCTGTGATCCGGCGGTGTCCCTTTTTTTTAGGTGTGCATGAAAGTGCCGTCGGCCACAGTTTTGTGCACTTATAAAAAAAGGACACCTCTGAACAGATGCCAGATGGAGTCCAGAGTAAGGCCGGAGTCACACTAGCGTTGAATACGGACGAGTGCTATGCGAGAAAACATCGCATAGCACTCGGACCACTGTTAATCTATGGGGCAGCTCACATCACCGTTTTTTTTCTCAGGCGTATTCTACGTGTGAGTGAAATCGCAGTATGCTGCGATTGTACATGTATATCGGCCAAGTCTCGCCAATGCAAGTCTATGGGTGCGAGAAAAAATCGGACACCACACGGACCATCAGTGTGACTTGCGAGAAATACGCAAGCATTTTCCTCATTTCAGCCCATTGAGCCATTAAATTCAATGAGGGAAATCAGTGAGAAATGTAAAGCCATACGCATGTCATTCGGATGTCATACGGATACATAGGTGCGAGAAAATCGCATCATCGCATTGAAAACAGATCACATGCGCATCACCATACGGAGAACATTTGTGCGATTCTCGGCAGACAAAATAGGACCGATTTTTTTATACGTTGTGTCTGACTCTGGCCTAACTCTGCTGCCTAATTATAGTGAATGGATCCTTTGGGGGTTTCATCTGAATCACGTCAATTGAAGATTTAGATGGAAATCCAAAGTAAGTGCTCAGCGTAGAGCACAGGATAAATGTGATTCCAAACGTTATATAAAATGTTCGCAATAAAAGCTTCATCTCAATCCACAAAAAAAAGTCCCCTCTCAGGTCTGCCATCTGTCAATGGAAATATAAGGGGCTTCCACGTTACTGGTAGTACAAAGGCTTTGGAAAAGCGAAATGGCTCTTTGCGCCCCCAAAAGAAATTCAGCAAATTCTGCGCTCCAAAATCCAAATGCCCCCTCCCTTCTGAGCCCCAGTGTGCCTAAACCACATTTAGCATCCACATGTTTGGCATTTCTGTAGCGATGAAAGCTTACATAACTTACAGGTGCGTGTCTCTAGAAGCATGAGCTGGGCAGCACAACGTACTGGTCACTACAACGTACTGGGCACTACAACATACTGGTCACTACAATGGCAGTTTGCAATATTCCCTCAGCAACATCCAACGCTGTTTGTTTCTGGAAAACACCCATGGAGTGAATATCGTCTCTACACCTGTAGATAAATTCCCAAAGGAGTATAATTTCCAAAATGGGGTCACTTGAGGGGGATTCTGCTCTTTTAGCACTTAGTGGTTCTGTATACGGAGGCCACAAACTATTCTAGGAAAATTTGCGCTCTAGGAGGCAAAAAGCTCTCTGTCCCTCCAACCATAAATAGGGTATTTCTACATTCAGCAGAAATTGTGGGACAAATTTTGGTGACATTTTTAGCCATTTCCCAGTGTGAAAATGTAAAATCTGGGGCTAAAACTAAATTTTGGTGGTAAAAATGTAATTTATTTTTTCTTCACTGCTCAATAGTATAACATTCGGTGTCATATAATCACTGCACCTCCAGATGAATTCATTGAGAGGTGTGGTTTGTAAAACGGTGTTTCTTATAGGGGGGTTCTGCTGTACTGGCTCCTCAAGGGCTCTGCCGATGTGACATGACACCCTTAAACCAGTCCAGCAAAACCTGAACTCCAATATGGCACTTCTTCCTTCTGAGCTTTGCACTGTGCCTCAAAAGTAGTTTTTAACCACATATGGGGTATCAGCGTACTCGGGAGAAATTGCACAAGAAATTTTAGGTTCCATTTTTTCCTGTTATCATTGTAAAAATGAAAAATTTGGTGCTACCAAAACATTTTTGTGGAAAAAATTTGACTTTTTTTTTATTTTCGCTGCTCTATGTCATAAACTTCTGTGAAGCACCTGTGGGTTCAAGGTGCTCACCACACGGCTAGATACATTCCTCTAGTTTCCAGTCCAGAATGGGGTCACTTGTGGGGGTTTTCCACTGTTCAGGCACATCAGGGGCTCTCCAAATGTGACATGACACCTGCAGTCGATTCCATCAAAATCTACGTTCCAAAACGTCACTTCTTCCATTCTGAGCCTTGCCGTGCACCCAAATAGTAGTTTTTCACCACATGTAGGGGGGTATCTGCGTACTCAAGAGAAATTGCACAACAAATTTTGGGGTCCATTTTCTCCTGTTACCTTGTGAAAATAAAAAAAAAATTGGGACTAAAATAATTTTTTGTGGGAAAAATTTGATTTTTTTTAATTTTTACTGCTCTACTTTTTAAACTTCTGTGAAGCACCTGGGGGTTCAATGAGCTCCTAGATACATTCCTTGAGGTGTCTAGTTTCAAAAATAGGATCACTTTTGGGGGCTGTCCACTGTTTAGACACATCAGGGGCACTTCAACCGCGACATGGAGATCACTATTTATTCCAGTAAATTTTGCATTTAGAAAGTCAAATGGTGCTCCTTCCCTTCCAAGTCCTGCTGTGCGCCCAAAAATTAGTTTTCCCTCAAATATTTGGTATCTGTGTACTCAAGAGAAATTGCAAAACAAATTGTATGGTGCAATTTCTCCTGTTATCCTTATGAAAATGCAAAATTTGGGGCTAAAAACATTTTTGTGTGAAAAATGTGTTTTTTTTTTATTTTCACAGCTCAATGTTATAAACTTCTGAGAATCAGAGAAGCGTCTGAGGGGTTAAAGGTGGTCATCACACGTTTAGTTCCCTGAGGGGTCTACTTTCCAAAAAGGTGTCATTTGTCAGGGGTTTCCACTGTTTAGGCACATCAGTGGCTCTCCAAACGCGACATGGCATCCAGAAAATACTGCATTCAAAAAGTCCAATGGCACTCCTTCCCGTCCGAGCTCTGCCATGCACTCAATCAGTAATTTTCCCCCACATATGGGGTATCGGCATGCTCAGAAGAAATTACACAACAAATTTTGGGTTCATTTTTTCCTCCTGTTACCCTTGTGAAATTTTACCACTATCATAAAGTACAATATGTCACAAAAACCATCTCAGAATCAGTAGGATTCGTTGAAGCGTTCCAGAGTTATCACCACATAAAATGACACTGGTCAGAATTGGAAAATTTGGTCTGGTCATGAAGGTGAAATCAGGCTCAGGGGTGAAGGGGTAAAACTACAGAAATAAAATTTTAGATTTTATTTCCCAAAAATGATGGCTGGTCCTCAGGTACCCTGTCAATATAAATGTATGTGGTTCCGAAATACCTCAGAATCCCCAACAGTGTCTCTAAAAGCACGGCGGGCTCGAGTTCATGAAATCACATCCGCTTTGCTTGAACTGTTAAACGCAGTTGATTTTCTACATGAACGTGGCCTACCAAGCAATGGATCTGTCATATCTGGGGTCCCAAAACGATGGCAAACTAACACTCGTAGGTTCTAGAGCACTAATAAACTAATAAGACGGATTAATGTGCGTGGTAGCAGAATGATGATGGTTGATGAGCTAGAACTTTGGAACTTTGACAGTTGGGATTCAAATATTAATTAAACAATGACATTTGGGGTCCGGTTTTATTAAAAGGAGCCTGGGAAAGTTCTAGTGTAGATCAGCTCTGGTCTTTGTACTGATGATTGTGTCATATCTATCTCATCAGTGTAGCTCTTTAGTGTTTGTCACATTCAGATGTTGCTGGCAGCAGAGGGTCCTATATTCCCATTTTCCTCACCCCCTGTCTCCGTGCCAGCCTCATCCTCACCTCCTCCCTTCTGTGAAGCCCCCAAGGGCTGCCTAGCCTGTAGGTCTCCTCCATCATCTTATCTATGGCTCCAGCTGATAAATCAGAGCCGGGAGGTGCCCCTCACATACACACACACACACACACACAATGCGGATTATCTACCCACCTCCCCCCAATTCAGTAGTCCCCTGAGCTGGCACACACACAGCGAATGGGGACCGGAGACTGGGAACAAAATGGCCATTATTGTGTGTGTGCAATCAAATCAGCATATCCCATCACGGCATATGAGAAAGCTTCTACATATTGGAGCCTTCTGGACTGACGGGATTCAGCTGAGACAACAGACTAATGTATGGACGCAATGGTTTGTATTTTACAAATCAGGAGAAGGAATGGACCTGGTAATCTAGGTGACATTTTACCTCTGGGCAGTGATGAAGCTTCGTCCGCACGTACAATCCGAAAGTTTAGCATCAAACTTGACAATTCCGACAGTTCTTACCTATTTTCTAGACCCGTGGGATATTTTTATTTAATGAGATTTTAGGCTTTTCTTCATCCACATCTCCGATACAATTATGATGAATGGTGAAGGCCCCGATATGAGCACACACCGATGTCAGGGAAGGCAATCAGATGAAGATAGAGATTCTGGATAGACAGAATCCAACCCCCCCCCTAATCTCAGTGTGACGCCTAAGTCAGAAATGTTTTTAGTTTTTTTTATGTTTTGCATTCATACAATCCAAGAATGCTACCGTAGAGTTGGAAGGGACCTCTGGGGTCATCGTGTCTGTCCAGCCTCTGATTCCATTGAAGGAGAACTCACCGCCTCTCGTGGCAGCCTGTTCCGCTCATTGATCACCCTCACTTTTCAAAAAGTTTTTTTTCTAATATCTACTATAATTAACTCTTGGTACATGTCCATTTTGCTGCTAGCGTGGGCATCCCTTTTTCTCATATGCAAAAAAAATAAATAGATAAATAATTCTAAACTTTCTCCTATCTATTAACGACCTGAAGAAGTTTGAAACTTCGAAATGCGTTCACCATTAAAACTTCACTGCGGGAAATGTTTCTCTTTAACCTTCCTTATCGGCAGCGCAAAATTAACCCTTTATTCCATTTAATTTTTTTATTAAGGACCTGTGACATACATTACAGTTCACATTTGCGGTGTGTAGAGCGGGTATAGGAGCTGAACCCACTGCATTCGGGGCAGACGCTAGCTTACACAGCCGACGCTAGCTCCGATCGCTGCTGTTTATCCATCAGTCACTGACATCGGCACCTAAAAGACTTACCAGCACACCGACTTCAAGCAGCGTGATTGCAAGGTGGCAATAGGTTACCATGGAAAATGGGGGCCACTATGGTTGCCACTGTCCCCATTGGGGCTCATAATGTAAATTCCCTATCAATATGTCTTTGGAGTGTGGGAGGAAACCGGAGAACCCGGAGGAAACCCACGCAAACACGGGGAGAACATACAAACTGCTTCCAAGATGTTAATTCTTGATGGGGTATGAACCCAGGACCCCAGTTCTGCAGAGCACTTTCCTGCACCACTTTGGTATTGCACTATATTTTATGAAAAAAAATCAGCTGGAAATGTAAAATAAAAATTTTTTTAAAAAATTTTGGAAGCAAAAATATAAAAGTTTAAATCTTTTCACGTATCCTTAAAAGCCTGATCTATCAAAATATGAAATTATTTAAACGCTTTTGTAAATGGTTAAAAAGAAAAATTTACCTTTTTTTCAACATTTCACCACACTTGTATTTTTTTTTAACGTTTTTCAAGTTCATTATGAATTAAAATGAAAGGTGTCATTAAAAGCCACAACTCGTTATCCCCCCCCAAAAAAAAGTCCTCGTACGGCTATGTCGACTAAAAAGGCAGAGCTCTTGGAAGAGGGTGAGAATCATAGAATCATAGAATGGTAGAGTTGGAAGAGACCTCCGGGGTCATCGTGTCCAAGCCCCTGTTCAATGCAGGATTCTCTAAACCATCTCAGACAGATGTCTGTCCAGCCTCTGTGTGAAGACTTCCATTGAAGGAGAACTCACCACCTCACGTGGCAGCCTGTTCCACTCACTGTACTGTACGATAACTTATCAACCATTAACATGATATTGCAGGACGTTTGTCAGAAACCTCTGCTAGAGAAAACTAAAAATCTAACATTGGACCTGTGACTATCTGTGGAGATTGAAGTGTAACCATTGTTTTAATTTTTTTCATAAATCAATAGTACACATGAAAATATGCAACTTTGTAATATATCTTATTAGAGACATCTGCTTTTTTCTCCTACTGGACTGATCTTTCAATCTCAGATCAGTGGGAAAATCAGTTTTCAGAGAGTACAGAGATTTCCATCACTGAGATAGGAGATGACAGTTGGTGCTTATAAAATTCTATGGAGGGAGAAGGAGCTAGAGACAGACATTCTGCTGCAAGTTCTCTTCTACAGTGGGTGAGGGGCTGGAGACAGACACAGACATTCTGCAAGTTCTCATCTACAGTAGGGGAGGGGCTAGAGACAGACACAGACATTCTGCTGCAAGTTCTCTTCTATGGTGGGAGAGGGGCGAGAGGCAGCACAGGCATTCTGCTGCAAGTTCTCTTCTACCATGGGGAGGAGCTAGAAGCAGACACAGATATTCTGCTGCAAGTTATCTTTTATGGTGGGGGTGTGGCTAGAGGCAGACACAGATATTCTGCTTCAAGTTTTCTTTTATGGTGAGGGAGGAGCTAGAGGCAGACACAGACATTCTGTGGCAAGTTCTCTTCTACTTTAGGGAAATGACTAGAGGCTGACACAGACACTTTGCTGCAAGTTCTTTTCTACGGTGGGGAGTGGTTATCCTGACACAGACATTCTGCTGCAATTTCTTTTATATGGTGGGGAGTGGCTATCCCGACACAGACATTCGGCTGCAAGTTCTCTTCTACTGTGGGGGAGGAGCTAGAGGCAGATACAGAACGTTCTGCTGCAAGTTCTTTTCTACCATGGGGAGGAGCGAGAGGCTGACACAGACATTCTGCTGCAAGTTCTTTTCTACCATGGGGAGGAGCGAGAGGCTGACACAGACATTCTGCTGCAAGTTCTCTTCTACTGTGGGGAAGGGGCTAGAGGCTGACAGATATTCTGCTGCAAGTACTCTTCTACTGTGGGGAAGGGGCTAGAGGCTGACAGATATTCTGCTGCAAGTTCTCTTCTACTGTGGGGAAGGAGCTAGAGGCTGACATAGACATTCTGCTGCAAGTTCTCTTCTACTGTGGGGAAGGGGCTAGAGGCTGACAGATATTCTGCTGCAAGTTATCTTCTACTGTTGGGAAGGGGCTAGAGGCCGACACAGACATTCTGCTGCAAGTTCTCTTCTGCTGTGGGGAAGGGGCTAGAGGCTGACACAGACATTCTGCTGCAAGTTATCTTCAATGGTGGGAAGGGGCTAGAAGCTGACACAGACATTCTGCTGCAAGTTCTCTTCTATGGTGGGGAGGGGCTAGAGACTGACAAACATTCTGCTGCAAGTTCTCTTCTATGGTGGGGAAGGGGCTAGAAGCTGACACAGACATTCTGCTGCAAGTTCTCTTCTATGGTAGGGAAGGGGCTAGAGGCAGACACAGACATTCTGCTGCAAGTTCTCTTCTGCTGTGGGGAAGGGGCTAGAGGCAGACACAGACATTCTGCTGCAAGTTCTCTTCTACTGTGGGGAAGGGGCTAGAGGCTGACACAGACATTCTGCTGCAAGTTCACCTGAAATTTTATGAGCACCTACTATTATCTCTTATCTCAGTAATGAGAAAGTCCGTCTTCACTAAAGTCAGGGCTTATCCATGAAGTGAGAATTTTGAGAATGAATAATCAGTCCAGGAGGAGAAAGAAATGGATTTCTCTGATAAGGTATATTACAGAGTTCTTATTTTCACGTGTACTCCTGATTTATGAAAGGATAAAATCAACGGCTACTCTTTAAGCAATAAACTTGGCTCCTCCAATGTTACCCGCAATCCATGATAATCAAAAAATTGTCAGGAAATAGGATGAATAAAATAGTCATGAATTACTTTCCATGAATGAGTACAGAGAAGAAGAAATAATAACAGCATGTGACTGGAGACGTATAACGATGGGGACTACAGGGCCCAGGATGTATTGGAGAGCAGAAATTGTTGGGCTGGTAAACTGCCCACAGATGGCCATGTTGGCAAGGGTTGGTGAAAGGGGAGGTAGGTTCTGCACCTGATGCTCTTATTTCTGAGGAAATCTGGGCTGCAGCTGTGGCCCCTCAGCTTTCTCCCCCACCACCACCACCATTCCTGGCCTATGCCCTGATATTTTGGAAAAGATAGAAGACAATGAAGGATGGAGAAGACATGTCTTCCCTCTCTGTTGTTTGTGGGTCTTCTTTGCATCACATTGCCAGCAGGATGACAAGCTTGAAGCTTTTATCTGTGTTTTCTATGTATTTTATTTTTCGGTGACCGGTGTAGTCTTTCTCCCTCGCTTGCATATAAAGTGTCGTAAAACAGTACATTTTAATTTTACTGATCCCCATAGCGGTGGCCATTATTTTTGGATAGGGGCCGTACAAGGAGCCATTTTCTTATATTTTCTTAGATGATTCTGCATTGGATGGGAAAATGAAGCATCCTACTTCAGTGATCACCGACAGTCCTCGAGAAAGGGGAGCCGTCTAAGGATTTGTAGGAAATCGTCTGAAACCTAGAGCCTTAAATGGGGTATTCCCATCTCCAAGATCCTATCCCAACATATAGTAGGTGTTATAATAATAATATTACCAAATACCTCCAGTTCGAAATATAGTATAGTTCTTCTGATTTGCTAGGTCTTTTTCCTCATGTGCAGGACGTTAGGTATACATGGTTACGACCACTAGTAACTAGCGATCACTATATCAGTGGTCATAACCATGGATACCTAAGGTCCAGTAATGCCCTGCACATGGGGTAAGAGACCTAGCGAATCAGAAGAACTATACTACATTTCTAATTGGAGGTATTTGCTAAAATTATTATTATTACACCTACTACATATTGGGATAGGATCTTGGAAAGGGAATAAGTTCTGTAGAGCATCATATAATGATATGAAAACCTGTCGACAGGTCAAAAGTGGACGGTTTTTGCTGTTATTTTTTCAAGTGTGGTGTTTTGTGTTTTTTTTTTTTTAATCCGTTATTCAGTTCAGAGATGCTAAATTAAAAGGCCCATATTCTCCTGAATCAAATGGCGGACTGAAAAAAAAGAAATCGGATCAGTGGGAATAAAATAAAAAGCAAAGACTGGTCACTTTTGGCGAGGTTCCTTTTTAAAAGCGTCAGCTCTTCAGTCCGAGATGACCTTCTCCCCGCGTTCGAGTGTCTGTTGCTGTAGTAAATAGTAATCTGAGTACTCCCTGGTGGTAATAACTCGGTGACGGGTATAAATAAAATGCGCTGAATGTGAAGTGTTGGTGTAGATCCAGTTCTGCATCTGTTTGGCAAGAGGCCAAGATTCATTTGGTTTAACCCTGTGTGACTAAAGCAGAAGGAGGGGAGGTGCAAGGAAGGAGATAGATGCCTTTCAAAAAACTATTGTATTTTTCAATGCTTTTTTCGGTTATTTTCCATCGCCCTTCTACCCTTATCCAGGCTCTGTCGACACTGACCGGTACAGGACATACACTTGTATAGCGAGTCTCTGTGTGTCTTACTATGCACAAATCCAGGCGGCACAACTGCTACTCAACGCGTGTAAGTTTTGGGTGCCCGTTCAGGCTCGGACTGGCCCATGGGAGAACAGAAGAATCCTCCGGTGGGCCACTGTGCAGGAATGGGCCAGCAGCCTTTTATCTGAGCAGTACTTGGCACAATACATTTGATTCACTGTCTACAGACAAAGGCAGCATCTTATTCATTTATCCACCCAATTTATGGTTATAGAAATTTGTGAATGAGGATAAAGTCATATTTTCATGTAGCTGAGGAGTGGGGCCTGGAGTTGGCTACTGGTGGGCGCTGGACACCCCAGTCTGACACCGTCCCATTCATGGGGAGCTGACCGCTTCTTATCCAAATATTCATATATATATATATATAAAGAAGTAAAGAGCAGCCCTCCAGAGTCATATATATATAAAGAAGTAAAGAACAGCCCTCCAGAGTCATATATATAAAGAAGTAAAGAACAGCCCTCCAGAGTCTTGTAGGTTTCCCTCAAATGTTGATTTGTTAAATTATTAAATTTATCTTTGGATGTGGAATAATTTCATAGATCAACATTTGAGGCAAACCCGCAAAACTCTGGAGGGCCGCTCAGTTTACTTCTTTGGGTATGGGCACGTGGTATCTTTTAGACGTGACATCTTTTTCAGGAGGATTATGACCGGCTGTCAGGCTTCGAAAACCGTCAAGAAGTAAACTGACCGCGCTTGGAAACCGCCAATGACGTCTATATGAAATTGAAAAAGGGGGAAAAAAAGCTGGAGGCTGAGCAAAAAGAGATCAAAGAAGGGGATGCCGTGGGATAGGGGACGACTTTCACCCGTCGTGACCCCGAGAACTAGGACTTTGAAGAGCCCTCTGTGAATGGAGCGGCCGACGATAAGCCGAGTGCAGTGTCGGGAGATCTTTGGAGTGGGAGTGCGCACGATCGACCTGCTCTCCATTCAGAGCCTTGGGTTCTCGGAATAGCTGGGAGACCCCCAGCGATCGGAACTTTCAAGAGTTCCCCTTTAAGAGCCAACGTGCCAGTGTTGGTGATATAGTCATCACAGACTGGAATACACTTCTTATTATAAGACATTTTTCGGACCCTGCAGTAATGGCCAGACTTCCTTCCACTGAGGTTTCTTAAATTTAGCAGAACTGGGGTAAAAATGCCAACAAAAATGTATGGCTTTTCCATTCGAACCGTGGGCATGAGGGTCACGTGGCCCAACAGAGCAGAGGTTTAGGAATAAATCACTTGATACCGGCACTAATGTACATTATATTGAGGCCAAAAAATCCTCAAGTTTTTTTTATATTTTTTTTTTTTCTAAAGTAAGAGTTCACTTTCCATTCAGGCTTCTGTTTTTCATTTAGTTAATGAGCATCTGAAGGAAGTTCCATCATCTATTTTAATCCCTGGGAATTACAAGATTTTCATCCTACTGTTTGCAGTGCCGCTGACCCACACCAGAGGGAGGCAAAACCTGATATTCCACTGCTAACTTGTTGAATTACTTATAGACCTGTCTACTGATTTTTATGTTTCTAAAAAGATCCAGAAATATTATATATGGCTGATTAAAGAGTACCTGTCATTTGCTTAAAAATATAGTTATATACTTCTATGAGATTCCTGAGCTCCCCTGATTCTAGCACTCTTTTCCATAGATAGAAAAAAGTCTATGTGCTTCTGTATGGGCCCAGAGAGTTACTAAGAATCCAGTCTGGCACCATAGACTTCTGTGGGCTGTGTATTACTGAGTCTACGTGCTTCTGTTTGGGCCCAGAGTTACTAAGATCCTGTCTGGCACCATAGACTTCTGTGGGCAGCGTATTACTGAGTCTTCATGCTTCTGTTTGGGCCCAGAGAGTTACTAAGATCCAGTCTGGCACCATAGACTTCTGTGGGCTGTGTATTACTGAGTCTACGTGCTTCTGTTTGGGCCCAGAGTTACTAAGATCCTGTCTGGCACCATAGACTTCTGTGGGCAGCGTATTACTGAGTCTTCATGCTTCTGTTTGGGCCCAGAGAGTTACTAAGATCCAGTCTGGCACCATAGATTTCTACGGGCAGCGGATTACTGAGTTTACTTGCTTCTGTATGGGCCCAGAGAGTTACTAAGATCCAGTCTGGCACCATAGACTTCTGTGGGCAGCGTATTACTGAGTTTACATGCTTCTGTATGGGCCTAGAGAGTTATTAAGATCCAGTCTGGCACCATAGACTTCTGTGGGCAGCATATTACTGAGTCTAGGTGCTTCTGTTATGGGCCCAGAGAGTTACTAAGATCCAGTCTGGCACCATAGACTTCTGTGGGCAGCATATTACTGAGTCTGGTGCTTCTGTATGGGCCCAGAGAGTTACTAAGATCCAGTCTGGCACCATAGACTTCTGTTTTTAGCGTTAATTACTGAGTTTTACGTGCTACCGTATGGGCCTAGAGAGTTACTAAAATCCAGTCTGGCACCATAGATTTCTACGGGCAGTGGATTACTGAGTTTACGTGCTTCTGTTTTGGGCCCAGAAATTACTAAGGTCCAGTCTGGCACCATAGATTTCTTAGGGCAGCGGATTACTGATTTACATGCTTCTGTATGGGCCCAGAGAGTTACTAAGATCCAGTCTGAACCATAGACTTCTGTGGGCAGCGTATTACTGAGTCTACGTGCTTCTGTATGGGCCTAAGAGTTACTAAGATCCGTCTCGAACCATAGACTTCTGTGGGCAGCGTATTACTGAGTCTACGTGCTTCTGTATGGGCCTAGAGAGTTACTAAGATCCAGTCTGAACCATAGATTTCTATGGGCAGCGGATTACTGAATTTACATGCTTCTGTATGGGCCTAGAGAGTTACTAAGATCCAGTCTCGCACCATAGACTTCTGTGGGCAGCGTATTACTGGATGTTGTAATACTGTTGCGTGCATAAGGACTTATAGGGAGCTATTTCAATAATTAAAAGCATTCGTAGTGATATTGTAATTCTGTGTGAAATTTGCAATTCTGTGCTGAAATGTTGTCAAATTTCCTGGATGAGCACATGTTGCAAAAATCAATTGCATTTATGAAATTGGTTGTCTAACCTGTTTAGCTTGCAGTTTTGGAAGAAAATCTCATGCTTTCTAAACCACGCAAATTGTGAAAAAGTTTCAATTCGTACAACTTACGTATCCTTTAAAGTAAATGGAAATGTGCTGCTGTTCATATCCTTTGTCCTTAGGTTGTATGCCCAAATTTTTTTGGGAAGATTAGTAATCCTTAAATCCCTTGGCAAATCAGCTGCAACTTTGTGAAGAGAAACGTACACCATGGTGCGGTCACGAGAGGTATGAGCTCTTCAATGGAATGTCATTCAACCAGGCTTTGTACGGTTCCTGCTTAGGGGGTGATGGGACACGATGACTCCCGGAGGTCCCTTCCGACTCTAGGATCTTCATGAATCCTCTGCATTCACAGACTCATACCTCGAGAAAAACATTCGATCCCTCCCGCCGCAATGTATCGGACGAGTCGCCGCAGTGCGTACACACACATCCTCTACCCTTTTGGATTGTCTTGCCGTTAATAAGTGGGTGACAACCATCAAATTGCTATTTTCAGATAATTAAATAAACCAGATTCATATGTCTGTCCTCCAAGCCCCCCTGAGACATGCTGCAGCTGGTTCAGACTCCCTCCCTGCCGCTGTCCTCCCCTGTCAATGCCAATGTGAGCGGGGGGCAAACTCCCAGCGGCAGGCTTAGGGGATGGGCGCAAGAGTCGTTGTTTGTTTTCCCATTTTTTTTTTGAGTCTTCTAATGGAATCACTTTTTGAAACCTGTTTTGAAAAGTTTTTCTAGTGGTTTTTTTACGTTTTTTTTTTCCCTAAAGCATTTTTTGGAGCATTTTTCCATCGGGAGACGCTTCAGAGAAGTGAGACGCACTTTGTTTTCTGCCCTCAGGAGTTTTTTAAAAAACTTGAAGCTCAAGAGGCTCTCAAGAAGCGGTTTTTGTTTTTTAGTGATTTTTCTGGCATTTTTCGGGACAGACCGGTTTTAAAAGGCTCCACAAAAAACCTCAAGCGCTCAAGTCTGCACAGAGCCCAGACAGCTATAAAGCAAAACTGAACGCTTCTGCTCCGAGGACGAGTCACTGTCACTGACGGATTATTTATGGTGACGGACACTTGTAATCTCAGCCATAATTTAATGTTGGAGGCGCAGTCGCACCTGGATCAGCCCTCGGTCCTGATGTCCTCCAGTGTCAGCCCCGTCACACCACGTCTCTCATTACTACGGAGCTGATCCTCAGACTGCGCGGAGCAGGTTGGGCTCCTCCTGGACGCGCTCCATACTGGGTTTTCCTGAACTATTCTTCCCTTTTGTCACAGACGTTTTTCAGACCCTTATGTGGCTGCCAGTGGTGGTGAGTCTGAGAGCCAAGAACAGATCTCTCACCAACATGGAAGACATCAACGCAGACCGTCCACCATCTGCCCGGGCACTGACCTGTGCTGCCTATGATGGTGGATAGATAGAGAAGATAGATAGATAGATAGATAGATAGATAGATAGATAGATAGATAGATAGTAGATAGATAGATAGATAATAATAGATAGATAGATGATAGATAGATAGATGATAGATAGATAGATAGATAGATAGATAGATAGATAGATTAGATAGATAGATATAGATAGATAGATAGATAGATAGATAGATGATAGATAGATAGATAGATAATAGATAGATAGATAGATAGATAGATAGATAGATAGATATAATAGATAATAGATAGATAGATAGAGATAGATTAGATAGATGATAGATAGATGATAGATAATGATAGATAGATGATGATTAGATATGATAGATAGATAGATTAGATGAGATAGATAGTAATAGATAGATAGAAGATAGATAGATAGATAGATAGATAGATAGATAGATAGATAGATAATAGGTAAATAAAAGATAGATAGATAGATAGATAGATAGATAGATAGATAGATAGTAAGATAGATAACTAGAGAGATGACAGATAGATAGATAGATAGATAGATAGATAGATAGATAGATAGATAGGTAGAACAATAACAGATAGATAATAGATAATAGATAGATGATAGATATATAGATAGATAATAGATAGATAATAGATGGATAATTAGAGAGATAGATAGATAGATAGATAGATAGATAGATAGATAGATAGATAGATAGATAGATAGATGGATAGATGATAGATAATAGAAGATAGATAGATAGATAGATAGATAGATAGATAGATAATAGTAATAGATAGATAGATAATAGGTAATAATAGATAGATAGATAGATAGATAGATAGATAGATAGATAGATGATAGATAGGTAGAACAATAATAGAAATAGATAATAGATAAAATAGATAGATAATAGATAGATTGATAATAGATAGATGATAGATAGATAATAGATAGATAGATAGATAGATAATAGATAGATAGACAGATAATAGATAGATGATAGATCAATAGATAATAGATAGATAATGGATAGATAGATAATAGATAGATAATAGATAGTTAGATAGATAGTTAGATAGATAATAGATAGATATAATAGATATGATAGATAGATAGATAGATAGATAGATAGATAAATAATATATAGGTAATAAATAGATAATAGATAAATAGATGGATAGATAGATTATATATATATAGATAATAGATAGATAATAGATAGATAGATAATAGACAGATGATAGATAGATATAATATAACTGATAGAGATAGATAAGATAGATAGATAGATAATGATATTATATATATAGATAATAGATAGATAATAGATAGATAGATAATAGATAGATAATAGATAGATAGATAGATAGAATAGATAGAGATAGATGATAGATAGATAGATAGATAGATAGATAATTTTAGGTAATAAATAGATAATAGATAAATAGATGGATAGATAGATTATATATATAGATAATAGACAGATGATAGATAGATAATTGATAAGAAGATTAGAGATTAATATAGATAGAGTGATAGATAATAGATAGATAGATAGATAGTAGATAGATAGATAGATAGATAGATAGATAGATAGATATGAGATAAATATCGGTAGTTGTTATCATAAGCAGGTAGAGCTGTTACTACAGATGAGGTGATGTCAGTATAAATGACAGAAGACTGACCGGCACATCCAGACTAGTGTGAATAGGTGCAAACTTAGGAGCAGCCACCTCCTTATACAATATACAATACATGGTGTATACTGTGATGTCAGGACAGTGTCAGGGCTGGGGGCTCCCGCAGGAGGGATCCAGGGATATTAATATTGAGCTTTCTGGGCAGGGGCCTCACAAGCTGCCTCCATCTTGTCCTCATTGTTTGCCATAAGCCTTGGTTTTCACGGCTTCATAGAAGAACAGATTCCGGTCACCTTCCTGGCATTCAGTCTTCATCTCATGACGAGCGTCTCGTACAGCCCCCAGCCCTGGTCTCACTGTGCTGCTCCCGGGCTTTCATGTTCTGGTGGTAACTCCATCATGAGAAACCTACAGAACACTTGGAAGGCCGCGGCTCCCTGCACCCGGTGATGGAGACCCACAATTCATTGAGGAATAAAGGGAGAGCATTGCCCGGTATGGCAGACGATCCAAGCCATGTCCTAAGATAGACGATAAATGCTACAGAATAGGAATGACGCTGGGTCACCTCCATAGATCATAAGCAGCAGTTACGCGTTTCACTGTCTGTAGCGTCCCTATAGATTATAAAGAAGAGCGGCGTCTCGTAAACCGGCGCGTGCTCGGAGAGACGATGAATGAGACAATGTTGGGGCCAGTGCAAGGGTTAATCGCGATATGAAGGCTGCCGGGTAATTGTGGTGTTGGTGAGATGTCAGCCCCGCGCTAATTACTGCCGCCCGGAGGGTAATTACTCCCTCGCCGCTTACAGCCGCCGCAACAATCGTGGCATTTACTATGTCACCAAACTGCGCCCGCTGTCATTAACAAGTCACCTGCGGGAGGATGATACGCCCCTGTACACCACCAGGGCGCGCTCCCGGCCCCTCTCCTATCATCTCCGCAGAACCGTGGCCGTTACATGGCAGACGCGCAAAAAAAAAAAAAATTCCGGATCACAATTGAAACTAAAAGAAACTTCTCGCGGATCACAGCGGATCGGAGGAATCACAGGTCACTGAGTGACGGGGACAATGACAAATTTACTGCCTGGGGCCCCGAGTGTCAGCGATGGAAAACAATCGCTCCCTTGTCACAGACAATCAGATCCTGAGCTCGCCGTCCGGATGGTAATCCCTTCAAAAGTCGGCACATTTTAGTTCTTGCGCTTTTATTTTTAATTTTTTCTTCCCCTTCTACCAAAAGCCCAAACTTTATATTATATTATTTTAACTTACTTTATTTTAATTTTTTTATTTTTTTCCAAATTATGAGAGTTTTCTATTTTTCTTTTTGTGGGACGGATTGTAGTTTTGAATAATGTCATTCGTTTTTCCATCTATTTACTGACAATCGGGGGAAAAGTGCAATTCTGACATCAGTGCTTTTTATGGTTTCATTTTTGTGACGTTCAATTAACTGATAAAATTCTCCAGGTCGATGCGATAACGACGCTACAAAATGTATATAATACTGAGATGGTTTGGGGAGTCCTGCACTGAGCAGGGGGCTGGACACAAAGACCCTCCAGGTCCCTTCCAACTCTAACATTCTAGGATTCTATGATTCTAACATTCTAGGATTCTATGATTCTAACATTCTATGATTCTAACATTCTATGATTCTATGATTCTAACATTCTATGATTCTAACATTCTATGATTCTATGATTCTAACATTCTATGATTCTAACATTCTATGATTCAATTCATGATTCTAACATTCTATGATTCTAACATTCTATGATTCTATGATTCTAAAATTCTAGGATTCTATGATTCTAACATTCTATGATTCTAACATTCTATGATTCTATGATTCTAACATTCTATGATTCTAATTCTATATTCTATGATTCTAAAATTCTAGATTCTATGATTCTAACATTCTATGATTCTAACATTCTATGATTCTATGATTCTAACATTCTATGATTCTATGATTCTAACATTCTATGATTCTAAAATTCTATGATTTTATGATTCTAACATTCTATGATTCTAACATTCTATGATTCTAACATTCTATGATTCTAACATTCTATGATTCTAAAATTCTATGATTCTATGATTCTAAAATTCTAGGATTCTATGATTCTAAACATTCTATGATTCTAAAATTCTAGGATTCTATGATTCTAACATTCTATGATTCTATGATTCTAACATTCTTTGATTCTAACATTCTATGATTCTAACATTCTATGATTCTATGATTCTAAAATTCTAGGATTCTATGATTCTAACATTCTATGATTTTATGATTCTAACATTCTATGATTCTAACATTCCATGATTCTATGATTCTAACATTCTTTTGATTCTAACATTCTATGATTCTAAATTCTATGATTCTATGATTCTAAAATCTATTCTAGGATTCTAACATTCTATGATTCTAAAATTTTAGGATTCTAGATTCTAACATTCTATGATTCTATGATTCTAACATTCTTTGATTCTAACATTCTATGATTCTAATTCTAATTCTATGATTCTATGATTCTAACATTCTATGATTCTAACATTCTAAATTCTATGATTCTAACATTTTATGATTCTATGATTCTAACATTCTATGATTCTAACATTCTATGATTCTATGATTCTAACATTCTATGATTCTATGATTCTAACATTCTATGATTCTATGATTCTAACATTCTATGATTCTAACATTCTATGATTCTATGATTCTAACATTCTAGATTCTAATTTTCTAACATTCTATGATTCTAACATCTATGATTCTATGATTCTAACATTCTATATTCTATGATTCTAACATTCTTTGATTTAACATTCTTGATTTATGATTCTAACATTCTATGATTCTAATATTCTTTAATTCTAACATTCTATGATTGTAACAATCTATGATTCTTACAATCTATGATTCTAACAATCTATGATTCTAACAATCTATGATTCTATGATTCGATGATCCTAACATTCTATGATTCTAATATTCTGTGATTCTAACGTTCTAAGATTCCAGCATTCTTTGATTCTAACATTCTATTATTCTAACATTCTATGATTCTAACATTCTATGATTCTATGTTCTAACATTCTGTGATTCTAACGTTCTATGATTCCAGCATTCTTTGATTCTATGATTCTAACATTCTATGATTCTGACATTCTATGATTCTATGATTCTAATATTCTGTGATTCTAATGTTCTAAGATTCCAGCATTCTTTGGTTCTAACATTCTATTATTCTAACGTTCTATGATCCTAACATTCTATGATTCTGACATTCTATGATTCTGACATTCTATGATTCTAATATTCTGTGATTCTAACGTTCTATGATTCCAGCATTCTTTGATTCTAACATTCTATTATTCTAACATTCTATGATTCTGACATTCTATGATTCTGACATTCTATGATTCTAATATTCTATGATTCGATGATTCTAACATTCTATGATTCTAACGTTCTATGATTCTATGATTCATTTCTAACATTCTATGATTCTAACATTCTATGATTCTATGATTTTTCTTCAAGGGAATACAAAGATGGAGGAGATGGGGGGCCTTAAGTGGTAACCTAAGAGCACCCTACCCTCACATCATGGGGGTTGGGCACAACATGCTTGTGAACACATAACAGAACTAGTGATGGGCGAGCATGCTTGAGTCCCCACCCGACATTTTTCGTGGCTGTTAGCCAGTAAACATGCGCATATGGGAATTGTTAAAGACAAAAAAAATAGAGTGCCGACTTCATGTATATTATCAATTACCATTAATTTATAAATTATACAAAAATTCTTTACAAATATAGAAACTGGTCAAAAACAAGGTGAACAAAGAGAAGATGCAGAATTATCCTGGAAATAAGAACAATGGGCAAAAAGAGTCATCAGTTACAATGCACAGACCAAAGTTTGGGTTAGATCATAGGAAGGGGAAAGTAATTCAGTCTGAAAAATGGCCTGACACACCACTCATATGAAGCCCATAAATGAATATGTTAGTCAAGGAGACATCAGTAAAGTGCATGTGCAACAATCATGGCTCATGAATCCCCT
The DNA here is from genome assembly GCA_033576555.1 of Oophaga sylvatica. NCBI lineage: Eukaryota > Metazoa > Chordata > Amphibia > Anura > Dendrobatidae > Oophaga > Oophaga sylvatica. The sequence continues at coordinate 543,696,649 of JARQOD010000004.1, read as the reverse complement.
AATGTTATCAACTAACAATAATGACACTGTGCCAACACGGTGCATGTGCATATATCAATCACAATTAATGAAGATTACTCATAATAAATAGAGATGAGCGAATTTGTTCGAATTCGGTTACAAATACGATCAGAATCGAATTTTGATTTTGCAATATTCGTCGAACACAGCTGAACGTCATTAGCGTCAATGGGAGTAGAAATTACCGAATATGCTCGGAACCGATCATAAGACATATATTCGGCACGAATATTGTTCGAATATGTCAAAATCAGATTTGGGGACAAAATCTGAACAAATTCGCTCATCTCTAATAATAAAGTGCAAGTGCAGAATCCCAGGGGACAGCCCCGACGCACGTTTCACTTTAGTTTTTTCACAGGGGGGTGCAGTGATTGCCCGCCTTACATGGTAATGCAGTAGCTATTTTTGTCTACTCACATTATTGTGATTGGCATCGTGTCATCAGTAATGACGATCAAGCACTTGATACTTGAAATGAGCAGGTCGGACACTCGAGTACCGAGCAGTGGCGAGCACACTCGCTCATCACTAAACAGAACCTTTTAGATGTTGATGTCAGAGATCGACTGCGGCACCTAAATGGTTTAACAGCAGCATTCAGAGCTAGTTACTGCTACTGGAGGTAGGGGAGAGCTTCTGGGTCTGCGCCATACTCCCCTACCTAATGTAAGATCTGCTGCTGATTAGGGATGAGCAGATCTGTGGAAGTTCGGGTTCTAGTAACTGACCCGAACTTATTCCAGAACTGTACCTGAACTTGAACCAGAAGCAAAACCCCATTGAAAACAATGGGGAACAGAACTTTTGAGCTGGAAAACTCTCTCTATTGAACTTCCCTTGGAACTCCAAACATTGCATGGACTTCTAGGAGTCTAGGAGGTCACTAACTGTCCGGTACGAGTCCCGACCTTTTACTTTTGGGCTGATGGAAACCAAAAACAATTGTAGCAAAAGCTCCGCTCTAGGTTTGGAGATGTTAACAAGAATGTTCCCAATTGCTGACAGCGATCTTTAAAATCGTGTAGAATTGAAACACAAAACAGGCCGGAAAGTTTTGGAACTTTTCAGATTACAATGATCAAGAAGATCCAGATTCTTCCTCTGCTCAGAAGAGAAACAAGATCACAGCAGCTTGGTTGTTGCGGGATTTCGAGATTTCCCACTCTGCCTTTCTGTCTCTTGTTACAGATCTCTGGCTGCATATTTGGCCCCTGAGTACAAACGCCTAAACTTGGGAGAACAGTGCCGCACCGGCCATTGCCGTGTCAATGTAGAGTTTATTGCTGTAACCAGTGATAGAAAGTGCAGTCCAGGAAATAGTTAAAGTACCAGCAAAGGAAGATGGGAAGGGAAGTGAGAGGGATAGCCTAAACCACCTGCGGAGGAGGAAGGAGGGGGCTACCAAAACCCTGAGGCCAAGTTGACACAGATTAGTGCAAGAGTGTCAAGGGTCAACGAGACAATGATTACAGGGTCGTGGCAGCAATAACACAGACACGTGGCACTGGGGCTCACATATATTACACATGCAATACCTAGACGAATAGGGACACTAGCACATAGGCATCATTGAAACATTACAGATGAAAAAAGTCGTATTTCTAAAAGAAAAATTACAAAAAAAAAATCTGATTGGATTTGGACGCAGAGCTCGTCACACGCACTCTTGGGATTTGTTTGTTTTGCCAGAATTTGGAATCCAATCCATTTTTTTTTTCATGCCACGTGCAAGATTAATAAAGCTGACTGGCAAAAGTATGTTACCATAGCTTAATAAGCGAAAGTTAACGTTAAGATTTTTAAACTTTGTCTTATATTGTTTGCCATAGGTGACAGTGAGGGTGATCGATGAGTGGAATCATAGAATCATATCATGGAATGTTAGAGGTGGAAGGGACCTCCGGGGTCGTCGTGTCCAACCCCCTGCTCAATGCAGGAGTCACTAAACCATCTCAGACGGATGTCTGTCCAGCCTCTGTTTGAAGACTTCCATTGAAGGAGAACTCACCACCTCTCTCAAAAAGTTTTTTCTAATATCTAATCTGTATCTTCTCACTTTCAGCCATTGCTTCTCGTGTTTCCATGTGCTAATGAGAATAATGATGATCCCTCTACACTGTGACAGCCCTTCAGATATTTGTAGACAGCTATTAAGTCTCTGCTTAGCCTTCTTTTTGGCAAGCTAAACATTCCCAGACCGTTTAACCGTTCCTCGTAGGACATACTTTGCAGTCCGCTCACCATCCTGGTAGCTCTTCTCTGAACATGCTCGTTTTTTGATGTCTTTATTAAAATGTGGTGCCCAGAACTGGACACAGTATTCCAGAGGAGGTCTGACCAAGGAGGAGTAGAGGGGGGTAATTACTTTGCGAGAACAGGCCGCCACGAGAGTTAATGAGTTCTCCTTCAATGGAGGCTTGCAAAAAAGAAGGCTAAGAGGAGACTTATGGTGTCTACAAATATCTGAAGGGCTGTCACAGTGTAGAGGGATCATTATTCTGATTTGCACATGGAAAGATGAGACGCAATGGGATGAAACTAAAAGGGAGAAGATACAGATTAAATATTAGAAAAAACTTTTTGACAGTTAGAGTGATCAATGAGTGGAACAGGCTGCCACGAGAGGTGGTGAGTTCTCCTTCAATGGAAGTCTTGACACAGAGGCTGGACAGACATCTGTCTGGGATGGTTTAGTGACTCCTGCATTGAGCAGAGGGTTGGACCAGATGACCCTGGAGGTCCCTTCCAACTTTACCATTCTACGATTCTATATTTCATAGCCATAAATATTGTGGTATCACGGTAGACGATGAACAGTCTAGAGAGCTTGATGTCCAATAAAAATATTTTCAACCACATCAAACATGTTGGTAACTGTTGTCTCAGATTAGCTGTATGAGTAAAAGTCAGATGGCACACTGACCAATGTCATTCAATCGGGCAGTTCAGATAACTATTTGTTCACATTGACGTTGTCCACCTATTTTTTAGACAAGTACAAGTCTAGGGGTTCACCCCCAAAAAATTTGATCTCATATTGATACATTGCCATTATTGACTTAGAAACCTATAAAAAAAACGTAAAAAAAATGGATGACAATATGGAGACATCCTACATGTGGGGAGCAATTACAGAAGTTGGGAAAGTTCTTGTACCTTATTTTATGACAGTCAAGAAATTTGACAATTCCCCAACATATATAATAGTACCAGTCATTCACGGCCCTCCGAGGAAGTCCGACAACTTTTCATTCCTGTCCTGTGTCTGTAAAAAGCAGGAATGCTCCCGGGGCGGGAGGAGACAATCCCCTTTTCAGACCTTCCCCGGAGGCCAAACTGAACACTGTGATCTTGGCACCGATGCCGAACGCCAAGATTGGCCCACTTGTGATGAACTTCACTGGGACATTGTCGAGTGACGGAGACACTTGAGGACACATTGTTGAAATTAGAGGGGTTTTTTTTTGTGTGATGTATGTATATACAAAACAATGCGGTGAGTCAGGACGTGTGCGCGGAGGCCATCTACGTCTCCTACCGGCGGCTCGAGCGTACAAAGTGTATACATGTGTTGTACAGAATTCTAATTAAACATGCCATACACATTAGGTCACTGCAGAATTTTACTTTTAAAGGGGAAACATCACCAAATGCTCTCATTTCCATACCTAGTGTGTTTTGGCACCTAATTCACTGCTTACAGACCAAAATATATATTTTAGAGAAGGTAAAGATCTTTATATGCAGTCCGCGCCTTTACTTCAAAACCCATTCGGGTGTTATTTTAGTTGTATTGTAGCTCGTCTTATGTTATAAAATTGAATTGCCTAAAATGTGAATTTTAATATTTCTCCTGCGATTGGGTGGGGTTCCGGCCCCATTTCCAAACGCAAAGCACTAAAACATAGATTTCCTACCCACTTTGCTAATCCTTCTAACCTGTCTAAATTGTGGATATGTCTCTATGTTCTTCTTACAGTTTCCATTTATGTAAAGTTGAATACAAAGGAAAAAGGAGTCCAGTAGGTTATTGCACTCTGAATATAATTTTCACCTCTAATATTATTTCTCGAGTTCAATCTCTATAAATTCGGTGATCCTATAAATCCATAGCTTTGTTGTGAATAATCGGAGTAACTTTAGTTTGTTTCTTATAATTGTGTGCAGTATTATTTTGGTTGCCTTAAGAAACTGATAACAGTTTATATGCGATCTAATAGCTAAGCTTTAAAGGGGTATTCTGAAGTTATTAATTGCTTTAGTTAGACAGCGTTAAATTAAGCAAGTTTGTAATTGACTTGCTTTTTTTTTTATCTGTCGTGGTTCTCCTGATATGACAGCTTTTATCTTATATAGTTCTATAGCTTCTTTCCAAGGAGCTCTGCCATCACAGCGCAGTAGTTCCATTCCAGGAAGGGAGTTAACTCCTAAGATCCCAGCCACCTCTCTCCAACCCTTTGATTTCTACATAGCAGTTGTCTGCTTATCTCCCTACTCCTCAGCTCCTAATAAGCTGCTGATATAAATCTTGCAACGTCATCAGTATTGGTAGCTTTCAAAACTGTTCATCTAACCACAACTCTCACTTTCCCAAGCCGTGTACTTGTTAAAAGACGCTGTTATATCTGTATTTAAGTATAGTGATAGCAGGTTAGACTCCGGAACAAACCACTGAATGTATTACGGTAGAACTATAAAACTCAGCATACGTTATGCTAATGCTACAGTTCTGTTATTGACCAAAAATGTCACTCAATAAGGAGCGCCTGTCCTCCTTCCCCCAAAAAACAGGAAATAAGGAAACTGCAGAGCTGTGAGCTGCTGAATACACAAGTTAGCCATACCCAATAAACTACGGTATGTAACCTAGGCTTCCATTGCTCTTTGCAAGTAGGAAACCAGAATTCTGATTTTATTTTTATTTGCAAATGAAGAGTACGATATATTCCAACTGAACACGAGTTCCAGAGAAGAAAGACAAATTATTTACAAAGTGCCTCAACATTTTATGCAGACTTAATTTTGAAAAATTGTGAATTGTCCTTCAAAGGCATTTAAAAACAACTTATTGCTTAAGGTTGCATTTTTAGACTAGCTGATCTGCAGCTTTAATTGACCACCGATAACTTACATGTAAACCAAATGATGTGCTGCCGAGGAAAATTATTTTTAAGTAAAATTAAATATCATTCCACCAGACGAAAAAGCGTTTTGTCAGCTTGTTTAGACACGCTGATCATTGGGAAATGAGCATTCCTAGTAATTCTCGTTCCTGATAATCAGCTAGTGTAAATGCACCCCAAGCCTTTTTGACTGCTTATCTCAGTTAGGGGTAGGCGGCTATTTGCATGTTACTGGATGATACAGTTTTTGATAGTAGTCTGCTAAATGATTACTATTCTGAAAGCGATCATGCATTGTATTGGAGCTTGTCCCGGCTCTGCTTGACGTTAGATGTTGTGAGATAGAAAGACATTTTTGCAAGCAATGGATGACTTAGTATTACAAGTGGTGATATCAGTTGGCAAATAAGTTGATTTTTATGTTGTGTAACATTATTGAATGTGAAGCAGACTTTTTAAAAGAAAGCACTAAAATCAGATGGTCATCGGTACTCCAAATCAAGATATGCTGACCATTCTTGTGTATCCAAAATCATAGAATCATAGAATGTTAGCATTGAAAGAGACCTCCAGGGTCATCGTGTCCAACCCCATGCTCAATGCGGGATTCACTGAACCATCTCAGCCAGAATACTTCCATTGAAGTATAAAGACTTCCATTGAAGGAGGAGACTTCCACTCAAGGTGAAAGACTTCCATGGAAGAAGACTTCCATTGAAGTAGAAAAACTTCCCTTGAAGGAGAAAGACTTCCACTAAAGGAGAAGACTTCCATTGAAGGTTAAAGACTTCCACTGAAGGAGAAGACTTTCATTGAAGGAGAAAGACTTCCACTAAAGAAGAAGACTTCCACTGAAGGTAAAAGACTTCCATTGAAGGAGAAATACTTCCATTGAAGGTGAAATACTTTCATTGAAGGTTAAAGACTTCCATTGAAGGAGAAGACTTCCATTGAAGGAGAAGACTTTCATTGAAGGAGAAAGACTTCCACTAAAGGAGAAGACTTCCATTGAAGGAGAATACTTCCATGAAAGGAGAAGACTTCCATTGAAGGTGAAAGACTTCCAATGAAGGAGAAGACTTCCATTGAAGGAGAAAGACTTCCACTGAAGGAGAAAGACTTCCATGAAAGCAGAAGGCTTTCACTGAAGGAGAAAGACTTCCATTGAAGGAAAAGACTTCCATTGAAGGAGAAAGACTTCCACTAAAGGAGAAGACTTCCACTGAAGGTAAAAGACTTCCATTGAAGGAGAATATTTCCATTGAAGGTGAAATACTTCCATTGAAGGTTAAAGACTTCCATTGAAGGAGAAGACTTTCATTGAAGGAGAAAGACTTCCACTAAAGGAGAAGACTTCCATTGAAGGAGAATACTTCCATTGAAGTATAAAGACTTCCATTGAAGGAGAAGACTTCCATGAAAGGAGAAGACTTCAATGAAAGGAGAAGACTTCCATTGAAGGTGAAAGACTTCCAATGAAGGAGAAGACTTCCATTGAAGGAGAAAGACTTCCACTGAAGGAGAAAGACTTCCATTGAAGGAAAAGACTTCCATTGAGGGAGAAAGACTTCCATTGAGGGAAGTTAGCACCTACAATGTGTTTTGACGCTACATTGACATGTTTTTCAACTGCTAGCTTTGCAATATCCATCTCAAGCTTTTTTGGATTTTTTTATCCTGAGAATTGTAAGCATATCTTTCATTTGGGGTACCTGAGTTGCATATATACATTTATAAGTTTCTTTCTGCTTATCCTATCATATTAAATCACAATCACTGTAAGTTAATGACTTGTAAAAATCAAGGCCATCATACAAGCCATGCTGTGATGGAACGACTGATGTTCCAACGTCGCACTGGTATCAATGATAGGCCATGTTCACACATTGAGTATTTGGTCAGTATTTCACATCAGTATTTGTAAGCCAAAACCAAGAGTGGGTGAAAAATGTGAAAGTGGTGCCGTGTTTCGATTATACTTTTCCTCTGATTGTTCCACTCCTGACTTTGGCTTCCAAAAACTGATGTAAAATACTGACCAAATACTGATCATGTGAACGTGGCCTTAGAAATCAAATCAATTAATTTCCATTGAAATGTTACTGTGCGTAAACACTCACTCTGCAATATTTTGTAATAATAATAGTATTGAACTGAAATTCGTGTTGTGTAAACTGAGCCTTGAGATGTCTATACACCTTAAATAGCTGTCATCCGAAGGAAGGATTGGCAGATAGCAATGTCTCCTTACTGCCCCATACTCATGAATGCTCATGAGTTTCCTATGGGTTGATGTCAGATGTGGTAGCAGCTTATCTGCCCACAGAACAAAAGAATTGGGTAAAAAAAGTAAAGACCACCTGATCCTTATCTAAGATAATGTGAGTGGAGAGTCAAGAGGCTCCCAAATACAAAATTAATGATAGGTCAAACCCTTCAGTATCATCAGGTCTTAACACATGCCTTCAAAGATGACCGGCTTTAAGGCCCTCCATACACATTGACTGATGTTGGCTGCTCCCGCCAATTTCAAGGGATTGCCAACACTCTAAAGTGTATGAGATGCCGGCTAACTGATCATCAGGGAAGATGTCGACTGGTCATGTCCGATGGCGGACCACCAATTGCTTTGTTCCCCCGGCGATAAGTCAACAGAAAAGATGGCTTTCTCATAGTGTTTGGCTATGGGAGAGACTGACAAGCTGAACAACTGGCGAAGCATCATTTGGTCTACGGCCATCTAATGTGTATGGCAGACTTTACTCTTTGAGTTTTTTTTGCTCCACACTTTCTCAGCATGTCTTGTTTTTAAATTGCCATTGTCATGTGTAATGTCCACAAAATGTACAGTATCAGTTTATGATGTAAGTCCCAATTGATAATACTGGTACGTTACAGTGTAACACAGTGTGCCTCTGTACTGCAAAGAATTATAAAAATGACATTTACATAAATGTTTAAGTATGAAATGCGGTAAGTACAATAAACAACCATAGACAAAAAACAAATCACACCTCGGAGGAAGCAATTAGCGAAACGCGCGTCGGGGTGCTTTTCTGGCTGCCACACAGGTTGTTCTCACCTTTTATGTGCTGATTTTCATTTTTGGTGTTACCTCATTGCTTTACTGTCACTTAGGTTTATTCTCCATCAGCTCTATCTTTATTACCAACGATTAGTTGCACTTTCCTAATTTGAGCAGCAGCATTAATTTGCTTGTTTGATAGACATTTGTCTATTGTTGTTGCGTGTTTATTTTTACTTTCACCAACATCAGTTACCTTGGTGTTATTATCTCCTGAGTGGGTGTATACTTCACTATTTGACCTTGTGATACGTTTTTCTTAGTATTTCCTGAGGTATTGATTGATACTTATTATTATCGGTGGGTAGGATTTTATTCCACAATATTTAGATACTGATTGATGATTAGCTTTCGTATCAAAAAAATAATTTGTGCAAAAATTTATGCAAATTGACAGCATATTTTTTGGTACCTTGTGTGGCCGATGCCTTTGTTTGACGCTCTCCTTTTTTTAATTGTTATTCATTACATTTCCTACATTTAAGAGTTAGGCTGTGTTCACAATCATATCACATGTGAACACAGCCTAAGTCATCATTTTGACGTCCATTTTTCATCTACGTGTTCTATCCATGGTGTATGTGGATGTATAGTGTATGGAGAAGCTTTACGTATAGGATAATACATATTTTTTAATAATAAAAAGGTACATTAAAAAAAAATGTCTGAATGAGGCCTAAGGAAAACCAGAAAATTAATTTTAAGGTCAAGTATTTTATTAATATATAAAAACGCATTGTTGTAATTTCTATTTGTATATGGGTTAATAATAAGGTAAAGCGTATGATGAAAGGGCCGTACAAATAATACAACATATGGGGAAAAGTAAACAATGAAAAGTATATAGGAAAAAATGAGGAATCACACAAAAGAAAAGCGAGGAAGCGACAATTAGGTAAAAAATACAGCTATGTGATGCAACAGCTGTTAGGTGCACGGCGGGAACGGAGCCTGAAAGTTTAGACGGAAATTCACGTAAAAGAAAGAGTAAAAAAAAAAAAGAACAGTAGCAGAAGGGTTAATTTGTGAATAAACACAAGTGCAGGCGCACAATGCTCCACTGTGTAAGGGCAGCTCTGCCCTCCTCTATATACCTCTGTACACCTCAGAATACCTCCCTCTGCCAGAGCAAACACACACAGGGTAAACTAACCAGAGGACAAAGCAGAGACAAATGTCACCTACAGGTGCAGGTTACCGTCCTCAGCTGAACCCTCGACTTACTGGAACTAGGTAGAAGGCCTATTATAACCACTGTGCTTTATAAAGGTCCTAAATGAGCTAATAACCCTATAGTTTTATATCAGTAATTATTATCCTGAGCCCAATATTGTCACTGTGGATGGTTAGTACAGTTACTACAGTCATACTTTGTGTGTTATGTCACATGATATGAACCGGCTCTGATCCCTTATTACCCTGTAACCTCTTTTACAGTAACCGGCTCCTGATCCTCTTATTACCCTGTAACCTCTTATTACAGTAACCCGGCTCCTGATCCTCTTATTACCCCTGTAACCTCTTATTACAGTAACCCGGCTCCTGATCCCCTTATTACCCTGTAACCTCTTATTACAGTAACCCGGCTCCTGATCCTCTTATTACCCTGTAACCTCTTATTACAGTAACCCGGCTCCTGATCATCTTATTACCCTGTAACCTCTTATTACAGTAACCCGGCTCCTGATCCTCTTATTACCCTGTAACCTCTTATTACAGTAACCCGGCTCCTGATCCTCTTATTACCCTGTAACATCTTATTACAGTAACCCGGCTCCTGATCCTCTTATTACCCTGTAACCTCTTATTACAGTAACCTGGCTCCTGATCCTCTTATTACCCCTGTAACCTCTTATTACAGTAACCCGGCTCCTGATCCTCTTATTACCCTGTAACCTCTTATTACAGTAACCCGGCTCCTGATCCTCTTATTACCCTGTAACCTCTTATTACAGTAACCCGGCTCCTGATCCCTTATTACTCTGTAACCTCTTATTACAGTAACCCGGCTCCTGATCCTCTTATTACCTGTAACCTCTTATTACAGTAACCCGGCTCCTGATCCTCTTATTACCCCTGTAACCTTATTTACAGTAACCCGGCTCCTGATCCTCTTATTACCCCTGTAACCTCTTATTACAGTAACCCGGCTCCTGATCCTCTTATTACCCCTGTAACCTCTTATTACAGGAACCTGGCTCCTGATCCTCTTATTACCCCTGTAACCTCTTATTACAGTAACCGGCTCCTGATCCTCTTATTACCCCTGTAACCTCTTATTACAGTAACCCGGCTCCTGATCCTCTTATTACCCTGTAACCTCTTATTACAGTAACCCGGCTCCTGATCCTCTTATTACCCTGTAACCTCTTATTACAGTAACCCGGCTCCTGATCCCTTATTACCCTGTAACCTCTTATTACAGTAACCTGGCTCCTGATCCCCTTATTACCCTGTAACCTCTTATTACAGTAACCCGGCTCCTGATCCCCTTATTACCCTGTAACCTCTTATTACAGTAACCCGGCTCCTGATCCTCTTATTACCCTGTAACCTCTTATTACAGTAACCCGACTCCTGATCCTCTTATTACCCTGTAACCTCTTATTACAGTAACCCGGCTCCTGATCCTCTTATTACCCCTGTAACCTCTTATTACAGTAACCCGGCTCCTGATCCTCTTATTACCCCTGTAACCTCTTATTACAGTAACCCGGCTCCTGATCCTCTTATTACCCTGTAACCTCTTATTACAGTAACCCGACTCCTGATCCTCTTATTACCCTGTAACCTCTTATTACAGTAACCCGGCTCCTGATCCTCTTATTACCCTGTAACCTCTTATTACAGTAACCCGGCTCCTGATCCTCTTACTACCCCTGTAACCTCTTATTACAGTAACCCGGTTCCTGATCCTCTTATTACCCTGTAACCTCTTATTACAGTAACCCGGCTCCTGATCCTCTTATTACCCTGTAACCTCTTATTACAGTAACCCGGCTCCTGATCCTCTTATTACCCTGTAACCTCTTATTACAGTAACCCGACTCCTGATCCTCTTATTACCCTATAACCTCTTATTACAGTAACCCGGCTCCTGATCCTCTTATTACCCTGTAACCTCTTATTACAGTAACCCGGCTCCTGATCCTCTTATTACCCTGTAACCTCTTATTACAGTAACCCGGCTCCTGATCCTCTTATTACCCTGTAACCTCTTATTACAGTAACCCGGCTCCTGATCCTCTTATTACCCCTGTAACCTCTTATTACAGTAACCCGGCTCCTGATCCTCTTATTACCCTGTAACCTCTTATTACAGTAACCCGCTCCTGATCCTCTTATTACCCTGTAACCTCTTATTACAGTAACCCGGCTCCTGATCCTCTTATTACCCTGTAACCTCTTATTACAGTAACCCGACTCCTGATCCTCTTATTACCCTATAACCTCTTATTACAGTAACCCGGCTCCTGATCCTCTTATTACCCCTGTAACCTCTTATTACAGTAACCCAGCTCCTGATCCTCTTATTACCCCTGTAACCTCTTATTACAGTAACCTGGCTCCTGATCTTCTTATTACCCTGTAACCTCTTATTACAGTAACCTGGCTCCTGATCCTCTTATCACCCTGTAACCTCTTATTACAGTAACCCGGCTCCTGATCCTCTTATTACAGTAAAGAGGAAAGTTATGAAATATGGAACATCTTATTAAAATAATTTAGCTCCTGATCCTTTTATTACTCTGTAAAGTTCTTCCCTATAAATCACCTCACAATTGTAATATGGCTTCTGGTTGTCATTGTCAGTACATTCCACTTTTCATTCACTATTTCTTGAGCATTGATCCCAGCAGGAGCGCCGTCAGTGACCGGCGTTGTGTGATGGGTGGGGACAAGCAGCTGTTAATGGAGCACTGGAATTGAATAAATGAAATAAACTATGTAATGGAATTTATATTGAATGGGACACAATGGGGCCAATGGATTTCATGTAGGGCTCTGTTTCTTTTGACTGACACCTTCAGGGTCTCTCCTTTGTACCGCCCCGCCGCCCCCACCTCAGGAAGGAAGGATTGCCAGAGTCGCCATACTCTGTCCCCAACGTCTGTTCGATCACAGATGTCTCCGTGAGAGGAAATTCAGCTGCTCCCCTGTTTATTTGGCAAGAGAAAAGTTGGATCGGAGAACATAAAAATAAGAGGGAGGAGAAGAGTCACTCCTTCATTGCCAGGGGTCCCCGGCAAAACCAAAGGGACAGAGACAGAGCCGTCAGAGAGTTTCTCGAAGCATGTGGTCGACTGAAGACTCCACGACAAAGAAGACTTTTTATTTTTGAATGTTCTATGATTGTAATTTCCTTTACTAAATTAGATAAAACTCGGCAAAACCCAATGACGTTGGCAGGACCGTTCGACCATCTGAGGTCATGGGTTGGGGCCTCGTAAAGATGACGTGGATGGAGAGGACGGACCGGCCGTTTCTGTAAGAATTTCAATGGTCGAATCCTTTTGTTTTCAGGGAATATGAGGTTTCTGGCCGTAGCTTTCTCCTCTCTCCTCATTGAACCCACACGAGAGGTTGACCTAGGAAGTTTGAGGAGTCGGGAGGGCTAAATAAGAGTGCAGCCAATGGCTCACTCCTGTGTATGGCCATCCTAATGGTGGCGCATCTAAAGCTGTCCTCACCTTGCTGGTTATTCTTTATGTCCATAATAAGGTAAAGTCACAGATTTGTGACATATATATATATATATATATATATTTATTATGAAGTAGGAAAAGAAACTCCGCAGGTAATGGGTCAGTCAATAAAGTAAAAAAAATAATAAATTGAATAATAAATTATATTAATGCTTTTTCGTACTTGTGCCCACGGTTCAAGGAGATATAACACTATTATAAATCAGTCTATGACCTCTTTAAAGTAAGATTTAATAAATACATGGGAGGTAAAAGCCAGTCCTGGATTTTATCTGGGCCTAAGACAAGAAGCGATTTTTATGTTTTGGGTCTATACGTTACGCTATTTGTCGTTGTGCTTAAAATGATTTTTCTTAATATTTCTGTTTTTTTTTACACTAATGGGTTAATAAAACCTTGTATAAGCCAGTGAAATCTCTCGGATGAGGATTGCTGACCGATCGTGTTCAGCTGCTCGTGTTTGT
>JARQOD010000004.1:543670157-543683147 GCA_033576555.1 Oophaga sylvatica | reverse complement strand
CCATATATCCTCCCTATATCTCCCCTATTACTCCATATATCCCCTATATCTCCCTCTATTACTCCATATATCCTCCCTATATCTCCCCCTATTACTCCATATATCCTCCCTATATTTCCTCCTATTACTCCATATATCCTCCCTATATCTCCCCATTACTCCATATATCCTCCCTATATCTCCCCTATTACTCCATATATCCTCCCTATATCTCCCCTATTACTCCATATATCCTCCCTATATCTCCCCTATTACTCCATATATCCTCCCTATATTTCCCCTATTACTCCATATATCCTCCCTATATCTCCCCTTACTCCATATATCCTCCCTATATCTCCCTCTATTACTCCATATATCCCCCTATATTCCTCCTATTACTCCATATATCCTCCCTATATCTCCCCCTATTACTCCATATATCCTCCCTATATTTCCTCCTATTACTCCATATATCCTCCCTATATCTCCCCCTATTACTCCATATATCCTCCCTATATCTCCTCCTATTACTCCATATATCCTCCCTATAACTCCTCCTATTACTCCATATAATCTCCCCTATATCTCCCCTATTACTCCATATATCCTCCCTATATCTCCCCTATTACTCCATATATCCTCCCTATATCTCCTATTACTCCATATATCCTCCCTATATCTCCCCCTATTACTCCATATATCCTCCCTATATTCCTCCAAATTACTCCATATATCCTCCCTATATCTCCTCCTATTACTCCATATATCCTCCCTATATCTCCTCCTATTACCCATATATCCTCCCTATATCTCCCCTATTACTCCATATATCCTCCCTATTTCTCCCCTATTACTCCATATATCCTCCCTATATCTCCTTCTATTACTCCATATATCCTCCCTATATCTCCCCTATTACTCCATATATCCTCCCTATATCTCCTCCTATTACTCCATATATCCTCCTATATCTCCCCTATTACTCCATATATCCTCCCTATATCTCCTCCTATTACTCCATATATCCTCCCTATATTCCCCTATTACTCCATATATCCTCCCTATATCTCCTCCTATTACTCCATATATTCCTCCCTATATCTCCTTCTATTACTCCATATATCCTCCCTATATCTCCCCCTATTACTCCATATATCCTCCCTATATCTCCTCCTATTACTCCATATATCCTCCCTATATCTCCCCTATTACTCCATATATCCTCCCTATATCTCCTCTATTACTCCATATATCCTCCCTATATCTCCTCTATTACTCCCATATATCCTCCCTATATCTCCCCTATTACTCCATATATCCTCCCTATATCTCCTCCTATTCCCCATATATCCTCCCTATATCTCCTCCTATTACTCCATATATCCCTATATCTCCTCCTATTACTCCATGTATCCTCCTATTACGCCATATATCCTTCTAGTTTCTGTTCCTACTACTTCAGTTATTTCTTCATATTATTACTTCTTGTAGTTACACTCGTTATTCCATGCTTTCCTCCTCATCTTAGTGTATATGGAATTTATGTCTCCTATTCTCATGCATTGAATTATCTAACTGTCCCTACATTACTGTGAGATGTCCCATCGATGCCTCTTTCTTGCCCTGCAGGAACTTCATAAAGCTTTTTATTCTTTGTATACTTATCTAAACGTAATGATAAAATTTTATCCTCATAGTAAGTTTTTCACCTGATATTTAGGTCGCTGCGGCTTTAATGGAAGAAAAACGAAAGAGGTGACAGAAGTTCTGAGACTTGTGGAAAAGAACAGTCATTATGACTTTGTGAAAATAAATCCACGTTGTGTTTTCCTTTCATATCTTCGCTGATGTTGGATATATAGGTACATGCACACTCAAATACGTCTTTCTGTTCTCTGAACATTTATTTCTAAAGTTTAGATCAAACTCCTGTATCGTGATTTATTCTGAAATATTTACCGTTCCCGGCCCGTTACAGTTCTCTCCCTTTAGACAAACTATGGTCAACTATTCTAAATTCACAACATTCTGCCAGAAATGAGGACGGTGAAAAATAGTGAATAAGCTAAAGCTATGTGTTATAAATTGACGAGGATGACGGTCATAGTAGTTGTACATAAGTATTTAAGAATTTTACGCAGATGACCATTTATATAATATTTATACACTAGGTGAGCACTGGAAGTGAAAAAAAGCAGAATTGTATAATAAATATAGGATAAAGGAAAATAAAATAAAATATATAAATATATTTTATATATATATTATATATATTAATTTTATAAATATATATATATATGTATGAGTACATATATATATATGCAAACATGAAGAAGCTGACAAATCTTACTATATATATACATATATATACAGTATATATATACATGTGTATATAGAGAGAGACACACACATATATTTATTATATATATATATATATATATATAAAACCTAATATATATATATATATATGTATATATATACAGTATATATATATATAAAACTAAATATATATGTAGTTAAAATATTATAAAGGTAAATAAGTAGAAACATATATTAGTGATTATTACGCCGGCATCTTACTATCTTTTTAAATTCCGGATAAATAATCACATTACGTTCCCGGCCCGCACATTGCACCGGGTCTATATGATCATTATGTAAATCATAATGTTAGCCAGACATAAATATTTTAAAGCAGAAATTTGCACACCGTATTTGGCACAATAGTAACGTCTGTCCTAAATTCTGTCTGCCATATGTTGCTCTATACTATTCGTTTCCCCTTGCAGAATTCGCAGTATATCGCCTCTATCTATGGGATAAGCAGCCTTATAACAGGAGGGATAATAATTAACATTACGCTGCTTATAATTAATTTGCTGCGGTGGCATTTCCATATGAAGTTGTTGTGACACATAGTGACCGGCACGTTTGAAAGGACTGTCGACGCTTCCAGTTTGGGGTCCGAGCAGCATGACGTGGAGTATTATGTTTAGACCTGCATATATACATAGTAATTGACATTGTCAGAGGTAACACTAATAGGGGCATTTGCCACTTCTTAGACACCACATTGGGGATCAGTAGTGATTGGGATCGTTCATCTCTTAGTCGAGGGAAGTTTCTAACAGGTTGCACACAATTACTCCTTGCCTTTTGCACCCCACAATGTTGTACCTAGTGACCGGGTCTACTAGGACCTAAACTGCAATAAATGAACATATTACGATACGGAAAAATCTTGCAGCCTAAAAGGGATGGGTAGAGAGAACACAATAGAGTATATATACTCTCTATATACATATATTTAGAGAGAGAGAGAGAAAGTCGCATTTACACAGTTAAAGAACCTAAACAAACATCAGTACATTTCAAATATACATAACCTAAATATCATAAGATTACACAAAGTAATAATAATATAACGACAAGCACATATTTAGTTTATATCAGGAAAAGGAAGTCTGTATTTCTCCTTATTCCCGGCCTACCCAAGGCATCTAGGGCCAAGGTAAAGTTCACTCCTACCTGGGGTCTGGCAGGGTAATGCCAGCATCAAGAAGAGCCGGGACAGTTTTGAAGGATATTGAAAGTCTTCAATACAAAAAAAAGGCTAGTTTTTTGTGTTGTTTTTTTTTTGTTGTTGTTGTTGTTGCCCCCCATAGATAGATCCACCCAACATTAAATCAGCGTGAAAAGAAAAATACCAAGATTACTTAATAATAAGATGGCACGTACCAGAGAGAGAGAGAACAGAGGAAGACACACTTCTGCCAACGCGTGCAAACAGAGAGAGGAAAACAAAACAGAAGCCTTAAGTTTCCAATCAGAGAAAAGTTTGGGATTTTTTTTTTTTTGCTTTTTGTTTTTTTTTTTTTAGAATTCTTGTACGGTCACATAAAAGAAAAGTAAAAAAAAAGAAAGCGTAAAAAAAAAAAACCTCAACAAAAGAATTCACAAAATAAGTGCCTAAAAAGAGAGAAAGAGAAGATGTTGCTTAGAGAGAGAGAAAAAGAGAGAGAGTCAGCGGAGAGAAATAGGTTATTGAGGACAAAAATAGAGAGTTAAAAAAAATGGTGGGAAAAAAAGGCGCCTGGTAAACCTTACATCTCCTGATCCTTTCTCCTCTCCTTGAATTGCTTTTACTCTAACACCCAGTCCGAAATGCAGGGAAGTCAGCGTTGGAACACTGGAATCCTGCCATCTTCTTTGCGAGCCAGCCTGTAGATTTCTCAGCTGCAGTCAGCCTGCAATACACTTTTACAGGAAGGGGGGGACAGAGAAAGAGAGAGAGAGAGAGTGTGTGCAAGAGGGAGAGACACCGTGGATGTCTCTTTTTTATTCCCCCCAAGTGCCGTAAGTTTATTATTATTTTTTTTCTTTCTCTATTTTTTTCCTCTCTTCTTTCAATTCATAATCTGTTTTTTTTATTCGTTTCACGCAGCACTTTTTTTTTCTCTTTTTCTTTTTTTTTTTTTTTTTTTTTACACTCGATTGCCATTTTGGTGCCAGCTCTGAAGTTGGCATGGGTTGAAGATTTTTTTTTTTCTTGGCTGGGCTGTCTCTCTCCCCCCTTTCCCCTTACCGCCGGCTCCTCCACCCTTTTCAAACTCTGTATCTACGCCTGCCCTCTCTCTCTCCCTCTTCTCTCCCTCTTTCTTTCGCTCCTTCTCTGTGTCTCTTTCACTCTCGCTGCCCTTAACCACCACTATTGCACCCAGGCTGTCTTTACTTTTGTTTCGTTCTTTGCCAACTGTCTCTCAGACTTTCCTTGTTTAGTCTCCACGCCTTCCTTTTTTTTTTTTTTCTCTTTTCTTAAACAATCTTTACTTTAGTCGTCTCTTGTCCTATGTTGCCCCATCGCACTCATGTGCCTCTCTCTTTAATTCCAAGATGGAGACGGTGCCAGGCTATAACTGAAGTCGTGATTGAATTATTAATAGGAGAATTAAAGTAGTTTTGACATTGTGTAAACTCCATGTGCGACTGTGTGCCGTGGGTAAAACCGAGTGGGCACAGGCGGCACAGGAGCCAGAACGATGGGGAATGAAAAAATGATTCCGAGTGAAAAGTTCTTACTTTGTAGGTGGAACCACGAGTAACGCTGACCTGACGAAGAGGGATCTGCAACCGGAGAGAAGAGGACGAAGAAGTCGAAAGTTTGAGGTTTTGTTCTTGCAAATAAAGGTGGGCGGTAAATTAGGTGTAAGTTACGTAAGAAGGTAGAAGGAGAATTCCGCAGCCCACTCAGACTTTGAAGGGGTGCCTTCAGGGTCAGGGGATTTGGGGGGAGGGAATGATTTTGGGGAGCAAAGTTTAGACCTCTTTTTTCCCTGCAACCTTAAGTGCCCCTTGTAGAATGATGCAAAGGAATGTGGCCATATAACATGTGATAGGACAGATTAAGGGGACAAAGGTTCTACGTGGAATATAAAAGGTAGACGACGACGGCTGTGTGTGAGCTGGGGTGACACACCACCTGGAAACGACACGGTCTATTGTGAAGGGGTGGAGAAAAGAAGGGGGAGCTAGGTGAACTGACGGAAAGGGAGAGAAAGAAGGGGGGCCGGCTAATAAAAAAGTGAGAGAGGACAGGAACACAGTAGAGTAAACAAAGGCAATGATTTTCGATTTCTTTTTTTTTTTTATCTGAGAAGGAAATGAATAAGCTCGAAGGGTCAAAGAATCAAAAATTGCAAAGAGACGAGTTTATAAGACAATGAGTGTCAAAGGGTGAAAGAGTCATCTGGAACGGAGGGTAGAAGTATGAGATAATCGAGAGCATGAGATTAACTAGGTATAAAAGAACTACGAGGGATTTTTTTTTTTTTTGGAATGGAAGAAAGAGGGAGGGTAAAGATTTAGTTTATCCAAACTACTCCAAGAACACAGGAAATGAATGTGAGAGTATTCAGGAAATCAAAGTACGAGCTGTAAAATGTGAGTGTATGAGAGACGTATCGGAAGAGTGTGTGGGGATAGTAACAGAAGTGTTGGGGGAGTGAGAGTATGCAATATGTAAGGTATCAGTGGATGTATGAGAGTGTGTGATACATAAGGTAACAGTGGAAGTATGAGAGTATACGATACGTAAGGTAACAATGGAAGTATGAGAGTATAAGATAACTAATGTAACAGTGGATGTATGAGAGTATACGATATGTAAGGTATCATGGAAGTATGAGAGTATGCGATATGTAAGGTATCAGTGGAAGTATGAGAGTATGCGATATGTAAGGTATCAGTGGAAGTATGAGAGTATGCGATATGTAAGGTATCAGTGGAAGTATGAGAGTATGTGATATGTAAGGTAACAGTGGAAGTATGAGAGTATGCGATAATAAGGTAACAGTGGATGTATGAGAGTATGCGATAACTAAGGTACAGTGGATGTATGAGAGTATGCGATAATAAGGTAGCAGTGGATGTATGAGAGTTGCGATAAGTAAGGTAACAGTGGAAGTATGAGTGTATGCGATAACTAAGGTAACAGTGGAAGTATGAGTGTATGCGATAATAAGGTAACAGTGGATGTATGAGAGTATGCGATAACTAAGGTAACATTGAAGTATGAGAGTATGCGATAAGTAAGGTAACAGTGGATGTATGAGAGTATGCGATACATAAGGTAGCAGTGGAAGTATGAGAGTATGCGATAATAAGGTAACAGTGGATGTATGAGAGTATGCTTAACGTAAGGTAACAGTGGAAGTATGAGAGTATGCGATAACTAAGGTAACAGTGGAAGTATGAGAGTATGCGATACATAAGGTAACAGTGGAAGTATGAGAGTATGCGATAATAAGGTAACAGTGGAAGTATGAGAGTATGCGATAACTAAGGTAACAGTGGAAGTATGAGAGTATGCGATAAATAAGGTACAGTGGATGTATGAGAGTGTGCGATAAGTAAGGTAACAGTGGAAGTATGAGGTATGCGATAACTAAGGTAACAGTGTAAGTATGAGTAGTATGCGATAATAAGGTAACAGTGGAGTATGAGAGTATGCGATAATAAGGTAACATTGGAAGTATGAGAGTATGCGATAACTAAGGTAACAGTGGAAGTATGAGAGTATGCGATACATAAGGTAACAGTGGAAGTATGATGTATGCGATAACTAAGGTAACAGTGGAAGTATGAGAGTATGCGATAAAAAAAGGTATAGTGGATGTAGGAGAGTATGCGATACGTAAGGTAACAGTGGAAGTATGAGTGTATGCGATAACTAAGGTAACAGTGGATGTTGAGAGTATGCGATAACTAGAAAGGTTGAACATACTTGGAAGTATGTAGAGTATGCGATAAGTAAGGTAACAGTGGAAGTATGAGTAGTGTATAGTCAGATAAGTGAAATGGTATAACAGTGGATGTATGAGAGTATGCGATAAGTAAGGTAACAGTGGATGTATGAGAGTATGCGATAAGTAAGGTAACAGTGGAGAGTATGAGATATGGTCGATAAGATAATGTAATAGTGGATGTATGGTATGAGTAAAGTGCGTATATAGTACATAAGTAAGCAGTGGATGTATGAGAGTATAGTAAGTACATGAGTAAGTTGCGATATAAGGGACAGTGGATGTATGAGAGTATCGATAACTAACGTAACAGTGGATGTATGAGAGTGTGCGATAATAAGGTAACAGTGGAAGTATGAGAGTATGCGATACAGTAAGGTAACAGTGGAGTATGAGAGTATGCAATACGTAAGGTAACAGTGGAAGTATGAGTGTATGCGATATGTAAGATAACAGTGAAGTATAAGTATGCGATATAGGTACATGAGATGAGTGCGTATAAGCTAAGTGGAAGTATGACAGTGATGTATAGAGTATGATTGGATAGCGATACTAAGGTAACAGTGGAAGAATGAGAGTATGCGATAATAAGGTAACATGGAGTGAGAGTATAGAGATGTATGCAATAGCTACATAGTAACAGTGGAATGTATGTAAGTAGATGGAGTATACATAAGGTAAAGTGGAAGTATGAGAGTATGCGATACGTAAGGTAACTAGTTGAGGATGTATGTAGAGTGAGTGTGGGTATCATAAGGTAACAGTGGAAGTATGAGAGTATGCGATAACTAAACAAAGGTAATACGTAGGGTAGTGAGAGTATGCGATACTAAGGTAACAGTGGAAGTAGTGAGAGTATGCGATAACTAAGGTAACATTGTAAGTATGAGAGTATGCAATAACTAAGGTAACAGTGATGTATGAGAGTTGGATACATAAGTAAGTGGAGTATGAGAGTATGCGATACATAAGGTAAAGTGGAAGTAATGAGAGTATGCGATACATAAGGTAACAGTGGATGTATGAGAGTATGCGATATAAGGTAACAGTGGATGTATGAGAGTATGCGATAATAAGGTAGTGAAGTATGAGAGTATGCGATAACTAAGGTAACAGTGGATGTATGAGAGTTGCGATACATAAGGTAACAGTGGATGTATGAGAGTATGCATAACTAAGGTAAAGTGAAGTATAGAGTATGTGATACATAAACAGTGGATGTATGAGAGTGTGCGATACATAAGGTAGCAGTGGAAGAATGAGAGTATGCGATACATAAGGTACAGTGGAAGTATGAGAGTATGCGATAACTAAAGGTAACAGTGGATGTATGAGAGTTGCGATAATAAGGTAGCAGTGGAAGTATGAGAGTATGCGATAATAAGGTAACAGTGGATGTATGAGAGTATGCGATACATAAGGTAACAGTGAAGTGATGTAGAGGTAATGCGATATGAAGTTAGGTAAAAGGTAAGTGATGTATGAGAGTATGCGATAAAAGGTACATGAAGTATGGAGTATGCGTATAGTACAGTGAAGTATGAAGTATGCGATACATAAGGTAACAGTGTAAGTATGAGAGTATGCGATAATTAAGGTAAAAGTGTAAGTATGAGAGTATGCGATAAATAAGGTAACAGTGGAAGTATGAGAGTATGCGATACATAAGGTAACAGTAGAAGTATGAGAGTGTGCAATACGTAAGGTAACAGTGGATGTATGAGAGTGTGCGATAAGTAAGGTAACAGTGGAAGTATGAGAGTGTGGGATACGTAAGGTAAGGCCGGCGTCACACTACCGTAGAATATATGCTAGCCACGAGAAAACATTGCATTGCACTCGGCCCAGTGTTAATCAGCTCACCTCACCGTTTATTTTCTCGGGCGTATTCAGCGTGCGTGTAAAATCACAGCGTGCTGCGATTGTCACTGAGTCTCTGCAGAGACTCGCCAATGAACGCCTATGGGTGCAAGAAAAAAATCACACAGCACTCGGACCATGCGAATGATGTCCTATTTTTACCCACTGGTGTCTTTTTGAAAAGCCGACAATTCATGTGCCACATACAGTAAAATCACACTGACAGGTTAGAATAGAATAAATAGAATAGATATATACTCATAGAATACATACAGATATAGATGTCAGTGACACACACATATATATGTACATATATTACATCGATAGATAGATAGATATGATAGATAGATAGATAGATAGATAGATATAGATAGAAGAAAAGCCGTCAATTCATCTACCGTGTGCTATAAAATCACAGCAGGAGCCGACGGGATAGAAGAGATAGATTATACACAGTAAATACAAATATAATAGGTAGCTATACAGATGACTGTAACAAATACAATTAGTGCAGTGTGTGAGCATCTTACTGTACATGTATTTAATTAATAAAAGATTATTTTCCGGAAAAAATGGGGTAAGCTTCCATGCAATTTTCATATCCAGCAGAGGGAAAGCCGATGGCTGGGATCCGATGTTTATAGCCGCTAATACCCATGGAGCTTCCCAGGCTATTAAAATCAGCTCGCAACTGTATACTTAGCCTTTACTGGCTATTAAAATGGGGGACCCTAAAAAAAATTACGTAGGGTCCCCCTATAATTAATAACCAGCAAAAGCTATGCAGACAGCTGCAGGCTGATATTAATAGCCTAAAAAGGGGTCATGGATACTGGCCCCCCAGGCTAAAAACATCAGCTCACAGCTGCCTCAGGACTGACGAAGGACTCAGTTCCGAAACGTGTGTCAGGGTTTGTGCTGCACTTGGACCAGCAGACCATATAGGTATAAGACCTTATTACTTTCTCTGAGCTGTTGCTACTGCACTATTACACTTTACTATTCTATATTGCTATTTGCTTTGTGCTTGCATATTCACTTGTACTTATTGTGCCCTCTATTGCTTCTTTTTATGTACTGTTGCAGGGTCATTCTCTGGCACAACCTGCCCTCTTCATCTCCACATACGCATATTAACTCCTTAATGCACGCTTATTTTTAGTGTATATATATACATCCTGGTGTTTATCATTTATATTTTTTCCTCCCTGTGCAGATAATTGGGATCACAGCATTATTTATTATTTACCTTCTATATATATATATATATATATATATTTTTTTTTTTTTAATTTTGGCCTCGTTTTGGCTTTGTGATTTTCATTGGTGTTTTCTGAGGCTATACTTACGTGATTATAATTTATACCGTATGTATTTATTACCATTATTATTTTTCAGTCCCTGTGTTTTCCCTTTGCTATATGTTTTTATTACCCTATTTATTACTGACCTTATACTCCAAGTACGGGTACATTTTTGTTGTAGTGCTACCGTTTACTATTTTTGCTTAATAAATGTAATTTTATCAAAAACATCAATTGGTCCTTGTACTTCCATTTTAGACCATAAGTTCGAGGTTCTATTTGTTCGGTTTCTCATATTCAGAATAAAGCAGTGAGAGAAACTTTTTAATATATCCAAAAATATATGAGAAGAATGCTTGAGGTTAAATCTAGATTAGGAGTGTTATAGAAGTCTACTACAAAGTGCATAATTTCCAGGTTTTGCAGGCTCAAGAGAAATTGTTGAATCTTGACGGTGTGCATTGCGCACACTTTCAGGATTCCCCTTTATTTCTCGCATGAGTAGATGCTCATGTGACTGCAGATATGCGATTGACATAATTTCGGTCACGTGATTACAAGAATTTCATCTGCTTGTCTCAGTGTTGTACCGAACGAAACAGATGAGAATTTAATTGAAATGAGACTGCCCACTGAATATAGAGAGGAATCCTGACAGTGTGCTTATCTCACGCTGTCGCGTTTTAGCAATCTGCATTGACTGCAGATATTTCTCTTGATCCGGAAAGCCCGTTAAATACAAAAATATATTAAGTGTTGAAAATTTCTCAGAGTAGTAAGGAAATCAGAAACTTGTAAATGTGGCACCCCAGGAGTTCGGTTGCCACAGTGACCTTGCCTCCCTCCAGGGGGGAGTGATGTCATGCCTGAAAGCAAGGAAGGATCCCCTTAACAGGTAACACACAGCATACAACACTTGTCCTACTCCAGACCAGAAGAGGGAGCTCTAACACCTGATTTCAGGGGAGCTTCACTGGAATATTCTTGCTGGTGCAGGAGTTAGAATTAGTTAGTGTCTGAGAAGGGTTGAGGAAGGATGTGTGGAGACAAGCTGGGGACAGGAGCTATAACTGAGCTCACTCCTAGTCCTGAGCGCCAGAGACTGGACCGTGGAGTCCGAGGCTGAGTGGGTGCTAAAGTCCCAGCAGCAGAATCCGGAGGGCAGAAGGCAGCAGGTCCTGTGTCCCCAACTGATACTCGACGACACAGCAGCACATGTGAGCCGGAGACGCCAGAGAGGAGAAATCCCTGAAGCAGTCTACAGCTGCCTGTCATGCGAGTGGAGTTCTACTTAAGTAGCAGACAGAGAGAGGAACTTGAACAGAGTTTACAGCAGCAAGTACCTCAGAGAATAGCGCTAGAAAGGAGGCCTCACAGCCCACCTGAATAGGAGATTCCCAAATTGTTTTCAGGCTGACCGACTCCAGAACAATCTGTAACCAGTGCTCTGGATGCTTTACCTGCAGAACTGTGAGTAAAACTTTGGAAACCGCATGTGACTGTGTCTTCTCAAGTTCTTCCTACAACACCCACTTAACACTGCTACATCCCTTGCCAAATACTACATCTTTACCATCCACCTTGTATTACATCTGCCCTGGGACTTAGCTCCACCTGCGGGGAGCTTTACCAACTCTGCTGCATCACCAACTGTCCAGAGGACTGCATCTGCAGCGCTTGTCACCTCTGACCAGAAACCCCAGGTGGTGTCACGAACACTTTATTACAAACTCTATTATCCCTTGTAAATATCCCCTTTACTGGATGCCCAGGGCCACGGACCGGGTCACTACTGCTGTGACACTGCCCCTTTAAGAAGCGGCCAGGTACCGTGTACTGCCCTGGTGGGCGCTCCATAAACATATGGGACTGTTAAGGAACATGGTTGCAATTACAGCAAAAATATGTGAGTAACCAGGGTATAGGCACATACAATATGAACATTTAATAAGAGAGTGCAAAATTATATACAGTGGATACAGAAAGTATTCAGACCCCTTTAAATTTTTCACTCTTTGTCTCATTGCAGCCATTTGGTGAATGCAAAAAAGTTCATTTTTTTTCTCATTAATGTACACTCTGCACCCCAACTTGACTGAAAAAACAGAAATGTAGAAATTTTTGCAAATCTGTGCCTCTATGGGGGCAAGAAAGGCAACTTCCTAGTACAGAATGCGAATGCCTCACCTTGGCATTGCTTATGGTGCTTCACCAGCCACAGGCACCTTCAGTTGACCATTTTGTCCACAGCAACTACTTAGACGATTTCTTGCTACGACCACTAACAACTAACTTACTGTCACTATATCAGTGGTCGTAACCATGGATACCTAATGTCCTGCAATTCCTGTACATGAGGAAAGAGACCTAGTGAATCAGAAAAACTATACTACATTTCTAATTGGAGATATTTACTAATATTATTATTACACCTACTACATATTGGAATAGGATCTTGGAGCTGGGAATACCCCTTTTAGGATACGACCCACTTTATCAAGCTGTGCAGAATTATTAGGCAGCTTGTTTTCCTCGGTCAAAAT
>JARQOD010000004.1:543640687-543670057 GCA_033576555.1 Oophaga sylvatica | reverse complement strand
AAGCACGATTAACCAACAGTTCAGCCAAATAGAAGAAGAAAAAACGGTATTCTGGGAACTTATCAGTTCGATGAAACCTTGATTGTAGAGGTCGTCTTCTCCAACGTAGGCACCGTCAACAGCGGCACTTGTGGTCTCCAAAGTCTCTCTCCTCTTCTGGGAAACAATGGGGAAAACGCTGGGGTCGAAACGGGAGACAGAGAAACATGGTAGAACTGAGTATCTCCTGCTCTGAGTCTCTTTGTGTCTGGCTAACAGTCTCTCCTCAGAAACAATGATTCAAAAGCTGTTAAGTCTCTCTGGAACACTCAGGGGCTCCGGCCTGTCACCGGGGAAAATTGGGCCCGTGCGTACGGGTTACTGTCTCTGTACTTTCCTGTGGGAAGCCTCCTCCGGTCACCGGGGCTTCCGCATTCAAGCACTCACAAGTAGCACTCCCTATGTCACGTTCTACTAAGTCAGAGCACTGCCCCGGAGTCCTCTCTTTACTGCGGTGCAAAGATGCCGACTTCCCTCTCCGTGACGCGTGCTGCTCTGCTCTGCGTACGCTGTTTTCATGCCTTCCGCCCTACTAGCTTTCGGTCCATCGCCCCGGCACGTCCCCCGCATCTCCTGACGGTCACGTGGTCCGGTCGGTCCAGGTCAGACAGTCTTCCTCCGGCAACCCTGCTGCCCCACCAAATGGTTCCAAACACGGAGCAAGGGAGCAAAAGTTCTTGGGTGAATTATGACACCCCCTTGTAGCCATTTTGATCACGTTGTTAGAAGCAGAAGCTTAATCTACCACAACCCCAAAATGCTGAAAGGATTCGTGGTACGCACGCCACCACACTCTTATGAACTCTGTCTAAAAGAAAATCTGCCTTTGCTTCCCATAGCAACCAATCACAGTGCAGCTTTCAGTTCTCATACTGCTGAGGTAAAATGAAAGCTGTGCTCTGATTGGTTGCTATGGATACCACCTCACTGTTATGAACTGTGACTAAAAAAAAAATCTGTCTTTACTGCTCTTATCCAATCATAGTGCAGCTTTCATTTTTTATAATGCTGAGGTAAAGTGAAAGATACAATATGATTGGATGTTATGGACACCACCACACTCTTTGGAAGCTGGGTTAAGAAAATCTTCTATGTCCACAGAAGCCAATTGTCCCTTAATTTCTAACCAATCTATTAACACTAAAAATCATGCACCAGAGGTCACACACATGGGTCAAAGTATGGTGCAAGAAAAAGCCTATGGAGTCAGTGTTTGTGAAAAAAAAAATGGAATTTTTTCAAAAAATTTTTCTGAGTTCAGCTATCCAATGAATATAAAAATCACCTCATATATTTTAATTTTACCCTTGTAGACCTGTGTAATATAAAATGCCAGAAATAGAAAAAAACTGGGAAAAAGGCAACGTGTACGGCCAGCTTAAAGAAAAACTTACTGTGCAGAATATATATATATGTATGTACTGTATGTATATGATTATGTGAAGCTGACAGTTTTCCGTCCACTTTTGTGTCCTTCTTAAACATTCTAGATAGATGGATGAACCAATTAATTAATTAGAGGAGAATGTTATTCAACCCAAACACACAGGGAAAATTCACTCAATGCCTGTACACATTTTCTTGGCAAAAAAATCCCACAAATTATTGCATTTTTTAAGCCATGGTGCACAAAAAAATTAACAACTTTAAATTTTTGTGCCATCCTTGTGACTTTTCTAAGACATGGTTGAGGTTTAGTGAAGATGAACATGGCCGTACATGGCCAATCACAGCCCAAAAGTTTTAGTATAATTTCCATTATAAATTAGCAGACATTTTTGCCGAAATCTTACACTATCTTATACCTTATATTTGCATTGATTTGAAAACTGAAACACTTATTTGACTTCTACACCTTTTATTGTGCCAAGGTATTTTTTTTTTTAGTTCGGAAAGCTTTTTTTTTGGCTGTGGCTTTACACAAAACATTTCCCCTAATGTCAGTCACGTACATTGACCCAGGGAGAAGTATTGATTATTCCTTCCATGGTGCAAGTTTGTAAATCTGTCAACATGGAAAAAAAATTTGCAAATTATTATTTGTCAAAAACAAATGCTTTGTGTTACCACAGATGCAAAGTTTAGCAGCGCAGACGTTCTTTATTGGTCCCATTGGCTGGACATGGTCTGCCTTATGTCAATAACAAGCTTGGAGGATGAGTGACTGATGAAAGTCTAGAGAACCATGAAGTATTTGTCAGGACATCAAGAGGAGTTTAATGGATGCAGGAAAGTGGTGAAGTGACTGTGTGAAGAGAGTTAAGAGACTAATAAAAAGCTTCAGTGAAATTATTGAATTAATTTTGTGTGGGAAGCTATTGTCGGCCACATGCGTCCCTTTATGTGTAATTATTTTAGCTAAGTAACCCAATATAGGAAGCCATGAAATATCCAAACAATCGTCATATCTGGTATTAATCTAATATCATACCAGTTTATGGACTTTATCAGTTGGTATCTGCTCTAGGCCTTGATGTTGCTGGAAAAGGTCATGAATGAACATATTTTGTGTAATATTTTTATTATTTAACGGCCTCCAGCTCAATCTTGAGCCCTGGTGAATTGATGGATGAATGATCTGTAGGATGATTGATCTTGTACAAGCCTAGATAGGTCCACCAGGGTCTTCTCCGCTATTATCTTGATTGTATCAAGCAATCAGGTTGCTGCTCTTCCTCTTCGCCTTGTTCCCTCTATTTTTCTGGCCATGATGTCCTTCTCCAATGATTGTTTTCTTCGTATGATGTGTGTGAGTCGCCCGCCAGGGCCGTGGGGTGCCCGGTACCGAGCCTATTGACTTCTATGGGGGATGTCACGGCAGCTACGACTCGGTCCATGGCCCTGGGTGCTCACCAAAAAGGGGAAAATATTTACAGGGATGAAGTTTATGTAGTGATTCGTGACGCCACCTGTAGTGTCTGGTCGGGTGACCAGCGCTGCGGTGCAGGTCCTCTGGAAGGGATGGTGTTGTGCAGCTAGGTGGTAAGCCTCCTACAGGTGAGGCTATGTCCTTCCAGGGCAGGTAGATGTTAAATATTTGAGGAATGGTGCTGATGAATGTAAAGAGAGAGAGATGTGCGTCGCTGAAATAATTCTAGGAAACAGTCCCAGTGCAGTTTCAGGGTTTTTACTCACAGTCTTTGGCCAGTAAGACAGATGCCTGCCTAGTACTGTGTCCTCCGGGCGAGGGGTCCAGCAACCCCCAGATAATTCGGATCGCACTTTCCAGGACTCCCTTTCAGTGTGTTCCTTTCCTGGCCTTCTCTCTCTGTGCTTTTTCTACTCCTCTCTTCCTAGCACCTCACCACGCAGTCTCTCAATCCAGAAGCTGCGGAACCTGTCGGGTAACAGATTAATTCTGTGCGTCCTTGGCCCTATATAGTTTCCTTCCTGGAGATAATGCTGGTGGTTGGTAGCAATGACCCGTAAAGTGATCACCGCCGCCGGCTTACTAGCGGGGCCTGTAGGTTTCCCACTAGTCTAGGGGCCGGTCCCTGTTGGCCTGGTCCCGATGGTGCCACGGATGGAAATATGCGCTCTCCGTGCCCTTGGACCCTTTCTCATGCGCTCCAGAAGCTCCCCAGTCGCCTTCTTTCTCTTAGAGGACAAGCTCCTATCGGATAGCTCTCCTCTCCACCTCTCACTTCCTCAGAAGTGCTACTTCCTTAACTTCTCTTCTCCTCTTACTGCTGCCTAAACTCCACCCACCCATACACCCCTTGCTAACCAGCCTGGTATGAGACCATCCTCCCTTAGGGTACGTCCAGATGACCAGCTGATATGGTGTGTGTTGGATGCAGGTGTTGGAGTCTAAGGGAGTGCTCCCTCCTTACCTGGGGGTGGGGTGTCACACCTCTGGATGAGATGCAACACCTCTGTGGCGACTGAACCCTCAGGGGCGCCATATGTGCAAAGTAGGCAAGGTGTAGCTTGGTGATCCTTGCTTCGATTTTGGTTCAAAATTGATTTTTTGTTCTTATTGCCATCCATGGTATTGATAACATCCTTCTCCAGCACCACATCTCAAAGGTGTCGTTTCTTCTTCTGTCAGTTTTTTTATCATCTAGGGAATTTGTTCATTATTGCCCCAATGATAAAAAGAAGAGGCAGCACAGGTGCAAAATAGTAATGAACAACTAGTCACATGGGGTAGGTGGCTTTGTATGATAAGGCAAGTATAATGTGCTAAAGACACCCAATGTAATGACGACATAATCAAATTTCAGAAAAGATATTTAACTAACATGGACTTTGGGTGTAGGCCTGTATATACTTGTCTTTGTTCCTTCTACCTATGAAAGTTCTATTATGATCTAGAATCAGCGAGAACTTGCGGCCACTTACCTCTCCTTAAGTCCCACTCCCCGTTCTGGCCAATCACACCGTTGTCAAGCCCGACTGCATAGATGTCCTCCTGTACTGATTCTCAAATATACCAGACAACAGCCGAAACATCATTTCACTGCCGCTTGCTCTAGTGTTCATATCAGAGCTCCTTTGCTCAAGTTGCCCCCAATGTAAACCGCCGAGCTAGCATGCTGATTTTACTATTTCGTTCAGTATGAATTCGGTACTATTTTCCATCCGTTGCGCATAGCCTGAAAAGACTCAGGGCCAATAGGCCGGTGCCTACTTTGGGCAATTGCTAATCCAGCACTAATTCCTGGGTCAACCTACTTGGCTCGGGCAGACATGTGACCCCTGTGGCTAAATAACTTTCAGTAACGCTACGTTCACACAACTGTATTTTTGTCCTGAGTGAAAAACTGACATCAAGCGGACAGCACTCGGGCCAATGAGATTCAAGTGGGCTGTTGGGATGACCTTATTTTTTATATAGACCAAGTCTGCTCGTGAAAAATATTGCAGTATGTACTAATCTATTCCATAAGTTGGATGTTGCTCACCTATTCAAATTTATGAATGTGCAAGAAAAAAATACATCTATTTTTTTATGGACATATTGTGGTTATTAGGCCAGCTCGCGTGTTCAGTATTCGGTCAGTACTTTACGTCAGTATTTGTAGGAGTGGAAAACCAGGAGTGGAAAAGTATAATAGAAACACGTCACCACTTCTGAATTTTTCACCCACTCTTAGTTTTGACCAAATACTGAACGTATAAGGCTAAGTGCACACGATCAGGAATAATTGCGTTTTTTTCGCGGTTTTTCCGCGGTTTTCCGCGGTAAAAATGCGATAAAAACGCAAGCATTAAGCATCCTATACATGTTAATTGATTCCGCATGTTTTGGCCACATGTTGCGTTTTTTTCCGCGAAAAAAACGCTTTGCGGAAAAAATAGCAACATGTTCATTAATTTTGCGGAATGTAAGCGGTTCATGTGCGGTGGTACCCAGGGTCTGGAGGAGAGGAGACTCTCCTCCAGGCCCTGGGTACCATATCCCTGGTAAAACAATAATTAAAATAAAAAATAATGATATTCTCACCTTCCGGCGGCCCCCGCAGCCTTCCCGCGGCCCCCGCAGCCTTCCCGCCTTCAGCGACGCTCCCGGCAACTTCCGGTCCCAAGAGTCCTTTGCGAGAATCACCCAGATGGCATAGCGGTCTCGCGAGATGCTACGTCATCGGTGTGATTTGTCGCAAAGCATCCTTGGGACCGGAGTTGCCGGGAGCGTCGCTGAAGGCGGGAAGGCTGCGGGGGCCGCGGGAAGGCTGCGGGGCCGCCGGAAGGTGAGAATATCATTATTTATTTTTTTTATTATTTTTACATTAGATCTTTTTACTATTGATGCGACATAGGCGGCATCAATAGTAAAAAGTTGGTCACACTTGTCAAACACTATGTTTGACTCGTGTGACCAACCTGTCAATCAGTTTTCCAAGCGATGCTACAGATCGCTAGGAAAACGCTAGCATTCTGCAAGCTAATTACGCTTGCAAAACGCTATTATTCTGGCGGGAATCAGCATAAAAAAACGTGCGTATTTCCTGCGGGAGAAGTGCGGGATTGCCGCGGAAATTTCCGCGGCAATTCCGCAACGTGTGAACTTAGCCTAAACGTGACCTTAATCTAAGAAAATGTACATTTTAAAATATTGATGTATAAAAATGGATGTCACATGGACGTAAAAAAATAAAAGACATATGGATGGCCCACAGATTGTCTATGGATGACAATAAGGATGAAAATTCTAAAAAAATGTAATACGCTCATGTGAACTTAGCCTGACAGTGTTGTCACATGTCAGATCCAGGCCAAGAAGAAAGTGCACTGGGGTAAACAAGAGGGTTGGAGGATTATTTCACAGTATTCTAATTATTGGCCACTTACGGTAGTAGGGGCTGGCAGGGAACCCAGGAAGCATTGGAACAAGAGCGCACAAGATCGGTAAGGTAAGAATTGTTTTTTGATTTATGGTATCTTTCAAATTCTGTTTGCTTTCCTCACTTTGGATTCCTGTTTATTTTCTTTGAGTTAAATCTTCAAAGTTGCAGTTCTCTTGCAGATTGCAGCAGGATTTCCCTCTTCCGCAAGCCTTCCACAGCTCGGTTCGGGGGAAATATCACCACGGCACGATGCCGACACTGCCGTGCTCTTTCATCGTTATTATATACCGTAGTGTTCTGTTTTTTGATGGCTGCCGTTCCTGCATTAGCTGTTTTCTTGATCAAAGTTTTGTATACAATTGAAATCAGAGATGATTAAGGTGATTATGTGCGGGAGATGAGGGAGGTGATTTGGCTCATAGATTAGAGAGATGTGTGAAGTGACTGTGCAAAGACAACCAAGCCATGATTGTGTTCATTGAGTGAGAAAAGCTGATGACGACTGTCCGGGTTATGTGAGCATGGAAGAATGAAATGATTGTCCAAAATAACAAGACGTTGGTGCAACGACAGTGATTATGCAAAAGATACGAGACAGACCACTATGTGATTGTGTAAAGAAACCTGATTGAATACAATTACAGCAAGTGTGAACTGCTGCTGGCAGACGAGTTATTAGAGAAGAGACGCAAAGTCCGTAAAAAGATTGAATGAAGGAAACACCGAAATAAATGGTGAATTTATCTCTTTCCCAAAATGGTAGTTTTCCATTTTTGCTCTGTAGTTTTATACTCTCCTTCATCTGAGAACCATACTTTTTAATTTATTTTTCTGTTGCTATAGCCATATGAGGGCTTGGTTTTTGTTTTTTGCTAGACGAGTAGTTTTGAATGGCGCCATTCATTTAAGTATACAAGGTCCTGGAAAACAGAAAAAAAATTCAAGCCATTAGTAATATATTGTAAAAGACTTTTTCTTGTCACAGAAAGTGATGGCATTTCACTAGGATACATCCTAACTTCAAGTCTGACTTTGTCAGGTGGCCATTTTAAGTATAACCCTGAGCCCTCCTTTCTACATGCCATGGACCTAGAGTTGCTAAAAAGAGTGGCTCCTGCTCTGGAAGATACATGTCGTGAGTGTAGACAAAAAAAAAAAAAAAAAACCTGACTGGCACATCCAGACTGATGTGAACTAGGTGCAAACCAAGGGAAGCTACCCCCATGTAAAACATACAAAAAAGGCTGCACTCTATCATACTAAAGCATGACAATATGGAAAACATGAAATTTAGAATAGCAATATGGCTTTGGAATATAAGGAAAAATTTGAGACGCTTATTATAAACATTTGGCCAAACATTTTAAAGCCCACCAACCATCGTCAAGGTGGTCTCAATACTGGTGAGTCCCTGACCTAATGTGAACATACCTCTATTAGGCTGATATCTGAATTTCTGGGTGAATATGCACCTCTGTCAGCAATGCCTGCATTTATGGTAAAGTAGGGACCTGGTGTAATTAAAATCGCCACCTGGTGGAGGCGGAGTGCTCGGTCAGCAAGCTAACATTCAATAGACAAAAAAACCTGACTGGCACATCCAGACTAATGTGAACTAGGTGCAAACCAAGGGAAGCTACCCCCATGTAAAACATACAAAAAAAGGCTGCACTCAAGCATACTAAAGCATGACAATATGGAAAACATGAAATTTAGAATAGCAATATGGCTTTGGAATATAAGGAAAAATTTGAGACGCTTAGTATAAACATTTGGCCAAACATTTTAAAGCCCACCAACCATCGTCAAGGTGGTCTCAATACTGGTGAGTCCCTGACCTAATGTGAACATACCTCTATTAGGCTGATATCTGAATTTCTGGGTGAATATGCACCTCTGTCAGCAATGCCTGCATTTATGGGTAAAGTAGGGACCTGGTGTAATTAAAATCGCCACCTGGTGGAGGCGGAGTGCTCGGTCAGCAAGCTAACATTCAATAGACAAAAAAACCTGACTGGCACATCCAGACTAATGTGAACTAGGTGCAAACCAAGGGAAGCTACCCCCATGTAAAACATACAAAAAAAGGCTGCACTCAAGCATACTAAAGCATGACAATATGGAAAACATGAAATTTAGAATAGCAATATGGCTTTGGAATATAAGGAAAAATTTGAGACGCTTAGTATAAACATTTGGCCAAACATTTTAAAGCCCACCAACCATCGTCAAGGTGGTCTCAATACTGGTGAGTCCCTGACCTAATGTGAACATACCTCTATTAGGCTGATATCTGAATTTCTGGGTGAATATGCACCTCTGTCAGCAATGCCTGCATTTATGGGTAAAGTAGGGACCTGGTGTAATAATGTTCACATTAGGTCAGGGACTCACCAGTATTGAGACCACCTTGACGATGGTTGGTGGGCTTTAAAATGTTTGGCCAAATGTTTATACTAAGCGTCTCAAATTTTTCCTTATATTCCAAAGCCATATTGCTATTCTAAATTTCATGTTTTCCATATTGTCATGCTTTAGTATGCTTGAGTGCAGCCTTTTTTTGTATGTTTTACATGGGGGTAGCTTCCCTTGGTTTGCACCTAGTTCACATTAGTCTGGATGTGCCAGTCAGGTTTTTTTGTCTATTGAATGTTAGCTTGCTGACCGAGCACTCCGCCTCCACCAGGTGGCGATTTTAATTACACCAGGTCCCTACTTTACCCATAAATGCAGGCATTGCTGACAGAGGTGCATATTCACCCAGAAATTCAGATATCAGCCTAATAGAGGTATGTTCACATTAGGTCAGGGACTCACCAGTATTGAGACCACCTTGACGATGGTTGGTGGGCTTTAAAATGTTTGGCCAAATGTTTATACTAAGCGTCTCAAATTTTTCCTTATATTCCAAAGCCATATTGCTATTCTAAATTTCATGTTTTCCATATTGTCATGCTTTAGTATGCTTGAGTGCAGTCTTTTTTTGTATGTTTTACATGGGGGTAGCTTCCCTTGGTTTGCACCTAGTTCACATTAGTCTGGATGTGCCAGTCAGGTTTTTTTGTCTATTGAATGTTAGCTTGCTGACTGAGCACTCCGCCTCCACCAGGTGGCGATTTTAATTACACCAGGTCCCTACTTTACCCATAAATGCAGGCATTGCTGACAGAGGTGCATATTCACCCAGAAATTCAGATATCAGCCTAATAGAGGTATGTTCACATTAGGTCAGGGACTCACCAGTATTGAGACCACCTTGACGATGGTTGGTGGGCTTTAAAATGTTTGGCCAAATGTTTATACTAAGCGTCTCAAATTTTTCCTTATATTCCAAAGCCATATTGCTATTCTAAATTTCATGTTTTCCATATTGTCATGCTTTAGTATGCTTGAGTGCAGCCTTTTTTTGTATGTTTTACATGGGGGTAGCTTCCCTTGGTTTGCACCTAGTTCACATTAGTCTGGATGTGCCAGTCAGGTTTTTTTGTCTATTGAATGTTAGCTTGCTGACCGAGCACTCCGCCTCCACCAGGTGGCGATTTTAATTACACCAGGTCCCTACTTTACCCATAAATGCAGGCATTGCTGACAGAGGTGCATATTCACCCAGAAATTCAGATATCAGCCTAATAGAGGTATGTTCACATTAGGTCAGGGACTCACCAGTATTGAGACCACCTTGACGATGGTTGGTGGGCTTTAAAATGTTTGGCCAAATGTTTATACTAAGCGTCTCAAATTTTTCCTTATATTCCAAAGCCATATTGCTATTCTAAATTTCATGTTTTCCATATTGTCATGCTTTAGTATGCTTGAGTGCAGCCTTTTTTTGTATGTTTTACATGTCGTGAGTGTGTCATGTCACCCTGGAAGACCTGCAGTTAGATGCTCACGTCGTGAAATGAATCACAGGCCTTCTTTAGAGATCATGGCATTCATGTTCTATTTTAAATTGATTTGGTTTCCTTCTGTGTTGAGAGGGTTAAATAATTTTTTCATGCTGGCTGAGACCATACAGCCTGGTTATTTACAGCTGCAATTGCTCATCATTTACTCCCTCTATATATACTGGCTCTGAGCATTTAGAATTTGCCAGTGAAAGTTTTGTCTTCCTGTGCTGAGTGCTAAAGCTAAGTCGTTGGAGAGGAGTTGTTATTGTAGTGATCTGTAGTTTGCTATAATACATGTGTTTATCTCCTGGTCCATAGTCCCATTTATTTTTTTCCTCCCTGTCCCTTTCCTCTTCCCTATTGTTGGTTTGTGCTTTTGTATGACAGAGGTTTTCTGTTTTCACTATTTTGTCTTTGTGTCTTGTTTACTTCACCTGTTAGTCTCATGCCTCATGGGGTGGGGCAGGAGACAGATTAAGGTTTAACAGAAGCATAGTAAGATCGGAGACCCGGGCCTTTTTACCTTCAAGAGTACCAGTGTGACTGGGATAGTTAGCGTTCCAGTTCCAGGGACAATTTGAGGCCCTTCTCCCTTACCGAAAACTGACACAGTGTGACAATACAGCAATACCATCATTTGAATAGGTCCATGTAGTATCACTGAAGAAATATGCGGCTGTAAAGGTTCGTCGGATGCAGTAAAGAGCAGGAGGCAGAGAAGGGGTTAACAAGAATTTACTTAAACAATTTCTGAGCAGGTGTTCGGGGAAAACCTCCACGCAGGGAGATGGTTAGGTAAATAACACACCAGGAACGTACTGAACGCACATTACACAATAAGTAAAATAAGAAGTGGAGAAATGAAGGTAATGACTTATCGATTGGAGGTCTTGTTGAGGAACAGTTGGAACAACTCCCGATGACGTCGCAATCCGTGAACAAAGTCTCTGGCTCTGCTGCGTAGGTACGAGATGCACTCTGTCTTCTAACCGTGCTGAATTATCCGGATCTTTTGGCCTTGGGTCCGTTGACACGTTGGTACTGTTCCTTCTGCTGGTTCCTTGAGAGTGACGCGGTACACCGGGAGCACAGTGCCGTACAGGCCGCAGGGGTGACAAGGACTCGCACGGAATCACACAGTTCAGGAAAAGACGGGATGTCTGCTGCACTATGGACAGGGTTCGTGGAGGGGCATCCGGTAAAGCATGTAAGAGTCAGTCAGTCAGTAAAGGACTGGCGTCAGTGGCGGTAAAAGTCGGAGTTGAGGAGAGGGAGTCAGCCTTCATCCTGGTCTGTAGTCGCCTTTCCGTAAAGTCCCGCTCTTTCTCACGCTCAGCCCCTTTTATGTCCCCCATGCCTCCTTCTGTCAGGTGCTCAGGCCCTTCTGGCACAGACAAGATGTCCCCCTGCTACAGTGATGACAGCCCCGATAGTTCCGGCTCCAGAGCGTATCTTGAACCGACAACACCGTTCCTGTTCATCTCCTTACACTTCCCCTTTGCTTTCACTCGCCATTCCACGGGCAAGGCATCCTGAAATACTTTATGTCTGTGTTGATCTTTCTCAGCAACCTGTTGCCAAGTGAATTGATCCTGGTTGTACCGGTTGGGGGCTGTCCAGCCGTTGCACGTTCGGAGCGACGTAGATTGGAAGGAGTAGTGGAGTCCTTGAGTGTTGTTGTACTCCGCTGTCCTGATGTTGGAGAAGCCAGGTCCGTGCCTGCCGCAACATTTCCTTCTGAGGTTCCAGGGTTCTGATTCTTGAATGCGTTCTCAAACTGTTGTTCAGGACCTTCTTTCTCTTCATCTTCCACTACTGTGGGAGGGACCACCTCAGGAGCCTCAGGTGTTTCTTCCTCTGGTAAGGGATCCTCGTAGAGGGGCCATGGCCGGAGCATACTTCGGTGCACTACTCGGGTGGGGGCGTTCCCCTCTCCTTCTGGTTGGATCTCATAGACAGGTCCTTTTTCACCGACCCTTCACTCGGTATGGCCGACTCTCGCATTGATTCCCCAGTTTGTCCCGTGGACGTTTTTCCCTTACCAACACTCGGTCCCCAACCCAAAGATCTGTCCCTCACAGAGGAAGTTTCTCAGGGTGCTCCAGCTTCTGAAGTCGAGTCTGCACCAGACGACGTAGAGTCTGCAGACGATGACGATGTTCTCGAACCCAGGTAGACACCCCTGTCTGTGGGTAGTCCTCCCCCGGGTCCAATTCGAGCTCCGTGACTCCTTTCCCTTTGCGGCCAAACAACACAAAGTAGGGCATGAAACCGGTGGTCTGGTGCACTCGATTATTATAGATCCATACCGGCTCAGACACATACTCAGGCCACCAAGCCTTCCGATCCTCATCCAAGGTCCTCAGCATCTGTTTGAGGGTACGGTTAAATCGTTCACAGGCTCCATTTCCTTGTGGATGGTACGGTGTGGTGTGAGACTGGTCAAACTAATAGATCTGTTGTAGCTCATCCATGACTCTCCCTAAGAAGCAGGCTCCCTGATCAGAGTGGATCCATTGCGGGCATCCATAGACCTGAATGAAGTTTTTACAGATGGCATGGGCAGCCGACTCCGCAGTTTGATCTCGAGTTGGTGTTACTACAGCGAACTTCGAGAAATGATCAATCATCACTAGACAGTGCTCATATCCCTGATGCGCCGGGCTGATGGTCAAGTAGTCAACAGTCAGCAGTTCCAGGGTTGCTGACGTCACAATAGTCTGTGTTGGGGCCCTCTGTTCTGGAGATTTGGCCAATTCACATGCACGGCAGAGTTTACAAGCCTCTTCAACCGCTGTTCTTAACCGAGGATGTAGCCATTGAAAGGTTTTCTCAGCACCGAAGTGAGCTCCTTTTTCGTAAGCTTCAGCAGTGATTTTAGATAGCACCGTCTCTGGGATCACCACCTGCCAAGAGGCCCTCAGTTCTTTCTGTAGCTGAACCTTTCTACATAACAGCCCATTTCTCATCTGGAGTCGCTCCCACTGTCTAAGTATTTTCAGCGCTTCTGGAGTAAGCGTGCTTCTTTGTCCTTGTCTGGGCAACAGTTTCACAGTCACCCAATGATGAAACAGAGCGAGCTCACCGTCCTCCTGCTGTAAGCGGACCCACTCGTCCCTGGATCTTCCCAACACAGTTCAGGAAGAGACGGGACGTCTGCTGCACTGCACATTATGGACAGGGTTTGTGAAGGGGCATCCGGTAACGGATGTAAGAGTTGGTCAGTCTGTAAAGGGGTGGCGTCAGTGGCGGTAAAGGTCGGAGTTGAGGAGAGGGAGTCAACCTTTGTCCTGCTCTGTAGTCGCCTTCCTCCCAAGTCCCTTTTTTTCCCACGCTCAGCCCCTTTTATGTCCCCCACCTCCTTCTGTCAGATGCTCAGGCCCTTCCCGCACAGACAAGTCGTCCCCCTGCAACAGTGATGACGGCCCCG
The DNA here is from genome assembly GCA_033576555.1 of Oophaga sylvatica. Taxonomy (NCBI): domain Eukaryota; kingdom Metazoa; phylum Chordata; class Amphibia; order Anura; family Dendrobatidae; genus Oophaga; species Oophaga sylvatica. The sequence continues at coordinate 543,656,408 of JARQOD010000004.1, read as the reverse complement.
ATAGTTCCGGCTCCAGAGCGTATCTTGAACCGACAACACCGTTCCTGTTCATCTTCTTACACGGCCCCAGCAGCTTTCCACTGCAATAACAGATGATTGCCAGTGGGTCTTCATTTCGAGGAGATGTCTTTCATATAGGACAACTATTATGTCGGTTGCCTCTGATGGAGGAAAACAAATGCAATGAGGATGAGAGATGATTGAAAATTACAGACATTTATGGAAGCACTCCCATGAATATTTTTTTTCATTGAATGTGTGTATATGTGTATGGTGTGTAGTATGAATTATTAATCTTCTCACCTCCAGCAGCTTCCTCTGGGGCTCCAGCGCCGTTCTGCTCCTCTTATCAGTGACGTCACCGTAATTTTGATTAGCCGGCTCACTCTATGCTCTATGTGTGAGCGATAATTCTGTTTTATAATGCAATTCTATGGAGCCTCTTTCTTGACAACTGTGTTCTAGAATTGAAAAAAGAATTTTTGAACAAAAGTGTTGTATAAGACACTCATTACACACAGATCAGTGTGTGTCTTGTGAATCAACACTTTTTATGATTCCCATTCACTATGGACCTTTTTTCCACTGGTGACTAGGAATTAAAGAGGAATTGTCACTTGCTTAAAACAATTGTAAAAAGCCCTGTGCTCCACTAATTCTGCCGGTTTTGGTGTTTTGCACTGTGTCTCTTCATTTCAGACATATTGAAATTAGTTTTTTTGGAGCACAGTATTATTATTATTATTATACATTTATATAGCGCCATTTATTCCATGGTGCTTTATATATGAAAAGGGAAAATATAGACAGGTACAATAAACATGTGCTAGACAAGGGACACACAAGTACAGAAGGAGAGAGGACCCTGCCCGCGAGGGCTCACAGACTGCAGGGATGGGTGAGAATACACTAGGAAAGGGTAGAGCTGGTCGTACGATGGTTCAGTACACTGAGGATCATTGCAGGTTGTAGGCTTGTCGGAACAAGTGGATCTTCAGGTTTTTCTTGAAGGTCTCCGTTGTTGGTGAAAGTCTGTTGTTTTGCGGCAGGGAGTTCCAGAGTATGGGGAAGCCCGGGAGAAGTCTTGTATGCGGTTGTGGGAAGACGAGATGAGGGGGGAGTCGAGAAGGAGATCTTGAGAGGATCGAAGGTTGCGTGTGTATCGACCCGCCACCACAATTGTGGATTACCAGGGCAATGGGGTACTCAGAGCCGAGCCCATGGAAGTCTATGGGGATTGTCACAGGTAGCGGTGGCTCGGTCTGTGGCCCTGGCGGTCAGGCGTATATTGGGGGGTATATTTACAGGGGATAGGTATATATATACAGTTCGTGACGCCACCTGTAGTCTCTGGTAATTTGTACCAGCGCTGCTGTAGATCTCTGAGGGGATGGTGAGGCAGCTAGATGTCGGGTCCCCTACAGGTGGGACTCTTCCCTCAGGTCGATAGTAATGATAGGGTAGTGCAGGAATGCAATCAAATAACACAGTCTCACACATCAGCGTCTTTCCATACCTTTACTTCAAGTTGTTCAGGCAGGTCCCAGGGAGGCTGATCCAAGGAGAATGTATTTCGAGATAGCAGCTGGACAAGTTAGGGGCCTCCTTTACTTTCAAATGATGATGAGTACAACCAGCATGAAGCGTAGTTCCCTCTATAACTCCAGCTATTCCAAAGCTGTACTGCCCAGTCAGTTTTGTGGTCGGAGCCTTCCTGTGAGAGAGCTGAATTCCTATCTTGTCCTGCAGAGACTCAAGGTCCTCACTCCCCCTGACCCCAGTTACGTACCGACTATTTAGGGGCTGCTTGCCGCGACCTAAGGTCCGATAAGCCTCTGGTTTTTTACCACTAAGCTTGAAACTATAGTGATCCTTCGGTCCCCAGTGACCGGTAACAATGTGCAGGACTTCTCCAATCCAAAAGCACTTTTAAATATTCCTTCCACTGTGCCTTTCGCCTTGTCCGCGCTTGTAGCATAAACACTCACACTTGCAAAGAGTCATATAATCACTCCCTTCTTTTCTTCCTTCAGAGTTAGTTGCCAGACTCTCAGTAATCTTCTAGGCAGGAGCACGTCTCTGAACCTTCACTGTCCTTGAGACAGGAGACTGAAGTATTTCTGTACTAAACTCTTCTTTCTTTATCAATGTCTTCAAGTGAGGTACAGCTCTGACCAGGCTGAGGTGATCTATATCTCGCCCTTACTGGCCTCCACTTGCTGAACTGCTGATAGAACCAAGCTGGACTGCTTCCTCCCTCCAAGTCCAGCTAGACTCCACACGTCTGCTCTGTCCGAAGACAGGAAACTGACTCTAAATCACTCAACGAATCTACACTGACCACTCCCTACGAGTCACTACACTACCCTAAGGGTGTGTCTAGTGTATATTGAGTGAATGGGTATAGAGCATTAAACTGCTATCTCTCCACACACTCTCCAGGGTACTGCGTGTGCCTTCACACCAGGGCTACACATTCCCCATGGTAAAAGACAGCACTCCCGGGCTGTAAAATACAAAGAGACAATTTTGTTTATGCATTAAACATTAACATTAAACATTAATTCGTCCCATCCGGGAGGTAAGAATGTCTTGAACGTTGCAAACAAAACATTAAATGTAGAAAAGTGCAAAATATTAAATATACATTTTCATTTAATACACAGCAAAATTCTTGTGAAGGACCCGCACCAAACCTTCAACGTGGGTCCTGGGTGGGCTGCAGGACTTAGGAATGCAGACCTCACTCAGTGCCACACCACACGGGTTTTATGTTCAGAGGTAGTCGTGGTGGTTTTATGTAAAACCAAGATAATGCACAAGGTGCAACTATATACAAAATTAGTTCTTGGGCTGGCTCAGTCCTCAGCCTCGAAGTCCATTGTAAAACAAAGACACAGATATAAATACATTTCTAATATGCATTAATTTTTCAACTTTGGTACCCAGCCGGGCATTCTACTTAATATAGAAAAGACATAGAAATTATCTCTGGCAATAAAGTGCAAAATTGGTAACATTCTCAAACTTTTTACAACATTACTTATGGTAAACCCCTGTCTGGATCTTACCGATTTTTTTACTGTTTAACTATTTCAAATACATTTTCCACCCCGGGGCTGGAACAATGCGATGGTCCCTAGATCCCAGGACTAACAAGTCGTGTGCTGCTATTAGGGTCTGGGTCGCCACAGTTCTCGTGCGAACCTCTAGGGGCGCAACGGGTACTTTCTCCTTGCGAGACACCGATTGCGTTTCAATTTGTGTTACAGTTAGCGATATTGATCGTGTCATAGATTGCGATGGAAACTGGGTCGCAAGTTGCGATGCAGAAGGATGACTAGATGACGAAGAGTATGTAGACATTGCTTCCATTTGCGAGGAACCTGCAGGGGGCGATGCTGGGGCACGGCCGAATGCTGTTTGAGCTGGAGACGGGGACGCTGCGGTAGTGGTGACGTTACCAGCGTCGGGGACGGGGTCACGGACGATGGCGACGTTAAGGGCATACCATCCCTTCATTCCCCAGTGCCGTGTATATGTGACAATGTCTCCATTAACTAGGTCCCTCCCGGATGGCCTTGCGGTAGGTGAGATTCTACATCACGTCTGCTGACAAAGACCCCTGGGTAGAGGCCCGGTTCTCTGATGAAGCCCCAGCCTTTCCGGAGCTGGAAACTCTGTCACACACCCCTGCCGCCGCGGTTCCCTCAGAGTACCTTTTTCTCGACGGACACTTTCCTTGTCCGCGATCAGCTCTGCATGTTGCCGCTGTCGATTCCGCTGAGCTTCCCGCTCTTCCTCCTGCTGGCGTTGTTGTTTCTCCTCACGACGCTGCCACTCACGTTCCCACTGGGCGGTGTAGGCGACGTCATCCAGGCGTGCCATCTCGTCCCAGTCCACGTCTGGCAATGACGGACAGGACCCCTCCGGTGTCGGGGATCGATCATCTGCTGCGGCCTCCTGGCCGGGCGGGCGTTCCGGAACTGGCGGTACCTCCTCAACCTCCTTCGCCTCCACCGCTTCACCGGTGGGATCAGGATCGGTACTTTCGGGGGCAGCCTCCGGTTGCTCCTTTGCCTTGGCAGCAGAAGTTTTGGTAACTCCAGACGTAGGGGGTCATCGAAGGGAGAGATCACCGCGTCCCACAGCCGCCGCTGCTCCAGGGTACGCCGGCGTCTCTCGATCTCCTCAAATCCAGGTTGTGGCAAAATCATCTTTTTCAGTCGTGCATTTTCTTCCTTGATTTCCAGCAATGCTTGCTGCAGGTGCAGGACCACGGATGATTCCGGTGCTGGTGGCAGCTTGGCTGGGGAACGGGGCCTGCCTTCCTCCGCTTCCCTGCTCGGCTGCACACGTCCTGCTTCCATGATGTTCCAGAGCGTTCTTTCTTCTTCCTCCAGAGACGTCCGGTCTCTTCCGTGGAGGCGGGGTTTGCGTCTCCTCCTCTTTGCAGGAAAGGTGAAGAGGAGGCGGACCTCCTTTGCTGTAGGGCAGGATCGCATATTGTAATAGCACTTTGAGAGGGCAGGCATTTTCTTCGCGCCACTGGGGGGTACACGCCCACGAAGGTACGCCCACCTTCTTCTCCAGCGCCTGAGGGCGCGAATATGGCGACAAAGATGGCGATTTTTGGCGCCAAAAGTGCAAACAGTCCTTTTCACAAAAACAATTCCATAGGCACACAGGGCTCGCAATTTTGCGAGTTTCGCATCCTGTTCGTGACGCCAAAAATTGTATCGACCCGCCACCACAATTGTGGATTACCAGGGCAATGGGGTACTCAGAGCCGAGCCCATGGAAGTCTATGGGGATTGTCACAGGTAGCGGTGGCTCGGTCTGTGGCCCTGGCGGTCAGGCGTATATTGGGGGGGATATTTACAGGGGATAGGTATATATATACAGTTCGTGACGCCACCTGTAGTCTCTGGTAATTTGTACCAGCGCTGCTGTAGATCTCTGAGGGGATGGTGAGGCAGCTAGATGTCGGGTCCCTACAGGTGGGACTCTTCCCTCAGGTCGATAGTAATGATAGGGTAGTGCAGGAATGCAATCAAATAACACAGTCTCACACATCAGCGTCTTTCCATACATTTACTTCAAGTTGTTCAGGCAGGTCCCAGGGAGGCTGATCCAAGGAGAATGTATTTCGAGATAGCAGCTGGACAAGTTAGGGGCCTCCTTTACTTTCAAATGATGATGAGTACAACCAGCATGAAGCGTAGTTCCCTCTATAACTCCAGCTATTCCAAAGCTGTACTGCCCAGTCAGTTTTGTGGTCGGAGCCTTCCTGTGAGAGAGCTGAATTCCTATCTTGTCCTGCAGAGACTCAAGGTCCTCACTCCCCCTGACCCCAGTTACGTACCGACTATTTAGGGGCTGCTTGCCGCGACCTAAGGTCCGATAAGCCTCTGGTTTTCTTACCACTAAGCTTGAAACTATAGTGATCCTTCGGTCCCCAGTGACCGGTAACAATGTGCAGGACTTCTCCAATCCAAAAGCACTTTTAAATATTCCTTCCACTGTGCCTTTCGCCTTGTCCGCGCTTGTAGCATAAACACTCACACTTGCAAAGAGTCATATAATCACTCCCTTCTTTTCTTCCTTCAGAGTTAGTTGCCAGACTCTCAGTAATCTTCTAGGCAGGAGCACGTCTCTGAACCTTCACTGTCCTTGAGACAGGGAGCTGAAGTATTTCTGTACTAAACTCTTCTTTCTTTATCAATGTCTTCAAGTGAGGTACAGCTCTGACCAGGCTGAGGTGATCTATATCTCGCCCTTACTGGCCTCCACTTGCTGAACTGCTGATAGAACCAAGCTGGACTGCTTCCTCCCTCCAAGTCCCAGCTAGACTCCACACGTCTGCTCTGTCCGAAGACAGGAAACTGACTCTAAATCACTCAACGAATCTACACTGACCACTCCCTACGAGTCACTACACTACCCTAAGGGTGTGTCTAGTGTATATTGAGTGAATGGGTATAGAGCATTAAACTGCTATCTCTCCACACACTCTCCAGGGTACTGCGTGTGCCTTCACACCAGGGCTACACACGTGTAGGTAGGTAGCGGGAGACCATGTCACAGATGTATGGAGGAGAAAGGTTGTGGATGGCTTTGTATGTCATGGTTAAGGTTTTGAACTGGAGCCTCTGGGCAATAGGGAGCCAGTGAAGGGCCTGGCATAGGGGGGAGGCTGGGGAATAGCGGGGAGACAGGTGGATTAGTCGTGCAGCAGAGTGTAGGATGGACTGGAGTGGTGCCAGAGTGCTAGAGGGGAGGCCAGACAGTAGGAGGTTGCAGTAGTCGAGGCGGGAGATGATAAGGGCATGCACTAGTGTTTTTGTGGTTTCATGGTTGAGGAATGAGCGGATCCGGGAAATATTTTTGAGTTTCAGTATGTGAAATCTTTGCTTGTAATGCAACTGGGTGACTCTTCAAAATCTTCTCTGTGGTCGGGCCCTTCCATCCCTTCCTCTCAAATGCTGACAATAGAAACTCAGCAGCTGATCTAGAAGTCTAGCGGCCTCAGACGCTGCTGAGTTGTGATTGATCGCATCTATTTGGAACCGCACGACCCCAGAGAAGATTTTGAAGAGACACCCAGTTGGACTACAAGCAGAGATTTCACATACCGCACTCCAAAAGCAATAAAGGTGAATTAAGCAACGCATATCAAAATGGAAAAAAGCTGCAGAATCAGAGGAGCTGAGGGATTTCTGCAAGGTATTTAACTCAATTTTTTTAGCAAGTGACAGGTCCTCTTTAAACTAGCCAGATTGCAGAGTCCTCATCAGATCAGAGTTTCAGGACACGTTTAGGACACATATTGTTGAACACCTCGTAAACTTATAGCTGAAAGACAGAAATTTCTAACAGAATGAAAGTGTTGTTTTACTAAGATACATAAAAACCTCCATCAGATGGTGGAGCAATCCTAAAAAGCTATTCATAGCAGAAAGGTAAAATAAGTTTTTTGGGTGTTTTTTTGGCTCACAGTTGGTCCTTGGTATAAACACGAAAATGAGTAGAATCAGATGTGTGAGCATGGGTGCCGATAAGGTGCTTCCCTCACAGCAGCTGTGTTCCCATCTGCCTATGGGCTCTTCCGAGAAGATAATACTCCGAGCCACAGGGCTAGAAAAGTCCTGGCGTGGTTCCAAGAACATGGCAGGGATTTTAGCTTAATGCGGTGGCCTCCCCAGCCAACAGATCTCAAAGGGCAATCAAGAATCTATAGGATGAGAGAAACGCGGCATTTCACAGAATTCCCAAGACAATTTAGAGGATGTATAATGTGTGCCAGGATTCCCTTATCGTACTATGATTGCCTTGTTCATTTTGCGGCGTTAGGCCATGTTCCGATGTGCAAAGCGCTGTACTTTTCCACGCTGCGTTTTTTTTTCCCACCAAAATTCACAATAGTAATCTGCTTTAATTATTGCGTTTTTTGTAGGCATTTTAGAATGCACTTTCCTCTTTTGATTCACGCATTTTTATGCAAATGTGAAAGTTTTTTTTTATATACGGAAATGCTGGGATTCTGCCATTTAAAACTGTATTTTTTTTCATTGAAGCCCATGCAGAAAGACCCATAGAAAAATACACTCTTCGACAGCTTCTTTAAACGTATTGGCCCATTGAATCATAGAATGTTAGAGTTGGAAGGGACCTCCGGGGTCATCGTGTCCAATCCCCTGCTAAATGCAGGATTCAATAAACCATCTCTGTCCAGCCTCTGTTTCAAGACTTCCATTGAAGGAGAACTCACCACCTCTCGTGGCAGCCTGTTCCCCATAAGTAGGAACACTGGTTCCAAAGCATATTACATGTATAGACCAGTAAAAAAACATGTACATTAAAACCACAGCCAAACTGGGGAGTGGCAGATATAATAGCGTCAGGAATAGATATGTAATGGATTTGAGTAGGTTTCTCATAAGGTATTTGAAACCTTAAAGGGAATCTGTCAGCAGGTTTTTGCTACCTGCTCTGAGAGAATATGATGTAGACAAAGAGAAGCTAAACCCAACAATGTATCACTTAGATTACTGGGTGCAGCCGTTCTGGCACAATCAGAGCTTTTAGATTTAGTAATGCAGCACAGCTGAGAAAGCTAACCCCGCCCACACCAGGCTCTGTCCATACAATGTCTATAGACAGTAAGTTGCCTATCACAGGAGGGGGCGTGTCAGGTCAGGAGGCATGTGAGTCGCACAGCCAGGGCTTGTGGGGTACTCGGCACCAGTCCATATCATAGACATTATCAAAACCACATTACCCAACTGGGGTATACTATACATCAATCATGTAAACATTTTCACAATAAAGTGCAACTTCTCAACATAACTTCTCTGGCAACTTTGTACAGTACAGTAAACCCTGTCTGGGTCCTACTGGTCTTCTTCAGCGAACATTGCAGCATCTTCCATACCTGGGGCTGGAAGCACACTGTGGGTTCTAAACCTCATCACCATAAAGTCATGTCCTGCTACCGGTGTCTGGGTAGCTACAGTTCTCATTTCTACTTTCTTCTTGCGACTGCCTGGAGGCCTGACAGGTGCCTCTCCTAGGCTTACGTTCTGCAGGGTGCGCAGGCATTGCTCAGTAGGGGGCGCACTAGCAGTCGCTGCACTCTGCGTTTCAGAATATGACGCAGGTGCACGGACTGGCGCCGGCGTGGCTGGGGCCTGGGACACAGAGACACGGGACACATTCCCTGCTTCCGGGACTGGGGCGCTGACTCTGGAGACGTTCAGGGCATACCACCCCTTAAGCCCCCAATGCCGCGTGTAGGAGACTACATCCCCTATCAACAGATCCCTGTCCGGGTGCCCCTCAGGCAGGTGAGACTCCACATCCCTCCGGTTGACAAACACCTCCTGGTATAGGCCGGGTTCGTGGATGAACCCCCAGCCTCCTTGGAGTTTGAAGTCTCGTATTGCCCCCTGGCGCCGTGGTTCCCGGAGCGTACCTTTATCTCGCCGGACGATCTCCTTATCGGCAAGATCCTGCTCCCAGTACCTCTGGCGAAGCCGCTGTGCCTCACGCTGCTCCCGCTGCTGCCGCTGCTCCTGTTCACGGCGTCTCCACTCGTTTTCCTTTTGGGCAGCGTACTCCACTTCGTCCAGGAGCTCCATTTCCTCCCAATCAATCTCCATTGCATCAGGCAGGATTCCTTCCGTCGTCCCTACCGGGGGACTGCATTCCGCTGCCACCGCTGCGGCCTCTGGTTCCAGGCCTGGCTGGCATTCCGGTCCGGGCAAGGCCTCCTCAGCCTCCTCTCCTCCCGCCGCGGCCTCCGCTGGGTCACGTACAGCTCTTCCAGGGCCGGCCTCCGGTTCCTCCTCAGCCGCAGGTTCCAGTGGTGGCGCGGGTGGCAGTTGCGCATCCAGGGGGGAGAGCAGCTGGTCCCACTGCAGCTGCAGTTTCAGGGCACGCCAGCTCCGCTCCATCGCCTCCATCTCTGCGCAGTGTCGGGCCAGATCCCGCAGCACTGCATCCACCTCCTCCACACGATACATTACTTCTTCGCCCTCACGACCCGGGCACAGGATACACTTCTTCAGGGGAATGGGGTCTCCTGTCCTTCAGCCATCTCACTCCAAGCCAGACTGTGCTTTCCATCCGGAACACTCTGGTCTTTTCCGTGGAGGCGGGACTTTCACTTTCTCTTCCTTGCACTGAGGATGAAGAGGAAGCGGATCTCCTTTGCAGTGGGGCATGATCTGACGTTGTAAAAGCATTTGGATAAGGCGGCCATAACTTTCGCGCCACAGGGGGGTACGCACACGAATACACGCCCCTCTTCTTCACCAGCGCCTCAGGGCGCGAACATGGTGGCAAAATGGCGGCAAATGGCGCCAAAAATCACAAAAACAGCAATACAGTCTTTTTGCACAAAAACAGTCCATTCAGGCACACAAGACTCACATATAGCGAGCTTCGGATCCTGTTCGTGACGCCAAGTTAGATGAGTCGCACAGCCAGGGCTTGTGGGGTACTCGGCACCGAGCCCGTTCACGTCAATGGGGGATGTCACGGGTAGCACAGCTCGGTCCGTGGCCCTGGGGCTCACCTCAAATGTGGGATATTTATAGGGGAATAAAGTATTTACAGTTTGTTCGTGACGCCACCTGTGGAACCTGGTCAGGTTGACCAGCGCTGCAGGGTAGATCCACTAAGGGTTGTTACTGGGCAGCAAGGTGTTAAGTCTTCCACAGGCAAGACTGGATCCCTCAGGGTATATGGTGGTGTAGGGGTGCAGGACGGAGAAGGGGCTTTCAGCCGCAGGAGCAATAAGGCAGACACACACACGAAAGTCTCTTTCTGTACCTTTAATGATGGTAGTTGCAGGCACGTCCCGGGAAGCTGGCAGGGTGGAGGATGCACGTCCAGTAATCCCACTGAGTAGGTGTAGGGCCTCCGTACTCCTGTATGTGTGAGTTTCTGACCTGTATGAAACGAAGTCTAACTCTGTCTTCAGTTATACACCCGGCTGACTTTGTAGTGAGGCCTTCTCTAGGATAGAACAGTGTCTCTGTATGCAGGGCCCTGCTGGACTCCGTCTTCCTGACCCCAGTTACGTATCAGCACTTGTGGGCCCCTGCGACTTGAAGTCCCACAGGGTCTCCGGTATCTCCTACTAGTCGTGTAGATGCTAGCAAGCTCGGACCCGGTGTCTGGTTGTTCAGAGTAGAGGTAAGCGATCAATGCTCTTTCAACCTCTGTCACTCTCTTTTCCCTTCCACTCGCCTTTCGTCCTACTCCAACCCTTAACATAAGCACACTAGCAGTAGATGGCTGCTTCTCCTTTCTCTTCACCGCTCTCAAGGCGTCAGCACGCTTGCTCACTGAAACTACACTCAGTTGACTCAGTTCTGACCAGGCTGAAGTGGCTATCTTCCTCCACTATTACTGGACTCCAGACAGTAAACTAAGTTCAAGCTGTAGTCTTCAGTCTTTCAATCACTGCTGTTCCCTTTCCTTCTTCTCCTTCTAAGGCTCTGTCTGAAGCAGCTATCAGGACCTTCCGTCTGACTGATCTATGCACACTTCAAGAGCTAACTTTCCACGCTCCAAGGGAACTAACAGTCTGCCACGTTCTGAGGTAACTCTCCCTCTCAGCTCGTCTCTCTGAGGTAAACTGACAACTCCTCTCTCTGAGGTGATCTATCTTTCCCTCTGAGGTAAAATCACAACTAACTGCTGTCTCTCCACAACCCTTATATATATAGATACTCTCCAAGGGCTCCCTCTGGTGGCTCCAGGGAATAGTGAAGGTGTGAATGAATATCGAGTATGAGTGTGGGTTTACCTTCTGTGCATCCTCCTGGGTACATGTGGCTCCAAGCGCAGCTGGGCTACACACATGTGCTGCTGTGTCCAGCAATACTAAGCTCCTGGTGCTAAAACACACATTGCAAGCAAACAATACCACTGAGCTTGATAAGAGAAGCATGGCTGAAATCTGTGTTGTAACCCCTACAGCATGCTGTCTTCAGATTGCATAACAAAAACCTGCTGACTGATTCCCTTTAAAGAGAACCTGACAGCTGACACATGCTGCCCAATCCACGGGCAGTATGCATCAGGCATTTGCTACATGAGGTATGTTTGACTCTAAAGCATTGCGGCCTTTCAAAGAAAAACGTACTTTAAAAGCTGCTGCGGATCAAATCGTGTATGGACTTGCTGGTCAGAGGCCCCAGATCTCTGCTTTAATTCACATATAGATGGATAGGGGATAGATGATAGGCATGTAAAGATTTTTGCTCTGCTGTCGAAAATGAAGGATCTACGCTCCAAGTTAAATTCAAGTAGCTTTATTATACATTTCAGGTTTGAACCAAACCCTGGGGGAAAATGTAAGGTTGCAGCACCTATAGGAACCGTAGAATCTGCGGCTGCAGCCCTGTGGCTGGAGGGGAAATTCTTCCAGGTAGCAATTCACTGCAGTGGAGAGATCGCGGCACCTGAGCTGCACTTCAGGGGAGCAAAGAAGTCTTGATGTCATACTACAAGTAGACGGCCAAGCTCCGCAAGTAAGTACTTCCGGCTGCCGGTACCGATAACAGCTGATTGGCGAGGGGGCCGAGTGCCGGACCCTGGCCAATCAGACATTGATACCCTCTTCTGAGGAGAGGGTATCAATGTAAAAGTAGTAGAGAACCTCTTTAAGGAAAAAATGACAAATGCTCTCCTCATACAATAGGGGCGAGTTGAATTTATCAAGGATTTATCAACAGTATTCTGGTGCAAAAAGTGGCAAATTGTAATGTACGTAGTTTTTGTGCAAAAAATCGCCACCTTTTGCTATTTTGCTCTGCTCTCACTACGTCTTTAAAGTGGGTGGGAAAAATGTCCCATTTCTCATTCCAATAGAGGGAAGGGGAGGGGAAACGTTTCTTCCTATCTAAAGATTCATAATGTTTATAAACCATTTTTGATTAATTTGTTGCAAAAATGGCAACGCAGCCACACGAAAAGCTGACTTTGAACATTCTCCTCTTGATGACTTCCCTACATGTGGTTAAATGCATAGGACGCAAATCCATAAATACATAATTTATTGACATATGTAAAATAATTAATTGATGAATATTTTACATGAATGCTTAAATATTACCATCACACAGTGCCCAAATAATGCTACCATAGGTCGGGGTCACAAGGTCATCGATCATCTTATGCGAGAGAATCGGGCTGATTATGCTAATGACACACGGCTCAAACTCTGACTGAGTCTATGGGTGTGTGTGTGGGGAAACAACGGACTGCACTCTGATGTCATCCGAGTGCAGTCCGATTACCGCGGACACAGAGACAATGGTGAAGATGGAGAAATTAATTTATCTGTCTTCTCTGCACCTGTCGTATGATTCTGTCAAGCGAGAGAATCAGATCACACTAAGGTGACACTCGGATCAAAGTCAGACATATTTTGATCTGCGCAGCATTAACATAATTGGCCCAATTCTCTTGCATAAGAGAATCAATGGCTGTGTGACCATGACCTTAAAAAAAGAGAAAAGCTGAATTCTCTGGAGAACACCAAGAATTAAATAAGAGCAAAAACTGACCCATTAATAGGTTCTCCTTAAATATTGACACCAGATGAAAGGGCAAAGAATAGAGCTATTAAATAATAAAGGTTTAAAAAATAAGGCACAGACATAGGCATGCCGAGGGTTCTGTCTCCAACGTTCCAACTTTTTTTGTCAGGGGACAAGAGTTGAGTAGTGAATACATAAAGTGCTTGGAAAGCTGTCATGTCACAGTGCCAAAGGGTTTTACTAGGGCCGACACAGCCCTGATGGTGAATGCCATATGTCTGGGGGGGGGTTCCCGTGTAACTAATGCTGCTGTATCTCTGACAGTTAAATAATAATAATATAAAAGTATTTCCAAAAATACAAAAATCCAAGTAAGATATTTAAAGGGAATGTGTCAGGTCATTCTCGTCTAGTGTACTAATAGTATCCTGAAATATGTGTTGTGTTTGCAAGTCAAGCACATGTAAATTAATAATGAATACACACTCCTTTCCCCGCCCATAATCCTGCCCACCCCTCTGCTGGCGTCACTGATTCAGTCAGTCTGTCGTATGCCCCGAGGATCGCATCGCAATCCTCGGACTGGCCGGCAGCTCTCCTCACCTGAGAGTGACAGCTGCATAGAAATACATGCTATCAAACTCAGGTGAGGAGAGCAGACGGCCAGTCCGAGGATTGCAAAGTGATCCTCGGGCGAGTAACTCAGCAGTCTGACTGAATCAACTACGCCGGCCGGGAGGAGTGGTGTTATGTTTTGGTAGCTGAGGAGGCAGGAGCAAAAAACCGCATAGGCAGCCAAACACCAGAGAGGTTGGAAACTAATAGGTTGCAGACCCCTAAACTAACCGCACAACTAAAAGCAGCCGTGGAGCGTACCTGCGGTGGTCCTAGATGCATCGGCACAGCTGGAGACATAGCTATCCCTGAAGATGGAAAGAGGAAAGCTAACTGCCCCAGAGTAGACCCCAAAAGAGTAGGAAGCCCCCAAACATGTAATGGCGGTTAGACAAGACGAAAACATGAACACAGACAGAAAAGAGATTGAGCAAACGCTGGGGCCCAAAACTGTCTAGATAGGACAACACAGGAGAGAATACTGTCTGCAACCCAGAAAAACCCTAGGAAAAATGCCAACACTTCTGAATCCAAAAATACTGAGACCACACAGTCTCGACCACCTATATCAGATCTCTGGTGTGGACACATAGCTACCCAGCAGTAAAATATCACAAGAACTGAGCAAATGAACAAATACAAAAAGAGAATGGAGACCAGCCCAAGCACCCCAAAGGGGACCCGGCAGAACTAAAAAGCAATGCAGCAAAAAACAAGGAAATTCAAACCACAGTAAAAAAAAGTGAAAGAGACTTATCTGAATGCAAGCAGGAGACAGCAGAAAAGCAAGCTGAATTCCAATCTACACCAGGAAGAACAATTGATCACCGGCAATGACCATGGGAGGTCAACTCACTTATATCAGGAGAATCCGTACCACCTGATAGCCAATCATCAGGTGCAGGTGGCGGATTTTTGCTGCTCAACATAGGTTCAATACCCTCAGCAACCACCAGAGGGAGCTTCAGCTCTGAAGTCGTCTCCAACACGTTCACAACAGAGTGGGTAGAATTATGGGCGGGGGAAGGGATGAATATTCATTTTGCATTTACGTGCTCGCTGGCAAGTCAAGCGTATGTAAATGCCAAATGAATATTCACCCTTTCCCCCACCCATAATCACACCCATTCCTCCCAACCGGCCTCACTGATTGGATGCAGTCAAACTGCTGTGTTACTCGCCCAAGGATCGCACCGCAATGCTCGGACTGGCCGTCTGCTCTCCTGACCTAAGTATGATAGTTTGTATTTCTATGCAGCTTTCACCCAGGAGAGCTGATGGCCAGTCCAAGTATTGCGGTGCAATCCTTGGAGCATACAGAAGTCTGACATACACATTTACATGTACCTAAAAAGTGGGGCCCTGGGGTTGGTTACTGGTGGGCCCTTTCTAATCTATTTTCTGATCTCCCATAGAAGTGATGGAAGAGAGCTGCAAATGTTTGTTCACCTTTCCATTTCTAGCCCTTAAGCCTAAAATTAAAAAGCTCAAGGTTATTTAAAGAGGATCTATCACCAGATCAAATGTGGCTAGCGTTCACACTTACATTATTCCTGCAGCTCCCCTGAGTATTTCAGGGGGTCTTTTTGTTGAGGGTGGGCTGTAAACACGCCATACGGTTCTTGATATCTAGGCCTTATTACGGTATTTATTGCAAATTTTATGGCATTTACCTAGGGGGCAGTGCTCATTAGGTAATTTTGCAGAGCAGCTTAAGGACATGCCCTAAAATAATCTTATTAGTGATGCCCCCTGGTGAAGAGCATAAACATTAGCACTACATAGAATTGAGCCAAAAAAAAGCCTAAATGAGCATATACCCTTCAGCAAGTAAATAAGTAAATAGTAATAGGACGTGTAAATAACATAGGGCACTTAGTTAACGCTAATGCTAGAAACAGTTTTAATAGTTTTAGAAGTTTTAATAGTTTATCATTATCAGTTAAAAAATGCAAACTGAATAAAAACTAGAGATCTCTAAATCAAATCAATGTTTGGCTTGACTTCAAGAGTGTGGAAAGAGAAGAGACGCCCTCCTGAAGATCTTATCG
>JARQOD010000004.1:543615389-543640587 GCA_033576555.1 Oophaga sylvatica | reverse complement strand
TTTGGTTAGTGGGGCCTCTTAATGGTGGGGTTTGGTTAGTGGGGCCTCTTAATAGTGGGGTTTGCTTAGTGGGGCCTCTTGTTAATGGTGGGGTTTGGTTAGTGGGGCCTCTTATTAATGGTGGGTTTTGGTTAGTGGGGCCTCGTTAATGGTGGTTTGGTTAGTGGAGCCTCTTGTTAATGGTGGGGTTTGGTTAGTGGAGCCTCTTGTTAATGGTGGGGTTTGGTTAGTGGGCCCTCTTGTTAATGGTGGGTTTTGGTTAGTGGGGCCTCTTGTTAACGGTGTTTTGTTAGTGGTGCCTCTTAATGGTGGTGTTTGGTTAGTGGGGCCTCTTAATGGTGGTGTTTGGTTAGTGGGGCCTCTTGATAATGGTGGGGTTTGGTTAGTGGGGCCTCTTGATAATGGTGGGGTTTGGTTAGTAGGGCCTCTTGATATTGGTGTTTTGTTAATGGTGGTTTGGTTAGTGGTGCCTCTTGTTAATGGTGTTTTATTAGTGTTGCCTCTTGTTAATGGTGGGGTTTGGTTAGTGGTGCCTCTTGTTAATGGTGGGGTTTGGTTAGTGGGGCCTCTTATTAATGGTGGGTTTTGGTTAGTGGGGCCTCTTGTTAACGGTGTTTTGTTAGTGGTGCCTCTTAATGGTGGTGTTTGGTTAGTGGGGCCTCTTAATGGTGGGGTTTGGTTAGTGGGGCCTCTTAATGGTGGGGTTTGGTTAGTGGGGCCTCTTGTTAATGGTGGGGTTTGGTTAGTGGGGCCTCTTATTAATGGTGGGTTTTGGTTAGTGGGGCCTCGTTAATGGTGGTTTGGTTAGTGGAGCCTCTTGTTAATGGTGGGGTTTGGTTAGTGGAGCCTCTTGTTAATGGTGGGGTTTGGTTAGTGGAGCCTCTTGTTAATGGTGGGGTTTGGTTAGTGGGGCCTCTTATTAATGATGGGTTTTGGTTAGTGGGCCTCTTGTTAACAGTGTTTTGTTAGTGGTGCCTCTTAATGGTGGTGTTTGGTTAGTGGGGCCTCTTAATGGTGGTGTTTGGTTAGTGGGGCCTCTTGATAATGGTGGGGTTTGGTTAGTGGGGCCTCTTGATAATGGTGGGGTTTGGTTAGTAGGGCCTCTTGATATTGGTGTTTTGTTAATGGTGGTTTGGTTAGTGGGGCCTCTTGTTAATGGTGTTTTATTAGTGTTGCCTCTTGTTAATGGTGGGGTTTGGTTAGTGGGGCCTCTTGATAATGGTGGGGTTTGGTTAGTGGGGCCTCTTGATAATGGTGGGGTTTGGTTAGTGGGGCCTCTTGATAATGGATAACTATTAAATACAATGAAAAGTGAGAAAAAGTTTAAAATGTGAAAAACAAAAAAAAACCCACGAAAGTTCAATACGCCTCCCTTTTGCCACATTAAAAATAAAAATGTAAAAAAGAAATACACATTTGTTATTGCTGCATTTGTAAAAGTCCGATCAAAATATAATGTACGCGTAAATTAATCAGATGAGCGTAACGGAAAAAATCATCAAAACGCCAGGATTATTTTCTTGGCTGCCACAACAGTGTAATGAGAAGCAATGAAAACATCGTATCTATACTAATGTGGCATTAATGAAAACGTCAGCTGAGGGCGCAAAAAATAAATCCTCACCCGGCCCCAAATCCCGAAAAATTGAGGCGATACGGGTCTTGGAAAACGGAGACAACAGCAAAATTTTTGTTTCTTTCAAATCTGTTTTTTTTTTTTTTTTCACCAGTTATATATATAAAAATTTTTTTTACACGCTTGGTATCTGTAAACTTGTACTGACCGGGAGAATCATAGCGGCAGGTCAGTTTTACCATATAGTGAACATGGTAAATAAAAAAAAAAAATATCTGACAAAATGAATGTTGTCATTCAAAAGTACAACTCGTCCTGCAGAAAATCATAAGGTCATAAAAGTTTAAAAGGAGCCTGCCAGCACAGAATGACTGTTCAAACCAAGCACAGTGAGGCCAGTCATATAACTGCACCTCCTCACCTGCCTGTTTTCCCTCTCTCTGCACCTCCTCGTCTTTGATTGACAGCTCTGGCTTCATAGAGCTCGAAACTGGTGGAGATAGATGGAAAACAAGCAGGTGGAGAGCTCTAGGGAAGGGTTTACGCCACATTGTAGCGTCTGTACTGCAGACTGATTTTTGGGGCGATTAGTTTGGCTCATTAGACCTGCAGATGGGCCAGGACTTACAGGCTGATTACAAATCCTAAAATTATCGCCCCTCCCCCCCAAACTAACAGGAAGTGGACGTATAAAGACATAAGTGCTTGTTTTATTACAAATCACGGATATATACAGAAAGGTTGTAACGATGCGGTGCTGACGTCAGGAGCGTGACCGCCTGCGCTCATCAGTCACGTATCTACATAACAGTCCCATCCTCGCTCCCGCGTGACCAGAGAACCGAGAAACTCCACCCCGTCCGTACCCCGATGTCACCCCGAGGTATCAGACACCGGAGGTGCCGGCTGAGCGCCTGAAGTGGCCGTATTTAGAAGCTCCGCCATTGCGGCCCTCTCTTCTTCCCTTTGCTTCTTCCTCACTGCCTTCATTTTCTTTTTGTCCTCCTTTTCCAGGTCCTTCACCATCTCCTGGAACTTGGTACTACGGAAATCTACTTGGAGGCCAAACTTCTCACGGGCGAGCGCCAAGAGACGTTGCTTACGGGCTTTCTCGTCTCGTTCTTTCTGCTTCGCTTCCTTCTTTGCCCTGCGCCACTCCTCCACCATCTTGGGCATTTTTGCCATGTTAGCCGCGATCAGCCGAGCCCTTAAAGATACAAAGACAGGTTAGATAATGAAGTCATGCGCGATACGTGAGGGGATAGGGCTGGTGGGACCCCCAGCTTGTGACGTCTCTGATCACTTGTAGCAATGTGCAGGGAGAATCACACGATGAAGCCCGGGCTGCGGCTTCACCAGAGAATCCAAGTAACGAGCCCTGACATTGGAGCCAGTGACCGTCATGGAGGATGGGGGGCGAGGAGCGCACCCTATAACACGCACCATACATGAAGCTGGCACCTGTTAAAAGCGGCTTTAAGGGGTTAACAGCGAGGATTGCTGCTCCGCTCACTACGGTCCGATGTGACCGGCTGGTACCATGCACACCCTCGAGGGGGCTGCACATTACTGCGTCGATTCCTGGCCCGTCCATCAGTGCTATGACCCCGACTGAGACATCACGAGGCCATCAGTCCTGGCCACGAGGCCGGCAGTCGGGCCATACGGATGAGAATATATGCCCGCTATATGGAGAGGTGAGATGCCAGATTAGAGGTGAGCACTAGGTGGCGCTGCAGTATACGACCCCATCATATGGCCGCTCATAGTCTATAACAGCGCCACCTGGTGCTCAGCGATGTGTGGTGCACTCTGGTAATGATTTAGTGCGTGCTGGGCCTTGTGGTTCGGGGTTGCTATGGCGACCAGCCCTGACCTCTCCTTCTCCTGCCGCGCCAGCTCCCGGTCTTTCGCCTCCAGCCGCTCCTGCATCTCCCTCAGGCTCGGGCACCATTCCTTCTCCTCCTCCTCCACAGCCCGGAGCTGCTCGGGACTCGGCCACAGCCTCTCAGGGTTCACCCCAGAGGCGCTGCCATGGCGGCCGTACAGCTTGGCCTCATACTCCGGCCCTTTATGCCAGTGCTTGGTGTCTGGGTCATTAGGGTCAGGCTTATAGATGCCCCCTAGCCCCCAAATCCTCGGCCTGGCATGGTACCCCGCCGCCGGCCAGGGTAAGGACAGTGCCCGCAGCCCGGCCCAGCACCTCTGCATGGGCAGCGCCATCTTTGAACACCCGCACTCTGACCTCAGAAGGGGGCGGAAGTCCGAAAACCGCGCTGCTCCTATGTGGGTCCTTCCATAGCTGGCGTCGATATTGCCTGCACAGACCGCTGACACGGGGCGTCCGCGGCGATGCCTGTCTCATTAACCCTAATTATAGCACTAATTACCATAACAAAGCCATGGTGGGGCTGCTACTGTGTGAAGGGTGATAAGGAGGCCATGCTGCAGGTGTGGGAGGCTGTGCAGCCTGGGGGGAGTGGAAAGGGACAACAAAGGTGAATTACACTGCTTTATAGCCATATAATGTGTGGTGAGGGGTCACTGCTCTACAGTGCTCTAAAACTGCTATTAATATATCATTCTAATCTGAAAGAGTCCTACTCACCCTCCCCAGGTCCAGCGCTGAGTTTCCACTGCCGCTCCCAGTGTCTTGTAGTGTCTGCAGTGCTGATGTTATGTTGACAGCGCTGCAGCCAATCAAACAGCATGTAAATGGAGCGCCCCTGTCAGAGCCACTGATTGACTTCAGAGCTATTGACCTGATGTGAGCGCTGCAGACAATGCCGGACACTGAGAGCAATGGAGACTTTGTGCCGGACCTGGGGATGGTGAGTAAGGAACATGTTTTTATAACACACTGCAGCCAGGAGATGGGTTCTCTAAAAAGGGATTCTCCCTTTCAACCTTTCCGCACTAGGTGAATTTCTATGCCAAAAACAGGAGTGTGTCAACATCTCAGTTGGGCCCCGTTCACACGTTCAGTATTTGGTCAGTGTCTTGCGTCAGTATTTGTAAGCCAAAACCAGGAGTGGGTGATAAATACAGAAGTGGAGACGTGTTTCTATTCTCTTTTTCCTCTTAATTGTTTCACTCCTGATTTTGGCTTAGAAACACTGATGACGTGTGAATAAGCACTTATGTACTGGGAAAAAAAAAGTTGCAGAAGTACAACCATTATTTGTTATTTTTTTAGTGAAAATGACCTGGTAATGTGATTCTTCAGGTTGTCTGTTCATCTGTGTTTTTTTTGGGAACACGATTGGACTGGAAAAAAAAATTGCAGCATGCTACGATTGTAATCGGAAATCAGATCGCATCCCGCAATAGAAGTCAATGGGTGCGAGTGCTGTCCGATATTTACACACCGATGTAATTGGAAAAGCCGACAGTTCATGTGCCGCATACAGTAATATCACACTGATGGGTTAGAATGGAACAGATATATAGATGTCAGTGACACATACGTATATAAATATATATATATATATGTATTTATATTACATAGATAAAAAAAAGCCGGCAATTCAGCAACCGTGTACTGTAAAATCACAGCAGGAGCCGACAGGAAAGAAGAGATGGATTCCATATGGTAAATACATATAGACTAGGTAGATATATAGATGTCAGTGACAAATACAATTAGTGCAGTGTGTGTGCAGCTTACTGTACATGTATTTAATTAATAAAGGATTATTTTTCTGAAAAAAATGGTGTGGACTCCCACGTAATTTTGTTAACCAGCGATGTTTATAGCCTGGGAAGGGGGTAATACTCATGGAGCTTCACAGGCTATTAATATCAGCTCACAGTTGTATAATTAGACACTACTAGCTATTAAAATGGGCCCCCCCAAAAAAAATGACGTGGGGTCCCCCTTTAATGAATAACCAGCAAAGGCTAAGCAGACAGCTGCTGGCTGATATTAATAGCTTAGGAAGGGGCCATGGATACTGGCCCCCCCACCTTCCCTAATCAGTCATTTTATGTGTGTGTAGCCCATCCACTATCTCTATCTATCCCCCACTTCCTCATGATGGCTTGATCATCATTTTTATATACACACCTGTACTTTGTATCTCCTCCACCTCATTGTAGATTGTAAGCTCTCACGAGCAGGGCTCTTATTTTGCTTTAATTATTGTATTGTTAACGTTGTTACTTATGACTTGTGTTTTGAAACTGTTAAACTGTAAAGCGCTGCGGAATATGTTGACGCTATATAAATAAAGATTATTATTATTGTTATTAATATCCTGGGAAGCTCCATAGGTATTACCCCTTCCCAGGCTATAAACATCGGCCCCCAGCCGTCAGCTTTCCCTCTGCTGGTTAACAAAATTACGCGGGAACCCACGCCATTTTTTTCAGAAAAATAATCTTTTATTAATTAAATGTCCAGTATTTTGTACACACACTGCACTAATTGTATTTGACACTGACATCTATATATCTATCTATTCTATTTGTCTTTACAGTATGTAATCCCTCTCTTCTATCCTGTCGGCTCCTGCAGTGATTTTCCACTACGCACTGCTGAAAATGGTGACTCTTTAATTTTTTTTTTTGATTTTTCAGACTTTATTTTCCCATAAATAAAGCTGTGTGAGGGTTGTCTTTTTTTTTTTTTATCTCACTGACGTTTTGGATATCCTTTTGCCGTACATACAATGCTATAATTATATGTGTTTTTTTTTTGTTTTTTTTTAAATTTTTTTTGTGACCAAAAACAAAGCCAGACAGTAATTCTGGCATTTTAATTTTTGACAGTGTTAAATTAATGTTATGCTCTGCTACCAAAACAGATTTAATTTTAGTTTTATTCTTTTTTTTTGAGGAAAAGAGGGCGATGTACGTGTGCGTCTGTATATTAAAATCGCCCTCCTTTTACCAGTTCAGAAATAAAGAAATTAAAAACAAAAAATCAAAATAAATGGGTTTATTTATAATTGTACAATGGTACAAATCCCAAAGGGGACTTTAAAAAAAATCTAATATATAAATATATATTATATATAATATGATTTTTTTTTTTTTTTTTGGACCAGTGCCGTCTGCAGCATGTACAGTACTGCAGTATTTAGTAAAATCCCTGATCACCAATTAATAACAGTACCAAGATGGCGTCAGCAGGCCCACGGCTGCCGTGCTGTCGCAGAAGGCGATTCTGGATGACCGGCATTTCCGGACCATCAGATGGGAGGCGGTGTGGGAGCACACTCGGAGCAGTGATGGCGACAGCTGAGTGACACCAGGTGTGCGTCCTCTTTACACCCGGCCCTGTATACACAGCCCCACACACGTAGGTGACAGTTTCGTCCTGCAGCCCGGGGGTCTTGCCCCCTTATACCACGAATCCTCCATAAGGCCTATAATGCATCAGGGCAGATTGATAACACTGTCTAAAGCCAGTTGCCCCTAGCAACCAATCACAACGCTTCTTTTATTCTTCAGAAGCAGAATATGAAATGGAAGCAGCGACGTGATTGGTTGTTCTGAGCAATAACCGCACGTTTCCAATGCATAATGGAGCCGTGTGTATATGTCTACCTCCAAATCAAAGGGGTGCAGTGAAGACTGTGCCACACAGTGGTCAGCCAGTCACTGAGGGCTCAGGCTTTTGGGACTCCTGTAGGTTGTGGCTAAGGAACAGTATCCTACATCGAGGGTAATATCAGAAAAAAAACAGCGCCACACCTGTGTGCAGGTTATGCGTGGTATTGCAACTCAGGCCCATTTATGCCACAGGAGCTGATCTGCTATACCGGACACAACCAATGTGTGGAGCAGTTTCCGAAGACTGCGCTGTGGCCGGTGCTGCCGTTCATTGTCGGGCACAGTCACATCTGTCGCCATGATGGCCTATGCGAAGTCGTCCATGATGAGCCACACCGTCTATATAGGGATGCTATAAGTGAAAGAGACGAGGAAAACCTGCCGCCATCATCAGTGCTGCCGCTCTGAGGGTCTCCACTCAGTCCGGAGGTGATGAGTTCCTGGAGTGACCCCACAGTCAGCGGCCACAACAGTCAGGCCACACTGGTCACTTATGGAGACTGTCGGAGCCGCAGCTCTATAGTGGGGTAGAATTTGGCGGCCACTATGGCTCCTCTATTTAGCATCTTTAAACTCGGGGAAAGGTGAAAAATAAAAAACACCTTTTTAAAGGGGGCTGTCCACCTTTTGGGACTTTTACTTATTTTTTATTCTTAAATGCTTGTATTTTTGGCTAAATATAATTTTTGCAATTGGATGTCATTAAAAACATTGCACCGTTTCCCTTCTATAGGCTCTTCATTGTACTATGTGCTGCCGGCTGCAAAGTGAGTTAACTGAGAATCAGTCAGTGAGCCCGCTATGAAGATCTGATGAGTTTGTAAGTATTGTCTTTTTATAAGCTCCTCTCGGCCACAGACCACATCAAAGTTGAATGTAAAGGTTCACAAGTAAAACTGCAACATTTATAAGGAAATCCATTTGCAAGATGCCTTTTATCTCCAATACATGCATTTATGGGGGAAAAAAATGTGCCTAGTAAGATTGTATACGGGCAGTGGTGTAACTTAACGCCTGTATACCCTGGTGCACGGTCTTCAACGGGACCCCCAACTATCCTGGATCTTTAATAGCAATGTTCTCAGATGGGCCAAAACTGATTTGGGGTCCAACTAGCCTCCATGGTGTAACTGTGACCTCTGCACCCACTTTTCCTCTGATTGTTCCACTCCTGGTTTTGGTTACAAATACTGATGTAAAATACTGACCGTGGCCTAAAGGGATATTCCCGTCCTCATAGATCAGTGATGGCTAACCTTGGCACTCCAGCTGTTGTAAAACTACAACTCCCAGCATGCCCTTGCAACCTGCAGCAGTTGAGGCATGCTGGGAGTTGTAGTTCTCCAACAGCTGGAGTGCCAAGCTTCGCCATCACTGTCATAGATGAATATTAATTAAAATTTGCTGCCATTTTTGAGATATTAACTGTTTCTTTTGTTTACAGCTCGTTGCCTAGGAAACAGACCACCGCTGCTGTCTAGCTTGTACGCATTGAGCTAAAGTTGACCGGGATTATGAGGTAACTGTGCGCTCCAGTGATCCTGGCCAGCTTCAATCTAGGCTTGACGGTAAAGGGATTGTAAGCAGTTGGTATGTTCTGCTGTCTAGCAGCGGTGGTCGTTTTCCAAGGCAACAAGGTGTAAAGATACACATTTAGGAAGATGGGAATAATCCCTTTTGTCACTGGTCAGTCTTGAAACCTGTTCAACCGTCCATACGTATCAATGTGTCTCATCGTCTCGCCCTAGTACCTGCACCGGTGACCCTATTCCCTCACATCTCCTTCAGTCCCTTTCCCCCGCTGTCGCCACTCGCTTAATTAAAATATTTACCCTCTCTCTTCCGGTATCTTTCTCTCCTTATTTAAGCACACCAGCATACATCCATTACTTCAAAAACCATCCCTGCGCTCCGAACTACAGACCGGTCTCTAATCTTCCCTTCTTCTGTAATCTCCTGGAACACCTGGTCCACACCCGTCTTATCCACTATCTCTCAGATCACTTTCTTCTTGACCCTCTACAATCTGATTTCCGCTCCTTAAGGCTGGGTCTCACATAGCGATACACCAGCGATCCCGAAACGATATGCACTTGTCAGGATCGCTGGTGTATCGCTACATGATCGCTGCTGAGCTGTCAAACAGGCAGCGATCTGGGACAGCGACACTGCGGGTAACATCGCTTAGTTACCCGCAGTGTACCTTGGATACCAGCGCGCTGATGCAGGGAGCTGGTATCCAAGGTACACAGCGGGTTTCCAAGCTCTGCGCGGTGCCTGGAAACCCGCTGTGTACCTTGGATACCAGCTTCCTGCATCAGGGCGCTGGTATCCAAGGTACACAGCGGGTTTCTAGGCACAGCCCCGCGCCTGGAAACCCGCTGTGTACCTTGGTTACCAGCGATCAAAAAAATGTCCTGACATTTCAGCGACGATCAGCGATACCCGGCAGGGGGGCTGATCGTCGCTGAATGTCACACACAGCGATATCGCTGGTGAGATCGCTGCTGCGTCACAAAACTAGTGACTCAGCACCGATCTCGGTAGCGATATCGCTATGTGAGACGGGCCCTTTACACTCTACTGACACTGCCCTCACTAAAGTCTCTAATGATCTACTAACAGCTAAATCTAATGGTCACTACTCCTTGCTGATTCTCTTGGATCTCTCCACAGCATTCAACACTGTGGACCATCAGCTCCTCCTCACTATGCTCCGCTCCATCAGGCTCAAGGACTCCGCTCTCTCCCGGTTCTCCTCCTACCAATCTTACCATTCCTTCACTGTATCTTTTGCCGGTTCCTCCTCTCATCTTCCCCTTACTGTTGGGGTTCCTCAAGGCTCAGCCCCAGGCCCCCTCCTTTTCTCTTTGTATACTGCCCCTATTGGACTAACAATCAGTAGATTCGGAATTCGGGACCATCTCTATGCTGATGACACCAATTATACACATCGTCTCCTGACATCACGCCTGCGTTATTACAAAATACCAGTGATTGTCTTACCACTGTCTCTAACATCATGTCCTCCCTCTATCTGACACTGACCTTCTTGTGTTTCCTCCCTCCACTAACCTACCTATGACCGACATTGCCATTTCCATGTGTGGTTCCACCACTGCTCCTCAGTAACATGCTCGCTGTATTGATGTTAGATTTGATTCAGATCTTTCCTTCACTCCCCACATCCGATCACTCATTCGCTCATGTCATTTACACCTCAAAAACCTCTCTAGAATTTGACCTTTTCTCACCCTTGACTCTTCAATAACTATTACTTTAGATCTTATTCATTCTCGTCTGGACTATTGTAACTCTCTACTGATCGGTCTCCTTCTTACTAAATCCTCCCCTCTCCAATCCATCCTGAATGCTGCAGCAAAGATTATATTCCTCGCCAGCCATTACACCGATGCCTCTACACTGTGCCAGTCATCGTGCCGGTTACCCATCCGATACAGAGTCCAATATAAACTTTTATCTCTCACCCACAAAGCGCTCCATGGTTCAGCACCGCCCTACATGTCCTCCCTCATCTCTCCATCACCCTATCCGTGCTCCCTGTTCCTGTAACAACCTAAGATTAACATTCTAATTAATTTGAACTTCCCACTCCCGTCTCCAAGACTTCTCTCGTGCTGCACCACTTTTCTGGAATGCTCTAACCTAGGCAATCTGGCTAATTTCCAGTATCCACAGTTTTTACAACACATACTTTTTTTTACCTTTCGTGTCCCCCTTTTCTTCATAGATTTAAGCTTGTGATTTGAACCCTCGCTCCTCTTGGTATCGGAGTTGTGTTACTCTGTGTGTATAAGTCCCCTCTGTAATGTAAAGCGCTACGGAATATGTTGGCGCTATAGAAATAAAAATGATTATTGTCCGATTTTCTGAAGTCTCTGTGTCCTTCCAATGGGGTTAGATAGCCGTGTCATGTATGGGATTGGCATCCTGCGGTGCTCCAGCTGTGGGGAAACTACAACTCCCAGCAACTGCATGATGTGATGTGAATGATCCCCACACAGGCTTATACGCGGCCACTGTGTACAGTAAATCGTTAGGTGTCTCAGGGGTGAATTAATTTACATAAATTATTGTCAATCGCTCGTGTATCCCATTGTGAGTGCGCCGTCACCTCTCCAGACACCAGCAGGTAATGGAAGTGGCTAATATGTAATGGGGCTGAATATCGGGTTACCGAGCATCGCAATGGGGTCGGGATAGGGATGAACGCTGCTCCGGAGAGGTCTATTGTCCTCGTCTGACGGGGACAGGATGCTGCGCTTCATTCAGTGGCTTAATGAGACTCGCTGCTAACATGTTAGATGCTGGATTATCAGAAATTGCAGATTATTTGGTGGCCCTGTAAAATTCTCAATTTTTTTAAATTTTTTTTTTATTTTTACTCCGGGAGTTACGACGCCATACACACCAGGGTTATTCCCATTTCTTCATATTTATGGCTCATCCTTAGGATATGCGGTGGGACCCATATCCATCTCTGGACCCGGTCAGTAGAGCGGTGGCCATGTATCCACAACGCTCCATTCATTTCTACGGGAGTTCAAAAAAATTCCTAAACATACTTGATACAGTAAAGATGTATATCTTCGTACCGTGTTAGCCAGTAGATAGAAAAATATTTAGAGTTGAGAGTCCTCAGTGGTTGATACCTTTTAATGGCTAACTGAAAAGATGGTAACAAATTGCAAGCTTTCGAGACTACTCAGGTCTCTTCATCAGGCTGAACTAATACAAAATCTGAAGAATCACATATTTATACACAAAAACACAGAAAAAATGCAATAGGTAAGACAAGTGACGTGAAGCAGAATAGTCATTATGGCAGAGGAATGAGCATAAGTTTTGTGATGTTTTCACAGGGTATTTGGAGTAAATTCCTTAATTGATGTAATAGGCCATAAAACCATGTGACAGGTTCATTCCAGCATTAAGAGTGTCAAAGGTCACCATCAATTTGTATTCGCAAATTCTTCTCTGCCTCTGAGATGTGAATCTGCTTCTTAGTACCAGTATTTTCATATCTGACATGCTATGATCAGGGGAGCAAAAATGTTTTGCCACAGGTAGATCCATTCTTTTTTCTCTTATTGCGTGGCGATGAGAATTCATCCTTGTTCTCAGTTTTTGCCCGGTCTCCCCCACATACAGACCCCCAGTTGGACATTTAGTACATATAATTAGGTACACAACATTAGATGTGATGCAGCTGAAAGTACCTGGTATCTTGTAGTCCTGATGTGAGTTGGGGATCTTTATCTTGTCCGTGGTCATTATAATGACAGGTTTTGCATTTCTTCTGATTGCAAGGAAGGTTCCTGCAGATGTTGGGGAGGACAGGGAACTTCTGACAATGATGCTTCTTAGATTTGGGGGCTGCCTAAAACACAGTAGTGGGGGGTCTGGAAATATGGATTGTAACCGGGCATCTTTTTGTAGTAAAGGTTGTAGTTTCCGTGCAGCTCCCCTTAGCACCTCCAGATTTGGATTGTAGGTGACCATTAAGGCACCCGGTTATTTTCTTCTTTAGCTTTGTAATGTAGCAGGTGATCCTTGATATTCTGGTGGCTCTTGTAATTTGGTTTTCAATTGTTCTTGGATGGTAGCCCTGATTTAAAAAGGTCTTTCTAAGGCGACCAAGGTGTTCATCTCTATCCATGGGGTTGGAACATATACGGTTGTATCTGATGGCTTGGCTGTAGACAATAGAGTTTTTTATGTGTTTTGGATGGAAACTGTCCCATTTAAGGTATGTTGGACGGTCGATTGGCTTCTGATACAGGGATGTCTCTATTTCATTGTCCTTCAGTTTAATGATGGTGTCCAAAAAGTTAATTTCAGTGCTGGAGTAGTTAAGTGTTAAGTTGATGGTGGGATGAAATTGATTGAACTGTTCGTGGAACGTCTTTAGCTGTTGCTCAGACTCCGTCCAGATGATTAAAATGTCATCAATGTAGCGGTAGTAGGCCCGAGGCCTGGTTGGACATGAGGACAGAAAGTCGCTTTCAAGCTTGGCCATGAAAAGATTTGCATACTGTGGAGCCATTTTACTTCCCATGCTGTGCCAGTCTCCTGTAAATAGATCTTGTTGTCAAATTCAAAGTAATTGTGGGTGAGGATGAATTTTGTGAGTTTCACCACAGAATCAGCATCATTCTCTGTGTTTTTCATGAAGTCTTTGCAGGCATTTAATCCATCCTGGTGTGGGATATTAGAGTACAAGGATTCCACATCCATGGTGGCCAGGATGGTTCCTTCTGGTAGAGGACCTATTGCTGCTAGTTTATTCAGTAGGTCAGTTGTGTCCTGAATGTAGCTGGGTGTATCCTTTACCAGAGGTTTAAGAATGCCCTCTACCCATCCAGATACCTGCTCAGTAAGGGTGTCCACACATGAAATAATCGGCCTCCCTGGATTCCCAGCTTTGTGGATTTTGGGAAGCATGTAGAATGTCCCTGTTCTTGGACTCTCTGGTATCAGGTCATCGGCTCTTATGGATTTGTCAGACAGACAAGATACCAACTTGCTTAGTTCCTTGTAATAGTCCTGTGTAGGGTCCGACTCCAGTTTTCTGTAGTAGCGTGTGTCTGTAAGTTGTCTGTTTGCTTCCTTCATATAGTCTGATGTGTTCATCATGACTATTGCACCTCCCTTGTCAGCAGGTTTAATGATGATTTCTTTGTTGGTTTTCAGAGACTGTATAGCCTTTCTCTCCTGGGCACTGATGTTGGATGCTTGTCTCTTGTTGGTGGCTATGATGGTGGATTTTATCAAATATCTGAATGAGTCTATATATTTATCCAAATGAGGGTTGCGTCCAGGAGGAGGTGTCCAGTCTGATCTCTTCTTGGTTATTGGATCCCTCTTCCTTCAGTCCGAGTGTTTTCTGAATCTTCTGTATCATTGAAGTATTCCCTCAGGCGCAGTCTCCTGAAAAAATGTTCCATATCACTGCAGAGTTCGGTTTTATCCAGGGCCTTAGTGGGACAAAATGAGAGTCCTCTAGAAAGCACGGCAAGCTCCACTTTGTTGGGTTTGTAATCTGAGAGATTGATGACACAGTTAGATGCTTTTGTGTCTGGAATGGAGTGGTTGTCAGAGTTGTCAGGTTTTGTTTTGGATCTGTTTGTATAGAGTCCGGAATTGAGAGCGTCTGTGTAGTTTCTTTTCTTTGTTATGAATCAGAAAGGTCCGTAGTTTGTTGTAGTATTGTTGTAATTTTTGTTCTGTGGTTTCTGGAAGTGTTTTCCTTAGGCTTTCAAATTGCCCTTGGACGTTACTCCTTATGCTGTAGCAGACATGCAAAAGATGGTTCCTAAGTCTCTCAGACGTCCTGTGACAAAGGTTTTTTGCATAATGGGTATTGTAGGTGTGAAGAATTGGGTTTGTAATCCAGAGTCCTTTGGGAATTAAATTCTCCTTTTTGCATTTAGATAAGAAAAAAATATCGCTGTCCATTTGTGCACGTTTCTTCAGAAGTGGTTTTAGTTCCATAAAGATGCGGTACATTCTGGTATCCTCCATTTTGATACAGTAAAGATGTATATCTTCGTACCGTGTTAGCCAGTAGATAGAAAAATATTTAGAGTTGAGAGTCCTCAGTGGTTGATACCTTTTAATGGCTAACTGAAAAGATGGTAACAAATTGCAAAACATACTTGATCAACAAATCTTCGGTGCCTGCTGCCAGACAACTCCCAAAGATTGGGCATGTTGAAGCGTGACATGCCTGATCCGTGTTTCGCCCTGACAGCTGCTGTCCGAGAGTAAAGTGGGGGATCAGGACGCTCCAATATGGTCTGTGAATTCAGTAAGTTTTAGCCTCCACTTTGAGGAGGCTGATGGACAGGTCTGGTCACGTGCGCCTCCATCAGCCGCCATGTGTGTTCATGGGTGTAGAAAACTCCTTTTCAAAAATCCCACCATAGAATGGTAGACTTGGGTCATAGTGTCCAATCCCTGCTCAGTGAGGGAGAATGAGACCCCCACTTTCACCCTAACCTGTTGCCCCTCATAGGGGACGTCTGCAATTTTTCTGGAGGACCTCACATACTGTATCTCTGCATTGATCACTTATTTCGCTGGATACCTTGTAATTTTTTAGTTCCCCTGCGAGGGCGCTACCAGGAGATTGAACACTCTTTGCTAGATCCATGATCACTGGTGGTCCCAGCTTACTTTTAGGGAATGTAGATGACCCCCTTTAACACTATTGCCCCCGTTTTCATATGCTGCCCCGTTCCTATCCGTTTTGGGGCAATGTACAATACAGACCAAAAGTTTGGACACACCTTCTCATTTAAAGATTTTTCTGTATTTTCATGACTATGAAAATTGTACATTCACACTGAAGGCATCAAAACTATGAATTATCACATGTGGAATTATAGACTTAACAAAAAAGTGTGTAACAACTGAAAATATGTCTTATATTCTAGGTTCTTCAAAGTAGTCACCTTTTGCTTTGATGACTGCTTTGCACACTCTTGGCATTCTCTTGATGAGCTTCAAGAGGTAGTCACCGGGAATGGTCTTCCAACAATCTTGAAGGAGTTCCCAGAGATGCTTAGCACTTGTTGGCCCTTTTGCCTTCACTCTGCGATCCAGCTCACCCCAAACCATCTTGATTGGGTTCAGGTCTGGTGACTGTGGAGGCCAGGTCATGTGGCGTAGCACCCCATCACTCTCCTTCTCTCCTTCTTGGTCAAATAGCCCTTACACAGCCTGGAGGTGTGTTTGGGGTCATTGTCCTGTTGAAAAATAAATGATGGTCCAACTAACGCAAACCGGATGGAATAGCATGCCGCTGCAAGATGCTGTGGTAGCCATGCTGGTTCAGTATGCCTTCAATTTTGAATAAATCCCCAACAGTGTCACCAGCAAAGCCCCCCACACCATCACACCTCCTCCTCCATGCTTCACGGTGGGAACCAGGCATGTAAAGTCCATCCGTTCACCTTTTCTGCGTCGCACAAAGACACGGTGGTTGGAACCAAAGATCTCAAATTTGGACTCATCAGACCAAAGCACAGATTTCCACTGGTCTAATGTCCATTCCTTGTGTTCTTTAGCCCAAACAAGTCTCTTCTGCTTGTTGCCTGTCCTCAGCAGTGGTTTCCTAGCAGCTATTTTACCATGAAGGCCTGCTGCACAATAGTCTCCTCTTAACAGTTGTTGTAGAGATGTGTCTGCTGCTAGAACTCTGTGTGGCATTGACCTGGTCTCTAATCTGAGCTGCTGTAAACCTGCGATTTCTGAGGCTGGTGACTCGGATAAACTTATCCTCATAAGCAGAGGTGACTCTTGGTCTTCCTTTCCTAGGGCGGTCCTCATGTGAGCCAGTTTCTTTGTAGCGCTTGATTATTTTTGCAACTGCACTTGGGGACACTTTCAAAGTTTTTCCAATTTTTCGGACTGACTGACCTTCTTTTCTTAAAGTAATGATGGCCACTCGTTTTTCTTTACTTAGCTGCTTTTTTCTTGCCATAACACAAATTCTAACAGTCTATTCAGTAGGACTATCAGCTGTGTATCCACCAGACTTCTGCACATCACAACTGATGGTCCCAACCCCATTTATAAGGCCAGGAATCCCACTTATTAAACCTGACAGGGCACACCTGTGAAGTGAAAACCATTCCCGGTGACTACCTCTTGAAGCTCATCAAGAGAATGCCAAGAGTGTGCAAAGCAGTAATCAAAGCAAAAGGTGGCTACTGTGAAGAACCTAGAATATAAGACATATTTTCAGTTGTTACACACTTTTTTGTTAAGTGTATAATTCCACATGTGATAATTCATAGTTTTGATGCCTTCAGTGTGAATGTACAATTTTCATAGTCATGAAAATACAGAAAAATCTTTGAATGAGAAGGCGTGTCCAAACTTTTGGTCTGCACTGTATGTGATGATGGATGTTGTAAAGTCTATACGATGGTGGACCCCTGGCCGTAAATGATGAATGGCTGCCACCTGCAGTGTCGACCTGTCCTGTGCACAAGTTTTACCACCAGACGCCCCATCACCTGTCGTCTGTGAAACTCAAACACGTCTGAACGGGCGAAACCAACTTGTCCCCAACCAAAGTTTCTCTTTTCTTTGTTCGGACAGGTGTGACGAGAGTGGATGAGATCTCCAACCTTTTTCCTAATTTTCAGCCCATGGGTCCTTCTCCCCCCATCATGTATATAAGGCAGGGCCGAACCTATAGTGATTGAGAAGGTAAATCAGCGTATGACTCCGGGGTCTCCTGAGACCCTCCAAGACTGACGAAAGGGGACCGATCCCCCATACTGTACAGCGTTACTCCTACTGGAGAACATGCTCCTGCTCCTTATTATTGTGGCTGCCTCCTCGGTGGACCCGACTCCTTTCCTGGAGGACGAAGGATCGGCCTTCATCAGTGTGCGACCGAATCATGGACGACGGCAGGAGACGTCTGGTAAAAGGGCGGTCGAAGAAGGACGAAGGCTCATCATCGAAAACAGAAGGAGCAAAACGGATTCCTTCCAAGCAATGGCCAGAGTTCCTCTAAAAGAGGACCACATGGACGAAGGAGCCCGCCAAAGAAAAATGGTTTGGGAGAGCGCCATCCGGAGGGAGAGGCCCACGTCTCGTCCTGACACAGTGCTACCGATCGGGCGAGATGCCCTGAAAAGGTCCAGCTGCAGCGCTCTGCCCTTCATACAGGTGAGGCCTTGTCGTTCTCTGCTCTCCTAAGGGTCCAGATGGGAAATGCCGACCACAAAATTAGGGAATTGCCGACTATGCAGTTGCCTAAGGCTCCTATATGTAAGAATCTATATCACGACCACAAGTCCCAGCCCAAGTGCCGGCGTTCTGAGCCGATCAGTGGTCTATGTAAATGTGGTTAGTTTGGCCCCGTAGACCCCCCAATCCGGCTGGGACTTGTGGTTATTTTATGCTGTGATCCTCTAAAAGGTATATGAAACTGTTATTTTATTATTATTATTTAAATAAGAATGATATTAATGAAAAAAAAAGAATATTAATGATACAATGTATTCTTAAATAATTTAATATTACATGATATTTATTAATATATTTTATTTAATCTTATTTGCTATTTTTAGTATATAATCATATTTATTGTTTAATAAATATTATAAATAAAAATGTATTTTTATTATAAATATTAATCTTATTAAAAAATATAGATATATATCTAAGGAGATGTAGAAATATATATTTTTTTAATTTACTTTTTTATTAAAGGGAGGAACACATTTTTATATATATATATATATATTATTTTTTATTATTTTTTTATTTATTATTATTATTATTATTTTATTACTTTTTTTTTTTTCAGAACGTCTTCAGGAAAGGCTGCGCTCCTCTGAAGTTTCCCAATAAATTTTGCTTCGGTCAGTGCAGTTCTTTTTACATCCCCGGTTTGCCCTCCGGACTGTCTCAGCCCTGCACGTCGTGCGCTCCCTCCCGTTTCAGGCTCATCTCGGTCCCGCTGCGCTGTCGCGGCGGGCGTGTGTCGTGGGAAGAGGTGGTCCTTGTGGAAGAATGTGCCTGCGACGCCCCGGCGCTGGGTCCGGTCGGCAGCGGCGAGGGATTTCTGCAGTGACCTAAACCCCGGACTGTATGGGGAGGACTGTATGTGACGCGGGGCCTCAGCGACGGCCTCTGAGCTTCTGACCCCTGGCGACCCGGCCAGACGACGACCTCAACTATTAATTTATTTTTTATAAACATTTTTTTATTTTATTTTAACGTCGCTCCCTTCAGAGGAGTTTGCAAAATGAGTTTCGACAATGGGCCGTCTCCCGCCCTGATGGTGGTTTTTAGTCCTTTTTGTCTTTTTTTTTTTAGTTGTATTTTTTGTTTTTTTAGTTGTGTTTTTTGTCTTTTTTAGTTGTTTTTTTGTCTTTTTTAGTTGTGTTTTTTGTCTTTTTTAGTTGTGTTTTTTACTTTTTTAGTTGTGTTTTTTCTTTTTAGTTGTTTTTTGTTTTTTTAGTTGTTTTTTTGTCTTTTTTAGTTGTGTTTTTTGTCTTTTTTAGTTGTGTTTTTTACTTTTTTAGTTGTGTTTTTTCTTTTTAGTTGTTTTTTTGTTTTTTAGTTGTTTTTTTGTCTTTTTTAGTTGTGTTTTTTGTCTTTTTTAGTTGTGTTTTTTACTTTTTTAGTTGTGTTTTTTCTTTTTAGTTTTTTTGTTTTTTTAGTTGTTTTTTTGTCTTTTTTAATTGTTTTTTGTCTTTTTAGTTGTGTTTTTTACTTTTTTAGTTGTGTTTTTTCTTTTTATGTTGTGGTTTTTTTGTCTTTTTTAGTTGTTTTTTTGTCTTTTTAGTTGTGTTTTTTGTCTTTTTTAGTTTGTGTTTTTTACTTTTTTTTAGTAGTGTTTTTTCTTTAGTTGTGTTCGTTTTTTTAGTTGTTTTTTTGTCTTTTTAGTTGTTTTTTGTCTTTTTAGTTGTGTATTCTTTTTTAGCTGTTTTTTGTCTTTTTAGTTGTGTTTTTTGTCTTTTTTAGTTGTTTTTTGTCTTTTTTTAGTTGTTTTTTTGTCTTTTTTAGTTGTGTTTTTGCACGTTCCTAAGTCTCTTCTCTCATCAGACGTCTTTTGTCTTTCTGTGACTTGATCTCCGCTTGTGGTCGGTGAATAAGAGCCCTGTCCTGGTCCTGCGTGCACAGCTGCCGGCCTCGCCGCAGTGTGTCGGTGCAGGTAAGCGCCATCATTAGGGAATGGTGACAAAGCCTCGCCGTGCCAGCAGCTCAGGACGGGTTATAAGTTTCGCCTATGGCGGCGAGCGGACATCTAAGATATGAAAGTTGCAGAACTTTACAGGAAAGTGGAGAACCCCTTTAATACCTGGACCCGGCCCTCCATACTTGCCAGCCCAAGGTTAGTTCAGAGTCCGGGTGCGCCCCCTGATGGACTTGTATGGTAATGCAGGCCATCAGGATGGAACAGGGCAAGTAGAGGAAGATGGCATAGTGCCGAGGTAGACCCCTCAGCAGCATAGTCCGGGTCCGCTGTCTGTGGCTGTGCCCCACAGTATGGACGAACTCTTCATAGCAGGTATCGGCCCTCGTCATTCTCTCTGTGGGGGGAAGGAATATTCCTGCGCACACCCCACTTCCTGAGCAGCCCCAGCGGAGCCCTCAGTAAGGGAGGTGGAGGTGGGGGTCTGTGCTAAATCGTCACTTTATTTCCATGTTTTATTGTTTTTTTTGCAATGTGGGCCGAGGGAAGGTCCGGATCATCTTCCCGGTCACTTGTGATCTGTAACCAATGACCAAATGTGTGAAGGGGTCACAGCCCCAACTGGAATAAACACATTTTATTATATTTTTCTTGTATGAAAATTCATTTTATTCTGATATACTTACATTTTCTATCCGTGTAATAATCCAGAATAGTTTATAACCCAGCAATTATTGGGTCCAGTAATGGTGGCTGCCACCTTTAGTTGAAGATCAGCTTAACTGCAGTTCCAGAAGTGACCACTAGATGGATATTTTTTAATTTTTGTGGTGGTAGTGATCTTTTATATATTTATTTTGTTGTTTTTTTGTTGTTTTTTTGCTAGCATTCTATAGATAAACTTGTCTTCAGCCTTGTAGGTAATGTATTATTTTTATATGATAATACTCACTTTTTCTATAAACTACTAGGAAAAGAAAACTGCCATCTGGTGGTTGTTCTTGGAACTGCAGTTAAAGGTGTTGTCCACTTTTTTTTTTTTGGGTTTCAGTAAGAAGTTGGCACCATTTTTATAGCCTCTGTCTTGTACTGTTTATTGCTGCCTGAAGAATGAGCTCACTGAGAATCCATCAGTGAGCCCGCTATGCCAGCCTGGTAGAGAGTTTGTAACTTTTTTTTAAAATTTGATTTATCACAACATCAAAGTGAAATGTGCAGGAAAAGAGAGGCTGTAAAAATGAAACTGTGTGCTAAATTTTTAATGGACAACCCCTTCAACTGGAGCTCATCTGCTTTCATGGACTCCATGGGATTTTTATAGAGCCAGTCCTCAGTCGTGGAGCACTATGCTGAGTGCTTCTTCGTCCAGTCGCTGGGGGTCCCTGAATCGAAAATCCCAATGATCTAAAACTTGAGGCTGCACTACTGAGGCTCTGATTACTAGGAGACCTTAGAGTAATGCAACCTGAGGGTCTTCCAAAATATTGTGATTTTTTTAGATTTTTTTTTTTTATTTGAATTGCAAGACCTCCTCTGACCACATGGTGGTGCTGCAGCACTGCGCTTTCCCCCTGTCTGTGCCGCCATTATTCTCTGTCCTAATCTCCTATATCCACAGACGACTGTCCTGCCCGCAGCTATCCTGGAGCTGTCAGTCGCTCTTACTAGATGCGGTGTTGACATTGATCCCTTCATATCACATGACCAGTTTAGCTGTATCCTTAAAGGGGTTGTCCCAACCTGCACAATGTGACCATCCTGCCGATACCCCAATACTGAGCCTCTGCTGCCCTATGTGTCCCTATTACTGCACCTGATACCCCAGTACTGAGACGCTGCTGCCGTATGTGTCCCTATTACTGCACCTGACACCCCAATACTGAGCCGCTGCTGCCGTATGTGTCCCTATTACTACACCTGATACCCCAATACTGAGTCTCTGCTGCCGTATGTGTCCCTATTACTGCTCCCGATACCCCAATACTGAGCCGCTGCTGCCGTATGTGTCCCTATTACTGCACCTGATACCCCAATACTGAGCCTCTGCTGCCGTATGTGTCCCTATTACTGCACCTGATACCCCAATACTGAGCCGCTGCTGCCGTATGTGTCCCTATTACTACACCTGATACCCCAATACTGAGCCTCTGCTGCCCTATGTGTCCCTATTACTGCACCTGATACCCCAATACTGAGCCTCTGCTGCCGTATGTGTCCCTATTACTGCACCTGATACCCCAATACTGAGCCGCTGCTGCCGTATGTGTCCCTATTACTACACCTGATACCCCAATACTGAGTCTCTGCTGCCGTATGTGTCCCTATTACTGCTCCCGATACCCCAATACTGAGCCGCTGCTGCCGTGTGTCCCTATTACTGCACCTGATACCCCAATACTGAGCCTCTGCTGCCGTATGTGTCCCTATTACTGCACATGATACCCCAATACTGAGCCCTGCTGCCGTATGTGTCCCTATTACTGCACATGATACCCCAATACTGATCCGCTGCTGCCGTATGTGTCCCTATTACTGCACCTGATACCCCAATACTGAGCCTCTGCTGCCGTATGTGTCCCTATTACTGCACATGATACCCCAATACTGAGCCTCTGCTGCCGTATGTGTCCCTATTACTGCACATGATACCCAATACTGAGCCTCTGCTGCCGTATGTGTCCTTATTACTGCACCTGATACCCCAATACTGAGCCGCTGCTGCCGTATGTGTCCTTATTACTACACCTGATACCCCAATACTGAGCCTCTGCTGCCGTATGTGACCCTATTACTACACCTGATACCCCAATACTGAGCCGCTGCTGCCGTATGTGTTCCAATTACTGCTCCTGATACCCCAATACTGAGCCGTTGCTGCCGTATGTGTCCCTATTACTGCACCTCATATCCCAATACTGAGCCGCTGCTGCCGTATGTGTCCCTATTACTACACCTGATACCCCAATACTGAGCCGCTGCTGCCGTATGTGTCCCTATTACTGCACCTGAAACCCCAATACTGAGCCGCTGCTGCCGTATGTGTCCCTATTACTGCCCGATACCTAATACTGAGCCGCTGCGTTGTGCCCTATTACTGCACCTGATACCCCAATACTGAGCCTCTGCGCCTATGTGTCCCTATTACTGCACCTCATACCCAATACTGAGCGCTGCTGCCGTATTGTCTATTACTACACCGAACCCATACTGAGCCGCTGCTGCCGTATTGTCCCTATTACTGCACCTGATACCCCAATCGAGCCGCTGCTGCGTATGTGTCCTATTACTGCCCATACCAATCGAGCCCTGCTGCCGTAGTGACCTATTACTGCACCTATACCCCAATCTGAGCCCTGCTGCCAATGTTCCTATTACTGCACTGATACCCAATACTGGCTGCTGCCGTATTGTCCCTATACGCACCTAACCCCAACGAGCCCTGCTGCCGTATGTGTCCTATTACTCCTGATACCCCAATACTGAGCCTGCTGCCGTATGTCCCTATACTGCACCTCATACCCAATACTGGCCGCTGCTGCGTATGTGCTATTACTGCACTATACCCCAATACTGAGCCGCTGGCCGATGTGCCCTATTACTCCCTGATACCCCAAACTGACCCTGCTGCATATGTGTCCATTACTACCGAACCCCAATACTGAGCCTGCTGCCGTATGTGTCCATTACCACTATACCCAATACTGAGCCCTCGCGTATTGTCATTACTCACTGATACCCAATACTGAGCCCTGCTGCCATGTGTCCCTATACTGCCCTATACCCAATACTGAGCCCGCTGCGTATGTTACTATTACCACGAACCCAATCGGCCGCTCGTAGTGTCCCTATACTGACCGATCCCCAATACGCCCTGCCCTATGTTCCTTACTGCACTTACCCATGCGATGTGCATTTCTACTGACCCAATATGACCTGCTGCCAATGTCCTATTACGCCCTGCCCAAATGACCCGCTGCGTAGTGCCTTCACTGTACCAACTGACCCTCTGCTTGCCTATTCTGCACTATCCCCAATCGAGCCTGCGCCGATGTGCCCATACGCACCTAACCCCAATACTGACCCTGCTCCGTATGTTCCTATTCTCACCTGACCCAATCTGACCCTGCTGCCTAGGTCCCTATACTGCCCCTTACGACCTGCTGCCAGTTCATATCCAACCATAGACCGCTGCGATGCCCATTACTGCACCTGATCCCCAATACTGAGCCCGCCTTGTGCCTTTACTGCCCTGAACCAATTGCCCTGCTGCCTATGTGTCCCTATTACTACACCTGATACCCCAATACTGAGCCGCTGCTGCCGTATGTGTCCCTATTACTGCACCTGATACCCAATGCTGAGCCTCTGCTGCCGTATGTGTCCCTATTACTGCACCTGATACCCCAATACTGAGCCGCTGCTGCGTATGTGTCCCTATTACTGCACCTGATACCCCAATGCTGAGCCTCTGCTGCCGTATGTGTCCCTATTACTGCACTGATACCCCAATACTGAGCCTCTGCTGCCGTATGTGTCCCTATTACTGCACCTGATACCCCAATGCTGAGCCTCTGCTGCCGTATGTGTCCCTATACTGCACCTGATACCCCAATACTGAGCCGCTGCTGCCGTATGTGACCCTATTACTACACCTGATACCCCAATACTGAGCCACTGCTGCCGTATGTGCCCCTATTACTGCACCTGATACCCCAATACTGAGCCGCTGCTGCCGTATGTGTCCCCTATTACTACTCCCGATACTCAATACTGAGCCGCTGCTGCCGTATGTGTCCCTATTACTGCACCTGATACCCCAATGCTGAGCCGCTGCTGCCGTATGTGACCCTATTACTGCACCTGATACCCCAATACTGAGCCGCTGCTGCCATATGTGCCCCTATTACTGCACCTGATACCCCAATACTGATCCGCTGCTGCCGTATGTGTCCCTATTACTGCACCTGATACCCCAATACTGAGCCACTGCTGCCATATGTGCCCCTATTACTGCACCTGATACCCCAATACTGAGCCTCTGCTGCCATATGTGTCCCTATTACTGCACATGATACCCCAATACTGAGCCGCTGCTGCCGTTATGTGTCCCTATTACTACTCCCGATACTCTAATACTGAGCCGCTGCTGCCGTATGTGTCCCTATTACTGCACCTGATACCCCAATACTGAGCCTCTGCTGCCGTATGTGTCCCTATTACTGCACCTGATACCCAATACTGAGCCGCTGCTGCCGTATGTGTAACTATTACTGCACCTGATACCCCAATACTGAGCCGCTGCTGCCGTATGTGTCCCTATTACTGCACCTGATACCCCAATACTGAGCCTCTGCTGCCGTATGTGTCCCTATTACTGC
>JARQOD010000004.1:543567243-543615289 GCA_033576555.1 Oophaga sylvatica | reverse complement strand
CCCCAAAATTTTTGGTCCAGACTAAAAAAAGAATCATGCCAGGCCCAAAAGGGAAGTTGGGGTTGAGGTTTTTCACTGGATTTAAACCCAAAACTGTAATTTTCCACACTGTATTGGAGCCTGGACGGGAAGCACATACGTGTGCGTAAGCCCCCTTTAACTCAGGGACCCATTTTTTCAATTATAAGCAATATTTTTCTTTTGTTTTGTTGGGCTTGGTCGACAGTAACTTCCGCTTCATAATTGTAGACATTGGGGCCTATGGAAGGATGGAGACTCCAGAGTCTTCAATTCTTCCATTATGGGTCGGCGGCCACGCATAACCAATTGGACTTACACCACCATGTCAACTTCCACACTCCAATATGGATGCAGTGCCATATGTTGTAGTAGCGGATGGGGCCCCTTCCAATTAAGTTGTAATGTTATGAGGCCATATCCTCGCCGCATTCTGAACCATCAGGACGCATCTTTAATTATCGGCTTTTGTGCACGACCCTGGTGGGTGCACATTTTGGTTTCTTTCAGCCAAATGGCGTGTCCTACATTCAGCCATTCAGCAAAGTGAATCAAATGAAAAATCTTGTAG
This sequence comes from Oophaga sylvatica, assembly GCA_033576555.1. Classification (NCBI taxonomy): domain Eukaryota; kingdom Metazoa; phylum Chordata; class Amphibia; order Anura; family Dendrobatidae; genus Oophaga; species Oophaga sylvatica. Next base: position 543,614,700 of record JARQOD010000004.1, on the reverse strand, counting down.
TGAAAGCATTGTGTGGTACTACTATTTTACAAGAATGCATTGAATGTATCAGCTGATATGCCTGACCTTCAGTCTGATAATATGACGAGGCCTATGAGACCAGTCATCCATCCTCGTCGTCCCCCTTCTGGTCTGAAAGTGCGTGAATTATTGACAAATTATTTTGTTTCCCGGTGGTTCTTTTCCTTGGCAAGATGAGGCCATAGCTATGTAGTTTTGTTTATTGTGTTTTCATAACAAAAAGTTCCTTTTGATTATTCAATTCATGGTTGACTCTCTTTTTTGGATAATACTTTACCATACTTAAGCATACATAAATAAACATAAACACAGAAACAATGTAATTTCACTAATTTTACTCTTTAGTGTTTTCTTTTGAAGCCTTTTAAAAGGCTGTTATATTTTTTGGTATAAAAGGACCAACATGTCCTAACAGAATAAAAAAAATATGTATAAAATTATTAATGTGAAAATACAAAAATTATAACTTAAAAAAAAAAACAATTCTTACAGCTACAATTGATGGTAGCTTGGTGGTGGTGTTGGTGAGGATGGAGGGCCAGGTTGTGTATTCGGCCTTCCACTATCTGCAGATCCTACATTAGCAGCTGGGTTACTGGCTGCATCATGAATGCCTTGTGGGTAGGGGTACATAGGGAATTGATGCTCATAGTCATATTGATATGACTGAGCACTAGCAGAGTGACCCCCAATATGCCCATGTCTAACATATCCATGTTGTGGCCAGCCAACAACATTGGGTATGTTAGAGTGGGCATATTGTGCATGGCCACTCTGTCCCATGGTTTGGAGCTGGGAAGCTCCATAGAAAGAATGAGCTGCAGTAGGATGAGGAGGAGGAGTTGGGTTTTGTTGGACACAAGGAGCAGGTGGAGGAGGAGGATGATGATGAGGAGAAGGATGAGGATCTGAGGCTGAAGCAGATTGTGCTGGATTTGGTGCTAACAACCTCACTAAATTTTCAGGACCAACCACCCATCTATGAAGATAATCTAGTAGGTTGGTGGGATCATTAGGAGCTGTTCCAGCTTTCAACACAATCTGCAGTCCACTTCTGATCCTCAGTCTGTGCTGTATTTGAGTAGCCCGGAGGTAAGGGGCCAGACTGCGGCAAAATCCCTCCTCACCATCATCTTTAGCTACACTGGACAAATAGTCCAGAACTCCTCGGTCCACCTGCCTCCTTGTCACAGAACCTACTCCTTCTCGTGCCGCCTACCTCGCCTTGTGAGTTGGGAAGGAGGAGGAGATACATCTTGAGCCCTATTAGGGCTGCTGCTCTGAGGTAGGTCCTCATTTTCATGATGCTGTGATTGGGAATCCTCAGCTCCTGCAGCTGTTGTTGGTGCTGCTTGGGTGGACCCACATGCTGCTGAGGAAGGGCCTGCCTCCTGTGCTCCATCACCAACGGGGTCAATAAGCACTTCTGAGTCAGACCCCGTCTCCCTCTCAGTTAGGTTTGACTCAGTTCTAGGAATGAAAAAAATGATACAAATTAAAATCAATACAAATTGAAATTTTGCCATGAAAGTGCTTCAACACACATGCACTTACGGTCGCAGATCCAACACTGGCTCAAGGAAGTTCAGTCTATCAAAATAGAGGTACTTCCTCTTCTTAGATGCTGAAGCCCCACTCCGATCCCTAATCTGCCTCTCCCTCCGGTAGCAGTCCCGACAACTGCGCCATCGCCTTGTCACATCAGTCACTACAAATTTAAGAAGAGCATAACGGTTATTAGGACTGATATCTATTTATTAAGCCAAAAAAAAAAATATGCAACACTGAACATTTAAATACTGGTCATGTGTGATGTGATTTACAATATTAAAAGACATCAACATACAACCAGAAGTATCCATGTTATAAGCACTAACATACATTTACAAAAATGCTTGGCCCTTTACAAAACGCCTCAATCAGTTTCAATTTTATGACCAAACACTACATCTGAGGTGAAGATAAATACAAAATGTTGTAGTCAATAGATGCCGAAGCATCGATGATATTTAAATATACATGGATATTGTTTGCGTACACACACATCAATGTGTACTTCTAAATAGTAAGAGGTCGATAATCCTGGCTTTTAAATAGCATTTAAACACATAAGGCTACATTATTATTTGCTTACAAAATTTTTACAAACATTTTGAAAAACCGTTACATGCGGTACTTACTAAGTCGCTCTTGGTCCTCCCTGGATCTCTGGATAGTCCGGAAAAATGTGCACACATATAGTTTTCTATGCCGCCTCTTTCCGCGTCCGCTTGCTGTAGTTGGAATCGCGCTGGTCCCACAATTCAGGCCTCTCCTGCACCAATACGATGAGGAGTTCCACATTGATGTGGTAGATGCCATGTTTCTGGACTCCGTGTAGGCGTTCTTCCTGGTTTTTTTTTAAGATGTGCTTAGCTAATTAGCATGTAAAGGCTTCCTGAGAAATTCAAAGCCAGTTTCCTATCACCTGGAAAAGTTGTGCGATTTAATCAAAACTCACACAGTGTGGTCCGTTTGTAATCCCACTTTTCATCGCTCCCATAGACTTGCATTGGCGATAGTCGACCCACAATCGGTGACAATCGCAGCATGCTGCAATTGCACTCGCACGTTTAAATCGGACCACAAAAAAATCGGATGATGGGAGCTGCTCCATAGATTAACATAGGTCCGACTGCAATGCGATATTTCATCGCTTTCTAGTGGTACGATTTAGTCGCCAGTGTGACTCCAGCCTTAAGCAACTTGTATCTGTGTGTTTTTTTTTCCACTAAGCAGTTAACACCTTCATCATCACTATTTTTGTGATAGGGTGGCTGCCTTTATCAGTGGTAAGCACCTGTTGCTTCTCCAGCCTTTATCCATGGGAGCCTGCTGCATCCTGCTAGTGCATTTGGTCATTTGATCAGACTGGGTATGATTGTTTTTCATGATTTGCTTTTGCTAAAAATATTTTTTTTTTAATTTGTCTAGTTAGTTACTCGCAATAAAATGAGGACCCTTGACGTTGGGTTGCGAGCTTATCTGCTTTGGCCAAAATAGTAACTAATACCTCATCCGATGCATTTATCATATGCATCATTTTTTGCACTTTTTATCATCTTTTGCAGGGTGCACCCGGGCTCTTTTTGATGGCTAGGTTTTTTGTGTTGTGCACATTCAGTGCTGACCAGCCCGCCTTCCATCATAGGCGTTTAAAATAGGCTGTTATCCAGACACTGTGCATGACTTTCATGTTTTAAGCAACTTGTATCTGTGTGTTTTTTTTTTCCCACTAAGCAGTTAACACCTTCATCATCACTGTTTTTGTGATAGGGTGGCTGCCTTTATCAGTGGTAAGCACCTGTTGCTTCTCCAGCCTTTATCCATGGGAGCCTGCTGCATCCTGCTAGTGCATTTGGTCATTTGATCAGACTGGGTATGATTGTTTTTCATGATTTGCTTTTGCTAAAAAAAAAAAAAAAAAAAAAAGAGAACTTTGAACCCCCAAGTGCTTCACAGAAGTTTATAACGTAGAGCCATAAAAATAAAAAATCATTTTTTTCCACAAAAATGATATTTCTGCCCCCAATTTTTTATTTTCCCAAGGGTAACAGAAAAAATTGGACCCCAAGAGTTATTGTGCTTTGTCCTGAGTACGCTGATATTCCATATGTGGGGGTAAACTATTGTTTGGGCGCATGGCAGAGCTTAGAAGGGAAGGAGCACCGTTTGACTTTTTCAACACAGAATTGGCTGGAATTGAGATCAGACGCCAGGTCGCGTTTGGAGAGCCCCTGATGTGCCTAAACAGTGGAAACCCCCCAAATCTAACTCCAACCCTAACCCCAACACAACCCCAACCCTAACCACAAACCTAACCCTAACACACCTAATCCCAACCCTAACCCTAACTTTAGCCCCAACCCTAACGGGAAAATGGAAATTAATACATTTTTTACATTTTATTATTTTTCCCTAACTAAGGGGGTGATTTACTATTTATAGAGGGTTTTTATGATTAGCAGCTGTTACACGCTAAAAGACACTTTATTGCAAAAAATAGTTTTTGCATCATGACATTTTGAGAGCTATAATTTTTCCATATTTTGGCCCACAGTCATGTGAGGTCTTATTTTTTGCGGGACGAGTTGACGTTTTTATTGGCACCATTTTTGGGCACTTCACATTTTTTGATCACTTTTTATTACGATTTTTGGGAGGCAGAATGAACAAAAACCAGCAATTCATGAATTTCTTTGGGGTGGGGGGCGTTTATACCGTTCCGCGTGTGGTAAAATCGATAAAGCAGTTTTATTCTTTGGGTCAGTATAATTACGGTGATATCTCATTTTTATCATTTTTTTATGTTTTGGCGCTTTTATACAATAAAAACAAGAATACAGTTAGGTCCATATGTATTTGGACAGAGACAACATTTATGTAACTTTGGTTCTAGACATTACCACAATGAATTTGAAACAAAACAATTCAGATGCAGTTGAAGTTCAGACTTTCAGCTTTCATTTGAGGGTATCCACATTAACATTGGATGAAGGGTTTAGGAGTTTCAGCTCCTTAACATGTGCCACCCTGTTTTTAAAGGGACCAAAAGTAATTGGACAGATTAAATAATTGTAAATAAAATGTTCATTTCTAGTACTTGGTTGAAAACCCTTTGTTGGCAATGACTGCCTGAAGTCTTGAACTCATGGACATCACCAGACACTGTGTTTCCTTCTTTTTGATGCTCTCCAGGCCTTCACTGCGGTGGTTTCAGTTGTTGTTGTTTGTGGGCCTTTCTGTCTGAAGTTTAGTCTTTAACAAGTGAAATGCATGTTCAATTGGGTTGAGATCAGGTGACTTGGCCATTCAAGAATATTCACTTCTTTGCTTTAATAAACTCCTGGTTGCTTTGGCTTATGTTTGGGTCATTGTCCATCTGTAGTATGAAACGACGACCAATCAGTTTGGCTGCATTTGGCTGGATCTGAGCACACAGTATGGCTCTGAATACCTCAGAATTCATTCGGCTGTTTCTGTCCTGTGTCACATCATTAATAAACACTAGTGACCCAGTGCCACTGGCAGCCATGCATGCCAAGCCATCACACTGCTTCCGCCATGTTTTACAGATGATGTGGTATGCTTTGGATCATGAGCTGTACCACGCCTTCGCCATACTTTTCTCTTTCCATCATTCTAGTAGAGGTTGATCTTGGTTTCATCTGTCCAAAGAATGTTCTTCCAGAACTGTGCTGGCTTTTTTAGATGTTTTTTAGCAAAGTCCAGCCTAGCCTTTTTATTCTTGATGCTTATGAGTGGCTTGCACCGTGCAGTGAACCCTCTGTATTTAATTTCATGCAGTCTTCTCTTTATGGTAGATTTGGATATTGATACGCCTACCTCCTGGAGAGTGTTGTTCACTTGGTTGGCTGTTGTGAAGGGGTTTCTCTTCACCATGGAGAGTATTCTGCGATCATCCACCACTGTTGTCTTCCGTGGGCACCCAGGTCTTTTTGCATTGATGAGTTCACCAGTGCTTTCTTTCTTTCTCAGGATGTACCAAATTGTAGATTTTGCCACTCCTAAAGTTGTAGCAATTTCTCGGATGGGTTTTTTCTGTTTTTGCAGCTTCAGGATGGCTTGTTTCACCTGCATGGAGAGCTCCTTTGACCGCATGTTTCCTTCACAGCAAAACCTTCCAAATGCAAACACCACACCTCAAATCATCTCCAGCCCTTTTATCTGCTTAATTGAGACTGACATAACGAAGGGATTGCCCACACCTGTCCATGAAATAGCATTGGAGTCAATTGTCCAATTACTTTTGGTCCCTTTAAAAAACAGGGTGGCACATGAGCTGAAACTCCTAAACCCTTCATCCAATTTTAATGTGGATACCCTCAAATGAAAGCTGAAAGTCTGAAATTCAACTGCATCTGAATTGTTACTGTGTGGCGGCTCGTTTTTTGCGGGACAAGATGACATTTTCAGCGGTACCATGTTTATATCCGTCGTTTTGATCGCGTTTTATTCCACTTTTTGTTCGGCAGTATGATGATAAAGCATTTTTTTTGCCTTTTTTTTAAGGTGTTCACTAAAGGGGTTAACTAGTGGGACAGTTTTATAGGGCGAGTCGTTACGGACGTGGCGATACTAAATATGTGTACTTTTATTGTTTGGGTTTTTTTTACATTAAAGTAATGAATTAGGGAATTTTTTTTTTTCTTTATTTTGGAATTTTTTTTTTTTACACGTTATTTTTATTTTTTTACTTTGTCCCAGGGTGGGACATCACTGTATAGTTAGATCGCTGGTCTGACAGTGTGCCCAGCACTCTGTCAGACCAGCGATCTGACAGGCACTGCCTTAGGCTTTCTCAGCCGCTCTAGGCGGGAAGCCTCCCGCAGCCTGAGGACACGCCCTTCTCCTGCAAGACCCGAAGACCCCGTGCCATCTTGGAGTTCGGGGTCCTGCAGGGAGAGCCCTCACACGCGCAATAATATCGGCGCTGTTCTGAGGTTTCAGGGAAGCACGCGGGAGCCCCTCCCTGCGCGATGCTCCCTGTGCACGCCGGTTCACTGCGATCAATCTTTGATCGCAGTATGCCGGGTTAATGTGCCGGGAGCCGGTACCGTGACCGCTCCTGGACATTAGTCCGGGTGTCAGCTTGATAATCAGCTGACACCCTGGCCACAATCAGCCCGGGAGGCAGCTGATCGCCTAGACGACTAACCCACCATTGAATTAAGTCCCAGGCAACATGAACGGGCATAACCAATACATCAAGGTTAACGAGAGGCAACGCTAACCAAACACCACCATTAACGAGAGGCACCACTAACCAAACACCACCATTAACAAGAGGCACCACTAACCAAACACCACCATTAACAAGAGGCATCACTAACCAAACACCACCATTACCAAGAGGCATCACTAACCAAACATCATTAACAAGAGGCACCACTAACCAAACCCCACTATTATCAAGAGGCACCACTAACCAAACCCCACTATTATCAAGAGGCACCACTAACCAAACACCACCATTAACAAGAGGCACCACTAACCAAACACCATTAACAAGAGGCATCACTAACCAAACACCACCATTACCAAGAGGCATCACTAACCAAACACCACAACCAACATTAACCAACCACCAAAGAGGAACCACTAACCAAACACCACCATTAACAAGAGGAACCACTAACCAAACACCATTAACAAGAGGCACCACTAACCAAACACCACCATTAACAAGAGGCACCACTAACCAAACACCACCATTAACAAGAGGAACCACTAACCAAACACCACCATTAACAAGAGGAACACTAACCAAACACCATTAACAAGAGGCACCACTAACCAAACATCACCATTAAATCTCAACACGGAGAGTAAAAATAATATAACTTTTAGTGATCTAAAAGAACCTAGAACAAAAAAAATCGCCAAGCACAATGACCACCACCGATAGTGACAATGTAATGTGCAAGTATAAAAGGCTTGATCTCACCAATGTTTCGTGATGACAAATATCGTCCAGGCAGGATTGTAGCAGCAGGATATAACAGGGACTATATCTATCACACCCTGCCGTGCCCCATGTATTGCTCCCAAGTGTAATACTGCCTTGGTAATACCCCAAAAAGAAGATATAGCCCTCCCTACACACTTCTTCCTCTGGCTAGAGGATGTCTCACCCCATTTACCCCCAATTCATTGACTCCGTGGATGAATCCTCTCTACAGAGGAGGAAACGCGCAGGGAGGGCCATATTCGAGTGGTTTAAGGGGAAATGTGTAAATGGAGTGGCCTAGTCACAGCCCAGACCTTAATCCAATGAAGAATCTGGGGTCAGACCTGATGATTGCTGTTCACCAGAGGAAACCATCTAACCTGAAGGAGATGGAGCAGTTTTGCCTTGAGGAATGGGCAAAAATCCCGGTGATAAGATGTGGAAAGCTCATAGAGACTCATCCAAAGCGACTTGCAGCTGTAATTACCGCTAAAAGAGGCTCTACAAAGTACTGACTTTAGGGGGGTGAATAGTTATGCACACTGAAGTTTTCAGTTTTGTCCTATTAGTTGTTTGCTTCACAATAAAAAGAAAACCAAATGTTCACAGTTGTAGGTATGATATTTATATGACCTGATGCAAACCCTCAAAGAAAAAGTGAACTTCTAGGTTGTGAGGTAGCAAAACACAAAAAATGCCAAAGGGGGTGAATACTTTTGCAGTCTGCTATGTATAAGCGATATGACAATCTCCTATGAACACCGACCAAGGGTCGGTGTTCACAGGAAGATCGCAATGACAGGCATGGGGGTCTTCAGCTGACTCCCAGCTGTCATGACAACCCATTGGCGCCCTTCAATAACGTGACAGGGGTGCCGATGGGCGGGATGGATCACGCGCTTCCAGTCAGAGAGTGTTAAATTCCACTGTCAATGATTGACAGCGTGATTTAACTGCTTCACAGCCGCAGGCGGAGCACAGATCCTCCCGCAGCTGTTAAAGAAACCCCATGAGCGAGCTTGCATAAGCGCCATTTTGAAAAGAGTCAAAAAAATTGCAACTAATATCACAAGATAAAAAAGAAAATGTATTTATATATATATAAAAAAAAAAACAATGATGGATCGGACCCCTAATGCTTCTCTCGGGGGGGCAGGGGGTAGCCAGCACTGCCCCATCAGCAATTTTCACACGCGCCTGTTCAAATTATCAAAAGTGCCATGTTTTGACAGCCTGCACATCTAGCTCCTCGAACCTGAGCGATCTTGTGCTGGGAGTGACAGCCTGCATATCTAGCTCCTCCCACCTGACATCCTGTGGTGGCAGGGACAGCCTGCATATCTAGCTCCTCCCACCTGACTCATCCTGCGCTGGAAGGGACAGCCTGCATATCTAGCTCCTCCCACCTGACTGACCCTGTGCTTGGAGGGACAGCCTGCATATCTAGCTCGTCCCACTTGACTGACCCTATGCTGGGAGGGACAGCCTGCATATCTAGCTCCTCCCACCTGACATCCTGTGGTGGCAGGGACAGCCTGCATATCTAGCTCCTCCCACCTGACTCATCCTGTGGTGGCAGGGACAGCCTGCATATCTAGCTCCTCCCACCTGACTCATACTGCGCTGGAAGGGACAGCCTGCATATCTAGCTCCTCCCACCTGACTGACCCTGTGCTTGGAGGGACAGCCTGCATATCTAGCTCGTCCCACCTGACTGACCCTATGCTGGGAGGGACAGCCTGCATATCTAGCTCCTCCCACCTGACTGACCCTGTGCTGGGACAGCCTGCATATCTAGCTCCTCCCACCCAACTGACCCTGTGTTGGGAGGGACAGCCTGCATATCTAACTCCTCGCACCTGACTCACCATGTGTTGGGAGGGACAGCCTGCATATCTAGCTTCTCCGACCGGACTCATCCTGTGGTGACAGGGACAGCCTGCATATCTAGCTCCTCCCACCCAACTGACCCTGTGGTGGCAGGGACAGCCTGCATATCTAGCTCCTCCCACCTGACATCCTGTGGTGGCAGGGACAATCTGCATATCTAGCTCCTCCCACCTGACTGACCCTGTGCTGGGAGGGACAACCTGCATATCCAGCTCCTCCCACCTGACTGACCCTGTGCTTGGAGGGACAGCCTGCATATCTAACTCCTCGCACCTGACTCACCATGTGTTGGGAGGGACAGCCTGCATATCTAGCTCCTCCCACCCAACTGACCCTGTGTTGGGAGGGACAGCCTGCATATCTAGCTCCTCCCACCCAACTGACCCTGTGTTGGGAGGGACAGCCTGCATATCTAGCTCCTCCCACCCAACTGACCGTGTTGGGAGGGACAGCCTGCATATCTAGCTCCTCCCACCTGACTGACCCTGTGCTGGGAGGAGCAGACTCCATGTCACATAGTTTAGTCCTAGTCACACTGTGTACGATCAGAATTAGCTCACTGACCGTTATAAGATGAACATCGGACAAAATGTTACAGCAACTATACAATTTATTACATTTACAGCCCGTATTCTGCAGGCGCTGCAGTCACAGGGCCTCATAAAAGAACATGACAACCAATCAGAGTCCGTGTCTCATTTCTCCACCAAAGGCAAGAGTATGAATAGTAAGCTCTGATTGGCTGCAGCAGAGGACACTTTGGGCTTCGGCGCCCCTCTGTTTTAGTCTTCACTAAGTTTACTATCAGCATTTTCACATTAATTAATAAAAAACGTAACAGACAATTCTTCAGTCACATGGGGCAGATTGTGGGCGCTAACGAGGGAAACAAACGGGGCTGGCGACCATATTGCATCTGTGGTGTGGGGTAGAGAGTGCAGCAGTCAGGAGACGCTGGCGCCATCTGTACTGTTCTCCTCCGAGTCCGGAGCCTTCAGCTTCGAGAGGGCAGCGTGGACCCTGAACAGGGTGCGCGACTCCATGGAGTAATTCTTGTAATTGTTCCTAGAGGAAAAATGGAAAAAACACAAAAGGACCAGGATGAGAGAAAGGACCATGAAATGTACGAGTCTGACGCGAGGACGTTCTTCATAAAGCTCCGCGCTTCATTTACTGAAAATGCTGCAAGTCTGTCACATATTCAGTAATTATAGGAGCTGCAGGCGGCCAGAATTATGTAAAGGGGCAGCTCCCTATACAGCGAGCGCAACAACAACGCAACAGCAACGGCCGCCGGCTACAGAGCTACATACTTAGCACGTCGTAGGAATGGGATGGCGTCTTCTCCTCTGCGCTGCTGCATGTAAAGGAGACTCAGCTCCAGCAAGGAGTTCGGGACTAAATGGTGATCATACTTAATCTTCTTCTCACTGCAGAGAAAGAAACAAGATAATTATTAGTTTCTGTACAAGAATATAACTACTATAATACTGCCCCTATGTACAAGAATATAACTACTATAATACTGCCCCTATGTACAAGAATATAACTACTATAATACTGCCCTATGTACAAGAATATAACTACTATATATACTGCTCCTATGTAACAAGAATATAACTACTTAATACTGCTCCCTATGTACAAGAATATAACTACTATAATACTGCCCCTATGTACAAGAATATAACTACTATAATACTGCTCCTATATACAACATAATATAACTACTATAATACTGCCCTATGTACAAGAATATAACTACTATAATACTGCTCCTATGTACAGAATATAAACTACTATAATACTGCCCCCTATGTACAAGAATATAACTACTATAATACTGCCCCTATGTACAAGAATATAACTACTTAATACTGCTCTATATACAAGAATATAACTACTATAATACTGCTCTATGTACAAGAATATAACTACTATAATACTGCTCCATGTACAAGAATATAACTACTATAATACTGCCCCTATGTACAAGAATATAACTACTATAATACTGCCCTATGTACAAGAATATAACTACTATAATACTGCTCCTATGTACAAGAATATAACTACTATAATACTGCTCCTATGTACAAGAATATAACTACTATAATACTGCCCCATGTACAAGAATATAACTACTATAATACTGCTCCTAATACAAGAATATAACTACTATATACTGCCCTATGTACAAGAATATAACTACTATAATACTGCTCCTATGTACAAGAATATAACTACTATAATACTGCTCCCTATGTACAAGAATATAACTACTATAATACTGCCCCTATGTACAAGAATATAACTACTATAATACTGCCCTATGTACAAGAATATAACTACTATAATACTGCCCTATGTACAAGATATAACTACTATAATACTGCTCCTATTACAAGAATATAACTACTATAATACTGCTCCTATGTACAAGAATATAACTACTATAATACCGCCCCTATGTACAAGAATATAACTACTATAATACTGCTCCTATGTACAAGAATATAACTACTATAATACTACCCCTATGTACAAGAATATAACTACTATAATACTGCCTCTATGTACAAGAATATAACTACTATAATACTGCCCTATGTACAAGAATATAACTACTATAATACTGCCCTCTATGTACAAGAATATAACTACTATAATACTGCTCCTATGTACAAGAATATAACTACTATAATACTGCCCTTATGTACAAGAATATAACTACTATAATACTGCCCTATGTACAAGAATATAACTACTATAATACTGCTCCTTTTGTACAAGAATATAACTACTATAATACGCCCCTATGTACAAGAATATAACTACTATAATACTGCTCCTATGTACAAGAATATAACTACTATAATACTACCCCTATGTACAAGAATATAACTACTATAATACTGCCCTCTATGTACAAGAATATAACTACTATAATACTGCTCCTATGTACAAGAATATAACTACTATAATACTGCCCTCTATGTACAAGAATATAACTACTATAATACTGCTCCTATGTACAAGAATATAACTACTATAATACTGCCCCTATGTACAAGAATATAAACAATACTATAATACTGCCCCTATGTACAAGAATATAACTACTATAATACTGCCCCTATGTACAAGAATATAACTACTATAATACTGCTCCTATGTACAAGAATATAACTACTATAATACTGCCCCTATGAACAAGAATATAACTACTATAATACTGCCCCATGTACAAGAATATAACTACTATAATACTGCCCCTATGTACAAGAATATAACTACTATAATACTGCCCTCTATGTACAAGAATATAACTAATATAATACTGCTCCTATGTACAAGAATATAACTACTATAATACTGCCCCCTATGTACAAGAATATAACTAATATAATACTGCTCCTATGTACAAGAATATAACTACTATAATACTGTCCCTATGTATATGAATATAAGTAGTAGCATCTTCTCAGTATCACAGGAGATCACTATCCTGCTGCAGCAGGAGCCTCTCCCCTCTATCCTGGTACGTCCTATCTTTCGGCAACATTTTTTCCCCTGTAGTCCGATCACTATATGAAAATGAAAGATCAGCAGATTAACCCCTTTGTTCCCGGCAGGGTTCTAGGCGGCCGTGTTCCCTGTGCACTATTATAATGCATTTCTCGGTGTGGTTCTCCATGAAGGACTCACCTCTGGTAGATGTCGGTGAAGCACTGCTCGGCTTGTGTCAGCTTCCCCCGATGCTTCAGACACAGGCCTTTCAGAAGTAAAATGGAGCAGCGGTCGTCGTCCTGGTAGTCATTGGCTGTAACGGGAAGACATGGAGTCATCTATGGTGTTGGGTCCTGATGCCCACAGGGCTCACGGTTTGGCGGTGCCATACGCTCGAGATGGCGGCGCAGCACCGCAGCTGGCACATTACTCACCCGGCTCCTGCAGCAGGCGGCTCTCAGCCACACAGAGTGTATTCAAGGCGTCTTCTGTCAAGTGGACGTCTTTACCGATCACAGAGAAGCCGTTCCACAAGTACATCATCTCCTGGAGGACAGGAGAAAGCACAGGTCACCATTTCTTAAAGGGGCACACACAACGCTCATTAACACTTTCCTTTCCCTGGACGTACTGGTATGTCATGGAGAGGATACACTGGTATTGGGCTCTGGCGCTGAGCTCATCCTACTCATGGTGGGCGCCGGCTGTGTTATACAGTTGGCACCTGCAGCGATCAGAGCCAGGTCCAGTCGCTGCAGTCTGTCTAGTCGAACGCTGCTATCAATCTCTGTTAGACCTCGGTGGGGTCTTCGTTCTGGCGCCCATCGTCCCATCTCTCTCACACACAGTGGCACGATCACAGAATGCCTATGGTTCGCCATGTTGCCGCCACTTTGGTGCTAATGTGAAGCCCAGCCACAGGCTGGACTTCATAGAGGCTTGTTATTTCTACCATCTTTCTACAACTCTGAAATGCTGCGCTATATCGTCCCGTAAGCAGACTTAAAAAAAATAAATAAATAAATAAAACTTTAAGTCTTCTCTTCCCCCTCCACCCAAATTCACGAAGAAGGAAACATGCATTACTGCCAAGTCAAGAAAAACAGTTATGGCTCTTAGGGAAAAAAAAAAGGGGGGGGGGGGGAGGAAAAAGTAGTCATTAAAGTGTGACTGTAGTTCTAATCTGTGTATTATAAATCAATAGTACATGTGAAGATAAGAAACTTTGTAATTTATCTTATCAAAGAAATCGGCTTCTTTCTCTTCCTGGACTGATTATTCATTCTCATTTGTTTGGTAAAATCTGTGTTTATTGGAGACAGGTTTTCAAATTTCTAATAGGAGAGGACAATTGGTGCTCATAAAATTCTATGGAGGGGAGGAGCTAGACACACAGGCAGAGGAGAGGGGAGGAGCTACAGACAGACACAGCCGGAGGAGAGAGGAAGAGCTAGAGACAGACACAGCCAGAGGAAAGAGGAGGAGCTAGAGACAGACACAGCCAGAGGAGAGAGGAGGAGCTAGAGACAGACACAGCCAGAGGAGAGAGGAGGAGCTAGAGAGACACAGCCAGAGGAGAGAGGAGGAGCTAGAGACAGACACAGCCAGAGGAGAGGGGAGAAGCTAGAGACAGACACAGCCGGAGGAGCTAGAGACAGCAAGAGGAGAGGGGAGGAGCTAGAGACAGACCCAGACAGAGGACAGGGAAAGAGCTAGAGAGACACAGCCAGAAGAGAGGGGAGGAGTTAGAGACACAGAAGAGGAGAGGAGGAGCTAGAGACACAGACAGAGGAGAGGGAAGGAGCTAGAGAGACACAGCCAGAGAGGAGGAGCTAGAGACAGATGGGAGGAACTAGAGAAAGACACAGCCAGAGGTGAGGGGAGGAGCTAGAGAGACACAGCAAGAGGAGGAGGGAGGAGCTAGAGAAAGACACAGCCTGAGGTGAAGGGAGGAGCTACAGACAGACACAGCCAGAGGAGAGAGGAGGAGCTAGAGGCAGACACACCAAAAGAGAGAGGAGGAGCTAGAGACAGACACAACCAGAAGAGAGGGGAGGAGCTAGAGACAGACGCAGCCAGAAGAGAGAGGAGGAGCTACAGCCAGAGGAGAGAGGAAGAGCTAGAGAAAGACACAGCCAGAGGTGAAGGGAGGAGCTACAGACACACAGCCAGAGGAGAGAGGAGGAGCTAGAGACAGACACAGCCAGAAGAGAGAGGAGGAGCTAGAGACAGACACAGCCAGAGGAGAGAGGAGGAGCTAGAGACACACAGCCAGAGAGGGGAGGAGCTAGAGACAGACACAGCCAGAAGAGAGAGGAGGAGCTACAGCCAGAGGAGAGAGGAAGAGCAAGAGACAGAGACAGCCAGAGGAGAGTGGAGGAGCTAGAGACAGAGACAGCCAGAAGAGAGAGGAGCTAGAGAGACACAGCCAGAGGAGAGAGGAGGAGCTAGAGAGACACAGCCAGAGGAGAGAGCAGGAGCTAGAGAGACACAGCCAGAGGAGAGAGGAGGAGCTAGAGAGACACAGCCAGAGGAGAGAGGAGGAGCTAGAGAGACACAGCCAGAGGAGAGGGGAGGAGCTAGAGACAGACACAGCCAGGGAAGGGAGGAGCTAGAGAGACACAGCCAGAGGTGAGGGGAGGAGCTAGAGACAGACACAGCCGGAGTGAGGAGGAGCTACAGCCAGAGGAGAGAGGAAGAGCTAGAGAAAGACACAGCCAGAGGTGAAGGGAGGACCTAGAGACAGACACAGCCAGAGGAGAGAGGAGGAGCTAGAGACAGACACAGCCAGAAGAGAGAGGAGCCGCTAGAGACAGACACAGCCAGAGGAGAGAGGAGCTAGAGACACACAGCTAGAGGTGAGGGGAGGAGCTAGAGACAGACACAGCCAGAGGAGATAGGAGGAGCTACAGCCAGAGGAGAGAGGAGGAGCTACAGCCAGAGGAGAGAGGAGGAGCTACAGCAAGAGGAGACAGGAAGAGCTAGAGACACACACAGCCAGAGGAGAGAGGAGCTAGAGACAGACATCCAGAGGTAAAGGGAGGAGTTAGAGACAGACACAGCCAGAAGAGAGAGGAGGAGCTACAGCCAGAGGAGAGAGGAAGAGCAAGAGAAAGACACAGCCAGAGGAGAGTGGAGGAGCTAGAGACAGAGACAGCCAGAAGAGAAAGGAGCTAGAGAGACACAGCCAGAGGAGAGAGGAGGAGCTAGAGACAGACACATCCTGAAGAGAGGAGGCACTAGAGACAGACACAGCCAGAGGAGAGAGGTGCTAGAGACAGACATAGCCAGAGGTGAGGGGAGGAGCTAGAGAAAGACACAGCCAGAGGAAAGAGGAGGAGCTACAGCCAGACGAGAGAGGAGGAGCTAGAGAGACACAGCCAGAGGAGAGAGGAAGAGCTAGAGACAGACACAGCCAGAGGAGAAGGGAGAAGCTAGAGACAGACACAGCCAGAGGTGAGAGGAGGCACTAGAGACAGACACAGCCAGAGGTGAAGGGAGGAGCTAGAGACAGACACAGCCAGAAGAGAGAGGAGCTAGAGACAGACACAGCCAGAGGAGAGAGGAGGAGCTAGAGACAGACACAGCCAGAGGAGAGAGGAGGAGCTAGAGACAGACACAGCCAGAGGAGAGAGGAGGAGCTAGAGACAGACACAGCCAGAGGAGAGAGGAGGAGCTAGAGAAAGACACAGCCAGAGGAGAGAGGAGGAGCTAGAGAAAGACACAGCCAGAGGTGAGGGGAGGAGCTAGGGACAGACACAGCCAGAGGAGAGAGGAGGAGCTAGAGACAGACACAGCCAGAGGAGAGAGGAGGAGCTAGAGAAAGACACAGCCAGAGGTGAAGGGAGGAGCTAGAAAGACACAGCCAGAGGAGAGAGGAGGAGCTAGAGACAGACACAGCCAGAGCGGAGGAGCTAGAGACAGAGAGAGCCAGAGGAGAGAGGAGGAGCTAGAGACAGACACAGCCAGAGCGGAGGAGCTAGAGACAGAGAGAGCCAGAGGAGAGAGGAGGAGCAAGAGAAAGACACAGCCAGAGGAGAGTGGAGGAGCTAGAGACAGAGACAGCCAGAAGAGAGAGGAGCTAGAGAGACACAGCCAGAGGAGAGAGGAGGAGCTAGAGAGACACAGCCAGAGGAGAGAGGAGGAGCTAGAGACAGCCAGAGGAGAGGGGAGGAGCTAGAGACAGACACAGCCAGAGAAGGGAGGAGCTAGAGAAAGACACGGCCAGAGGTGAAGGGAGGAGCTAGAGACAGACACAGCCAGAGGAGAAGCTAGAGACAGACACAGCCAGAGGGGAGGAGCTAGAGACAGATACAGCCAGAGGAGAGAGGAGGAGCTAGAGAGAGACAGACATTCACTGCAAGTTCTCCTGAAACCACGGTTACAGTTCTGGATAGAACTTTATGAGCACCAACTGTAATCTTATCTCAGTAATAGGAAGGTTTCTTCTCTGATAAAGTATATTACAGTCTTCTAGTTTAACTATTTATGAAAAAAATAACATGGTGGTTACTTTGGAACACCAGGTCAAACGTGGTCAGATTTTGATCCTATTTTCCTTGTGCTGTGCCTTTTTTAGTTACTGCTACATTTTAGGGTCTTAACAAGGGGGCGTGGCTCACATTGTGATTATACAAATAAACCTAAAGTTACACCCCCAAGGAACCAAAGTGAGCCACGCCTCCTTAGCGGAGAACATGAAAAATTAGTATAATGGTCTAATGGTCAAAAACTGCCCACTTTTGACTTGGTGATGGGTCTTAAGTGTTTTAAAAAAAAAAAATCTTTGTGGCCAAGCTGTCAGAGTCGACAAGTGTTGGGATGTGCTGCACAAGGACGGTCTGTCCAGGCTGCTTGTGAGAGGACAGTGGTGGCCAAGACAAATCTGGAACATCAGGTACGCAGCCCATTGGTCCTGCTCAGCACGATACCAGTGTTCTGTATGGAGGGGGCTGGCTGATTATTTTACTAGCTAAGCCAGCCCCCTTTCGCACGGCTTATTAACGGACAGCAATAGGACTGGACGTATCACTGCCATCCGGACTAAATCACAATAGCGATGTACCCACCAGTGCAGGAACCGGTAGCCGGACAGGATCCTTGGTCTGGTACCTCCTCGCCTTCCGGATCACGTACTTTTCGGTGGGAGGAGATTTTCCAGCTATTTTCTGTTTTAATGAAGGCACAAGTCTGCGGGTGATAGAAGGTGAGCGGTTACTGGCTCCTCACATGTCTGTGGAGAAAGGGGGCGCTATAGAGGCAGTACCTGAACAACTCCACCTCGCTCTCATCAAAAGGCCGAGGCTCATCGGGAGGGAGCATGCTAAGGAAGGCCGCCTTCATGTACACGTACATAGCCTGGGGGAAGCAGAGGAGACCACGTCATCATAGATCAGTGTCCGGAGAATAGAATAGTGAGTGCAGCTCTGGAGAATATTGCAGGATGTAACTCAGGATCAGTAATGTATATACATAGTGACTGCACCAGCAGAATAGTGAGTGCAGCTCTGGAGAATAATGCAGGATGTAACTCAGGATCAGTAATGTAATGTATGTACACAGTGACTGCACCAGCAGAATAGTGAGTGCAGCTCTGGAGTATAATACAGGATGTAACTCAGGATCAGTAATGTATGTACACAGTGACTGCACCAGCAGAATAGTGAGTGCAGCTCTGGAGTATAATACAGGATGTAACTCAGGATCAGTAATGTAATGTATGTGCACAGTGACTGCACCAGCAGAATAGTGAGTGCAGCTCTGAGTATAATACAGGATATAACTCAGGATCAGTAATGTAATGTATGTACACAGTGACTGCACCAGCAGAATAGTGAGTGCAGCTCTGGAGTATAATACAGGATGTAACTCAAGATCAGTATGTAATGTATGTACACAGTGACTGCACCAGCAGAATAGTGAGTGCAGCTCTGGGGTATAATACAGGATGTAACTCAGAATCAGTAATGTAATGTATGTACACAGTGACTGCACCAGCAGAATAGTGAGTGCAGCTCTGGAGTATGATACAGGATGTAACTCAGGATCAGTAATGTAATGTATGTACACAATGACTGCACCAGCAGAATAGTGAGTGCAGCTCTGGAGTATAATACAGGATGTAACTCAGGATCAGTAATGTAATGTATGTACACAGTGACTGCACCAGCAGAATAGTGAGTGCAGCTCTGGAGTATGATACAGGATGTAACTCGATCAGTAATGTAATGTATGTACACAGTGACTGCACCAGCAGAATAGTGAGTGCAGCTCTGGAGTATGATACAGGATGTAACTCAGGATCAGTAATGTAATGTATGTACACAATGACTGCACCAGCAGAATAGTGAGTGCAGCTCTGGAGTATAATACAGGATGTAACTCAGGATCAGTAATGTAATGTATGTACACAGTGACTGCACCAGCAGAATAGTGAGTGCAGCTCTGGAGTATGATACAGGATGTAACTCAGGATCAGTAATGTAATGTATGTACACAATGACTGCACCAGCAGAATAGTGAGTGCAGCTCTGGAGTATAATACAGGATGTAACTCAGGATCAGTAATGTAATGTATGTGCACAGTGACTGCACCAGCAGAATAGTGAGTGCAGCTCTGAGTATAATACAGGATATAACTCAGGATCAGTAATGTAATGTATGTACACAGTGACTGCACCAGCAGAATAGTGAGTGCAGCTCTGGAGTATAATACAGGATGTAACTCAAGATCAGTAATGTAATGTATGTACACAGTGACTGCACCAGCAGAATAGTGAGTGCAGCTTGGGTATAATACAGGATGTAACTCAGAATCAGTAATGTAATGTATGTACACAGTGACTGCACCAGCAGAATAGTGAGTGCAGCTCTGGAGTATGATACAGGATGTAACTCAGGATCTGTAATGTAATGTATGTACACATGACTGCACCAGCAGAATAGTGAGTGCAGCTCTGGAGAATAATGCAGGATGTAACTCAGGATCAGTAATGTAATGTATGTACACAGTGACTGCACCAGCAGAATAGTGAGTGCAGCTCTGGAGTATAATACAGGATGTAACTCAGAATCAGTAATGTAATGTATGTACACAGTGACTGCACCAGCAGAATAGTGAGTGCAGCTCTGGGGTATAAAACAGGACGTAACTCAGGATCAGTAATGTAATGTATGTACACAATGACTGCACCAGCAGAATAGTGAGTGCAGCTCTGGGGTATAATACAGGACGTAACTCAGGATCAGTAATGTAATGTATGTACACAGTGACTGCACCAGCAGAATAGTGAGTGCAGCTCTGGAGTATAATACAGGATGTAACTCAGGATCAGTAATGTAATGTATGTACACAGTGACTGCACCAGCAGAATAGTGAGTGCAGCTCTGGAGTATAATACAGGATGTAACTCAGGATCAGTAATGTAATGTATGTACACAGTGACTGCACCAGCAGAACAGTGAGTGCAGCTCTGGGGTATAATACAGGTTGTAACTCAGGATCAGTAATGTAATGTATGTACACAGTGACTGCACCAGCAGAATAGTGAGTGCAGCTCTGGAGTATAATACAGGATGTAACTCAGGATCAGAAATGTAATGTATATACACAGTGACTGCACCAGCAGAATAGTGAGTGCAGCTCTGGGGTATAATACAGGATGTAACTCAGGATCAGTACAGGATCATAATGTATGTACACAGTGACTGCACCAGCAGAATAGTGAGTGCAGCTCTGGAGTATAATACAGGATGTAACTCAGGATCAGTAATGTAATGTATGTATATAGTGACTCACCAGCAGAATAGTGAGTGCAGCTCTGGGGTATAATACAGGATGTAACTCAGGATCAATAATGTAATGTATGAACACAGTGAATGCACCAGCAGAATAGTGAGTGCAGCTCTGGAGTATAATACAGGATGTAACTCAGGATCAGTAATGTAATGTATGTACACAGTGACTGCACCAGCAGAATAGTGAGTGCAGCTCTGGAGTATAATACAGGATGTAACTCAGGATCAGTAATGTAATGTATGTATACAGTGACTCCACCAGCAGAATAGTGAGTGCAGCTCTGGAGTATAATACAGGATGTAACTCAGGATCAGTAATGTAATGTATGTAACAGTGACTCCACCAGCAGAATAGTGAGTGCAGCTCTGGGTATAATACAGGATGTAACTCAGGATCAGTAATGTAATTGTATGAACACAGTGACTGCACCAGCAGAATAGTGAGTGCAGCTCTGGAGTATAATACAGGATGTAACTCAGGATCAGTAATGTAACGTATGTACACAGTGACTGCACCAGCAGAATAGTGAGTGCAGCTCTGGAGTATAATACAGGATGTAACTCAGGATCAGTAATGTAATGCATGTATACAGTGACTCCACCAGCAGAATAGTGAGTGCAGCTCTGGGGTATAATACAGGATGTAACTCAGGATCAGTAATGTAATGTATGTACACAGTGACTGCACCAGCAGAATAGTGAGTGCAGCTCTGGAGTATAATACAGGATGTAACTCCGGATCAGTAATGTAATGTATTACACAGTGACTGCACCAGCAGAATAGTGAGTGCAGCTCTGGAGTATAATACAGGATGTAACTCAGGATCAGTAATGTATATACATAGTGATTGCACCAGCAGAATAGTGAGTGCAGCTCTGGGTATAATACAGGATGTAACTCAGGATCAGTAATGTATATTACATAGTGACTGCACCAGCAGAATAGTGAGTGCAGCTCTGGAGTAAATACAGAATGTAACTCAGGATCAGTAATGTAATGTATGTACACAGTGACTGCACCAGCAGAATAGTGAGTGCAGCTCTGGAGTACAATACAGAATGTAACTCAGGATCAGTAATGTAATGAATGTACACAGTGACTGCACCAGCAGAATAGTGAGTGCAGCTCTGGAGTACAATACAGAATGTAACTCAGGATCAGTAATGTAATGTATGTACACAGTGACTGCACAAGCAGAATAGTGAGTGCAGCTCTGGAGTACAATACAGAATGTAACTCAGGATCAGTAATGTAATGTATATACATAGTGACTGCACCAGCAGAATAGTGAGTGCAGCTCTGGAGTATAATACAGATGTAACTCAGGATCAGTAATGTAATATATGTATACAGTGACTGCACCAGCAGAATAGTGAGTGCAGCTCTGGAGTACAATACAGAATGTAACTCAGGATCAGTAATGTAATGTATGTACACAGTGACTGCACCAGCAGAATAGTGAGTGCAGCTCTGGAGTATAACACAGGATGTAACTCAGGATCAGTAATGTAATGTATGTACACAGTGACTCCACCAGCAGAATAGTGAGTGCAGCTCTGGAGTATAATACAGGATGTAACTCAGGATCAGTAATGTATATACATAGTGACTGCACCAGCAGAATAGTGAGTGCAGCTCTGGGGTATAATACAGGATGTAACTCAGGATCAGTAATGTATATACATAGTGATTGCATCAGCAGAATAGTGAGTGCAGCTCTGGAGCATAATACAGGATGTCCCTTAGAATTAGTACAGGATAAGTGAAGTCCTGATTTTCTACCAGTATTATAATAGAAACTGGAAGTTGCTACTTTACAGCTCGGTAGCAGAAGGGAAAAGTTATATAAGCGGCAGGTGAAACAGAGGGATGAGGTTTAGAGGAAGGGTCTGCGGCACCTTCGACCACCGGTTTTCTTTGCTCAGCAGGTCGGCATAGAAGTACGCCATCTTCCACATCCCCTTGTAGGCGAAGCACCACATCAGCTCCCAGTAACACATGTGGTGAAACTGCTTCCAGGACTGCTGGGCCGAACACCCAACCTCAAACCAGTGGATGGCCTGGGACGGGGCGAGAAGAAGAGTGAAGAAACTCCTGTGTGAACAGGACTCAGGTAAGTAGCAGTAAAGTCCAGGTTTCCCCTCCGGGTCTCACCTGATCAATGTTGCCTTTAATTTCCTCAATCCTTCCAGCGAAGAAAAGGAAGATGGCGCTCTGCGATTGAAGAAACGATCCCTTGGTTAATAGTCTATCACTATAGTCTACAATAATGGGAGGATACACCATACATCGCTATACGAGGATTGTGCAGTCCCATGTAAGACCGGCAATTGTCATACAGTAACTGAACACTCAGCTCTGCTACATCGCTGCGCTGACCCAACGAGTCACGTCAGCATGGTAACAGCAGGTGCTGACTTTAATACCCACTTTCTTGGGTTTCTTTTGGAATTATTGCAGTTTTTATACTGACCACTAGATGTCAGTACACAATCGGTCACCGGGTCAAAATGTTTCAGTTTTTGCTCGCATTTGATTCCCAATGATCCATTGAGTTTTCCAGTTTTTGTTTGTTTTTTTAATCTGCCATATGGTTCCAGAGAGAGGAGCCTTTTTCTTTAGTAATAATTATTTTGGGGATTACAAGGGGGCGTGGCTCACAGAGTGAGGAGCAGATCGATCGTAAGACCCACCCCTGAGGATCTGTGAGCCACACCCCCTTGAAAAGACCATAGAAATCAGCGCTAAATAAAAAGAGCCATACTCTGGAAGCGCATGGGGGATTTAGATGGAAAAAAAAAAAAAACACAGCATATCCTGGGGATTAGCAGGAATAAAATAAGACAAACACTGGCCACTAAGAACCTTTTACCACTTTCCATACTGAACTGCCTTCCTAATAGTACAGGGGCCGAAGAGGTGAAATACACATTTTCCTTTCATCATTCCCTGTCTCTGTTGTGCAGATTTTGGCTCATAAAGAGGGGGCTGCAGAGATTCTTCTCTGGGGGCGTTCACATTTTCTGACTGTGCCCAATTATAGGAAAACAGCATTTTACAGGGAAAAATGCCTCTTCCCCCTCCCCGAAGGATCTCAGAACTGGCTTTTCCAATCTGATATGGTCAGACTGAGGTGTCTACCCTGATCACACACAGATCCCCTCACTCCCGGGGCTTACAGTCATTACTGGGCCGGGAGAGGGGAGAGTGAGAGCTGTATCGTCACAATCACTATAAGCGCGTATTCGGAGTTTCTCATCGCAACCAGCAGTAGCACGAAACCACAGTGAACAAGCGCAGTCAGAGAGAGGGTAATCTGACCGTGTATCTCGAAGATGAGTATTTACAGGGGAGCTGCATGGGCCTTATACTGGATGCTGAAGATGCTGTGCATTAAGGGGGTTTGTATATGGTGCATCAGTTAAGGGGAGTGAGCTGTGAATCACTATGTGAATGGTGATCTGGTTATCTATGTATAGAGTGTCATCAGTCATTGTACAGGAGGAGGAGGTGAGCTGTGATATCACCTATTGTGAATGTGGATCCTGTGTTATCTACTGTATATAGAGGTGTTACCAGTCATTATACAGGAGGAGGAGGTGAGCTGTGACATCACCTATTGTGAATGGTGGATCCTGTGTTATCTACTGTATATAGAGTGTTATCAGTCATTGTACAGGAGGAGGAGGTGAGCTGTGACATCACCTATTGTGAATGGTGGATCCTGTGTTATCTACTGTATATAGAGGTGTCATCAGTCATTGTACAGGAGGAGGAGGTGAGCTGTGATATCACCTATTGTGAATGGTGGATCCTGTGTTATCTACTGTATATAGAGGTGTCATCAGTCATTATACAGGAGAGGAGGTGAGCTGTGACATCACCTATTGTGAATGGTGGATCCTGTGTTATCTACTGTATATAGAGGTGTCATCAGTCATTATACAGGAGGAGGAGTGAGCTGTGACATCACCTATTGTGAATGGTGGTAACTGTCAAGTATCTAAGGAAAGGTGGTATTCAGTCATTACACAGAGGACGTGAGCTGTGACATCCCTATTGTGAATGGTGGATCCTGTGTTATCTACTGTATATAGAGGTGTTATCAGTCATTGTACAGGAGGAGGAGGTGAGCTGTGACATCACCTATTGTGAATGGTGGATCCTGTGTTATCTACTGTATATAGAGGTGTTATCAGTCACTGTACAGGAGGAGGAGGAGGTGAGCTGTGACATCACCTATTGTGAATGGTGGATCCTGTGTTATCTACTGTATATAGAGGTGTTATCAGTCATTGTACAGGAGGAGGAGGAGGTGAGCTGTGATATCACCTATTGTGAATGGTGGATCCTGTGTTATCTACTGTATATAGAGGTGTCATCAGTCATTATACAGGAGGAGGAGGTGAGCTGTGACATCACCTATTGTGAATGGTGGATCCTGTGTTATCTACTGTATATAGAGGTGTCATCAGTCATTATACAGGAGGAGGAGGTGAGCTGTGACATCACCTATTGTGAATGGTGGATCCTGTGTTATCTACTGTATATAGAGGTGTCATCAGTCATTATACAGGAGGAGGAGGTGAGCTGTGACATCACCTATTGTGAATGGTGTTATGAACTGCTACAAGCACTAAGGAAAGGTGGGAATTCTGTCCCTACAATAAAACTGAGCTTGATCCCTACGATGTAACGGGGAACTTGATCCTGCGACCAGACCCGCTAAAGTCCTCAGCTAGTCTGAACGAAGACCTATAGTTGCGAGGGAGGAATCCCTACAAGATCTAGGGACTGGGAGAAAAGGTGGACACCTCCTAACAGAAATTGTAGCAGGGAAAATTAAACAGAAAACAAATTACTACGAGATCCTAAGATTAAGCAAAACTGACAGAGTAAGGCACCTAAGCACCCGGCTAGCTTAAGAGTAGATAATACAATGAAGTCCAGCAAGGCCAGAAGGGCGGAGCCAGACTAAATAGGGAAAAAAGGTCATGTGACCAGCAAACTGAAACAAAATCTAACAAGAGGGTTCTGACAAATGATGGATCCTGTGTTATCTACCGTATATAGAGGTGTTATCAGTCATTGTACAGGAGGAGGAGGTGAGCTGTGAATCACCTATTGTGAATGGTGGATCTGTGTTATCTACTGTATATAGAGGTGTTATCAGTCATTGTACAGGAGGAGGAGGTAAGCTGTGACATCACCTATTGTGAATGGTGGATCCTGTGTTATCTACTGTATATAGAGGTGTTATCAGTCATTTACAGAGGAGGAGGTAAGCTGTGACATCACCTATTGTGAATGGTGGATCCTGTGTTATCTACTGTATATAGAGGTGTTATCAGTCATTTACAGGAGGAGGTGGTAGCTGTGACATCACCTATTGTGAATGGTGGATCCTGTGTTATCTACTGTATATAGAGGTGTTATCAGTCATTGTACAGGAGGAGGAGGTGAGCTGTGACATCACCTATTGTGAATGGTGGATCCTGTGTTATCTACTGTATATAGAGGTGTTATCAGTCATTGTACAGGAGGAGGAGGTGAGCTGTGACATCACCTATTGTGAATGGTGATCCTGTGTTATCTACTGTATATAGAGGTGTTATCAGTCATTGTACAGGAGGAGGAGGTAAGCTGTGACATCACCTATTGTGAATGGTGGATCCTGTGTTATCTACTGTATATAGAGGTGTTATCAGTCATTGATACAGGAGGAGGTGAGCTGTGAATCACCTATTGTGAATGGTGGATCCTGTGTTATCTACTGTATATAGAGGTGTTATCAGTCATTGTACAGGAGGAGGAGGTAAGCTGTGACATCACCTATTGTGAATGGTGGAATCCTGTGTTATCTGCTGTATATAGAGGTGTTATCAGTCATTTACAGAGGAGGAGGTGAGCTGTGACATCACCTATTGTGAATGGTGGATCCTGTGTTATCTACTGTATATAGAGGTGTTATCAGTCATTGTACAGGAGGAGGAGGTGAGCTGTGACATCACCTATTGTGAATGGTGGATCCTGTGTTATCTACTGTATATAGAGGTGTTATCAGTCATTGTACAGGAGGAGGAGGTGAGCTGTGACATCACCTATTGTGAATGGTGGATCCTGTGTTATCTACTGTATATAGAGGTGTTATCAGTCATTGTACAGGAGGGAGGAGGTGAGCTGTGACATCACCTATTGTGAATGGTGGATCCTGTGTTATCTACTGTATATAGAGGTGTTATCAGTCATTGTACAGGAGGAGGAGGTGAGCTGTGACATCACCTATTGTGAATGGTGGATCCTGTGTTATCTACTGTATATAGAGGTGTTATCAGTCATTGTACAGGAGGAGGAGGTGAGCTGTGACATCACCTATTGTGAATGGTGGATCCTGTGTTATCTACTGTATATAGAGGTGTTATCAGTCATTGTACAGGAGGAGGAGGTGAGCTGTGCCATCATCTATTGTGAATGGTGGATCCGTGTCATTAGTCATTGTACAGGAGAAGGAGTAGGTGAGCTGTGACATCACCGTCACACCACACATACATATACACACTGTATACCCTGTACGCACCACACACGCACACTGCATAGCACCACACACACTGCATACGCGCCACACACACACACTGTATGCGCATCACACACACACACTGTATGCGCACCACACACACACACACTGTATGCGCACCACACACACACTGTATGCGCACCACACACACACTGTATGCGCACCACACACACACTGTATGCGCACCACACACACACTGTATGCGCACCACACACACACTGTATGCGCACCACACACACACTGTATGCGCACCACACACACACTGTATGTGCACCACACACACACTGTATGCGCACCACACACTGTATATGCCTGTATGCACACACACACTGCATACGCCGTACGCACGACACACACTGCATACGCCATACGCACGACACACACTGCATACGCCATACGCACGACACACACTGCATACGCCATACGCACGACACACTGCATACGCCATACGCACGACACACACTGCATACGCCATACGCACGACACAAACTGCATACGCCGTACGTACCACACACACTGTATGCGCCACACACCACACACACACACTGTATATGTCATACGCACCACACACACACACACACACTGTATACACCACACACACAGCATAAGCCGTACGCACCACACACACACACACACACTGTATACGCACCACACACTATAAGCCATACGCAGTGGTAGAGAGAGCAGACAAGGGGGAGAGCACATGGGGTACACAGGTCAAAGAAGAGATGACATGAGAGAAGACAGCAGATGGGGAGAGAGAAAGCGCACAGGGGTGAGAGAGAGCACAGGGGGGAGACAGCTCAAACGGGACAGCACATGAGGGGAGAACACACAGGAAGGAGAGACAGCAGACAAGGAGGATAGCACATGGGGTAGACAGGTCAAAGAAGAGAGCACAGACGGGAGAAGTCATCACATGGGGAAAGAGAGTGGATAGGTGGGTGAGCACATGGGGGAGATATTCTCAACGCTGCAAAGCCTGCCCCCATCGTGACATTACCGCCCTCCCGATGCGATAGCCTGCCCCCATCGTGACATCACCGCCCTCCCGATGCGATAGCATCGGGCCTCCATCTAGTTAGCTATAACCATTTGTGTATGAAAACCCCATGTGGCCACAGTTCAGGAAAATCAATGGAGTATCTATAGAGGGCTAGAGGATGTGGTCACAGAAAGCCCTGAGATCCTAAGGCCTCCTGGCAGGGGACAGTGACACCGCACATAAGCGGAGGTTCGGTTCCTGGCACGGACCTGGCACTGAGCCCCCAGAGGACGTCACGAAAGAGCTGGTAAGGACTTTGTAGGTAGGACCGTGTCATTTCTCACAATGCCTTCTCAAAAAAATCCGTCCTCACCTTAGGATATCGGCCGAGATACGGCTGTAGAAGGGAATCTGCTTCTCTGACGTCTTCTTCTCCGATTCCTGTAAGACATGAGGAAGACCCCCTAGGACTGTGCCCACCATGTTCTTGGAGTGCAAATGGCTGTGAGGTGGGACTCTTCTGGCTGTTACCTCATAGATCCTAGCCCAAAATGGCTGTTCATGGGCTTTCATTGGCTATCCCTGACCAAGCCTAAGCTGTGGAACCAATGGACTCCTTTCCATCAGCCTTACACCTGTGCCCACCCCCTCTAGGTGAGGGAAGTGATGGCCAACCTGCGATCTGCCATCATTCCATTTAAATACGGTAACAATTCGGGGACTTAGTCTACGGCCTAAATTTATTTTAGGAGGCCAATTCTAAGGTCTACATTAATTTGGGGTGTTCGGTCTACGGTCTGCAGTTAATCTGGGGGCTGTTTCTAGGGTCTGAAATAATTCCGGGGTGTAAGTCTATGGTCTGACTCAATATGGGGGCCAAGTTTAGAATCTGCAATCTATCTGGGTGTTGCAATAATTTTGTGGTTGAGTAAGAATTTTTTTTCTTTTTTTTTGGGGGGGGGGGTGAAATTCTAGGCTCTGAAATTGATCTGGGGCTCAAGTCTTGGTTTGCAATCCCTATGAGGGGGAAGAGGGTCAAGTCTGGGTCTACAATCTCCATGAAGGGGGTCAAGTCTGGGTCTACAATCTCAATGAAGGGGGTCAAGTCTGGGTCTACAATCTCCATGAAGGGGGTCAAGCCTGGGTCTACAATCTCCATGAAGGGGGTCAAGCCTGGGTCTACAATCTCCATGAAGGGGGTCAAGCCTGGGTCTACAATCTCCATGAAGGGGGTCAAGCCTGGGTCTACAATCTCCATGAAGGGGGTCAAGTCTGGGTCTACAATCTCCATGAAGGGGGTCAAGTCTGGGTCTACAATCTCCATGAAGGGGGTCAAGCCTGGGTCTACAATCTCCATGAAGGGGGTCAAGCCTGGGTCTACAATCTCCATGAAGGGGTCAAGCCTGGGTCTACAATCTCCATGAAGGGGTCAAGCCTGGGTCTACAATCTCCATGAAGGGGGTCAAGCCTGGGTCTACAATCTCCATGAAGGGGGTCAAGTCTGGGTCTACAATCTCCATGAAGGGGGTCAAGCATGGGTCGTCAATTCCCATAGGGTCACGTTTGGGTCTACAATTAATCAGGAGGTCAAGTCTATGAGCAGAGAACAGCAAATGTGGATTATCTCCTACTGGGGGTTACTGGGCTCCAGGACCAAGGTTTGCACGAAGGACCATAGTACAGGTAACACAGACCACTCAGGTGGTCCTGCGATTGTCAGCCGATTTACAACTCTGCCACAGAAGACCACATGCCCTGGAGCCACGAGGAGGACACTCACCCAGGACGAAGCTCAGGAAGGTGTAGTAACACAGCAGGAGCATGGTGCAGAGCAGGGACCGCAGGTTAGAAGATGCGGCCCCTTCTTGGAGCTGGGTCAGGCCGTATTCCTGAGGGGCGATTACACAAGTTAAGACCACAGTAGATATCATGTGGCCACAATGTCTCAGTTGCCATTAGCCCAGTTCCCTCTCTATTACAGCCCTTTAACATTATATAGAGACCTTATCTCCAGAGAAGCCGGCAAACTCCAGAATCTTCAGAATCCGGGAGGGAAAAGAGACAACGTCTGAGGGTAGAAAGAGAAGTCAGAGATGGCGGCTCCTGTACACGACGGCTCCCACAGGATCACCCATTATGTATCTTGTACAGGGGTTACAGCCTGGATTACACTGCACAGCTGCATTCACCATCATGCAAGCTTCAGAGCTGAAATCTCCCTACATGTCCGGCTTCTTCAGTGTCTGCCCAGACCTTGTCTTCACTCTCAGAAGATAACTCTCTCTACATAATAGGAGCAGAGCTAAGCTGTTAGGGGAGTGTCTGACACAAGCCTGCTGTTTACAATGACAACCAGCAGCATTGTGAATACAGCTCTGGAGTAAAATAGGAGGTATAGAGTTTTAGTGCTTCTTTAAAACGGTTGTCCAAGTTTGCAATCTACGAGTGGAGACTTCTGAATAATGGCAGCGGGTGGTGAGCACACTGTCACGATTCTCCGGTATTGCCGGTGAGAGCGGGTGGTCACGTGACCACGAGTATGCGATGTGCTCATCCTGTCTCCGTTCACTTCTACGGAGAGAGGACAAACCCATCCAGTCTGCACATGACCGTAAGGATTAAAACTCACTGCGTTCGACAACACCAGCGTATCCGCACAGCGTGCGCACCGCACACTGTCAGGATCCAGAAGCCTGCAGACTCATCCCAAGCATGGACAACCCCTTAAAGTTGGGTCAACTATCGAATACCCCAATACAAACACATTGTAGGTGCACTTTCCCATCCCCCTCCCACCCCAAATGTCAAGTTATACCGTCCGATAAAAACATCCATTTACCTGTGGATAAAGCTCCTCTGGCAGCAAAAGAAGACGGAAAAGCACAATAAAGACAACAAATAAATCACACACCACGCGACTGACGACACAGCGCCTGATCTAAGCGTTTCCAGATTATTGCAGCACATTGACGCCTACCGTATATACCGCAGGGACAACACTCACCAAATTAAAAGCACCGATACCCAACGAGATGCCGCCCTGGAGGTGAGCGTGAGACTCTCCTTTTTGGAAACCGTTGGACTGTATGAAGTTATTAAGTTCTCTGGAAATAAACATAAAAAGATATATTGTAAATGATAAGGATGTCAGAGAATGCTGAGAGTTGTAGTTCTGCAGCAGATGAAGGCGGTTAGTACGTCATCTGGACTGATTCATATCATTCTCCACATCACACAGATCTCACCTGTAGATGACGTAACTGTTCCGAACCTTCATCCCACCCTTTATAAAATTGATCATATTCTCATCCTGCATAAAGAAACAGACTTATAGCAGATGTATTCTTCTACATAAGGGCAGAATTATAGTAGTTATATTCTTGTACATAGGGACAGTATTATAGTAGTTATATTCTTGTACATAGGGGCAGTATTATAGTAGTTATATTCTTGTACATAAGGGGCAGTATTATAGTAGTTATATTCTTGTACATAGGAGCAGTATTATAGTAGTTATATTCTTGTACATAGGGGCAGTATTATAGTAGTTATATTCTTGTACATAGGGGCAGTATTATAGTAGTTATATTCTTGTACATAGGGAGCAGTATTATAGTAGTTATATTCTTGTACATAGGCAGTATTAAGTAGTTATTCTTGTAATAGGGGCAGTATTATAGTAGTTATATTCTTGTACATAGGGCAGTATTATAGTATATATTCTTGTACATAGGGGCAGTATTATAGTAGTTATATTCTTGTACATAGGAGCAGTATTATAGTAGTTATATTCTTGTACATAGGGCAGTATTATAGTAGTTATATTCTTGTACATAGGGGCAGTATTATAGTAGTTATATTCTTGTACATAGGGCAGTATTATAGTAGTTATATTCTTGTACATAGGGCAGTATTATAGTAGTTATATTCTTGTACATAGGAGCAGTATTATAGTAGTTATATTCTTGTACATAGGGCAGTATTATAGTAGTTATATTCTTGTACATAGGGCAGTATTATAGTAGTTATATTCTTGTACATAGGGCAGTATTATAGTAGTTATATTCTTGTACATAGGGGACAGTATTATAGTAGTTATATTCTTGTACATAGGGCAGTATTATAGTTAGTTATATTCTTGTACATAGGGCAGTATTATAGTAGTTATATTCTTGTACATAGGGCAGTATTATAGTAGTTATATTCTTGTACATAGGGGCAGTATTATAGTAGTTATATTCTTGTACATAGGGGCAGTATTATAGTAGTTATATTCTTGTACATAGGAGGCAGTATTATAGTAGTTATATTCTTGTACATAGGGCAGTATTATATAGTTATATTCTTGTACATAGAGGGCAGTATTATAGTAGTTATATTCTTGTACATAGGGGCAGTATTATAGTAGTTATATTCTTGTACATAGGAGCAGTATTATAGTAGTTATATTCTTGTATATAGGAGGCAGTATTATAGTAGTTATATTCTTGTACATAGGAGCAGTATTATAGTAGTTATATTCTTGTATATAGGGGCAGTATTATAGTAGTTATAGTCTTGTACATAGGAGCAGTATTATAGTAGTTATAGTCTTGTACATAGGAGCAGTATTATAGTAGTTATATTCTTGTATATAGGGGGCAGTATTATAGTAGTTATATTCTTGTACATAGGGGGCAGTATTATAGTAGTTATATTCTTGTACATAGGGGGCAGTATTATAGTAGTTATATTCTTGTACATAGGGGCAGTATTATAGTAGTTATATTCTTGTACATAGGGCAGTATTATAGTAGTTATATTCTTGTACATAGGAGCAGTATTATAGTAGTTATATTCTTGTACATAGGGGGCAGTATTATAGTAGTTATATTCTTGTACATAGGGGGCAGTATTATAGTAGTTATATTCTTGTACATAGGGGGCAGTATTATAGTAGTTATATTCTTGTACATAGGGGCAGTATTATAGTAGTTATATTCTTGTACATAGGGGCAGTATTATAGTAGTTATATTCTTGTACATAGGAGCAGTATTATAGTAGTTATATTCTTGTACATAGGGGCAGTATTATAGTAGTTATATTCTTGTACATAGGGCAGTATTATAGTAGTTATATTCTTGTACATAGGGGCAGTATTATAGTAGTTATATTCTTGTACATAGGGGGCAGTATTATAGTAGTTATATTCTTTACATAGGGGCAGTATTATAGTAGTTATATTCTTGTACATAGGGGCAGTATTATAGTAGTTATATTCTTGTACATAGGGGCAGTATTATAGTAGTTATATTCTTATACATAGGGGCAGTATTATAGTAGTTATATTCTTGTACATAGGGGCAGTATTATAGTAGTTATATTCTTGTACATAGGGGCAGTATTATAGTAGTTATATTCTTGTACATAGGGGGCAGTATTATAGTAGTTATATTCTTATACATAGGGGCAGTATTATAGTAGTTATATTCTTGTACATAGGGGCAGTATTATAGTAGTTATATTCTTGTACATAGGGGGCAGTATTATAGTAGTTATATTCTTATACATAGGGGCAGTATTATAGTAGTTATATTCTTGTACATAAGGGCATAGGTATATTTTATTTATTAGGAGTCAGGACCTCATCAAATCCATATCTTCTGTGCTTTTTATGTCAACAGTTTACATTCAGGACTCGGATGATGTACCACAGTCCTGGGTTGGTCTCGCTGTGAGGCTTTGAGGTTTATTAAGTACCTGCAAGAAGATCAGAGCCGCTCGTTGTAGCAAACACTCAGCGAAGCAAACCTCTGCATGTGCCTCAACTGCAATGAGAAAGACACCAGTGTGACAGCTCCGCAGCCATAAACTATCAGGTTACCTAGACGCCGCTATACACTACTGGGCTACAGAGTATACGGCGGCCCTGTTAGTCCTGGTCAATGAGCTTAAGGGCATGTTCCCAGGCAGAGATCTGAAGACACTCAAAACCCTGAAAACACTGCAGCAATGTTTGCCATGATGCTCTAAGTGTATGAACACCTCTAAAGAAGGGACAGCACCTGTCATAGCGTACATATTAGTATTTTTTTTTTAAAAAAAAAGTCTACACACCCCTGATAAACTGACATTTCTTTCGCCATGCAATTAAATCATAGCAAGAAGAAACATTTCAGAACTTTTCCCACCTTTAATGTCGCCTATAATCTACACAAATTGAGATACAAACTGAAAAAAATTTGGAGGTGGAAAAAAAAAATTACTAAAATAATGTGACTGCATAAGTGTGAACGCCCTCTTCTAATATGGGGATGTGGCTGTGTTCAGGATTAGCCAATCATATTGACCCTCATGTTACACAGTAATCAGTGCACGGCCCCATCATTTCCAGGGATTCTGATTAACCCCATATGAAGTTTCGATGATCTAGGAGGATTTTATTATTTTCTTAGCAGCATTTTACAGCAGAAGCCACAACAGCTGACAACACAGCAAAGGGATCTCATTGCTGAAAGCTATCAGTCAGGGTAAGGGCACAAAAAAAAGTGTCCAAGATTAGCTCCATCAAGGAAAACCGTAAAAAAAAAATGTCATCAAGAAGTGGCAGTGACCTCACTTAACACTGGACGCCCCTCAAAAATTATTGACAAGAAGAAAAAAGAAAATTGGTCCAGGAAGCTTCACACATCCAAGCCCACTATGTTTTACCAAAATCTACATTAAGTCTGACAAAAGCATTTGGGAAAATGTGTTATGTCTGACGAGATGAAGGTTAAATTTTTGGTCCTATTTCCAAAAAGGAATGTTTGGCATAAAGCTAACCCTGCACATCACCAAAAGACCACCATCCCCACAGTGAAGCACGGTGGAGGCAGCTTTGTGCTTTGGGGCTGTTTATCGGCAGCTGAAACTGATGGCTTTAGTCAAGGTGGAGGAATTTATGAATGGGTCCAAATATCAGTCAATTTTGCATCTAAACCTTCGGGCCTCTGATAAGAAGATAAAGAGGAATTTCACCTTTCACCATGACGAACCTAAGCGACCTCCAAAAATCAACAAAAGAATGGCTTCAACATAAGAAGATCAGTTTTGGAATGGCCCAGCCTGAGCCAATATAAAATCTGTGGGTCACCTGAGGAGGGCGCTGTACACAGGAGATGCCCCTGTAACCTGACACATGGAGCGGGCAAAGATTGCCAATTCTAGATGTGTCGCACTGATAGCCTCCTACCCAAACAGACTGAATGCTGCCAGTGGAGGGGTGTACAGATTTATGCAACCACATTATTTTACTTCTTTATTTTTTGTACAGATTATGGGCAACATTGTTGAAAAAAAAAAAAAAGTCCTGAAATTCTTCTTCTTGGTATGATATGCTTACATAACAAAAACCTGACATTACAACAGGGGTGTGTAGACTTTTTAGATCTACTGTATGAAAGTAGTGGCATGGCCGTATAGGCACTTGTTCCTTAATAAAACACTTTTTTGTAGAGATCTGATTTGCCAGTCATGGGAAATGGATTGTATAAGTCTTATGCAGATAAGGCTGGAAGTGCACCGGGGGCGTGTCAGGTCTTCCAAGAGCCTTGTCACGCCCCAAGTGCTTTTCCAGCCTGATTTGCATACGGCTTCCACACTAGATGTCTCATGACTGGCACACAATACATCATTTTTATTGAGGGAGAAGCACCTACACAGACATACCGTTACTTCTATATGTAAAACCATACTGCTATTTTCCACTTTACGGAAACTTATCCTTTCAGTCACCATTTCAAAGCAAATTAAAACCATTGAATGTTATTGATCGCGCACGGCGGCATTTCACTGCCGTATTATTATTATACCTACTAATATGGCGTCACCATATTGCACAACGTTTTACAGACATCACTGTCCCATTGGGGCTCACAATCTACATTCCTCATCAGTGTGACTGCTGCGTGAGGGAGGAAACCGGAAACCCACGAAAATGCAGGGAGAACATACCACTGCTGCAGTGGCCCCCTTTTACCCAGAACCGCTACAGCGGCCCTTTCTTGCACCCGACGGCGAGGCTTTTCCTCGCACCCGACGGCGAGGCCTTTCCTCGCACCCGACGGCGAGGCCTTTCCTCGCACCCGACGACGAGGCCTTTCCTTTGCACCCGCCCCCGAGGCCTTTCCTTTGCACCCCCCGAGGCCTTTCCTCACCCGCCCGAGGCCTTTCCTGCACCGACGACGAGGCCTTTCCTTTGCACCCGCCCCCGAGGCCTTTCCTCGCACCCGACGGCGAGGCCTTTCCTTTGCACCTTACGATGAGGCCTTTCCTTTGCACCCGCCCCCGAGGCCTTTCCTTTGCACCCGACGGCGAGGCCTTTCCTTTGCACCTTACGACGAGGCCTTTCCTTTGCACCCGCCCCCGAGGCCTTTCCTTTGCACCCGCCCCCGAGGCCTTTTTGTACCCACTGCAGTGGCTTCACCATCTCCAAATGGGCGACGATGGCCTCACTATAGCAGCGTCTGACACAGGTGACCTCCTCCTTATGGCGTTCCCCACACTGGCCTTCCCATTACAGTGTCGCCCACAGTGGCCTCCCCTCTGCCGTCAGTGAGTGGAAGTGACTTCTTCTAAATCCAGAGCCTGAAAGCACGTACAGTCCTTGTACTCCTCACTGCTGAGGGTTTGCTACAATTGAACCCGGTCTCGACAATACTTACTGATAATGGCATTCTCACCTTCTGTAAACATTTCCGATCCGGATTTGTTAATGAGGGACATTTTCTTCCGAAACCTGAAGAAACAACATGACATGAGGCGGATCTGATGGCGGCAGAGAGGGTGCGAGCGCGGTGCGGTCTGGAGAGCGTTACGGGGAGGTCTACTACACCGCTTTAGGAGTCATTAGGGCGGAGTCACAATGGAAGATTGATTTTACACCCAATCACGTCACTTCTTATAAAATTACTCTAAAGCCTTTCTGGTAATTAAAACATATTTCTTTAGTTCCTCACATTTTCTGTCCATTAAGGAAACCGTAAACTGGACGTCTCCCATAAACCAGGAAATGTTACCTCTGGCAGATGTCTTGCGCCTGTTTCATCACTTGTCCAGCGTTGCTGATGTCTTCGTGTTCGAAGGTCATCATGGCCTGCATCTCCAGGATGGTGCCATACACAAGGCTGTGGTACATGCTGTCTCTGGCCCTGGGATCAAAGAAAGAGGAGATTTCAGCCCAATTATTAACCAGAGATGAGCGAGCATGCCGAGATAAGATGATGCCTGAGTGTCTTCAGCGAGCTCGAATAATATGTTCGAGTCCCCGCCGCTGCGTGACAACCACAACACCTGCAGGGATTGCGGGTTTCCAGAGGTTATCGCCCGGTTTATCATTTGCAACTCTTCAAAAAGTGTCAAAATTTGTCGCAAATCTACTTTAGTCCCCACTCTCCACCCCCTGGTGTGATTTTTGTATAATTTTGCAAAACATGCAAGTTTTTTTTTTTTTTTTAAACTTAGTCGCAAAAAAAGGATTAAAGACAAAGATTTTTTTTTTTTTTTTAAGCTTTGCTCAAAATTCATAAACAGAATATGACATTTTGAATAATAAAAAAAAAAAAAAAAAAGCAACGAATACTACAAGACAAGAAAACGGGAAAATTAAAAAGGGACTTAAAGCTGTAATTGGCGAGTCGGGGCCATGCTCTATGTAGCGGTGGATATCTTTTGGTAGGTTTTAGGTTTGTACATGTACTTCTCGCTATCAGTTTAGTAAGGCTATTATTTCATTTTGCCATACATAGTGTGTGAAGTCATTTATTTTCTTGCACCTTTGAATCCATTATCAAGCATTTGAAGGCAGCGACAGGGTGCTTGAAAAAAAAAAAAAAAAAAAAAAAATGGATGCTAAGGAGGGAGACACTCAAGTGGTCCAACATTTTTCTTCCATTCCAGGCCAGTGTAGATCCGGACCATCAGCGCCCATTGGATAAGAATATTTGTTAGGTTTAGTTCCCCGAAAACCCTGGCAAATTCTTCAGCAGAATCTCTTCAATGTAGATGTGCCAATAAAAAACAAACTGTAAACAGGCTTGGAGCTTGGTAAAGCAAGTATTATTATTGTCAAAGAGGATCTGTTACCTACTCAAAACAA
Source organism: Oophaga sylvatica (assembly GCA_033576555.1). Taxonomy (NCBI): domain Eukaryota; kingdom Metazoa; phylum Chordata; class Amphibia; order Anura; family Dendrobatidae; genus Oophaga; species Oophaga sylvatica. Next base: position 543,576,294 of record JARQOD010000004.1, on the reverse strand, counting down.
CTGGATTAAATACTTAGTAGAAATCCCTGCTCCCCCTGATTCAGCCCTTCTTTTCCGTTTTGTGCTGCGTCGCTCCATTACGGAGATAGTCACATTTATTACTTTTTGAGTCCAGTATGTGAAATCTCTGCTTTCAGCCCAACTAGGCGTTTCTTCATTGTCTTCTCTGGGGGGCGTGTGCTTCCACCCTCTCTCAAAGAAGTTGCCACAGATCAGCTGCTGAGCTGTGATGTCAGCATCTAGGAATGAAGGGTAAAAGCACACCCCCCAGAGAAGACTCTGGAGAATTCCCAGTTGGTCTGTAAGTGGTGATTTCACATACTGAGCTCCAAAAGCAACAAATGTGAATATCTTTGCAATGGAGCGACGCAGGGTAAAATGGAAAAGAGGGGCTGAATCGGGAGCTCGGGGATTTTTTTACAAAGTATTTGACTCTATTTTTTAAGCAAGTGACAGGTCTTTAAAATATAAATAGAAGCAAAATGATGGTAAAGAAATTAAACTCGTTTTAGACTTAGATCCAGGCGCTTTTAAGATCAGTTGGCTCAGGCGGACTCGGATTAGCTAAAAAGATGTTTGCATTACCAAATAGTGTAACGAGAGAAGATCGCAAATGTTTACAGTTTCTAGCAGAGTGTAGAGTAGATAGCCGCCTGCCAAACAATGGTGCCTCCGATAGCTATCTTACCCAACTCCTCCATACCCCAGAGGACAAGATGTGCCTGAAGAATGGTCAGGTCACTTCTTTTAACCTCTCGGCATCTTTGGAAACCTGAAGATGTTAAAAGAAACTCAAAAGACTGAACATAGGAGCCACAGGTGGTTTATACATTGCAGTTCCCCTATAAACAGACAAATGTTGGCCGCAACCATCAATATCAAAGGTTTCAGCCGACAGTGTAAGTATGAGTGGTATATACATGCTTATGATTATGGATGATGGGTGATCAGGTCTGTCTGTGTGAGAATGTAAATAGAAAGTACCACAACTATACTTAATATTTGAATGAGGCCTTCCAGGTTTTGCCTTCAAGGGTCTATGGATGACCCTGCTTATAATTTTTTCTGGCTTTGCACTGAGAGTAGGAGTACCTTTAGGGCTCATACCCATATGTGAGAAAAAAACGTTCCGGTATCAGGACTGAAAAAAACGGACGAGTGCCATGCGAGTACAATGCAATTTTCACACCTAGCATCCGATTTACATCTGAGTGCAGTGCGATTTTAACATGAGCTTTTACATACAGCAGTTCTCTGTGTCATTTATACATCGTTTTCCAAGGAAATATTAGTCAAAAACACAAATATATATATATTGTCATGGAATACTTCGTTCTGTACAAAGTTGAATGTGCTGACAACAAAAATCACACAAAAATCATCAATGGAAATCAAAGTTATTGACCAATGGAGGCCTGTATTTGGAGTCACCCACAAAATTAAAGTGGAATGTAATGTCCTTAAAACAAGTCAAAATGATGCTCAGTAGTGTGTGTGGCCTCCATGTGCTTGTACTGTACCTCCCTACAATGCCTGGGCATGCTCCTGATGAGGCAGTGGATGGTCTCCTGAGTGATCTCCTCCCAGACCTGGAGTAAAGCATCCGCCAACTCCTGGACAGTCTGTGGTGCAATGTGACATTGGTGGATAGAGCGATACATGATGTCCCAGATGTGCTCACTCGGATTCAGGTCTGGGGAATGGGCGGGCCAGTCCATAGCTTCAATGCCTTCATCTTGCAGGAACTGCTGACACTCCAGCCACATGAGGTCTGGCATTGTCCTGCATTACAAGGAACCCAGGGCCAACCGCACCAGTATATGGTCTCACAAGGGGTCTGAGGATCTCATCTCGGTACCTAATGGCAGTCAGCTACCTCTGGTGAGCACAGGGAGAGCTGTGCGGCCCTCCAAAGAAATGCCACCCCACACCATTACTGACCCACTGCCAAACCGGTCATGCTGAAGCATGTTGCAGGCAGCAGATCGCTCTCCACGGCGTCTCCAGACTCTGTCACGTCTGTCACATGTGCTCAGTGTGAACCTGCTTCCATCTTTGAAGAGCACAGGGCGCCAGTGGCGAATTTGCCAATCCTGGTGTTCTGTGGCAAATGCCAAGCGTCCTGCACAACCCCCATCTGTGGACATCGGGCACTCAGACCATCCTCATGGAGTCTGTCTCTAACCGTTTGTGCAGACACATGCACATTTGTGGCCTGCTGGAGGTCATTTTGCAGGGCTCTGGCAGTGCTCCTCTTGTTCCTCCTTGCACAAAGGCGGAGGTAGCATCCTGCTGCTGGGATGTTGCCCTCCTGAGGCCCCCTCCACGTCTCCTGGTAGCGCCTCCAGTCTCTAGACACTACGCTGACAGACACAGCAAACCTTCTTGCCACAGCTCGCATTGATGTGCCATCCTGGATGAGCTGAACTACCTGAGCCACTTGTGTGGGTTGTAGAGTCCGTCTCATGTTACCACGAGTGTGAAAGCACAACCAACATTCAAAAGTGACCAAAACATCAGCCAGAAAGCATTGGCACTGAGATGTGGTCTGTGGTTCCCACCTGCAGAACCACTCCTTTATTGAGTGTGTCTTGATAATTGACAATAATTTCCATCTGTTGTCTATTCCATTTGCACAACAGCATGTGAAATTGATTGTCAATCAGTGTTGCTTCCTAAGTGGACAGTTTATTTTACAGAAGTTTGATTTACTTGGAGTTAGATTCTGTTGTTTAAGTGTTCCCTTTATTTTTTGAGCAGTGTATATTATAGATAGATAGCCGGTAAATTAATCTGCCGTGTTATGTAAAATCACTGCAGGAGCCGACAGGATAGAAGAGAGGGATTACATACAGTAAATCCATATAGAATAGGTAGATATATAGATGTCAGTGACAAATACAATTAGTGCAGTGTGTGTACAAATTACTGGACATGTATTTAATTAATAAAAGATTACTTATGGGAAAAAAATGGCGAGGGGTCCCCCTATAATTAATAGCCAGCAATGGCTATGCAGACAGCTGCGGGCTGATATTAGTAGCCTGGGAAGGGGCCACGGATACAGGCCCCCCTTGGCTAAAAACCATCAGTTCTCAGCCACCCCAGAAAAGGCGCATCTCTAAGATGCGCTAATTCTGGCACATAGCTTTGCTCTTCCCACTTGCCCATAGAGGTGGCAAGTGGGGTAATAGTTGGGGGGGTTGATGTCACCTTTGTGACATCAAGCCCCGAGGTTAGTAATGGCGAGGCATCAATAAGACGCCCCTATTACTAATCCATAGTCAAATTGTAAATAAAACACAGACACCCTGAAAAAATGTGTTTAATTGAAATAAAAACACAGACTCCTTTAATATTCAAAATTAAACCATACTTACGACCTAAACTAATTCCCCGAAGCCCTCGTTCTCCTGTAATAAAAGTAAAATAATAAACCAACAATATACCATACCTGTCTGTCGTTGTGTCCCACGCATTAATCCACATCTAGGGGATATACAGTTTTCAACCAGGACGGTGCCAAGATGCGACCGTTCCGGCTGAAAACCACTGGTGAATGAGGAGATGCTGCGAGCGCAGCTTCAGTGACTAGCGGTGAAGTCACTGAAGCTGCACTCCCTCACAGCCTGAACTGCAATCACCTCACCACTGGCATTTTCCCACGGTCCAGAGGGCACCGCAGTTCAAGCTGTGAGGGATTTGGATTTGAGAGCGAAGAATTTGCTGAATTTCTTCTGGAGGGTTATGGAGCCATTTTTCATTTCCAGAGCCTTTGCGCTACCAGGAACGTGGAAGCCATCATATTTCCATTGCCAGTTGACAGACCTGATTTGTTTTTGTGAACTGACTTGAAGCATTTGTTGAGAACATTTTACATAACATTCATGATCACATTTATCCGGTGCGCTACGTAGAGCACTTTAGGGTTTCCATCTAATTCTCCAAATAATGTGATTCAGATCTGGACTCCGTCTGGCCTCTGTTTAGTGTTGTCCTTTTCAGAAGTGCACAAAACTGTAGCTTTTATACAATCCTAAAAAGACAAACTGACAGATCGTAGGCCAGACAGGTCCACAGTGCCTCCATCTGCCCCATTATAGGGAATGTTCCTCTGAATCACGCATTTCAGAGATTTACACGGAAACCCTGATGTAAGCGCTCAGCGCAGAGCGCAGGATAAATGTACGACTAGCCTTACTGCGATCTTTGGGAGGCAGAATGAACAAAACAGCAGATGAAGAATTGTTTTTTATTATCGGGTCGGTGCGATTACAGATTTATATATGGTTTTTATGCTTGGCTCCTGTCACACACTAAAAGACGCTTTTTATTGCGAAAACTAGTTTAGATAGCCCTCATTTTTCCATTGTTTTCTGCTGGACAAGTTGATATTTTTACTGGTACAGTATTCAGTCACATGACATTTTCGGAGGCAGAATAAACAAAAAAAACAGCAATTCAGGACTTTTTTTTATGTTGATGAAGCATAGTTTTTTTTTACTTGTTTTTTATTTATTTTTTTTATTATTTTTTTTTAAATCGGTGTTCACTGAAGAGATTAACTGGTGGGACAGTTTTATAGAGACAAACTTTAAAAAGGGGTGTGCAGACTTTTCGCATCCGCTGTAGATGAAGTTTTACAGTTACCAGCCATTTTTCAAGTACTGTGACACTCAAGCTGTCCCCTTGAGTGAAAGCTACAGAAGTGACCGGGATAATTTAGGCTTGTGCACCCACGTGATAGACCCAAAATACCAGTGTATATTATTAAAGAAAAGGTTAATATGTAATAATATAGAAAAGGGAAGAAGAAACATCAAACATGTATAAATATAAAGTCACAAGGAGAAGAAAAGGGTCATTAGACCTACCGCTAATTAGGTTTCCAGGAGTCCATCCTGACAGCACCATGGGACGTCCTCCTCTTTGCTGGGACAGGAAACACACAAGAGATTAAAAGACCCTCCCCGCCCCTTTCCTTCAGTGTTGTATCAAGAACCATGACATGTATAATGCACAAAACACTTTAATTATTGAAAATCATATTACAGCATATGACATATTGAAGAGGGAGGGAGCTACCAGTGCTGTCAGGATGGACTCCTGGAAACCTAATTAGCGGTAGGTCTAATGACCCTTTTCCAGGACGTCCCTCCTGACAGCACCATGGGGAGTACCAAAGAAAGCTCCTTAGGGTGGGATCACAGCCTGCAGAACTTTCCTACAAAGGCCGTCTGCTGGTTAGAAAGTACATCTATTTTATAATGTTTGCAGAATGTATCAATTCTTGCCCATGTTGCCGCCTTACAAATTTGTTCCAGAGAGGCGCCTGCCCTCTCTGCCCAGGAGGCAGCCAATGCTCTGGTTGAGTGTGCCTTTAGAGCTACCGGAGGTTGTGACCCTTCAGCTAAATAGGCCTCTGAAATTAAAGAGGTAATCCATCTAGCGATGGAAGGTTTAGACGCCTTTTTCCCTTTACTGATTCCTCCGTAGAGGACAAATAGGTTCGAATCTAAACGCCAGTCTTTAGTGGCATTATGTAGTCTAGTACCACCTTTCTGACATCCAACGAATGGAGCTCAGCTCCTTTTCGTTGGAAGGGTTATCACAGAAGGAAGGTAGATAATCTCCTGATTACGGTTACTATCTGACGCAACTTTGGGTAAGAAAGCAGGATCCAACCTTAATAGAATGCTGTCGTCTCTAACCTGAAAAATTGGGTCTCTAGTGGATAGAGCCTGAATTTCACCTATTCTTTTAGCTGTGGTAATTGCCACCAGGAAAGCTGTTTTCTGGTAAGCAAGGAAATAGGCATTGTGCTGTTGTCACGGAATGGATCGTTACATAAAGCTCTGAGTACCAGAGTAAGGTCCCATACTGGGAGACACTGTCTAATCGTGGGCCGTAATCTCTGAATAGCTTTAACAAATCTTATCACCATGGGTGAGAAGCTAGTGAGTAGTCTAAGAAGGAGCTTAAAGCAGCAATCTGAACTTTTAGGGTACTGGGTCTGAGTCCCCATGTTGAAGCCTGACTGGAGGAAATCTAAAATCTTAGGGATGTTTGGAGTGCCTGTCACCAAGTCGGACCCGCCACCCACTGTACAGAAGCGTTTCCAGATTCTGAGATAGATAGCCGATGTGACTGGCTTTCTATGGCCTGGATTGTGGTTATAACCTGGTCAGATAAGCCTTTGGCCTTCAAGGTCACCCTCTCAGGATCCAGGCTGAGAGATGCAATCTCTTCGGATCCGGATGGTGGATCGGACCTTGATTGATTAAGTCCGGAATCAGCGGCAGCTCTAAGGGGTTTTCGACTGACATGTCTGTTAGCAGAGAGAACCAGTCCTCTTTGGCCAATAAGGGGCGATCATTATTACTGTAGCCCGATCCTCCTTGATCTTCCGTAATACGGCCGGGATGAGCGCTAGAGGTGGGAATGCATATAACAGATGTTCTTCCCATTTCTGGCTTAGGGCATCCAATCCTTCTGGATCGTCCAAAGGATTCAGGGAGAAAAACCTGGGAATCTTCGCATTTCTTCTGTTTGCGAATAGGTCTATTTGAGGTGTTCCCACCTCTGACATAGATCTCTGAAGATATCCTGGTTTAGTTCCCTTTCCCGTAGGACTCACTTTCTTTCTGCTCAGGTAGTCTGCTATTACATTCTGGGAACCTTCCAGGTGGATTGCCGTTAAGGAAGGACGACCTGCTCTGCCCAGGTGAATATCATCTCTGCCAACTGTTGAAGGGGTCGATGTCTGGGCCCTCCTGGTGATTTAAAAACGAAACTGCTGTGATTTTTGTCCGAGTAAATTCTGATATGCTGATCTTTGAGTTCGGATTGGTTCCTTCTTAGGGCTTCCCATACAGCGTAGAGCTCTTTGAAATTTGAGGATCGATACTGGATTTCCTCTGGCCATCTGCCCTGTAGTATTCTGCCCTTTATATGAGCTCCCCAACCCAGGAACTGGCGTCCGTGGTAACTTTTACGTAAGGGGAAGTCGACCATCTTACTCCTAACTTTAGATTGTCTGGCTGCATCCACCAAAGGAGAGATTCTTTTACCGTCTTTGACAGATGTAATGTTCTGTCTAACGAGCTGTAGTTCCGATTCCATGACGAAAGAATTTCTTTCTGGAGGGGTCTTGAGTGGAACTGTGCCCATCTGACACATGGAATGCAAGCCGTCATTTGACCTAGAACCTTCATGGCGAATCTTATAGAGGGCTGGTGCTGCATTAAAACCTCTATTACATCCTGTATAGACTGTCGCTTCTTCGAGGTAAGAAAGAGATTCTTCGATTTGAATCCAGTATAACACCCAGGAAGACTTTCTTTTGTTCGGGAACTAGATCTGATTTTTCCCAATTTATTACCCAACCTAGATAATTGAGTATGGAAATGCAGCGATCTCTGTGTTCGACCAGCGCCATTTCTGTTTGCGCCACTATAAGAAAATCGTCCAAGTATGGAACGATAATAGTACCTCTGCTTCTCAGAAAGGCCACAATCTCCGAAATCAATTTTGAGAATATTCGGGGAGCCGAGGCCAGCCCGAAGGGTAGGCATTGAAACTGAAAGTGGAGGTCCGGGTCGGCAATTGCACTGCAAACCTGAGAAGACTTTGTGATGCATGATGAACTGGGACCTGGTAGTATGCACTCTTCAGATCGAGAGTGCACATGAACGCGCCCTTGTCTATAAGGTGGGTTGTAGACCTGATTGATTCCATCCGGAATCTCTTGTATGTGACCCAATAGTTTAGGGGTTTCAGATTTATTATAGTACGAGACTCTCCGGACGGCTTTAAGATAGTGAAGAGGGAGGAATAGTGACCCTTGCCTAATTCTGCTCGGGGAACAGGAATTATGACAGAAAGCTTTAGTAGGTCCTGGAGATCTGTCCACATGACCGAGTCTGTGGAGATCACCGTAGGGGAAACATATCTTTCGGGTGGCGGAGCGTAACACTCTATCCGATAACCTTCCGCTATAGTTCTGCGAACCCACTGATTCTGAGTTACCAGATCCCAGTTTGTTGCAAAACAACGGAGTCGTCCGCCAATAAAGTTGGCGTCATTGTCTCCTTGTTCTATGTGAGGAGCCAAAGAACGTATTCTTGTTCTTTCCTCCTTGGGAACGGTAACTCCTATATGATCCTCTGCTTGATCTTCCTGACCTCTAGAATCGAACTGTCTTCTAGACAGGGAACCCCGCCGAAAGGATTGAGCTCGGCGCGGTTTATCCTCTGGGAAACCCTTTTTTGCATCTGATACTGATTCTAAGATAGTATCCAGAGCTGGTCCGAAGACCCTAAGCCCTGAAAATGGAATGGAACATAATTTCATCTTAGAGGCGTTATCTCCGGACCACGATTTTAGCCAGACAGCTCTCCTAGCTGCATTAGATAAAGAGCTGTTTCTAGCAGAAAATCTGACCGATTCTGCAGACATATCAGCCAGGAAAGCTGTGGCTGAATTCATAACCGGCAGAGAGGCTAAAATCTCAGCTCTAGGAGTCTTATTGGATAACTGATCCTCAATTGACTCATCCAATAAACCATAGATCTGGCTACAGAGGTGGCAGCAATATTAGTTCTAATAAGAGCCGCAGAGGTTTCCCAGACTCTTTTCAGGAGAATATCGGCCTTTCTGTCCATAGGATCACGTAGGCCAGAGGAGTCCTCAAATGGGATGGCAGTCTTTTTTGTGACTCTAGCTATTGGGTATCGATTTTCGGAACTTCTTCCCACAATTTAACATCTTCAGGTTCGAACGGTAGCCTTCCCTGAAGTCACGAGACAAAACTAGACGCCGTTCAGCGCTCTTCCATTCCTCCAGAATCATTGTTTTAATGTGATCACTAACAGGAAAAACAGTCTCCTTTGAGACGTAAGTCCCCCGAACATCAAATCCTGTCTGGATTGTGTTTGGGAGTTTCCTCGACCTCCATAGTGCTCCGTTACAGATCTAATTAGATTTTAGTATCCTCAGTTGAAATAGAAATTTTTTTTCTTTTCCTGAGTGTTGGGGGAAGTTCTCCTTCTT
>JARQOD010000004.1:543496910-543567143 GCA_033576555.1 Oophaga sylvatica | reverse complement strand
CCGTAAGGGGTTTTGCAATGGCCTATATTTCGGTACGAAACGCCTTTTAGTACCCTGCAGTGCCCAGGAAGGACTTCACCTGCTTTTGGTCCTGGGGTGGGCCAGGACACGACCCGCGTCCACTTTCTTGGGCTCTGGACTCCATGGAACCCCCGCCTACCCCCGGTGCCCCAGTAGTGGACCTCCTCATGCCCATCTGGCATTTTCCCGGCTTGATGGTTCGGGACCTGCCTGGTAAATACGCTCGAGCACCCCCTGGAGATGCGAAGGTGTTCCTCCCAGGTGGAACTGAAAGGGCAATGTCTCCAGGTACGCCACAGCGTACTCCCCCATCCCCTGAAGCGGGTGGTTGACCATCCGCTGAAAAGTGGCAGGGGCATTCTTCATGCCGAAAGGCATGACCGTGGACTCGTACAGTCCAAAAGGGGTGATAAAGGGGTTTTCTCCTGCGCCGCAGGGCTCAGGGGAATCTGCCATTATCCCCGGCTTAAATCCATGATGGATATGTACTTGGCATTCGCCAACCGCTCCACAGTCCTCGATGCGTGGCATTGGGTGCGCTCAGAGGTAGTGATGGCCTTGAGCCCCCTGTAGTCCAACGCAGAACCGGTGGTCCGATCCTTTTTTGCATAGAACTACAGGTGAGGCCCACGCGCTTTTGGACGTCGGATCCCCCCAGCGGCAACATCTCATGGATCTCCTGGCGCATAATCTGCTGCACCTCCTCAGAGATCCATAAGGTGTCCGCCTAACGGGGCGTGATTCCCGGTGTCCACCTCTTGGACTGCCAACTTGGTCCTTCCGGGTTGGTTAGTGAAACGGCCCGAAAGGATTCCAAGTGGTCAGCAACTGCAACCGCTGGGAGAGGGTTTTAGCGAGGCATTTACCTCCATGTCCTCAATGGACCCATTGGCCTTGGCTTGGGCCACATGTCCAGGGGGGGTCCCCCCTCCCCTCCTCGGGAGGTTGCAGACCGGTAGGACGCAGGCTTCACGTTCGTGATGGGCCTTCATCATGTTGACGTGAAAGGCCTTGCGCCTACCCCGAGTGTGGTCAAGCGTGACCACTTAGGTGACTGGGTTGAGCCGTTAGGTAACAGTAACACCTCAGAGTGCAGATGTAGCAGTCACATCCCATAGTGCAGAGCTAGCAGTCACATCCCAGAGTGCAGAGCTAGCAGTCACATCCCAGAGTACAGAGGTAACAGTAACACCCCAGAGTGCAGAGATTTCAGTCATATCCCAGAGTACAGAGGTAACAATAACACCCCAGAGTACAGAAGTAGCAGTCACACCCCAGAGTGCAGAGGTAGCAGTCACATCCTAGAGTACAGAGGTAACAATAACACCCCAGAGTACAGAGGTAGCAGTCACACCCCAGAGTGCAGAGGTAGCAGTCACACAGCAGAATGCAGAGGTAGAAGTCACATCCCAGAGTACAGACGTAACAGTCACATCCCAGAGTGCAGAGGTAACAATAACACCACAGAGTGCAGAGGTAACAGTCACATCCTAGAGTACAGAGGTAACAATAACACCCCAGAGTACAGAGGAAGCAGTCACACCCCAGAGTGCAGAGGTAGCAGATACACCCCAGAGTGCAGAGGTAACAGTCACATCCCAGAGTGCAGAGGTAACAATAACACCCCAGAGTACAGAGGTACAGTCAAACCCCAGAGTGTACAGAAGGTAGCAGATCACAACCCAGAGTGCAGAGGTAACAATAACACCCAGAGTACAGAGGTACATAAACACCCAGAGTGACAGAGGTAGCAGTCACACCCCAGAGTGCAGAGGTAACAGTCACATCCTAGAGTACAGAGGTAACAATAACACCCCAGAGTACAGAGGTAGCAGTCACACACCCAGAGTGCAGAGGTAGCAGTCACACCCAGAGTGCAGAGGTAGCAGTCACACCCAGAGTACAGAGTAACAGTCACATCCCAGAGTGCAGAGGTAAAATAACACCCAGAGTGCAGAGGTAACAGTCACATCCCAGAGTGCAAGGTACATACCCAGAGTACAGAGGACATAACACCCCTATGAGTAGCAGAGTTGCAATCCCAGAAGTGCACCAGGTAACATAACAGCAGAGTTAAAGAGGTAACATTCAACACCAGAGTACAGAGGTAGCAGTCACACCCAGAGTAGCAAGGTAACAATAACACCCCAGAGTACAGATGTAGCAGTCACACCCAAGTGTAGAGCTAGCAGTCACATCCAGAGTGCAGAGGTAAAAATAACACCCCAGAGTGTCAGAGTTTCAGTCATACCCAGAGTCAAAGGTAACAATAACACCCAGAGTACAGAGTAGCAGTCACACCCAGAGTGCAGAGTAACAGTCACATCCAGAGTACAGAGGTAACAATAACACCCAGAGTGCAGAGGTACAGTCACACCCAGAGTACAGAGGTACAGTAACACCCAGATGCAGAGGTAGCAGTCACACCCCAGAGTACAGACGTAATAGTACACCCCAGAGTGCAGAGGTAACAGTACACCACAGAGTGCAGAGGTAACAGTACACACCTAGAGTACAGAGGTACAATAAACCCCAGAGTACAGAGGAGCAGATACAACCCAGAGTGCAGAGGTAGCAGTACACCCAGAGTGCAGAGGTAACAGTAACATCCCAGAGTCAGAGGTAACAGTCACACCCCAGAGTCAGAGGTAGCAGTACACCCAGAGTGCAGAGGTACAGTCACATCCCAGAGTGCAGAGGTGACAGTAACACCGAAGAGTGCAGAGGTAACAGTAACACCCCAGAGTGCAGATGTAGCAGTCACATCCAGAGAACAGAGGCAGCAGTCACACTCCAGAGTACAGAGGTAGCAGTCAAATCCTAGAGTGCAGAGGTAACAGTCACATCCCAGGTTTCAGAGGTCAGTCATCCAGAGTACAGGTTAGTAACACCAATGCAGAGTACAGGGTGGGGTAGTAACATCCCAGAGTGCAGAGGTAGCAGTCAACATCCCAGAGTGCAGAGGTAGCAGTCACATCCCAGAGTGCAGAGGTAGCAGTCACATCCCAGAGTGCAGAGGTAGCAGTCACATCCCAGAGTGCAGAGGTAACAGTCACACTCCAGAGTACAGAGGTAGAGTCACATCCAAGAGTGTAGAGGTAACAGTCACGCTGCAGAGTACAGAGGTAGCAGTCACATCTCAGAGTACAGAGGTAGCAGTTACATCCCAGAGTGCAGAGGTAGCAGTCACACTCCAGAGTACAGAGTAGCAGTCACACCCCAGAGTACAGAGTAGCAGTCACACTCCAGAGTACAGGTGTAGCAGTCACATCCCAGAGTACAGGGTAGTAGTCACCCAAACAATATTACATGTAAGGAAAACACACACAGAGAGAGGCGGGAGGATACGGATATCACCCTGCCGTCACCACTCTGTGATGGAGCTTACACAGTCACAGCTCTCTGGTGCCCCCCTTATCCTCAGGACAGTCAGGGAACTGCACCTAAGATAAATAGTCGCAGTAGAGGCTGCCCTGTCACGTACTGGTTATTGGGGCACTCTGCAGTGAGGGCGGAATATATATCACTAGTCCCAGGCCGGGAATGTATATATAAACCTCCAATCCATCACTGCCAGGATCCCCCAATAACACCAGAACGGTAAGCTGCCACCAGTTCCTCCTTAGATATAAGCCCAGTTTGTTAACAAGCTTATATTGGGTCAGAAACCAACCCCAAGTAGCGTATAAGTACTAGCCAAGTCACTGACGTGGGAAATCGTGTTTTGAGATAAAAGAGCAGCCCAAAATTAATTGATATCTTAATTGCCGAAAGGCGCACTAGATAATACAGATATATACAGAGTAATATACAGAAGTTACAGCCAGAAGTACAGATAAAAGTAGGGTACAGGTTGGGGATAGCAGTTAGTTTGGATGTGTCACATTACCGTTTCTTATCTCTTGTGGATGAAGGGAAGCACTCATATCCACAGGCACTTCTTAGTTTCTGGTCCGTTCTACACACGTGACATGACGTGGCTTCCATGGCAGAACAAAAAAGAAGGCTAAGGCTATGTGCACACGTTGCGTTTTTGCCGCGTTTTTACGCGGTGTAATCGCTTAAAAAACGGTTACAAAACGCATCCCATGCAATCCTATGGTATTACGCATTGCTGTGCACATGCTGCGTATTTTTGTGTAAACGCATAGCGGAAAAATCCGCAGCATGTCCATTCTTTTCGCTAATTGCGGCGATTACGCCGCCATAGGAATGCATTGAAACTCTCACTTTATGCATGTGGCTATGCCCACCATGCGTGAAGTGAGCGCTTCATGTGCGCTTGGTACACATTGTCTGGATGAGAGGAGACTCTCCCCCAGGCCCTGGGTACCATATTCCTGTAAAAAATAGAATTAAAATAAAAAATATTGATATTCTCACCTTCCGTCGGCCCTTGGAGTGTTCCCGCTCCTCAGTGAAGTTGCCGCCAAGTTCCGTTCCCAGGGATGCATTGCGGAAGGTGAGAATATCAATATATTTTTTTTATTTACATTACTCATTAGTAAACAGTTGGTCACACTTGTCAGCACTATGCGTGACAAGTGTGACCAACCTGTCAGTCACTTTTCCAAGCGATGCTTCAAATCGCTTGGGAAAGCGCAGCATTCTGCAAGCTAAAAACGCTTGTGTTTTGCGGGAAAACGCATACTAATTACATATGCGTTTAACCTGCGGCGGGGAGTTGCACAAATGTTCCGCAAAATTTCAGAGCATTTGCGCAACGTGTGCACATAGCCTAAAGGTCTGTAGCTATCTTTAAACCCCTAGCTCGCCCTCTCCCATATTTGCCACCACCCCTCTGGGTTGGACTGAATTCTCCTCCCTTGACCTCCTAGCTGAAATAATTCCCAATATCTAGGATGAGTCATAACTTCCTAGCGGGAAGTCTGAATGGGACGACTGACATCTCAATGGGTTAGTTGGAGCTGGACCGATATGGAGAGTCCAAACTTGGGTCGGCTAAATCTTGCCAAATCAGACAAGGTGATTTTCTGGATTTGTTTTCTCATTTTGACTCTCATAGTTGTGGTCTATCTATGATGTCAATTACAGGCCTCTCCAGGGGCGGATTATCAGAGGGTCAATCTGGGCGGTAGCCCAGGGCCCAGTGTTGTGGGGGGGCCCACCACAGGGCTGCCATCAGGGCATTACTGCCCTGACTGGCGTATGGGGCCCGGTGGGCAGAGGGGGCCCGCATCGGACCCCGTCTCTTCTGCTCACCGGACCCTACCGGCAGGCTGAACCGGGCCCTTAGCGGCGCTGTGGCAGTTTAACGCCAATCGGAGGCTGGCAGCTGACTTCAGGCGCAGCGCGCACGTCACCAGCGTCTGACGTCATTGTCAGTCGCCGGCGAGTGCGCGCTTCAGGTGCATGGAGGGAACTTTGCCGCAGGAGCGCGGCAAGGTAAGAAGAAGAACATGTTTTTTTTTTTATTATTGAGCGGCGATACAGGGGGACGGGCCCGGGGCAGCCTGTGAGACTCGAGGGACAGAATGGACATGGGGGAAAAAAGAATGCTGCCTGGACACGGGGGACAGAATGCTGGACACGGGGCGGACTGTGAGACATGAGGGCAGATGTGGACAGAGGGCAGAATGTGAGACATGAGGGCAGAATGTGAGACATGGGGCAGACTGTGAGACACGGGGGCAGAATGCTGGACACGGGGGGCAGAATGCTGGACACGGGGGGCAGAATGCTGGACACGGGGGGCAGAATGCTGGACACGGGGGGCAGAATGCTGGACACGGGGGGACGAGAATGCTGGACACGGGGACAGAATGCTGGACACGGGACAGAATGCTGGACACGGGGGGCAGAATGCTGGACACGGGGGGGGCAGAAAGCTGGACACGGGGGGGCAGAATGCTGGACACGGGGAGCAGAATGCTGGACACGGGGGGGCAGAATGCTGGACACGGGGAGCAGAATGCTGGACACGGGGGGCAGATGCTGGACACGGGGGCAGAATGCTGGACACGGGGGCAGAATGCTGGACACGGGGGGCAGAATGCTGGACACGGGGGCAGAATGCTGGACACGGGGGGCAGAATGCTGGACACGGGGGGCAGAATGCTGGACACGGGGGACAGAATGCTGGACACGGGGGGCAGAATGCTGGACACGGGGGACAGAATGCTGGACACGGGGGGCAGAATGCTGGACACGGGGACAGAATGCTGGACACGGGCAGAATGCTGGACACGGGGGGCAGAATGCTGGACACGGGGGCAGAATGCTGGACACGGGGGACAGAATGCTGGACACGGGGGGCAGAATGCTGGACACGGGGGACAGAATGCTGGACACGGGGGCAAGAATGCTGGACACGGGGGGCAGAATGCTGGACACGGGGGACAGAATGCTGGACACGGGGGGGCAGAATGCTGGACACGGGGGCAGAATGCTGGACACGGGGGGCAGAATGCTGGACACGGGGGACAGAATGCTGGACACGGGGGCAGAATGCTGACACGGGGAGAATGCTGGACACGGGGGCAGAATGCTGGACACGGGGGGCAGAATGCTGGACACGGGGGCAGAATGCTGGACACGGGACAGAATGCTGGACACGGGGGACAGAAGCTGGACACGGGGGGGGGCAGAGAATGCTGGACACGGGGGGGCAGAATGCTGGACACGGGGGGCAGAATGCTGGACACGGGGGACAGAATGCTGGACACGGGGGGACAGAATGCTGGACAGCTGGGGGGACAGAATGCTGGACACGGGGGGCAGAATGCTGGACACGGGGGACAGAATGCTGGGACACGTGGGCAGAAGATGCTGGACACGGGGGCAGAATGCTGGACACGGGGGCAGGGAAATGCTGGACACGGGGGCAGAATGCTGGACACGGGGGGCAAAATGCTGGACACGGGGCAGAATGCTGGACACGGGGCAGAATGCTGGGACAACGGGGGCAGAATGCTGGACACGGGGGCAAAATGCTGGACACGGGGGGCAAAATGCTGGACACGGGGGGCAGAATGCTGGACACGGGGGGGCAGAATGCTGGACACGGGGGACAGAATGCTGGACACGGGGGGGCAGAATGCTGGACACGGGGGACAGAATGCTGGACACGGGACAGAATGCTGGACACGGGACAGAATGCTGGACACGGGGGGCAGAATGCTGGACACGGGGGGGCAGAATGCTGGACACGGGGGGGCAGAATGCTGGACACGGGGGACAGAATGCTGGACACGGGGGGGCAGAATGCTGGACACGGGGGACAGAATGCTGGACACGTGGGGGCAGAATGCTGGACACGGGGAGCAGAATGCTGGACACGGGGGGCAGGATGCTGGACACGGGGGGCAGCATGCTGGACACGGGGGCAGCATGCTGGACACGGGGGACAGAATGCTGGACACGGGGGGGCAGAATGCTGGACACGGGGGGCAGAATGCTGGACACGGGGGGGCAGAATGCTGGACACGGGGGGGCAGAATGCTGGACACGGGGGGGCAGAATGCTGGACACGGGGGACAGAATGCTGGACACGGGGGCAGAATGCTGGACACGGGGAGCAGAATGCTGGACACGGGGGCAGAATGCTGGACACGGGGAGCAGAATGCTGGACACGGGGGGCAGAATGCTGGACACGGGGGGCAGATGCTGGACACGGGGGGACAGAATGCTGGACACGGGGGGCAGAATGCTGGACACGGGGGGCAGAATGCTGGACACGGGGGAGCAGAATGCTGTACACGGGGGGCAGAATGCTGGACACGGGGGAGCGAAATGCTGTACACGGGGGGCAGAATGCTGTACACGGGGGGCAGAATGCTGGACACGGGGGGGCAGAATGCTGGACACGGGGGGGGCAGAATGCTGGACACGGGGGGCAGAATGCTGGACACGGGGGGGGCAGAATGCTGGACACGGGGAGCAGAATGCTGGACACGGGGGGCAGAATGCTGGACACGGGGGACAGAATGCTGGACACGGGGGGCAGAATGCTGGACACGGGGGCAGAATGCTGGACACGGGGGGCAGAATGCTGGACACAGGGGAGCAGAATGCTGTACACGGGGGGCAGAATGCTGGACACGGGGGGCAGAATGCTGGACACGGGGGGCAGAATGCTGGACACGGGGGAGCAGAGTCCTGGACATTGAGACATAATGCTGAACATAGGGGCAGAATGCTGAACATTGGGGCAGAATGCTGGACATGGGGGCAGAATGCGAGACACCGGGGCAGAATGCGAGACACAGGGGGCAGAATGGAGATATGGGCATGATTAGAGACACGGGGCAGGATGAAAGACATGGGGGCATGACTGGAGACACTGAAGGCAGGATTGGAGACAGATGGGGCAGGATTGGAGACAGATGGGGCAGAATGGAGACACGGGGCATGATTGGAGACACAGGGAGCAGGATGAAAGACATGGGGGCATGACTGGAGACACTGGGGGGCAGAATGGAGATATGGGCATGATTGGAGACACGGGGCAGAATGGAGATACCGGGCATGATTGGAGAAACGGGGCAGGATGAAAGACATGGGGGCATGATTGGAGACACTGGGGCAGGATTGGAGACAGATGGGGCAGGATCATGGGGCAGGATGGATACGATGGAGACAGATGGGGAGATCATATGGGGCAGAATGGATATTCATGAGGGCAGGATGGGAGAACATATGGCTGAAGCCAGGAATGAGACACATGGGGGCCAGGATGGGGAATATTATTACCATAGGGGCTAATTAAGGGATATTACTGCAGTGATGTATGTTTTTATTTTTTGAGCATACTGTTTTAAATGGGGGGGTCCTGTTACTGTGTAGAGTGATACTATGTCGCCTTTTTTTCTTCATCTGGTGTAATGTAGAAGTTGGGAAAAATTAAGTAATGTGTTCTGCAAGTGGAGCTCGAGATAACTGTGTTATTTCCTGCAGAGACGAGCCCTGGCGGGAAGAAGTGATGGCGGTCTGTGCTGGATGACAGATGAAAAACAAAGATGAAGGACTTCACCTAGAGACGTCACTGGTGAGTCGGTGTGTTACCTATACACTGACACTATACACTGTATACTATATACAGAAGTCCTGTGTATACTGTCACCAATGATCACTGTATTACCTATACACTATATACAGAGCTCCTGTGTATAATATCACCAGTGATCACTGTATTATCTGTACATAGACACTGCATACTAAGTACAGATCTCCTGTGTATAATGGCACTTATGGTGATAGTATTGTTTTTTTTAATTACTGATCAGTATTGTAGTATTCAGTCACTATGTGGTGGTAATATGTGGTCTGGACATGGTGTTGCAGTATTTGTCCCTTGTATGTGCTATTTGGTCACTTTGTGGTGGTAATATGTGGTCTGGTCATGGTGTAGCGGTATTTGTTCCTTGTATGTGATATTATTGGTCATTTTAAAAATTGAAAAATAAAAATATACCTAAATTGTATTGGATATTTTAATAAATATTTAATAGGTTACAGTAGAGTAGCGCCTGGCCAAAAGAGTCTACCTTGTCATGGTGGCGGCTTAAAAAATCTTTTGGCCAAAACAAAAGCTGCTGGCTATATGTGTGATCTGGTGATGGGAACTGTTAATGTGTGATTGGTGAGAAGTGGAGTTTTTCCAAGAGAGGGCAGTGGGACTGTGGACAGTTCGAGGGGTGGAGGCACCTGGAATAATCTGTTTCAGGTATATGATGACCCCGTCACATGACCGGGGGGCCCACAGAGTATGAACAGCCCGGGGCCCTGGCTACCCTTAATCCACCCCTGGGCCTCTCTCATCTTTTTAAGTGGGAGAACTTGCACAATTGGTGGCTGACTAAATACTTTTTTTCCCCACGGTAAGAGCTTTAGGTTGGAGCCCGAGATTCACGTTACCCCTGTGATCACAATCAGGTCCATTTTATACATCAGTTCTTAGTTTAGTCCTTATTGGCAGTACCACCATGTGCCATTCATAATGCTATCATTTTTCTTTCAGTCAAAAGTGAAGACCCCCCTCAGTCACAGGATGCCGGAGTGACGGATAACATGCTTAGAGAATGAGATGTGCTGGGTAAAGATGGTAGATGAAGTACCGCATGTGCCCACCAGGCGGCAGCGAGCTACCTGGTATCTGATGGCCACTCCACCCATGTGGGCTGATGCCAATTGCATGATGCAGGATTCACCTAATCCAAGTCGTGAATTTACCCCAATTACATTGGTGGACACGGGCATTAAGAGGGTTTCTGAGGTCAATATCCACCATTGCCTGCCCTTCATCAGGCCCCTTCTCCACTTATGCCAGTCTCATGTCAATAGATAGGGAATGTTCTCCACGACATTTGGTCCTCTACATCAGTGTTCCCCAACTCCAGTCCTCAAGGCCTACCAACAGGTCATGTTTTCAGGATTTCCTTTGTATTGCACAGGTGATAATTGCATCATACGAAGGAAATCCTGAAAACATGACCTGTTGGTGGGCCTTGAGGACTGGAGTTGGGGAACCCTGCTCTACATCCACCAAAAACCCTGAAATCATACATTTATTTTATTGTTTTTAAACAGGCTGTTATCTAATGAGTGAACTTTGAAGTGGAGGAACCATCGTAATGGTGACCCTACAGGGGAGGAGATGCAAGTCAGTTACTTGGAGGATTGAATGTTTTTTTTTTTCCTCTCTGGTCTGAGGTCTGTATTAATTTTCGGGTATAAAACGACCCCTGCCCTCAGGCGTAATGGTTACCTTTGTCGCCAATCGTGGGGGACACGGTGGGCATAGACCCTGCTGTACGGAGACTCGTCACTGAGGGAACGTGTTGGCTCCTGGTGTACTATACCCTTTCCTCAGACACCAGGAAGTTCAGATTTGGCATAGTGTTCATACGACACAGACATGATTTCTCCAGTTTTTCATTTTTTTCCTTATTTTTGCTTTTTTTTTCACAGGTAGATGACTGATTTTTTTTTTACTTCACCCCAGGGAGGTCACTGTGCACCCGCAGTAATTGACCTCCTATTGTGAATTGGTTGTCCAGACCATAGGGACGGCTCATAAACCACAATCTCCGAAGGTTTACCACTGTAATTGGGAGATCCTTCTTTCGGGGATGTGGACTTCCACCACACGTTGTCCTCCATTCTTACATTTCTTTATCTGTTATGTCCTCAGATTTGCATCGCTGAAGGGACAGGATTTTCTGACCTTTCCGTTCTTTCTCAATATACGCTGATTTTTCACACGCAGGGTAAGACCTTCCTGCAGATGGTGGCTGATCGTTCTTACAAGCATCCGATGGACTCTTGAAACATCAACCTTGTGCTCTCAGTTTTCCTTTGATGAGCTCCTTCTTAGCTCCTCAAAGAGCTTTTCATGGAAGGTGACATTTTTGGTGGCAACGTCCCACAGTTGAGGAGTTTTTAGGCTTTAGGCCCTTTCCTTCAGGTCTTCCTCACCATCACATGGTATTTATGTACAGTGACATCCTTTCTAACAAGGGTTGTTGGGCTTTCCACAACAATGACAACATTGTATTCCCATTCTTCTGCCTACCTCCAGTCCATCAATCTGGATCTGGTTAGTCATTAGGGTCCACCTCTTGGTTACAGTATTCCAGTATTGACTCTTTTTGTGATCCTAGATGGACCATGGAAAGGTTTTTTAGTTTACACCACAAACATCTAATGGATTTGGTTGACTATTCTACAAGCCTGTAAGGTTAAGGACAAGTCTTTAAATGTTGTCACAGGGCGGACAGCCATCAAGGCTGTTTCTCCAGGCCAACATCTGAGCTTCTATCCACACCCTCAGCATAGATCCACTCTTTGCCTTCTGCCAACATCTGGTTTTGTTATATATGGGCTGGATGTTTAGACATTATCCCCCGGTGCAGTAAGAACATTAGACAGTCATTGAGGGACACAGCTCCCACGCTGTTCTCGTTGGTTGTGTGTTAAACGTAATGAACACAAGTCCTGCTGGTCTCTGCTTATTTTTTTTACTATGAAAATTTTCAGAGTTTTTGGGTTGATCAGCTTTTGGCAGTAAAAAAGGACATTCAGCCCATCAAGCAGTGCCAACACTTTTTCCACTGGGGTTGAGCCTTTTAGTGGTGGGATGTTCACCTGTGCTCATAAAACATCATATTTGGTGTTCAAAATCCATAGGTGAGTATATTTTGATCACGCACAAGTTTGTCACTCACTATATGCATTTTACGCAGAGTAAAAAAAAATAAAAAAAAGCAACTTCAAAGCCCTCAAAAAAAAAAAAAAAAAACATTTCATCCTCTTGCAGCTGCATTTCTGAATAGCATTTTATACTGACAGTCTGCTTCAGTACTACAGCAAGGAAAGTACAGAAGTTTAAGAAACCTTACCCCCAAGACCCCAGTCCAGAGCCTCTCATCTAGCCAAATCAGATCTCTCCTACTTTGCACTGACGAGGACCAACAGTCCGAAACACCGTGTCTGCAAATGGAGATTCTGATTTGGCTTTTATCCTAAGTCATATTACAAGACTCGTTAAAGGGTTGATTGTGACTTGTAGGATCGCTACTTCCAATAGGTGGCGCTATAGAGTACAAGTCCTCTTTGTTTGAAGAGGCAATTTGCATATTGAAGTTTAAGGGGGCATTAATAGCCTTTTAATCAACAGCACATGGAATAACCTGATTGTTAAGGGCTGAGGTCCTCCTCCACAACCAACACACCATTCCTACTCTTTAGGATTGCTTGAAACAGTGGAGCACCATACTCCGCTTTTTCCAGCAGCCCTATACCAAGTGAATGACACAAATGTCAAGGATGTGCACCTCCACTGAAGTGCCATTCTCAGGATGTGATAACTTTCTAAGCCACCAGAGGGCGCAGTGCTGGCAAAATGGAGCATCACTTTACAGCTGCTGCGATAGTGGATAAGTGCTGCTGCCGGTGTGTCATGCAGCGACCTTGCGCCACTTCCCGGCCTCAATGCATTTCATTGATTTGAGCTTCCATTATACAAATCAAATAATTTTGACGCTGGTTGGACACAATGTATTTAATTAGAAATTTGACATCTGTACATCCCAAAACATAACCCATCATTCATACATTCTGGTGGGGAGCCCTGCATCAATATAAATTAGAAGCGTACAGCTTGAAGCAGGGGGGGATTCTCAGAGGGGCCCAAGGCCCATTTCACAGGACACGGAGGGGCATGTGTTGGCAAAGTAAATTTAAACACTTGTGGTCAAGATGTCAGGAGGTGGCAAGTCTAGATCAAGAAAAAGAAGAGTTCACAACAGGGCTGATATTCAGAAAGGCCAAATGCCAAGGCGTGACGAGAGGACAGGCTCGTATATGGACCACATGACAAACCGTTCCAACAAAGGACAGGCTCGTAGGTGGACTAAATGCCAAACCATGCCGACAAAGGATAGGCTTGTATATGGACCACATGCCATGCCAGATCGGCTCTTCTACCTAAACACAGTCAGGAACGCTGGAGATGACCCATCACTTAATGGGCAGGACTGTTCTAAGGCCATTAAACCAGTCCTCACTGGGTACTAGTGCATCAATGTGTCAGACTGGCATCACGACAGAACAGCCTCCTCCGTGAAGGTGGCGGGCGCAGGGTCAGTCCAACAAATGCATTCAGCATATAGGGCAGAACACTGAGTAGTCCGATACTGCAATGGATGACCCGGGTCTTGGAAGAGTGTATGGAATCTGGCAGCGCACGCCAGGTGCCCGGACCGGTCTACGCACCTCAGACAAGTAAAATAAAGGTATGAATGGGTGAAGAGTGTGGTTCCTATGGACCAGAAGTCATCAGAACCAGGTACTGCAGCAGTGACACTACAGAGGCTGGCATAGGAGAACTAGACAAAGGTCAGGAGAGAGGAGATGGGCAAGGAGAGATTGACAGACCGGCCTCCAAATAAAGGGTTAAAACAAAAACTGTAAAAAATATATATAAATTTAGAGTCTCATAGAGACAGAACGATCCCATTTCCCCTCTCCTATCTAAGACGTGACGCCCAGGGAAGGGGAGCGCTGGTAGGGAGGACAGAACGAAGCCTTCGTCTTTAAAGCTCATCCTTAAGGGGCGTTTCTTCCTCCTCATCATCGTCTTCTTCCTTCTCTTCCTCCTTTCCTTCATCATCGTCATCTTCGTCATCATCAGCTTCCTCTTCCTGCGGCTCTTCCTCTTTCCTCTTCTTATCCTCCTCTTCCTGCTTCTTGCGTTCTTCCTCATCTTGCTGTTCCTTCATCTTTTTCTCAGCATCCTGATGAGGGGGGAAGAAACAGAGAAGAGTCAGCAAAGAGGATCTTCCAAATTTATAGGAAGTCCCTGAATGTAGCCACCACCGTAGTAATGATCTGGCTTCATTTTTGGTATCTAAGCTGCACAATCCCAACTAGACCATCCACACCACGGACCCCATGCTGATCCGGGGCTACAAACCATAGCTCCCTCAGCAACACGGTATACACATGACATACCGCCATATGCGGATATACTGCCATACACACAATAGTTTGGACAGCCGCCATAGCAATCAAGTTCCCGTGTTATTTGGATTATGGACTTTGTACAGTGAAGAATAAAGTACAATGGAGCAAAATGCACTAGATTCTGAGTCACACGTGATTATTACCATTCATCTGCACTTTTCAGAAGTGTCGGAAAAAGGGATTAAAAAGATTAAAAAAAAATTGCATCTTTTCTACCTCCGTTAGTTTCCTCCATAATGCCCCAAAATTTTGCCTTGAGATTTTTCTGGGGGAGATTACTTTTCCCCTCTGCATTATATTGACCAATCATAACCAGGAGAAAAAAAAAAAAAAAAAGACGCCCCCACAGACAGAAGGTCAGAATCAGCTTTCTGTGATCTGGGAGACATGTAATGACAGCTCCACTCTTCCCCAGGTCAAAAACTGCTGGCACCTATTGTGATTACAAGTATGGAAGGCGAGGAGAGCAGCAGAGACATGTCATCACAAACCCCTCTGCATTTATATCAGTCAAAGATTAATGCCCTAATGGCTGGCACTGAGCTAGAGGGGTATATGCAACACTGCAGCTCTCATCACTCAGCACTGTCAACCTCTGCTTCCTCCCAGGTCACACAGGTCTCATTGTTGGCATCTGTGATTACAAGTTGGAGGAGAGCAGAGCTGTGCGTCATTGCAAACACCTCTGCATCTATTCCAGGCATCGGGGAATAAGTCCCTGATAGCCGATACTGATCCAGAGCAGTACGAGACACTGCAGCGCTCATCTAACGGCACTGTCAAGCTCTGTTCTTCTACCCCAACACTGCCAAAGCTGTGAGATGGGAGCTGCAGCATGTCATACATTACTCTGGATTATTCCGATGACTTCGATTCAGAAAGGTTTATTTAATGACACAGAGCTGCGGATTGCATTTTTCCCTGCATGATGCTGTCTTTTTGGGACACTGACCACACATACGTAAAGCAAATGCCGCTAGAGAAAAGTCTCTGCGAACGCTTCCTTGGTTACATTGGGAGTAAGAATTTACACTTTCATATTTCACCTCCATAAAAGGAGATTAGGGGAAAAAAAGGGGAAAAACCACAAATATGTTTTGGTCAGCTCTACAGCCGCTATGCCACATGGCAGACAGTTTAAGATGCCAAAACTGCAGCAATGGCCTCTTTACGGAGCCAATTGCCAGACAATCAGCCATCCAGGACCAGTCACTGATTTTAAGGCTAATCATAAAGGCAGCACTCCACAGGAATGAGCATCTTATTCACTAGAGTGTTGCCATTTTTTTCACTCACCCCCCTTGTCTTCTGAGGGGATCTGACCACTTGCCCAACAATCCATAGAAGCCCTAAACTCACCAAGCACTTGTGTTTGTGACTCCCCCATCTTATGACCATTCACCATGGCAGAGCCACATTACCTTTCTGACACCCCAGGTCTTTGCAGCGTAGTCTTCTGCGTGTTTCTCATCATCTGTGATCAAGATGTTGTCAAAGATGGTTCCAGATTTCACCTGTGAGCAGATAATGCATCAGAAAAGGTTTGGCGCTGGTCAGGCAAGGCAGCCACCATGATTTAGGTTTATCCTTACCTGCCACAAATCAAAGCCGATCACACCAATGTCATCATAGGCATACAGGTTGGGGTCTGGGGTGTAGTCGGGGTTTTCGATCTCAGGGTGGATCCACTTTCCTTTGTAGTCAGGGTTGTCGATCTGACGGGGTTTCCACTCTCCCTGTTGGGACAAAGATCATACTGTTAGTTCTAGCTGCCATGTTAAGATTCCTCAGTGGTCACATAGGGTCAGAAACCTGCAGCTGGTGTGAAACTACAACTTCCAGCAGGTGGTTGACAGTTTTTGGCTTGCAACTAAACACTATGCATTATACTCCCATGATGTTACTCCCTGTAAGCGCCCAGAATGAATGTTGGGATTGTACTTCTACTGCAAGCCACAGGCCGACCACTACTGCCAAGCTGATGGGCACAAAGGGTTAAACTAGTTCTAGTCAAGGACAGCAACCCACGAAGGTGCCCAAGGCACTCTGAACCCACCACAACACCCACACAACTGTCGATGTAGCTGTATGACCCGAGACCCCCAGATCCTGCACAAGGAAGAATGCTGTTGATGCCCACCCCATGTAATATGGGCAATGATGCCACCCCTCATCTCACCTTGTACTCAGGGTTCTGGATCACAGGGGGCTCCCACTCTCCATCCATCTCCTCGTCCCAATCTTCAGGTTTCACTGCATCTGGGTCAGGGATGTGCTCGGGCTTGTCCCAGTCCTACAAGGGTTGGATGAGACATGAAATCTCCAGTTTAGGAAGGACACAAGCGAGGAGAACCTATGAAGTTACTGAACACAGAGTCCGGCACTCACCTCTGGTTTGCTGTCCTCTGGGTCATCGATCTTGGGGCGCTCGTCCCAGTCATCGGGCTTCTTGGCTTCAGGGTCCTTGATCTTCTTGGGGGGAAGGAAGTCCCAGTCGTCTTCCAAGCTGCCGGATTCCACCTTGCTGTTGTCAATCTTCACCTCGTAGGTGTTGTCAGGCCGGACGATCAGCGTGTACAGATGAGTGTGAACGTCGTCCTGCAGAGAGAACGATGGTGAGAACGCTGCACTAGTCAGTGTGATGGAGGACAGTGGCATTCCCACCCTCAGTCCTCATCTCCTCACCTTACAGCGGATGTCTTTGTTGATCTGCAGGTTCTTTCCTTTGTAGTTGAAGATCACGTGAACCTTCTTGGTGGGAGGACCGCAAATATCAGGACCTGAGACGCACAATTAGGAGATTACAACACCCATCAATTCCCTGAGGTCCCTGCACCACCAATGATGGGGCAAAGTATGCCAAGGGGACTCCGAGGAAGCCCCTCAGACAAGTGTTAGGCTGGGAGATACTGAAGGGCATCAGCCACCTGAAAGACACCAGCCTTCTATCAATGCTACACCTTTAGCTTGTACGATGGTCTCATGTTTGGTGCGACCTCAGCACCAATTTTTTGGTTTAGTCAATAGTCAAGAACATGAAAAAAGTGAAAAATGCTGCAGACTGAAGGAAGTCACAAGCTATATGGGTATAAGTACTAAGCACTAGTTGGCAGGAGTCAAGGAGGAGGAGTCTGGGCAGAAAAGTCACAATGACCCATGCATGTGACAAAAATCCAGATACACCATCCCAAGCCTCCCTGAAATTATGCACACGTGCACCAGAAGACAAAGCAAGGACACTAAGCTCCTTTGTCTGGGGAAAAAAAATCTGCCCCCACAATCATGGCTTAGCTCTTACTAAAGCCCCGACTAGTAACTGTAGAGGTTACATGGCTCCTGTCATCTCAGTGTAGGGTTACAAGGATTGGACGGCGTCCTGCTGTACATTTATGTTACATAAAGGCGCCAACCATCCTGGATCATCAATAGCGCCCCATGCTGGCAGGTCCTGGTACGTCACCTACCGAACATAATGTTGTACTCGGACTCTCCGTGCATGTCCGCCTGGTCCAGTGTGCTGGGGAAGATCTTCACGTATCCACCTCCGCAGTCGATGTTCTGCTCGTGCTTCACGGTAAACTGGACGACCAACGTTTTACCCTTATTGGAGAAGGAGTTGAATCGGGCAGACCGGGCATAGAAGCGGGCGTCCTGGCTGGTCTGCAGCCCTGAACAGGGAGAAAGCAACACCAGGGCCATCAGCCTGGAAGAAGTCCAATATGGCGGCTGGGAGCACACTAACCCCCCTAAGGAATAGCTCCACAATCTGGGGGCCTCCAGCTACCAAGGCATGCTGGGAGTTGTAGTCCAACAGCTGGAAAGCCGCAGGCGGCCTCCCCTGCAGCGTCACCACTCACCTTTGTCCTGTTCCGCGTCTCCATAGAACTTGCCGGCGCTGATCTTGAACTGGCCATAGTCCGACTTGTGCTTTGACTCTACCCAGCGTTGTGTCCAGCCATCTGAAAGATACGAGGCGTCAAGACGAACTCAAACGTCTCCACCTCAATAACCCACAACAGGCGAGACTATGCAAACAGTGACTATCCTACAGGCAACACTAAGGTGAACTCACATGCTGGAGGCAAGACTGGGCATAATGGGGGTTGTAATATAAGGGAAACCCTGCAGACCACATCCTGAAGGAAAGTCTGGGCACGCTGGGGGGCATTTAGTATGAGGGACACCCTACAGATCACATCCTGGAGGTTAGTCTGCACCATGGGAGTTGTAGTCACACCTTGGATGTTACTCTGGGCATGTTGGGGGTTGTAGTAATATATGTGTACATACAAATCACATCCTACAAATCACATCCTGGAGGTTGGTTATGGCATTATAGGGGTTGTAGTATATAGGACACCCTACAGATCACATCCTGAAGGTTAGTTATGGCATGATGGGGGTTATAGTATATAGGACACCCTACAGATCACATCCTGGAGTTTAGTTATGGCATGATGGGGGTTGTAGTATATAGGACACCCTACAGATCACATCCTGAAGGTTAGTTATGGCATGATGGGGGTTGTAGTATAAGGGACACCCTACAGATCACATCCTGGAGGTTACTTATGGCATGATGGAGGTTGTAGTATAATGGACACCCTACAGATCACATCCTGGAGATTAGTTATGGCATGATGGGGTTGTAGTATAAGGGACACCCCACAAATCACATCCTGGAAGTCTGGGCATGATGTGAGTTGACTTACACTGGTTCTCAGGATTTAGGCTCCTGCCCAATGGGATGTATCATTTTTACACAGAACCCTAAAATCACACCCTGTAAGTCTGGACACGATGGAAGTTGTAGTACAAGGGAAACCCTAGCCCATATGTCAAAGTCAAGGCCCGCGGGCCAGATCCGGCCCGCGAATTGATTATCTATGGCCCCCTGGCAGGCGGCTGAGCAGGCGGGGGGGGGCCCACTCGCAGTCTGGCACCCCCGCGCCCGTTAGCGGAGGAGAGCGGTGTCAGCGCCGCCACTGGGCCCTACCCCCCGCCTGCTCAGGGCCCCGGCAGCAGCTGGCAACAATACTTACCTCTCCCGTGCCTCCGCTGCCGCAGCTCCGGGCTCCAGGGGGCGCCGGCGCTTCCTCTCACAGCCGGCCGCTGAATGACGTCATCATTCAGCGGCCGGCTGTGGCACAGAGCGCGGGGACGCTGAACAGGTAAGACGTCTCTGTGTGTGTGTCTCTGTGTGTATGTAGTGCGGTGCTTTGTGTGTGTATGTATGTGTGTGTGTGTGTATGTGTGTGTGTATGTATGTATGTATGTGAGAGAGTGCTTGTGTGCTGTCTGTGTGTGATGATGGCAGGCATTGCTGATAATGGGGAGGCATTGATGATGGGGAGAAGATGATGATGGGCAGGCATTGCTGATAATGGGGAGGCATTGATGATGATGGGGAGAAGATGATGATGGGCAGACATTGATGTTGATGGGGAGGAGATGATGATGGGCAGGCATTGCTGATAATGGGGAGGCATTGATGATGATGGGGAGAAGATGATGATAATGGGCAGGCATTGATGATAATGGGCAGGCATTGATGATAATGGGCAGGCATTGATGATGATGGGGAGGAGATGATGATAATGGGGAGGCCATGATGATGATGGGGAGGCAATGATGATGATAATGGGGAGTCTTTCCACAGCGCCCTTTCCTGAGCTGTAACAGTGCAGAACGCAGCACAGCGCAGAGGAGAGCTCCATATTTTGTATGGAGCATTATATGGGGACCAGTATCCTGTATGGAGCATTATATGGGGACCAGTATCCTGTATGGAGCATTATATTGGGTCCAGTATCCTGTATGGAGCATTATATTGGGTCCAGTATTCTGTATGGAGCATTATATGGGGGGTGACATCCTGCATGGGGTATTATATGGGTGATGAGGGGGAGACTGTGGTGCCCATAATATTGTATGGAGGACTGTACTGTCCAGTCTGTTCTGTGCGCTGTGAGGATTTGGCGGTTTTTGAGCTATTGTACAATTTACAATAGATTTCACTCATGTAATGGAAGAAGAGAAGTATTTGGCGTTGTACTGTACCCATATTTCTCTGCTGTATCTGTGCATCATGAATCGTGGTCTGTGTTAAAGGGGCCCACTGAGGCTCTTTCGCCCGGGGCCCATAAAAACCTGGAGCCGGCCCTGGCACCAACACTACATTTCCCACAATGCACCGGTAGCAGGGCCGGCGTCAGTCCGGCCCTCGGCTTGTAGCAAATTTTTTTTTTTTGGCCCTCGGTGTGTTTGACTTTGACATCCCTGCCCTACAGTTACCACCTTGGATGTTACACTGGCATGCTGGGAATGTAGTGAGGGACGCCCTACAGAGGTTAGTTTAGGCATGATGGGGGTTGTAGTACGATGAATAGTCTGAGGAGCAGAACGCGGTCATTCACCACCACGAGCACATCACCGACCCCTCTCCATCTCAGGCCCCTATATGTGACACGTCCATCACATCACCCGCTGACAGGCCACCATCACTGCACACAACACGCCGGCAGCGCTTCCACTTTCAATATGACTATGGAGGGAGGAGGGGAGACGCAGCTCCATCCCTCCCTCCCCGCCTGCTTCCAGAAGATTCAATACTGCTCCATACATCTGCATGGCGGTCAGGAAGGAGGAGAGCGAGGATGAGTCAGAAGCAAGCCCAGACAATGGGGCCGGCCCCCCAGTACAGGCTGCCCTATGCTGGGACAGCACAGCAGATTAGTGATAGACGGGCGCACCCTACACCCCCAGGTGTCACCTAATAGGACACCAGCCACTATAGCCATGTACCAGGACTGGTCTATGCAGTATACAGGTGTTTGCAGCTCTGGTGGTGACTAGAGCAGGAATAGACATAATGGAGGAGTGACGCAATGGTGGCTGCACTGCAGCTCTATGTACATTGCTGAGTGTAGAGGGTTAAGTCTCCAGCAGAGCCCTGCAGACAGCGTGTACACACAGTAATGACACATTAGCAGGAATCACTCCGCTAATTACCCACACCGCCCCCCGGGACACCGCACCAGGCAGCACCCTGTCATTTAGCAGGAAAAAGGCTTTAATAGCAAAAATAAACTACAAATCCCAGAATTCCCTGCCATACAGATACATGGCAAAGCACGCTGGGAGTTGTAGTTCAGCGCCAATAAAGACAACGCCAAGCTTTACCTCCATCAGCGAAGTCTTCAGTAAAGTGGATGGTGGGATCAGCAGCGCACAGAGCCGCCAGCAGCGGGAGGACGAGGACAGCGATGCGGGCCATGGTGATGCCCTGAGACCTGTCAGAAGCGGCGTCTGAGACACTGAGCGCCCAGCGGTCGCCGGACGCTGCTCTTATATGCTCTCAGCGCTCCCGCCCCGCCTGGGCGCTTCTATTGGGTCAGCCAGTACCGGTGTCCGCAGTTCATTGGACAGCGATTTCTGCCATTCAAGGCACCCAGATGGCTAATTTTGATTGGACCGGTGATTGACCAATAAGAAATCACCACGCAGGGGCCTCCTACTAGTCGGCTGATGATTGGTTTGAGGGTGTGTGCACATGAAGGAAAGCTGCGGAGGGGTCACATGGTACCGGGCCAGGGAGGAGCGGACCACGTGATGTCTTCCGGCTGTGTGGGCGTGGTCTATAGTCCCGGGAATTATCCGACTGTCGTTACCGGAGCGCTAATCAGAAGCTAATGAGGAGCTCCCACCCCGGTATTCCGCCCCTGTGCTCTCAGCTGGACATGGCCTTTGAGGCTATGTGCACACGTTCAGGATTTTTCGCGTTTTTTTAGCGGCGGTTTTCCGCTGAAAAAACGCATGCATGACGCATCCTATTGTTACAATGCATTCCGCAATTTTTGTGCACATGCTGCGTTTTTTTTTCAGCGAAGAAAAATGTTCATTCTTTTTCTGGAATCGCGGTGATTCTGCCTCCATAGGAATGCATTGAACCGCTTACTTTCCACATGTGGCTGTGTCCACCATGTGCAGAGTGAGCGGTTCATGTGCGGATGGTACCCAGGATCTGGAGGAGAGGAGACTCTGCCCTGGCGACCATATCCCTGTGAAAACAATAATTA
The DNA here is from genome assembly GCA_033576555.1 of Oophaga sylvatica. Classification (NCBI taxonomy): domain Eukaryota; kingdom Metazoa; phylum Chordata; class Amphibia; order Anura; family Dendrobatidae; genus Oophaga; species Oophaga sylvatica. Next base: position 543,544,559 of record JARQOD010000004.1, on the reverse strand, counting down.
AAATAATAAATAGTGATATTTTCACCTTCCGGCGTCCCCGCTGCTTACCCAATCCTCAGCGACGCTCCCGTTCCCAGTAATGCCTTGCGAGAATCACCCCAGATGACGTAGCCGTCTCGCGTGAGGCTACGTCATCTGGGGTCTGTCGCAATGCATCCTTGGGAACGGGATTGGCCGGGAGCGTCACTGAGAGGCGGGAAGGCTGCGGGGGCCGCCGGAAGGTGAGAATAGCACGATTTATTATTTTTTTTATTTTAACATTAGATCTTTTTACTATTGATGCGGCATAGGCGGCATCAATAGTAAACAGTTGGTCACACGAGTCAAACACTATGTGTGACCGACCTGTCAATCAGTTTTCCAAGCGATGCTACAGATCGTTTGCAAAACGCTAGTTTTTAGCGGGAATACGCATACCTGTAAAATGCGTATTTCCCACAGCAGGGAGGTGCGGGATTGCCGCGGAAATTCACCTACGTGTGCACATAGCCTAAATCTGAGCATGTGCGTAATGATCTCATGGATCCATCGCTTGGAAATCCGGGATGATCATAGGATCTGTGCGCACGTTCAGTAACTGCAGCGCTTTGAGCGCAGGTAAATCTGCTGTGATCACTGATCCGTGCGGATTCACCGAGTCCAATACATTGTACGGTGACATCGTGTAGAGACCCGCGTCTCCGCAACAGAAATAGACATGCTGCAGTCTGGGGACACGCACCGTGATCTGTCTCTGCAGGTAATAGACATGTTGCGGTCTGGAGACACGCGCTGCGGTCTGTCTGTGCGGGTAATAGACATGCCGCGGTCTGGAGATACACGCCGCAGTCTGTCTCTGCGGGTAATAGACATGCTGCGGTCTGGAGATACACGCCGCAGTCTGTCTCTGCGGGTAATAGACATGCTGCGGTCCGGAGACACTGCCGCAGTCTGTCTCTGCGGGTAATAGACATGTTGCGGTCTGGAGACACGCGCTGCGGTCTGTCTGTTCGGGTAATAGACATGCTGCGGTCTGGAGATACACGCCGCAGTCTGTCTCTGCGGGTAATAGACATGCTGCAGTCTGGGGACACGCACCGTGATCTGTCTCTGCGGGTAATAGACATGTTGCGGTCTGGAGATACACGCCGCAGTCTGTCTCTGCGGGTAATAAACATGCTGCAGTCTGGGGACACGCACTGCGGTCTGTCTCTGCGGGTAATAGACATGCTGCGGTCTGGAGATACACGCCGCAGTCTCTCTGCGGGTAATAGACATGTTGCGGTCTGGAGACACGCGCTGCGGTCTGTCTGTGCGGGTAATAGACATGCTGCGGTCTGGAGATACGCACCGCAGTCTGTCTCTGCGGGTAATAAACATGCTGCGGTCTGGAGACACGCGCCGTGGTCTGTCTCTGCGGGTAATAGACATGCTGCGGTCTGGAGATAGATGCCGCAGTCTGTCTCTGCGGGTAATAGACATGCTGCGGTCTGGAGATACGCGCCGCAGTCTGTCTGTGCGGGTAATAGACATGCTGCAGTCTGGGGACACGCGCTGCGGTCTGTCTCTGCGGGTAATAGACATGCTGCGGTCTGGAGATACACGCCGCAGTCTCTCTGCGGGTAATAGACATGTTGCGGTCTGGAGACACGCGCTGCGGTCTGTCTGTGCGGGTAATAGACATGCTGCGGTCTGGAGATACGCGCCGCAGTCTGTCTCTGCGGGTAATAAACATGCTGCGGTCTGGAGACACGCGCCGTGGTCTTTCTCTGCGGGTAATAGACATGCTGCGGTCTGGAGATAGATGCCGCAGTCTGTCTCTGCGGGTAATAGACATGCTGCGGTCTGGAGATACGCGCCGCAGTCTGTCTCTGCGGGTAATAGACATGCTGCGGTCTGGAGATACACGCCGCAGTCTCTCTGCGGGTAATAGACATGTTGCGGTCTGGAGACACGCGCTGCGGTCTGTCTGTGCGGGTAATAGACATGCTGCGGTCTGGAGATACGCGCCGCAGTCTGTCTCTGCGGGTAATAAACATGCTGCGGTCTGGAGACACGCTCCGTGGTCTGTCTCTGCGGGTAATAGACATGCTGCGGTCTGGAGATAGATGCCGCAGTCTGTCTCTGCGGGTAATAGACATGCTGCGGTCTGGAGATAGATGCCGCAGTCTGTCTCTGCGGGTAATAGACATGCTGCGGTCTGGAGATACGTGCCGCAGTCTGTCTCTGCGGGTAATAGACATGCTGCGGTCTGGAGATACGCACCGCAGTCTGTCTCTGCGGGTAATAGACATGCTGCGGTCTGGAGATAGATGCCGCAGTCTGTCTCTGCGGGTAATAGACATGCTGCGGTCTGGAGATACGTGTCGCAGTCTGTCTCTGCGGGTAATAGACATGCTGCGGTCTGGAGATACGCACCGCAGTCTGTCTCTGCGGGTAATAAACATGCTGCGGTCTGGAGACACGCGCCGTGGTCTGTCTCTGCGGGTAATAGACATGCTGCGGTCTGGAGATAGATGCCGCAGTCTGTCTCTGCGGGTAATAGACATGCTGCGGTCTGGAGATACGTGCCGCAGTCTGTCTCTGCGGGTAATAGACATGCTGCGGTCTGGAGATACGCACCGCAGTCTGTCTCTGCGGGTAAGGCACGGGCGTCTCTGGATGCATAGTGGAGATGGGATTTCTTGAAGTGCTGTAACATCTGGCCGCTGTGGGAGTGACAGTACATAAGTACACAGCGTCCAACCCGCAGCGATCACTGACCCTGTGCTCCTGCCACAAAGTGACCACAACTTTCCGATATACTTTGTGCATCATTCTTTTTACCATCTTCAATCCCTCTTCTTGCTGTCAGTGAATAAGAACTGTCATTATGAGATCCTGTGGGTGTCAGCGGCGGGGTCACTGCGGTATCCTCTGTGTTTGCGGCCATCAGGTGTCCTCACATGAGGCAGCAGCGAGGAGAACGGCGGAGGGGCAGCAGCAGTACTGTGAGGGGCAGCGAGGAGAGTGGCGGAGGTGTCATTTGCAGCGCTGTGAGGGGGAGAGTCATAGAAGGGCAGTGGCAGCACTGTGAGGGGTGAGTGGCGGAGGGGCTGCAGCAGCGCTGTGAGAGGCAGCGGGGAGAGCTGCGGAGTGGCAGCGGGGAGAGGGGCTGTGGCGACGCTGTGAGGGGCAGCGGGTAAAGCGGTGGAGGGGCTGTGGCAGCAGGGAGAGCGGTGGAAGGGCTGTGGCAGCATTGTGAGGAGCAGTGGGAGAGCGGTGGAGGGGCTGCAGCAGCTCTGTGAAGGGAGAGCGGTGGAAGGGCTGTGGCAGCACTATGAGGGGCAGCGGGGTGAGCAGCAGAGGGGCTGCAGCAGCGCTGTGAAGGGTGGCGGAGGTACACCGGGGAGAGTGGCGGAGGGCTGCGGCAGTGCTGTGAGGGGCAGCGGGTAAAGCGGTGTAGGGGCTGTGAGAGCGGTGTAAGGGCTGTGGCAGCACTGTGAGGGACAGCGGGGTGAGCGGCGGAGGGGCTGCAGCAGCGCTGTGAGAGGCAGAGGGGAGAGCTGCGGAGGGGCAGTGGGGAGAGTGGCAGAGGGGCTTCGGCAGCGCTGTGAGGGGCAGCGGGTAAAGCGGTGGAGGGGGTGTGGCAGCTGGGAGAGCGGTGGAAGGGTTGTGGCAGCACTGTGAGGGGCAGTGGGGAGAGCGGTGAAGGGGCTGCAGCAGCTCTGTGAGGGGAGAGCGGTGGAAGGGCTGTGGAAGCACTATGAGGGGCAGCAGGGTGAGCGGCAGAGGGGCTGCAGCAGCGCTGTGAGGGACAGTTGCGGAGGGGCTGTGAGCGGTGGAAGGGCTGTGGCAGCACTGTGAGGGGCAGCGGGGAGAATGGTGGAGGGGCTGCAGCAGCGCTGTGAGGGGCAGCAGGGAGAGTGGCGGAGGGGCTGTGAGAGCGGTGGAGGGGCTGTGGCAGCGCTGTGAGGGGCAGCAGGGAGAGTGGCGGAGGGGCTCTGGCAGTGCTGTGAGGATAGAGTGGTGAAGAAAAGAGTTGTGGAGGGTAAAGGACGAGGCACAGGATGGGAGCGAGTGCCTCATAACCGATCAGAACCACAACAGCGAGAACAGCGCAAAATCCTTCATGTATCCGGAAAAGCCAATAGATAATTCTAACAGTCCCGGACTGACGGGTCTTGTGGGGTGTTCCCGGTATACAGCAGGTCTTGTGGGGTGTTCCTAGTATATGGCAGGTCTTATGGGGTGTTCCTGGTATACGGCAGGTCTTGTGGGGTGTTTCCGGTATATGTCAGGTCTTATGGGGTGTTCCTAGTATATGGCAGGTCTTATGGGGTGTCCTTGCTATATGGCAGGTCTTGTGGGGTGTTCTTAGTATATGGTAGGTCTTATGGGGTGTTCTGGTATATGGCAGGTCTTACAGGGTGTTCCTGGTATATGGCAGGTCTTGTGGGGTGTTCCCGGTATATGGCAGGTCTTGTGGGGTGTTCCCGGTATATGGCAGGTCTTGTGGGGTGTTCCCGGTATATGGCAGGTCTTGTGGGGTGTTCCCGGTATATGGCAGGTCTTACAGGGTGTTCCTGGTATACGGCAGGTCTTGTGGGGTGTTCCCGGTATATGGCAGGTCTTACGGGGTGTTCCTGGTATACGGCAGGTCTTGTGGGGTGTTCACAGTATATGGCGTGTCTTGTGGGGTGTTCCCGGTATACGGCAGGTCTTATGGGGTGTTCCCGGTATACGGCAGGTCTTATGGGGTATACTGCAGGTCTTGTGGGGTGTTCCCAGTATATGGCGTGTCTTGTGGGGTGTTCCCGGTATATGGCGGGTCTTGTGGGGTATTCCGTATATGACGTCTTGTGGCTGTCCGTATCGACAGGTCTTGTGGGGTGTTCCCGGTATACGACAGGTCTTGTGGGGTGTTCCCGATATATGACGGGTCTTGTGGGTGTTCCTGGTATACGGCTTGTCTTGTGGGGTGTTCCCGGTATATAGCGGGTCTTGTGGGGTGTTCCCGGTACACAGCGGGTCTTGTGGGGTGTTCCCGGTATACGGCACGTCTTGTGGGTGTTCCTAATGCACTAAAATTAGTGGCGATCTCGCAGGTTGGACCCCATTGATCACCTGTCCTGTCGCTGATAACTTCTTGTAACAGGAATCCCCCTTTAGCGATGTTCACGAGTCTGATATAATGTTCCCATTACAAAATATTTGCCAACTTCTTTTCTCTACAATAGGGCAAAAGTATACAGATGGCGGGGGCACATACTACTCTCAATGCGGATACGGCACAGGAACTCAGAACCGGAACAATACTTGTCATACATGAGTGACTACATGTGTGTGAGGTGAGGAGCTGATGGTCAGTCAAGCAGAACCGCCACCGAGGGAGTCCTCAGCTTCTATCCTGACACATTTATACAGTATCTAAGCTCTCAATGCAATGTATTCAGTTCATTAATACTTTTTACAATTGGGGTAATATTATAGTAGTTACATCCTTGTACATAGGGGGCAGTATTATAGTAGTTATATTCTTGTACATAGGAGCAGTATTATAGTAGTTATATTCTTTACATAGGGGGCAGTATTATAGTAGTTATATTCTTGTACATAGGAGCAGTATTATAGTAGTTATATTCTTGTACATAGGAGCAGTATTATAGTAGTTATATTCTTGTACATAGGAGCAGTATTATAGTAGTTATATTCTTGTACATAGGAGCAGTATTATAGTAGTTATATTCTTGTACATAGGAGCAGTATTATAGTAGTTATATTCTTGTACATAGGGGCAGTATTATAGTAGTTATATTCTTGTACATAGGAGCAGTATTACAGTAGTTATATTCTTGTACATAGGGAGCAGTATTACAGTAGTTATATTCTTGTACATAGGAGCAGTATTATAGTAGTTATATTCTTGCATATAGGGGCAGTATTATAGTAGTTATATTCTTGTACATAGGGGGCAGTATTATAGTAGTTATATTCTTGTACATAGGAGCAGTATTATAGTAGTTATATTCTTGTACATAGGAGCAGTATTATAGTAGTTATATTCTTGTACATAGGAGCAGTATTACAGTAGTTATATTCTTGTACATAGGGAGCAGTATTACAGTAGTTATATTCTTATACATAGGAGCAGTATTATAGTAGTTATATTCTTGTATATAGGGGCAGTATTATAGTAGTTATATTCTTGTACATAGGGGGCAGTATTATAGTAGTTATATTCTTGTACATAGGAGCAGTATTATAGTAGTTATATTCTTGTACATAGGAGCAGTATTATAGTAGTTATATTCTTGTACATAGGAGCAGTATTATAGTAGTTATATTCTTATACATAGGGCAGTATTATAGTAGTTATATTCTTGTACATAGGGCAGTATTATAGTAGTTATATTCTTGTACATAGGGCAGTATTATAGTAGTTATATTCTTGTACATAGGAGCAGTATTATAGTAGTTATTTTCTTATACATAGGGGCAGTATTATAGTAGTTATATTCTTGTACATAGGGCAGTATTATAGTAGTTATATTCTTGTACATAGGAGCAGTATTATAGCAGTTATATTCTTGTACATAGGGGCAGTATTATACTAGTTATATTCTTGTACATAGGGGCAGTATTATAGTAGTTATATTCTTGTACATAGGGGGCAGTATTATGCTAGTTATATTCTTGTACATAGGGGCAGTATTATAATAGTTATATTCTTGTACATAGGAGCAGTATTATAGTAGTTATATTCTTGTACATAGGAGCAGTATTATAGTAGTTATATTCTTGTACATAGGGCAGTATTATAGTAGTTATATTCTTGTACATAGTGGGCAGTATTATAGTAGTTATATTCTTGTACATAGGGCAGTATTATAGTGGTTATATTCTTGTACATAGGGGGCAGTATTATACTAGTTATATTCTTGTACATAGGAGCAGTATTATAGTAGTTATATTCTTGTACATAGGAGCAGTATTATAGTAGTTATATTCTTGTACATAGTGGGCAGTATTATACTAGTTATATTCTTGTATATAGGGGCAGTATAATTGTAGTTATATTCTTGTACATAGGAGCAGTATTATAGTAGTTATAATCTTATACATAGGGGCAGTATTATAGTAGTTATGTTCTTGTATATAGGGGCAGTATTATAGTAGTTATATTCTTGTATATAGGGGCAGTATTATAGTAGTTAGATTCTTGTACATAGGGGGCAGTATTATAGTAGTTATATTCTTGTACATAGGGGCAGTATTATAGTAGTTATATTCTTGTACATAGGGGGCAGTATTATAGTAGTTATATTCTTGTATATAGGGGCAGTATAATTGTAGTTATATTCTTGTACATAGGAGCAGTATTATAGTAGTTATATTCTTGTACATAGGGGCAGTATTATAGTAGTTATATTCTTGTATATAGGGGGCAGTATTATAGTAGTTATATTCTTGTATATAGGGGCAGTATTATAGTAGTTATATTCTTGTACATAGGGGCAGTATTATGGTAGTTTGTTGTGAATGGGCTTGAGATGAGTTCTGAGCAGAGGCTCCCTCTGGTGGTTACAAGCGGTACTGGTTTGTCCAGTGAAGATTGTGAGGATTGGGAATCAGGTGTTACTGACTGGTCTTATATAAGGGAGTCACCTTCCCATCAGGGTTGCCAGTGGTCAATTGTTCTGGTCTCTATCCTTGATTCCTGTTTCCCTTGTAGCCTGCTGTGTCGTGTCTGCATCTCCTGCTAACAGATAAGACATTTTCTTCTTTTGTTTTTGTGCTTGATTTTTGCATTTTGTCCTGCACTTCTGTGGGGGCCTTCAGGGTCCCCTCCGGGGCTTTTGCCCTCTCAGTTTAGTTCAGCCACTGATGTTTGTACTTTTGCTTTTTCCAGTTTTTTCAGTGGCTGCTGTTTTGATTTTGTTACACCAGAGAACTAATTTAGGTGGTAGAGGTCGTGTGATCTCAGGTGTTTTTGAAATTAGTAGAGTTGGTGCTTTTCAGGGTTTCTGGGATTGCAGTAAGTACCCTTCCTATCCTTTTCTAGTTAGTTAGTTTGGGCCCCAACGTTTGCTCATACTATTTTCTGTCTGTGTCAGTATTTCTTCTTGTCTAACCGCCATTACATGTTTGGGGCTTTCTATTATCTTTGGGGTTCTGCTCCGGGGCAGATAGCTTTCCTATATCTATCTTTAGGTGTAGTTAGTTTCTCAGGCTGTGACGAGGCGTCTAGGACCAACGTAGGAACGCTCCACGGCTGCCTCTAGTTGTTGTGGTTAGTCAGGGTACTGCAATCTCATAGTTTCCAACTGCTCTGGTGTATTGCCTTTTTTGCCTGCACTCCTCAGCTACCGAAACATAACAGTAGTTATATTCTTGTACATAAGGGGCAGTATTATAGTAGTTATATTCTTATATATAGGGGCAGTATAATTGTAGTTATATTCTTGTACATAGGAGCAGTATTATAGTAGTTATATTCTTGTACATAGGGGCAGTATTATAGTAGTTATATTCTTGTATATAGGGGCAGTAGTATAGTAGTTATATTCTTGTACATAGGGGCAGTATTATAGTAGTTATATTCTTGTACATAGGGGCAGTTGTTGTGAATGGACTTGAGATGAGTTCTGAGCAGAGGCTCCCTCTGGTGGTTACAAGCGGTACTGGACTGTCCAGTGAAGATTGTGAGGATTGGGAATCAGTGTTACTGACTGGTCTTATATAAGGGAGTCGCCTTCCCATCAGGGTTGCCGGTGATCAATTGTTTTGGTCTCAATCCTTGATTCCTGTTTCCTTTGTAGCCTGCTGTGTCGTGTCTGCATCTCCTGCTAACAGATAAGACTTTTTCTTCTTTTTGTTTTTGTGCTTTATTTTTGCATTTTGTCCTGCACTTCTGTGGGGGCCTTCTGGGTCCCCTCCGGGGGCTTTTGCCCTCTCTGTTTAGTTCAGCCACTGATGTTTTGTACATTTGCTTTTTCCAGTTATTTCAGTGGCTGCTGTTTTGATTTTGTTACACCAGAGAACTAATTTAGGTGGTAGAGGTCGTGTGATCTCAGGTGTTTTTGAAATTAGTAGAGTTGGTGCTTTTCAGGGTTTTTTGGGATTGCAGTAAGTGCCCTTCCTATCCTTTTCTATTTAGATAGTTTGGGCCCCAGCGTTTGCTCATACTATTTTCTGTCTGTGTCAGTATTTCTTCTTGTCTAACCGCCATTACATGTTTGGGGGCTTTCTATGTTCTTTGGGGATCTGCTCCGGGGCAGATAGCTTTCCTCTTTCTATCTTTAGGTATAGTTAGTTTCTCAGGCTGTGACGAGGCGTCTAGGACCAACGTAGGAACGCTCCACGGCTGCCTCTAGTTGTGGTGGTTAGTCAAGGTACTGCAGTCTCATAGATTCCAACTGCTCTGGTGTATTGCCTTTTTTACCTGCACTCCTCAGCTACCAAATCATAACAGTATCACCGGCCTAAACTGAAAATTATATGGTACTCACAGAAGGGAAAACTATTGTGAAAGAAAAAAAAAAAAAGGTTGTCAGAGATATTTTTCTGTTTGTTGCATATTTTTTTTTTTCCCCTCTGTATCTCTGGGTGCTGGGGAGGATTTTTTCTCTCAATGGAGTTTGCACAGTTGTCTGGCCGTGTGGATCAGCTTGCCACTGAGGTTCGGAGTATTGCTACCTATCTTGCTAGGTTGCCTGTTGTGGAACCTAGGATTCCCATGCCAGATTTGTTTTTGGGGGATCGAGCCAAGTTTCTGAATTTCAAAAATAATTGTAAATTGTTTTTTGCCTTAAAATCTAAGTCCTCAGGGAACGCAGCGCAGCAGGTTCAAATTGTCATCTCTCTCCTGCGCGGCGATCCTCAGGATTGGGCTTTTTCCCTGACACCTGGGGATCCTGTTTTGAGTGATGTTGATGCATTTTTTCAGGCCTTGGGGTTATTGTACGATGAGCCTAATGTCACTGATCAAGCTGAAAAAGCCTTGTTGGCATTAAATCAGGGGCTTGATGACGCTGAGTTATACTGTCAGAGATTCCGCAGGTGGGCAGTCCTGACCAAATGGAATGACGACGCTTTGGCAGTCCTTTTTCGGAAGGGTCTGTCAGATAATGTAAAGGATGTTATGGTGGATTCCCTATCCCCTCTGGTCTCAATGATTCTATGTCATTAGCGATTCAAATTGACAGACGTTTGCGTGAGCGGAGAAGTATGCGTGGAATAGTGTTGCCTTGTGAACCTGCTTCTGAACCCATGCAGTGTGATAGAGTGGTTTCTGGGGCACAGCGTCATGAGTTTCGAAAGCGCAATGGGTTATGTTTCTACTGTGGTGATGCCTCTCATGCTATTTCAGTCTGCCCTAAGCGGGGAAGACGTTTTGCACGCTCAGTTGTCTTGGGTAGTGTTCAGACTAAGTTTTTATTAACTGTTACTCTGATATGCTCTCTGTCCTCATTTTCTGCTCAGGCTTTCGTTGATTCGGGAGCAGCTATTAACCTGATGGATTTTGATTTTGCTAAACGTTGCGGGTTTCCCTTGATACCCCTACAGAAGTCTATTCCCCTACTGGGGATCGATTCTACCCCTTTGGCTGAGAATAAACCTCAGTTCTCTACTCAGGTGATAATGAGGGTTGAACCTGATCATCAGGAGAGCTGCAAATTTTTGGTTCTGTATAATCTGCATGACATTATCGTGCTGGGTTTCCCTTGGTTACAGTCTCATAATCCTGTTTTGGATTGGAAATCTGTGTCTGTAACCAGTTGGGGCTGCCAATGTGTTAATACCAACACTCCTGTTTTTTCTGCCTCCCCCCAGGCTCAGGATGTTCCTGACTTTTTGATTGATTTTTCTGATGTGTTTTGCGAAAGTAAATCTGCATCCTTGCCTCCCCATAGGAGCTATGACTGCGCTATTGAATTAGTGCCTGGTAGTAAATTCCCTAAAGGTCGCCTTTTTAACTTGTCTGTACCTGAACATGACGCTATGCGGTCTTATATCAAGGAATCATTGGAGAAGGGTCATATCAGACCATCCTCTTTACCCTTAGGTGCCGGTTTTTTCTTTGTGGCCAAAAAGGATGGTTCATTAAGGCCGTGTATTGATTATCGTCTTTTGAACAATATTACTGTGAAATATCAATATCCGTTACCCTTGATTTCTGACCTGTTTTCCAGGGTGAAAGACGCTACTTGGTTTACCAAGCTTGACCTCAGGGGGCATATAACCTTATTCGCATTAAGCACGGGGATGAATGGAAGATGGCATTTAACACCCCTGAAGGGCATTTTGAGTACCTTGTGATGCCCTTTGGGCTCACTAATGCTCCTTCTGTCTTCCAGTCCTTCATGAATGACATTTTCAGGGATTTTGTGGATAAATTTCTGATTGTTTATTTGGATGATATCTTGATTTTTTCTAATGACTGGGACTCTCATGTGAAACATGTTCGAACTGTATTCCAGATTTTGAGAGAGAATGCTCTGTATGTGAAGGGATCAAAGTGTCTTTTTGGCATAAAGAGGATCTCATTTCTGGGATTCATTTTGTCCCCATCTGTTATTGAAATGGACCCGGTCAAGGTTCAGGCCATCTGTGATTGGGTCCAACCTACTTCATTAAAGGCTCTTCAAAGATTTTTGGGTTTTGCCAATTTTTATCGTAAATTTATTGGTAATTTCTCGGTTCTTGTTAAACCATTAACTGATTTGACCAAAAAGGGTTCTGATGTGGTGAATTGGCCTCCTGAGGCAGTCTCTGCATTTCAGGAACTTAAGCAGAGATTCACTTCTGCTCCTGTTCTACGGCAGCCTGATGTTTCTCTGCATTTCAGGTGGAGGTTGATGCCTCTGAAATTGGGGCAGGTGCCGTTTTGTCCCAAAGAGATCCAGAGACCTCTAAAAGTAACCCTTGTGCCTTTTTCTCTCGAAATTTTTCTCCTACTGAACGTAATTATGACGTTGGTAATCGGGAGTTATTGGCCATGAAGTGGGCTTTTGAAGAGTGGAGACATTGGCTTGAGGGAGCCAAACATCAGGTGGTGGTCCTTACGGACCATAAGAATCTGGTTTATCTGGAATCTGCCAAGCGACTTAATCCTAGACAGGCCAGGTGGGCCTTGTTTTTCACACGTTTTAATTTTGTGGTTTCCTTTCTTCCTGGCACTAAGAATGTTAAGGCGGATGCCCTCTCGAGGAGTTTCCTTGCGGACTCTCCTGAGGTATCTGATCCTTCTGTTATTTTGAAAGAAGGTGTAGTTCTTTCCGCCATCTCGCCCAATTTGAGACTGGCTCTGGAGGGGTGTCAGGTGGATAGGCCCGAGCGCTGCCCTGTTGGGAAATTGTTTGTCCCGGACCAGTGGAAAAAGAGTGTGATGTCTGAGATTCATTGTTCCGCGTTGGCCGGTCATCCCGGAATTTTTGGTACCAGAGACTTGGTTAGTCGGTCCTTTTGGTGGCCTACCTTGTCTCGTGATGTCAGGGAATTTGTGCAGTCCTGCGGGACTTGCTCTCGCTCCAAGCCTTGCTCTCGCTCTAGTGGTTTGTTGATGCCATTGCCTGTGCCCAAGAGACCATGGACCCATATCTCTATGGATTTAATTTCCGACCTCCCTGTTTCTCAGAGAATGACCGTCATCTGGGTGATTTGTGATAGGTTTTCCAAGATGATACATCTTGTGCCATTACCTAAGTTGCCTTCCTTCTCTGAATTGGTGCCTTTGTTCCTTCAGCACGTGGTTCGTTTACACGGCATTCCTGAGAACATTGTGTCTGACAGAGGAGTCCAGTTTGTTTCCAGATTTTGGAGGACCTTTTGTTCTAAGCTTGGTGTTCAGTTGTCTTTCTCCTCGGCGTTTCATCCTCAGACCAATGGTCAAACTGAGAGAACAAACCAGACATTGGAGACTTATCTAAGATGCTTTGTGTCTGCTGATCAGGATGACTGGGTCTCTTTTTTGCCTTTGGCTGAGTTTGCTCTTAATAATAGGGCTAGCTCTGCCACTTTGATGTCTCTATTTTTCTGTAATTCTGGGTTTCACCCTCGATTTTCTTCAGGACAGACGGAGGCTTCTGTCTGTCCAGGTGTTGACTCTGTTGTGGAGCGTATGCAACAGATTTGGGACCAGGTAGTGCAGACGTTGTCCCTCTCTCAGGAGAGGGCTCAGCGGTTTGCTAACCGGCATAGGACTGATGGTCCTCGGTTTAAAGTGGGGGACTTGGTCTGGTTGTCCTCAAAAAATATTCCTATGAGAGTGGCATCTCCTAAATTTAAGCCTAGGTTCATTGGACCTTATAAGATCATGGAGATTCTTAATCCTGTTTCTTTTCGTTTGCTTCTTCCAGGGACATTTAAGATCCATAACGTGTTCCACAAGTCCTTGTTAAAGAGGTTTGTTGAGCCAGTGGTTCCTACTGCTTTGCCTCCTGACCCTGTTCTGGTTGAGGGCAATATGGAGTTTGTGGTTGAGAAAATATTGAATTCTCATTTTTCTAGATGGAAACTCCAGTATTTGGTTAAGTGGAGAGGTTATGGTCAGGAAGACAATTCTTGGGTGTTTGCTTCAGACATCTATGCTAGGAGACTCATCCGTGCGTATCATAGAACTCATCCTGACCGACCTGGTTGCTCAAGTGAGGGTTCGGTGACCCCTCCTCAAGGGGGGGGTACTGTTGTGAATGGACTTGAGATGAGTTCTGAGCAGAGGCTCCCTCTGGTGGTTACAAGCGGTACTGGACTGTCCAGTGAAGATTGTGAGGATTGGGAATCAGGTGTTACTGACTGGTCTTATATAAGGGAGTCGCCTTCCCATCAGGGTTGCCGGTGATCAATTGTTCTGGTCTCAATCCTTGATTCCTGTTTCCTTTGTAGCCTGCTGTGTCGTGTCTGCATCTCCTGCTAACAGATAAGACTTTTTCTTCTTTTTGTTTTTGTGCTTTATTTTTGCATTTTGTCCTGCACTTCTGTGGGGGCCTTCTGGGTCCCCTCCGGGGGCTTTTGCCCTCTCTGTTTAGTTCAGCCACTGATGTTTTGTACATTTGCTTTTTCCAGTTTTTCAGTGGCTGCTGTTTTGATTTTGTTACACCAGAGAACTAATTTAGGTGGTAGAGGTCGTGTGATCTCAGGTGTTTTTGAAATTAGTAGAGTTGGTGCTTTTCAGGGTTTTTTGGGATTGCAGTAAGTGCCCTTCCTATCCTTTTCTATTTAGATAGTTTGGGCCCCAACGTTTGCTCTTACTATTTTCTGTCTGTGTCAGTATTTCTTCTTGTCTAACCGCCATTACATGTTTGGGGGCTTTCTATGTTCTTTGGGGATCTGCTCCGGGGCAGATAGCTTTCCTCTTTCTATCTTTAGGTATAGTTAGTTTCTCAGGCTGTGACGAGGCGTCTAGGACCAACGTAGGAACGCTCCACGGCTGCCTCTAGTTGTGGTGGTTAGTCAGGGTACTGCAATCTCATAGATTCCAACTGCTCTGGTGTATTGCCTTTTTTACCTGCACTCCTCAGCTACCAAATCAATAACAGGCAGTATTATAGTAGTTATATTCTTGTACATAGGGGGCAGTATTATAGTAGTTATATTCTTGTATATAGGGGGCAGTATTATAGTAGTTATATTCTTATACATAGGGGCAGTATAATTGTAGTTATATTCTTGTACATAGGAGCAGTATTATAGTAGTTATATTCTTGTACATAGGGCAGTATTATAGTAGTTATATTCTTGTATATAGGGGCAGTATTATAGTAGTTATATTCTTGTATATAGGGGCAGTATTATAGTAGTTATATTCTTATACAGAGGGGCAGTATTATAGTAGTTATATTCTTGTTCATAGGGGCTGTATTATAGTAGTTATATTCTTGTACATGGGGGCAGTATTATAGTAGTTATATTCTTGTACATAGGAGCAGTATAATAGTAGTTATATTCTTGTACATAGGGGCAGTATTATAGTAGTTATATTCTTGTATATAGGGCAGTATAATTGTAGTTATATTCTTGTACATAGGAGCAGTATTATAGTAGTTATATTCTTATACATAAGGGCAGTATTATAGTAGTTATGTTCTTGTATATAGGGGCAGTATTATAGTAGTTATATTCTTGTATATAGGGGCAGTATTATAGTAGTTAGATTCTTGTACATAGGGGCAGTATTATAGTAGTTATATTCTTGTACATAGGGGGCAGTATTATAGTAGTTATATTCTTGTACATAGGGGCAGTATTATAGTAGTTATATTCTTGTATATAGGGGCAGTATAATTGTAGTTATATTCTTGTACATAGGAGCAGTATTATAGTAATATTCTTGTACATAGGGGCAGTATTATAGTAGTTATATTCTTGTATATAGGGGGCAGTATTATAGTAGTTATATTCTTGTATATAGGGGCAGTATTATAGTAGTTATATTCTTGTACATAGGGGCAGTATTATAGTAGTTATATTCTTGTACATAGGGGCAGTATTATAGTAGTTATATTCTTGTACATAGGGGGCAGTATTATAGTAGTTATATTCTTGTATATAGGGGGCAGTATTATAGTAGTTATATTCTTATACATAGGGGCAGTATAATTGTAGTTATATTCTTGTACATAGGAGCAGTATTATAGTAGTTATATTCTTGTACATAGGGGCAGTATTATAGTAGTTATATTCTTGTATATAGGGGGCAGTATTATAGTAGTTATATTCTTGTATATAGGGGCAGTATTATAGTAGTTATATTCTTATACATAGGGGCAGTATTATAGTAGTTATATTCTTGTACATAGGGGCAGTATAATTGTATTTATATTCTTGTACATAGGAGCAGTATTATAGTAGTTATATTCTTGTACATAGGGGCAGTATAATTGTAGTTATATTCTTATACTTAGGGGCAGTATTATGGTAGTTATATTCTTGTACATAGGGGCAGTATAATTGTAGTTATATTCTTGTACATAGGAGCAGTATTATAGTAGTTATATTCTTGTACATAGGGGGAGTATTATAGTAGTTATATTCTTGTACATAGGAGCAGTATTATAGTAGTTATATTCTTGTACATAGGGGGCAGTATTATAGTAGTTATATTCTTGTACATAGGGGCAGTATTATAGTAGTTATATTCTTGTACATAGGGGGCAGTATTATAGTAGTTATATTCTTGTATATAGGGGGCAGTATTATAGTAGTTATATTCTTGTATATAGGGAGCAGTATTATAGTAGTTATATTCTTGTATATAGGGGAAGTATTATAGTAGTTATATTCTTGTACATAGGGGCAGTATTATAGTAGTTATATTCTTGTACATAGGGGCAGTATTATAGTAGTTATATTCTTGTATATAGGGGCAGTATTATAGTAGTTATATTCTTGTATATAGGGGGCAGTATTATAGTAGTTATATTCTTGTATATAGGGAGCAGTATTATAGTAGTTATATTCCTGTACATAGGGGCAGTATTATAGTAGTTATATTCTTGTACATAGGGGCAGTATTATAGTAGTTATATTCTTGTACATAGGGGGCAGTATTATAGTAGTTATATTCTTGTACATAGGGGGCAGTATTATAGTAGTTATATTCTTGTATATAGGGAGCAGTATTATAGTAGTTATATTCTTGTATATAGGGGCAGTATTATAGTAGTTAGATTCTTGTACTAGTTGACTAATATGAAGATATGCCATTACCCAATTCCCAATTAGAAGCGAAGAGGAACATTGATTTTCTTACACAAGAAGGAGGACCCCAACATTGTCCCTATATTTGTCATCCGTTCGTCCTCACACCGACTTCAGGATTTCAGATCTTCCCTTGAAAAGTCAATATATTGCCACCAGGATTGTGTGATTTGGTTCTAAAATGATAGTGAGGTAATAATCCCTAATTAGCACTACACTACGTTTTTCTTCTGGGCAAGGTGTTAAAAGGACCCGTAAAAGTACCAGCTGACGGCAGCCACTTTGCTATTGGATTTCTGAAGAAAAAAAATATGGAAGTGACCCTCCCTCCAATTCTATATTGACAAAATTCTATATATTTGGATACACATGGGAAAGTCGTCTTCATGGATACCAGATTGTACAATCCAACTTTCAAACGGGGGGGGGCAAGTGCTTCAGTTATGAGGAAGACCACCTCCACTGGCATCTTCTTAGGATTAGGATCACAGGGTATTGGGGTGCACACTTTCAGGAATTCTCTACCTTGATGTCATCAGACAAAGCGTTCTGGCGTCACACACAAGACATATTCCAGGAGCGTGGCTTTCAAGGAGGTTTTAGGAGACTTTGCCTTGCATCTGGAAGAGCTGCCCACTCTTCCAGGAGTTTGAAGGTCTTTTCCCTTTATCTTGGTGCCTCCTCGATGTATCGGGAGAGGTGGCAGGTATGTTGTAGGAACATGTAAGGTGATAAAGGAAGAGGCACAGTTTTGACTTTTGCTATAAGGTTCTTCTAGTGACAACTTACCATCACATTTGGTAGGTTAACGAGACGTAGAGGACAGATATGACTGCAGGACTGGACTAATATCGGAACTGTAGACCTGAAATGGTGGAAAATTTTATTTTACGAGTTTTCGCTTTTTTATTTGAGATTAATTGGGACAATAAGCCTTTGGTTACTTGCGTTGCCGATCACCTTCCAGGTTAATTCTAGCTTGCAGCCTGATTTTCATGTAGATCTGTTAGTCCTGATTTACGTAGGTGGATGTTTGGTGACCCGGTGTAGCCGAAACCATGCAGCTCTCCGTATTGCAATGTAAGGGAGTCGCTGTCCCCATAAAGTTACTGTAGTCTATGGTAAGAGCCATGTTCATGCATGGTCACTAGTGATGAGTGACTATGTTAGCCACCATGCTTGAGTGCTATCCAAGGGTCTTCAGCGTGCTCAGTAATATGTTCGAGTCCCTGAACAATATACGTTCACTTGAACCCAGCCTGACTTTATTATCAGAGCGCTCATAAGCGGGGCATTATAGATTTAATGTTGGTAAGTCGTACTCATATTATTCCTAGCATACAAGTATGGGTTCAGCACAGGTAAGCCTACACCCTATATCTGTCAGCAGCACAATGGATCCGTCTGTGTGGGTGTAATATAATATTATCTGATCACAGATACACCAGAGAGAGACGAGCTTATGTAACCCGCGTGTATCACCGATGGCTATGAATGTGCAAGATTTTACTATACACACAAACTCCCATTATACTGTGTGTGTTCATATATTTACAGGTACAAAAATACAGGACAAAACAGAAATCTAAATATTCAGTGTTAGGACTGGCCGCCCTTTGGCTTCAAAATAGCATCAGTTCTTGTAGAGATACTTGCACTGTCAGGGATTTTGTAGGATTATACAATAGTCACGTTTATGAGTCACTGTTATTCCAAACAGGTCATAATGACCATCATTCTCATATGTAGATGGGAACAAAGTCATTAGCCAAACTAGCTGTGAAGGATGGGGAACAGCCAAACTCTGCTACAAAGGTGAGGTTGTGGAAAACAGTTTCTTGTCACCGGTCATACGATAGCACAGCAACAAAACACAAGGTAGTTATACTGCATCAGCAAGGTGTCTCCCAGGCAAAAAATTTCAAAGCAGACTGGGGTTTCTAGATTTATTAATATTTTCTTACTCATTTATATAGTGTCATCATTTCACAGCTCTTTCCAGAGATCATCATCACTGTCCCCAATGGATCTCATAATATAAATTCCATATTATTATGTCTTTGGGGTGTGGGAAAAAACTGGAGAACTCAGAAGAAACCCACGCAAACATGGGGAGAACATTCAAACTCCTTGTAGATGTCTTGGTGGGATTTGAACCCAGAACCACAGCGCAAGATGTGTTCTTCAAAATCTTTTGGAGACACACCAAGAAATAGGCAATATTGAAGACCGTAGAAGTAGTAGTCGGCCAATGATACTTGGTGCAGCAGATGAAATGCACAACATGCTTATTTCCCTTTTACAATTGGAAAATGTCCAGTAGTGCCATCAGCTCAGAACTGTCTGCAACCAGTGGGACCCAGCTACAAACATCTAGAGTTTGGAGGAGTCAGGCCAGAAGTTTTCTTAGAAGAATTACGAACAAAAAACAATCCTTCTACATAAGAACAAGTTATACAAAAACATAGGACCTGGGGTACGGAAATATGGCAGCAGGTGCTCTGGACTGGTGAGTCAAAATGATTGTTCCCTGAAAAACTATGCAATAATGAGGGTCTGAAGGCAGCAGTGACGCATTGTGGAGAGTCCTTGCAAGTTTGGGCCTGCATTTTATCAAAAACAGTTGGAAAGTTGGTCAGTATTAATGGTGTCCTCAATGCTGAGAAGTACGGGCATATATTTATCCATCCTGTAATACCATAAGCAGGGCATCTAGTTCCAAATTTATTCTTCAGCAGAAAAGGACCCCAAACATATAGCCAACTTCATTAGGAACTATCTTCAGTGTAAAGAAGAACAAGGAGTCCTAGAAGTGATGATGTGGCCCCACAGATCCCTGATCTCGCGTCATCCAGTCTGTCTGGGATTATATGAAGAGACAGAAGGATTTGCACAGGCGACATCCACAGAAGATCTTGGGTTAGTTCTCCCAAGATGTTTGGAACAACTTCCGGCTGAGTTCCTTCAAGAACTGTGGAAAAGTGACAAGTGCCAAGAAGAACTGATGCTGTTTTGAAGGTAAAGGGCTGTCAACCAAATATTGATGTGATTTAAATTTATTTTTTGTTCATTCACTTTGCATTTTGTTACTTGGTACAAATAATATATTATCATTTCTATTTTTTGGTGCACTCTTTTCATATTTTTTACTACACCTGCCTAAAACTTTTGCACAGTACTGTATGTACAAAAATTCCTATACACACTCATTTGCATATACATACAGTATATTGTTGTGAATATGCTAGAGGTGGCTTCTGAGATGGGGCTCCCTCCGGTGGTTGCTGAGGGTAATGAACTGATTAATGAATGGCCTTCAGCTGGTGCTGAATGGTAGGATATAAGTTGCCTGATTTCCCAGCAGCCTTGCCTGTTATCTATTGTTCTTCTGGTCTTGCTTGAAGCACTGCTAGTTTCCTGCTCTCCTTCAGATAAGTGCTGGGTTTTTTTTTCTCTGATTTTCTCTGCTGGTTTGCTGCCTGCAGTGGACTGCAGCCTGTCCCTTTTGGGGGTCTGGCGCTGCAATTGTGCTCCGTTTGTGTCTGCACTTTTGCTTTGCTCTTTTGTTACTTTTAATTTGCTGAATAGCGTTTTGTTACACCAGAGATCTGATTTAGGTGGAAGAGGTCGAGTGATCTCAGGTTTTTTGCAATCAGTCGTGTTGGTATTTTTGTTAGGGTTTTTGTTGGATTGCAGTCAGAATTCTTTCCTGTACTTTTCTGTCTAGACAGATTGGGCCCCAGCGTTTGCTCATTCTATTTTCTGTCTGAGTCCGTGCTTCTTATTGTCTAACCGCCATTGCATGTTTGGGGGCTTCCTATTTTCTTTGGGGATCTGCTCCGGGGCAGATAGCTTTCATCTTTCTGCCTTTAGGTGTAGTTATCTCTCAGGCTGTGATGAGGCGTCTAGGATCAACGTAGGAACGCTCCACGGCTACCTCTTGTGTGGTTAGTTCAGGTTACTGCAATCCAATAGGTTCCAGCCTCTCTGGTGTATTACCGCTTTTGCTATTTTTTGCCATTTCTCCTCAGTTACCAAAACATAACAGTATAACCGGCCCAAACTGAAAATTATATGGTACTCAACAGAAGAAAAAAATAGTAAAAAAGAAAAAAGGGAGTTGTCAGAAATTTTTTTTTTTTTTCTCTGTTGCATTTTTTCCCTCTTTTTCTCTGGGTGCTGAGGAGGATTTTTTTTTTCTCTCAGTGGAGTTTGCACAGTTGTCTGGCCGTGTGGATCAGCTTGCCACTGAGGTTCGGAGTATTGCTACCTATCTTGCTGGGTTGCCAGTTGTGGAACCTAGGATCCCCATGCCAGATTTGTTTTGGGGGATCGATCTAAATTTCTGAATTTCAAAAATAACTGTAAGTTGTTTTTTGCCTTAAGGCCTAAGTACTCAGGGAACGCAGCACAGCAGGTTCAAATTGTCATCTCTCTCCTGCGCGGCAATCCTCAGGATTGGGCTTTTTCCCTGACACCTGGGGATCCTGTTTTGAATGATATTGATGTATTTTTACAGGCTCTGGGGTTATTGTACGATGAACCTAATGTCACTGATCAAGCTGAAAAGACCGTGAGCGCAGAGGTATGCGTGAGATAGTGTTGCCTTGTGAACCAGCTTCTGAGCCCATGCAGTGTGATGGAGTGACTTCTGGGACTCAGCGTCATGAGTTTCGTAAGCGCAATGGGTTATGTTTCTACTGTAGTGACACTTCCCATGCTATCTCTGTCTGCCCTAAGCGGGGAAGACGTTTTGCACGCTCAGTTGTCTTGGGTAGTGTTCTGACTAAATTTCTGTTGACTGTTACCCTGATTTGCTCCCTGTCCACATTTTCTGCTCAGGCTTTTGTTGATTCGAGAGCAGCTATTAACCTGATGGATTTTGACTTTGCCAAACGTTGTGGGTTTCCCATGATACCCCTGCGGAAGTCTATTCCCCTACTGGGCATTGATTCTACTCCTTTGGCGGAGAATAAACCCCAGTTTTCTACTCGGGTGATAATGAGGGTTGAACCAGATCATCAGGAGAGTTGCAAATTTCTGGTGCTGCATAATCTGCATGACATTATTGTACTGGGTTTCCCTTGGTTACAGTCTCATAATCCTGTTTTGGATTGGAAATCTGTGTCTGTGACCAGTTGGGGCTGCCAATGTGTTAATACTGACACTCCTGTTTTTTCTGCCTCTCCCCAGTCTCAGAATGTCCCTGACTTTTTGACTGATTTTTCTGATGTGTTTAGTGAAAGTAAATCTGCATCCTTGCCCCCTCACAGGAGCTATGATTGCGCTATTGAATTAGTGCCTGGTAGTAAATTTCCTAAAGGTCGCCTTTTTAATTTATCTGTACTTGAACACGATGCTATGCGATCTTATATCAAGGAGTCAGAATGGTCATATCAGACCATCCTCTTCACCCTTGGATTCCGGTTTTTTCTTTGTGGCCAAAAAGGATGGTTCATTGAGGCCGTGTATTGATTATCGCCTCCTGAATAAGATCACTGTTAAATATCAATTTCCGTTACCTTTGATTTCTGACCTTTTTTCCAGAGTGAAAAGTGCTAGTTGGTTTACCAAGCTTGACCTCAGGGGGGCGTATAACCTTATTCGCATTAAGCACGGGGATGAATGGAAGACGGCGTTTAATACCCCAGAAGGGCATTTTGAGTACCTAGTGATGCCTTTTGGGCTCACTAATGCTCCTTCCGTCTTCCAATCCTTCATGAATGATATTTTCAGGGATTTTGTGGATAAATTTCTGATTGTTTATTTGGATGATATCTTGATTTTTTCCAATGACTGGGACTCTCATGTGAAACATGTTCGGACTGTGTTCCAGATTTTGAGAGAGAATGCACTGTATGTGAAGGGATCAAAGTGTCATTTTGGCGTACAGAAGATCTCATTTCTGGGATTCATTTTGTCTCCGTCTGTTATTGAAATGGACCCGGTCAAGGTTCAGGCCATCTGTGATTGGGTTCAACCTACTTCATTGAAGGCTCTTCAGAGATTTTTGGGTTTTGCCAATTTTTATCGTAAATTTATTGGTAATTTCTCTGGTATTGTTAAACCATTGACTGATCTGACCAAAAAGGGTTCCGATGTGGTGAATTGGCCTCCTGAGGCAGTTTCTGCATTTCAGGAACTTAAGCAGAGATTCATTTCTGCTCCTGTTCTACGGCAGCCTGATGTTTCTCTGCCGTTTCAGGTGGAGCTTGATGCCTCTGAGATTGGGGCAGGTGCCGTTTTGTCCCAAAGGGATCCAGAGACCTCTAAGAGTAACACTTGTGCCTTTTTCTCTCGAAAATTTTCTCCAACTGAACGTAATTATGACGTGGGTAATCGGGAGTTATTGGCCATGAAGTGGGCCTTTGAAGAGTGGAGACAATGGCTGGAAGGAGCCAAACATCAGGTGGTGGTCCTCACGGACCATAAGAACCTGGTTTATCTCGAATCAGCCAAGCGACTTGATCCTAGACAGACCAGGTGGGCCTTGTTTTTCACACGTTTTAATTTTGTGGTTTCTTTTCTTCCTGGCACTAAGAATGTCAAGGCGGATGCCCTCTCGAGGAGTTTCTTTGCAGATTCTCCTGAGTTATCTGATCCTGCTGTTATTTTGAAAGAGGATGTGGTTCTTTCCGCCATTTCACCCAATTTGAGACTGGCTCTGGAAGGGTGTCAGGAGGATAAACCTGAGCGTTGCCCTGTTGGGAAGTTGTTTGTTCCAGACCAGTGGAAAAAGAGTGTGATGTCTGAGATTCATTGTTCCGCGTTGGCTGGTCATCCCGGGATTTTTGGTACCAGAGACTTGGTGAGTCGGTCCTTTTGGTGGCCTACTTTGTCTCGTGATGTCAGGGACTTTGTGCAGTCCTGTGGGACTTGCTCTCGTTCCAAGCCTTGCTCTCGTTCTAGTGGTTTGTTAATGCCATTACCTGTACCCAAGAGGCCATGGACCCATATTTCTATGGATTTTATTTCTGACCTTCCTGTCTCTCAGAGAATGACCGTTATCTGGGTAATCTGTGATAGGTTTTCCAAAATGATACATCTTGTGCCATTGCCTAAGTTGCCTTCCTCCTCCGAGTTGGTGCCTTTGTTCTTTCAGCATGTGGTTTGGTTGCATGGCATTCCGGAGAACATTGTGTCTGACAGAGGAATCCAGTTTGTTTCCAGATTTTGGAGGACATTTTGTTCTAAACTTGGTGTTCAGTTGTCTTTCTCCTCTGCATTTCACCCTCAGACCAGTGGACAAACCGAGAGAACAAACCAGACCTTGGAGACTTATTTGAGATGTTTTGTGTCTGCTGATCAAGATGACTGGGTCTCTTTTTTGTCTTTGGCTGAGTTTGCTCTTAATAATAGAGCTAGCTCTGCCACCTTGATGTCTCCATTTTTCTGCAATTCCGGGTTTAACCCTCGATTTTCTTCAGGACAGGCGGAGGCTTCTGTCTGTCCGGGGATTGACTCTATTGTGCAGCGTATGCAGCAGATTTGGGACCAGGTGGTGGAGAGGTTGTCTCTCTCTCAGGAGAAGGCCCAGTTGTTTGCCAACCGGCATAGGACTGATGGTCCTCGTTTTAAAGTGGGGGACTTGGTTTGGTTGTCCTCAAGGAATATCCCTATGAAGGTTGCATCTCCTAAATTTAAGCCAAGGTTCATTGGACCTTATAAGATCATGGAAATTATTAACCCCTTCATGACCCAGCCTATTTTGACCTTAAAGACCTTGCCATTTTTTGCAATTCTGACCAGTGTCCCTTTATGAGGTAATAACTCAGGAACGCTTCAACGGATCCTAGCGATTCTGAGATTGTTTTTTCGTGACATATTGGGCTTCATGTTAGTGGTAAATTTAGGTCGATAATTTTTGCGTTTATTTGTGAAAAAAATGGAAATTTGGCGAAAATTCTGAAAATTTTGTAATTTTCAAATTTTTAATTTTTATTATGTTAAACCAGAGAGTTATGTGACACAAAATAGTTAATAAATAACTGTCACGCTGTATAGCAGATATATATATATGTGATGTCAGTAATCTATATCAAAAGGGCAACATCCTATATAACATGCGCATAGATATATAATAACATAGAATTACCTGACAATGTCCAGTGGGTAAATACGGAATCCGTTATACACTGTCTCCGGCTAGAGGGTGACCGGGTCTATGCTGACCCTAAACTGGGGTCCTAACTAATCCCTCTACCTGGAGGTACTGTTAAAGGTACAGAGGTCCAGGCCACCAGCGTAAACCCTGTCTCCTATCAATCCCTGCCAACTGTAATCTAGTCCTAAGAAGGACCCTGATTACCACCAAAGGGAATGAACAGGTAACGGTTAATGAACAGAAAGACATACAAGAAAGACAAGAAATAAAGTCTTACATACAACACTCACACACAGTAGGAACACCTAAGGTCTCAGAGATAAACTATAAGCTGTAAGAGTAAAAACAACTAAGGAGCTCTTAGCTTAAGTATTCTCAGAACCGATCCAGTCTGCTAGACTACATGAATGCTTTCACCGGCATCTAACAAGCAGACTGGCAGGTATATGAAGGAATCTAATTAGAACATAATCAAAAGCAGCCGGGCAAGGCTGGACCTAGTCTTAGCAAAGAGCTAGGTAAAATTAACTCCCTCATTACCAAACACAAAGAAACAGCAACTCAGCTGTGAGAAGTCAGAGTGTGTAATCGCGACGATCCTCGTGGCGATACACCCATGACAGTACCCCCCCCCCTCTACGAGGGGACTCCGGACCCTCAGGGCCAGGTCTGCCCGGGTGGGTTGTGTGAAAGGTCCGAACCAATCGATCTGCGTTAACATCAGACGCAGGGACCCACGTCCTCTTCTCAGGACCATACCCCCTCCAATGAACCAAGTACTGAAGGGATCGGCGACTGAGACGTAAGTCAATGATTTTCGACCCATGAAATCCCACGTTATCATTGACCACCACTGAAGGAGGAGGTAGAGGTGACGGTATGACTGGTGCCACATACTTTTTAAGTAATGACTTGTGAAACACATTATGAATTTTAAACGTAGGAGGGAGGTCCAGACGAAATGCCACCGGATTAATTATGGAACTGATCCTGTACGGCCCGATGAATCTGGGACCCAACCTCCAGGAGGAAACTTTAAGTTTTATATTCCTGGTAGACAACCAAACCAGATCGTTCACCTTCAGATCTAGACCAGAAACTCTCCCCCTATCAGCCATCCGTTTGTAACGGTTCCCCGTAACCTTCAGTCTTAACCGATCTGGAACTATCAGTCTCCCTGGAAGTCCCGCAGGGGCGTCCCCCTGAGCCCCCAATACCTCCCCCTCAAGCTCAGAGCATACAGCTGACACTACAACTCCCTCCTGAGGAATAGGAACCGGATCATCCGTCTTCCCGGCCCCTGGGAAAGTACGAGATAAGGCATCAGGAAGCAACTTTATTGAGCCGTCATATGCGCGATGAGGAGGTAACTCTTTACACCCCTCCTCTGAGAACATCTCCCCAAAGTCCTCCAGAAAAGGAGACAAAGTCCTAGGCACAACCGCACCGATGACCGTGCTCATGCAGTTATTCCTGCAAAATTCACCCCACTGGCTTATCTTTCTGGATTGCCAATCAATCACTGGGTTATGTTTAGCCAACCAAGGAAGTCCCAACACAATAGGAGTAGGTAGACCCTCCAACACATAACAAGACAATTGCTCTTTATGTATTGCCCCTACTCGAAGATCTATGTTATGAACAGCTTGTACCAAGCTACCTTGACCGAGAGGTCTAGAATCAATAGAGACTATAGGGACCGGTTTGGCCAATACACTCAGTTGCATACCATGCACCTGGGCAAACCGAGCGTCCACCAGATTAGCCCCGGACCCACTATCAAGAAAAACAGAAATCCTCTCAGTTCTAGTACCAATCACCACCTCCGCAGGCACGAGAAACTGAGAGGGATTTGGGGACGAAATACACACTCCCAGGTTAACTCCTTTGCTCAAAGAGGCCCGGGATGGACACCCCCCAACAAAATGTCCCTCTCTCCCGCAAAAGAAACACCTTCTAGACTTGTGGCGCACCGCCGATTCCCTCCTACAAAAAGATGTCCCTCCCAACTGCATGGGTTCCTCAGAACAGACCAGGGGAACCTCAGTATAAGGGACTTTAGTAGTAGGTGGAGTCATCACGGGAGGCGGAGTTACCTCGCGTCTTCCCCAAATTCGTCTATCAATGCGAATAGCGAGGGCCATAGCAGCCTCCAGTGATGGAGGAGAATCATACTGAGCCAACACATCTTTTAATTTGTCAGACAACCCTTGACAAAACTGGCTCCTAAGAGCTGGGTCATTCCACTGAGTATCTGTTGCCCATCTACGGAACTCAGAAGAATATTCCTCCGCTGGATGATTTCCTTGCCGTATTTTACGTAACTGTTTCAGCAAGGGAAACTCGATCCGGATCATCATATACCAGACCCAGGGCAGTAAAAAATCGATCCACTGACTGGAGATCTGGGGAGCCTGGAGGAATAGAGAACGCCCAAGATTGAGGGTCCCCTTGTAAGAGCGAGATAACAATTCCCACCCTCTGCTCTTCACTCCCAGATGACCGAGGCCGCAGCCGAAAGTACAATTTACATGCCTCCCGGAAAGTAAAAAATTTGTCCCGCCCACCAGTGAACCTGTCCGGGAGAGCAACCTTAGGTTCAGATCTGGTTTGCTCCGGGGGGACAAAACCTTGGACTTAATGTCTGCAAACTCCATGGACAACCCCTGCAACTGCCGGGCCAGCTGGGCTACTGGATCCATGACAGCTGGGGAGAATCTTTAGTATGGGCCGGTGAAAATGTCACGCTGTATAGCAGATATATATATATGTGATGTCAGTAATCTATATCAAAAGGGCAACATCCTATATAACATGCGCATAGATATAACATAGAATTACCTGACAATGTCCAGTGGGTCAATACAGAATCCGTTATACGCTGTCTCCGGCTAGAGGGTGACCAGGGTCTAAGCTGACCCTAAACTGGGGTCCTAACTAATCCCTCAACCTGGAGGTACTGTTAAAGGTACAGAGGTCCAGGCCACCAGCGTAAACCCTGTCTCCTATCAATCCCTGCCAACTGTAATCTAGTCCTAAGAAGGACCCTGATTACCACCAAAGGGAATGAACAGGTAACGGTTAATGAACAGAAAGACATACAAGAAAGACAAGAAATAAAGTAAATAAAGTCTTACATACAACACTCACACACAGTAGGAACACCTAAGGTCTCAGAGATAAACTATAAGCTATAAGAGTAAAAACAACTAAGGAGCTCTTAAGGTACTGCCACACTAAACAATCCCGCTAGCGATCACGATAACGACGCATACTAATGCGATCGCTAGCGGGATTGTTTCTATATCGCTAAGTGCGGCCACATTTAGCGATATAGTTAACGATGCTATCGCCGTTAGCGATCTTCTTAACGACTTTAGCGGTACAAAAGTACCGCTAAATCGCTAAGAAAAGGTGCCACACCAGCGATATATACTTACCCAGCGGGAGCGCCGACGAGAAAATAGGGTCCGGAACGATTCCAGCGACAAGCGAGATCACAGCAGGAAGCTCGTCGCTGGCAGATGCCGCACTGAACAACATCGCTAACGGGATCGCTAAATAATGACGTTTTTTAGCGATCCCGTTAGCGATATTGTTCAGTGTGGCATACCCTTTAGCTTAAGTATTCTCAGAACCGATCCAGTCTGCTAGACTACATGAATGCTTTCACCGGCATCTAACAAGCAGACTGGCAGGTATATGAAGGAATCTAATTAGAACATAATCAAAAGCAGCCGGGCGAGGCTGGACCTAGTCTTAGCAAAGAGCTAGGTAAAATTAACTCCCTCATTACCAAACACAAAGAAACAGCAACTCAGCTGTGAGAAGTCAGAGTGTGTAATCGCGACGATCCTCGTGGCGATACACCCATGACAATAACATTTCCCACATGTCTACTTTACATCAGCACAATTTTGGGAACAACATTTTTTTTTGTTAGGAAGTTATAAGGGTTAAAAGTTGACCAGCGATTTCTCATTTTTACAGCAAAATTTACAAAACCATTTTTTTTAGGGACCACCTCACATTTGAAGTCACTTTGAGGGTCTATATGGCAGAAAATACCCAAAAGTGACACCATTCTAAAAACTGCACCCCTCAAGCTACTCAAAACTACATTCAAGAAGATTATTAACCCTTCAGGTGCTTCACAGGAACTAAAGCAACGTGGAAGGAAAAAATGGACATTTTAATTTTTCCAACAAAAATTTTTCTTTTAGCATCAATTTTTTCATTTTTGCATGGGCATCAGGATAAAATGGATCCTAAAATTTGTTGGGCAATTTCTCCTGAGTACACAGATACCTCATATGTGGTCATAAACCACTGTATGGGCGCACGGCAGGGCTCAGAAGGGAAGGAGCGCCATTTGACTTTTTGAATGGAAAATATGCTGGAATATTTAGCAGTTGCCATGTCGCATTTGGAGAGTCCCTGTGTGCCTAAACATTGGAGCTCCCCCACAAGTGACCCCATTTTGGAAACTAGACCCCTAAGGAACTTATCTAGATGCATAGTGATCACTTTGAACCCCCAGGTGCTTTACAAATTGATCTGTAAAAAAAAGAAAGTACTTTTTTTTCACAAAAATTTTCTTTTAGCCTCAGTTTTTTTCATTTTCACATGGGCAACAGTATAAATTGGATCCTAAAATTTGTTGGGCAATTTCTCCTGAGTACACAGATACCTCATATGTGGTCATAAACCACTGTATGGGCGCACGGCAGGGCTCAGAAGGGAAGGAGCGCCATTTGACTTTTTGAATGGAAAATATGCTGGAATATTTAGCGCTTGCCATGTCGCATTTGGAGAGTCCCTGTGTGCCTAAACATTGGAGCTCCCCCACAAGTGACCCCATTTTGGAAACTAGACCCCCTAAGGAACTTATCTAGATGCATAGTGAGCACTTTGAACCCCCAGGTGCTTCACAAATTGATCCGTAAATAAAAGAAAGTACTTTTTTTTTCACAAAAATTTTCTTTTAGCCTAGTTATTTTCATTTTCACATGGGCAACAGTATAAATTGGATCCTAAAATTTGTTGGGCAATTTCTCCTGAGTACACAGATACCTCATATGTGGTCATAAACCACTGTTTGGGCGCACGGCAGGGCTCAGAAGGGAAGGAGCGCCATTTGACTTTTTGAATGGAAAATATGCTGGAATATTTAGCGTTGCCATGTCGCATTTGGAGAGTCCCTGTGTGCCTAAACATTGGAGCTCCCCCACAAGTGACCCCATTTTGGAAACTAGACCCCCTAAGGAACTTATCTAGATGCATAGTGAGCACTTTGAACCCCCAGGTGCTTCACAAATTGATCCGTAAAAAAAAGAAAGTACTTTTTTTCACAAAAATTTCTTTTAGCCTCAGTTTTTTTCATTTTCACATGGGCAACAGTATAAATTGGATCCTAAAATTTGTTGGGCAATTTCTCCTGAGTACACAGATACCTCATATGTGGTCATAAACCACTGTTTGGGCGCACGGCAGGGCTCAGAAGGGAAGGAGCGCCATTTGACTTTTTGAATGGAAAATATGCTGGAATATTTAGCGGTTGCCATGTCGCATTTGGAGAGTCCCTGTGTGCCTAAACATTGGAGCTCCCCCACAAGTGACCCCATTTTGGAAACTAGACCCCCTAAGGAACTTATCTAGATGCATAGTGAGCACTTTGAACCCCCAGGTGCTTCACAAATTGATCCGTAAAAAAAAAGTACTTTTTTTTCACAAAAATTTTCTTTTAGCCTCAGTTTTTTTCATTTTCACATGGGCAACAGTATAAATTGGATCCTAAAATTTGTTGGGCAATTTCTCCTGAGTACACAGATACCTCATATGTGGTCATAAACCACTGTTTGGGCGCACGGCAGGGCTCAGAAGGGAAGGAGCGCCATTTGACTTTTTGAATGGAAAATATGCTGGAATATTTAGCGGTTGCCATGTCGCATTTGGAGAGTTCCTGTGTGCCTAAACATTGGAGCTCCCCCACAAGTGACCCCATTTTGGAAACTAGACGCCCTAAGGAACTTATCTAGATGCATAGTGAGCACTTTGAACCCCCAGGTGCTTCACAGAAGTTTATAACGCAGAGCCGTGAAAATAAAAAATCATTTTTTTTTCTCAAAAAATGATTTTTTAGCCCACTATTTTTTATTTTCACAATGGTTACAGGAGAAATTGGACCCCAAAAGTTGTTGTCCAGTTTGTCCTGAATACGCTAGTACCCCATATGTGGGGGGGGAACCACTGTTTGGGCACACGTCAGGGCTCGGAAGTGATGTAGTGACGCTTTGAAATGCCGACTTGATGGAATGGTCTGCGGGCATCTTGTTACGTTTGCAGAGCCCCTGATGTGCCTAAACAGTAGAAACTCCCCACAAGTGACCCCATTTTGGAAACTAGACCCTGCAAAGAACTTATCTAGATGTGTGGTGAGCACTTTGAACCCCCAAGGGCTACACAGAAGTTTATAACGCCCGAGCATGAAAATAAAAAAATCATTTTTTCCACAATCAGGATCTTTTAGTCCCCAATTTTTTTATTTTCCCAAGGGTAACATGAGAAATTAGACCCCAAAAGTTGTTGTCCAATTTGTCCTGAGTATGCTGATATCCCATATGTGGGAGAAAACTACTGTATGGGCACGTCGGGGCTCGGATGGGAAGTAGTGACGTTTTGAAATGCCCACTTGATGGAATGGTCTTCGGGCGTCATGTTACGTTTGCAGAGTCCCTGATGTGCCTAAACAGTAGAAACTCCCCACAAGTGACCCCATTTTGGAAACTAGATCCCCCAAGGAACTCCTATAGATGTGTGATAAGCACTTTGAATCTCCAAGTCCTTCACAGAAGTTTATAACGCAGATCCGTGAAAATATAAAATCATTTTTTTTCCACAAAAATAATTTTTAGTCCCCAATTTTTTTTCCCAATGTTAACAGGAGAAATTAGAACCCCCAAAGTTGTGTGCAATTTTTCCCGAGTACGCTGATACCTCATATGTTGGGATAAACCACTGTTTGGGCATACGTCGGGGCTTGGAATAAAGGGAGCACTGTTTGACTTTTTGAACGCAAAATTTGCAGGAATCAATGGTGGCGCCATGTCGCGTATGGAGACCCCCTGATGTGCCTAAATAGTGGAAACCCCTCAATTCTAACTCCAACCCTAACCCCAACACACCCCTAACCCCAACCCTAACCCCTACACACACCTAACCCTAATCATAACCCTAACCCCAACACACCCCTAACCCTAATCCCAACTCTAACCATAAACCTAACTACAATTCCAACCCTAAGCCTAATTCCAACCCTAACCCAAATTCCAACCCTAACCGTAATTCTAACCTTAACCCTAATGCTAACCCTAGTTCTAACCCTAAGGCTGGGTTCATATTGCGTTTTACCAGCCCGTTCAACACGTAGCGTTGACCGGCTGGTAACGGTATAGCATAACGCGATCGCGTTATGCTATACCCGCTAGCGCAGATGAATCAGCAGATAATCAGCCGCGGATCCGCAGCAAAATGAGTCGCGGATCAGCAGCAAAATCCGCCGCGGATCAGCAGCAAAATCAGCCGCGGATCAGCAGCAAAATCCGCAGCAAAAACCGCCGCGGATCAGCAGCAAAATCCGCCGCGGATCAGCAGCAAAATCCGCCGCGGATCAGCAGCGAAATCAGCCGCGGATCAGCAGCGAAATCCGCCGCGGATCAGCAGCGAAATCAGCCGCGGATCAGCAGCGAAATCCGCCGCGGATCCGCAGCGAAATCCGCCGCGGATCAGCAGCGAAATCAGCCGCGGATCAGCAGCGATATCCGCCGCGGATCAGCAGCGAAATCCGCCGGCCGGGTCCGCGGATCGCAGCGAAATCCGCGGCGGATCAGCAGCGAAATCCGCCACGGATCCGCAGCAAAATCAGCTGCGGATCAGCAGCAAAATCCACTAGGAAAAAAAAATAAATATTTTTTTTTTATTATTTGTCCCTACCTATGACAGGGGGGGTTCATTTACTTTTTTTTTATTTTGATCACTGTGACAGTTTATCACAGTGATCAAAATAAATTTTTGTACAATGGAGGGCGCACTGCACATGCGCCGGCCGGCGGGCACACTGCGCATGCGCCCGCCATTTTCCAAGATGGCGGCGCCCATGAAGAATCCCGGGCAGCCGCCGGGACGACGGAAGGTGAGGGGGGGGGATGCGGAGCAGGAGCAGACAGCGACGGCGGTGACCGATCGCTGCCATCTTTCGATGGCGGCGGCCGATCACCGCCGTGACATGGTGTGGGGGGGTCTGATCGCGGTTTCCATTCATGGCAGATGCTATTGCAGCATCGGCCATGGCTGGATTGTAATATTTCACCAGTTTCATTGGTGAAATATTACAAATCGCTCTGATTGGCTGTTTCACTTTTAACAGCCAATCAGAGCGATCGTGGCCACATGGGGGTTAAGCCAACCACCCTGTGGTGATGCAGTAAGGGTCCTGTTACTGCGGGTCGGGTGACCTTTCAGTGACCCCGGTCCCCCGACCCGCAGGAACATGATTTATAGCATGACGTCGGCGTCATGGGTCGGGATGGCACAGGTTTTCATGACGCCGACGTCTGCGTCATGGGTCGGGAAGGGGTTAATCCGGTTTCCTTCTGTTTGCTTCTTCCAGGGACATTTAAGATCCATAACGTGTTCCACAAATCCTTATTGAAGAGGTTTGTCGAACCAGTGGTTCCTATGGCTACACCTCCCGACCCTGTTTTGGTTGAGGGCAATTTGGAGTATGTGGTTGAGAAGATATTGGATTCTCATTTTGCTAGACGTAAACCAGTATTTGGTTAAGTGGAGAGGTTATGGTCAGGAGGATAATTCTTGGGTGTTTGCTTCAGACATTCATGCTGGGAGACTTATCTGTGCCTATCATCGAGCCCATCCTGATCGGCCTGGTTGCGCAGGTGAGGGTTCGGTGACCCCTCCTCAAGGGGGGTACTGTTGTGAATATGCTTGAGGCGGCTTCTGAGCTGGGGCTCCCTCCGGTGGTTGCTGAGGGTAATGAACTGATTAATGAATGGCCTTCAGCTGGTGCTGAATGGTAGGATATAAGTTGCCTGATTTCCCAGCAGCCTTGCCGGTTATCAGTTGTTCTTCTGGTCTTGCTTGAAGCACTGCTAGTTTCCTGCTCTCCTTCAGATAAGTGTTTGCTGTTTTTTTTTTCTCTGTTTGATTTTCTCTGCTGGTTTGCTGCCTGCAGTGGACTGCAGCCTGTCTCCTTTTGGGGGTCTGGCGCTGCAATTGTGCTCCGTTTGTGTCTGCACTTTTGCTTTGCTCTTTTGTTACTTTTAATTTGCTGAATAGCGTTTTGTTACACCAGAGATCTGATTTAGGTGGAAGAGGTCGAGTGATCTCAGGTTTTTTGCAATCAGACGTGTTGGTATTTTTGTTAGGGTTTTTGTTGGATTGCAGTCAGAATTGCAATAGAAAGGTGACATTAACCCCTTATTACCCCGTATGCTACCGCTACATGGCAATGGGAAGAGAGAAAGTGCCGGAATAGGAGCATCTTACAGATGCGCCTTTTCTGGGGTGGCTGGGGGCAGATTTTTTTAGCCAGGGGGGGCCCAAAAACAATGGTCAAACAAAACAAAGGCTATTAATTTCTGCCCTCAGTCACTGGCTTGCCCATTCTGGCGGAGAAAATTGCGCGGGAGCCCACACCATTTTTTTCCATGAATTAATCCTTTAATTTAACACCAACCGCTCCAAAATTTTACACACACACACTACTAACATTATTAGTCAGGGACATAAAAAAAATAACGGATATGCAATGGTTTACTGTATGTAAACCATGTCTCATATCCTGTTGGGTTCTGTAATGATTTTACAGATGCCGACAATTGATTTATCAGCTATTCTGCTATCTATATCTCTATGAAGTATAAATACAGTATTATATATATATATATATATATATGTATGTGTCTCACTGACATATATATATATATATATATATATACTGTATATATGTTTTCACGAATATTTGAGGCAGGTACCTTTCCTACTTGGGTCTGGCTAATTGGATCCAAGTATGCTCAGTTAAAAAAACGGAATCCGTTGCCGTCATTTGACAGATCTGGCGCCCATAGGCTTCCATTGTAGCAAGCAATGGATCCGTCGCTGTCCGTTTTTTTTACATACACAAAAAACGTTCCTTTGTACGTTGTCTCCGGCCGCCGGACAATTTCCGGCGTACAACAGATGAAACGTGAGGCCATCCGTCGCTAATACGAGTCAATGAAAAAAAAACGATCCGTCGGCATCAGTCGCCTGATCCGTTTTTTTCAAAATTCGACGGATTGCGACTGATAGCAAAAAACTGATGTGTGAAAGGGGCCTTAAATCTTAAGACTTGCAACCTTATTGCAAAACAAAGTGATGCCATTGGTTACAGAAGAATTTCTAAACTATTGAAGGTTCCAGTGAGCACTGTGGGGCCATAATCCAGAAGTGCAAAGAATCTAATTTCACCATAAACCGGCCAAGACCAGGTGCTTGATGCAAGATTTCAGGCAGTGAAAAGAATTAGAAGAGTTGTCCAAGACCGAAGGCCCACCTGTGGAGAGCTACAGTCATGGCCAAAAGTTTTGAGAATGACACAAATATTATATTTTCACATGATCTGCTGCCCTCTGGTTTTTATGTGTGTTTGACAGATGTTTTTATCACAGACAGAAATATAATAATTGCAAACATATGAGTAACAAAAGCTTATATTGACAGTTAGAATGAGTTAATGCAGCAAGTCAATATTTGCAGTGTTGACCCTTCTTCTTCAGGACCTCTGCAATTCTCCCTGGCATGCTCTCAATCAACTTCTGGACCAAATCCTGACTGATAGCAGTCCATTCTTGCACAATCAATGCTTTCATTTTGTCAGAATTTTTAGGTTTTTGTTTGTCCACCCGTCTCTTGATGATTGACCACAAGTTCTCAATGGGATTAAGATCTGGGGAGTTTCCAGGCCATGGACCCAAAATCTCTATGTTTTGTTCCCTGAGCCATTTAGTTATCACCTTTGCTTTATGGCAAGGTGCTCCATCATGCTGGAAAAGGCATTGTTGATCGCCAAACTGTTCTTGGAGGGTTGGGAGAAGTTGCTCTTGGAGGACATTCTGGTACCATTCTTTATTCATGGCTGTGTTTTTAGGCAAGACTGTGAGAGAGCCGATTCCCTTGGCTGAGAAGCAACCCCACACATGAATGGTTTCAGGATGCTTAACAGTTGGCATGAGACAAGACTGGTGGTAGCGCTCACCTTGTCTTCTCCGAATGAGGCGTTTTCCTGATGTCCCAAACAATCGAAAAGGGGATTCATCAGAGAAAATAACTTTACCCCAGTCCTCAGCAGTCCACTGCCTGTACTTTTTGCAGAATATCAGTCTGTCCATTATGTTTTTTCTGGAGAGAAGTGGCTTCTTTGCTGCCCTCCTTGAGCCCAGGGCTTGCTCCAAGAGTCTCCGCCTCACAGTGCGTGCAGATGCACTCACACCTGCCTGCTGCCATTCCTGAGCAAGCTCTGCACTGCTGGTAGCCCGATCCCGCAGCTGAAACACTTTTAAGAGACGGTCCTGGCGCTTTCTGGTCTTTCTTGGGCTCCCTGAAGCCTTTTTGGCAACAATGGAACCTCTCTCCTTGAAGTTCTTGATGATGCGATAGATTGTTGACTGAGGTGCAATCTTTCTAGCTGCGATACTCTTCCGTTAGGCCATTTTTGTGCATTGCAATGATGACTGCACGTGTTTCTTTAGAGATAACCATGGTTAACAGAAGAGAAACAATGATGCCAAGCACCAGCCTCCTTTTAAAGTGTCCAGTGGTGTCATTCTTACTTAATCATGACAGATTGATCTCCAGCCATGTCCTCATCAACACCCACACCTGTGTTAATGGAGCAATCACTGAAAAGAGGTTAGCTGGTCCTTTTAAGGCAGGGCTGCAATGATGTTGAAATGTGTTTTGGGGGATAAAGTTCATTTTCTAGCCAAATATTGACTTTGCAAGTAATTGCTGTTAAGCTGATCACTCTTTATAACATTCTGGAGTATATGCAAATTGCCATTAGAAAAAGTGAAGCAGTAGACTTTGTAAAAATTAATATTTGTGTCATTCTCAAAACTTTTGTCCATGACTGTACATAAAGACTTTGAATCAGCAGGTAGAATTTTTTCAAAGAAAATAAGTAATGCTCTCAACCTCCGTGGCCTTTATGCATGCTCATCTTGCAAGACTTCATTGCTGAAGAAAAAGCATGTTCAAGCGCATTTTAAAGTTTGCTCAACAACAAACAAGCAGGTGAAATACTGGGAAAATATAGTTTGGTCCTATGACACCAAAATTGAACTTTTTGGATGCCATAATACACGTTTGGAGGCCAAAAGGCACAGCATATCACCTCAAAACACCATACCAACAATGAAGTTTGGAGGTGGCAACATCAAGGTGTGTGTTTTTCAGCATATGGCACTGACAAACTTTATATGATTGAAGGAAGCATAAATGAACAAAATGTACTAAGAAATTATTGATAAAAATCTGCTGCTATCTAACAGTATGATGAAGATAAAAGGAGGCTGGACATTTCAGCAAGACAATGATCTGAAACACAGCCAAGGAATCTCAATAGGTTTCAGATAAAATAAAGCTGCTAAAATGGCCAAGTGTTATGATTTGGTAGCTGAGGAGAAATAGCAAAAACGGCAATACACCAGAGAGGTTGGAATCTACTGGATTGCAGTACCCTGACTAACCACCACAACTAAAGGCAGCCGTGGAGCGTACCTACGTTGGTCCTAGACGCCTCGTCACAGCCTGAGAGGTTAACTACACCTAAAGATAGAAAGAGGAAAACTATCTGCCCCGGAGCAGATCCCCAAAGAACATAGGAAGCCCCCAAACATGTAATGGCGGTTAGACAAGAGGAAATACAGACACAGACAGAAAATAGTATGAGCAAACGTTGGGGCCCAATCTTCCTAGACAGAAAAGGATAGGAAGGAGACTTACTGCAATCCCAAAAAACCCTAAAAAGTTCCAACTCTACTAATTGCAAAAACACCTGAGATCACATGACCTCTACCACCTAAATTAGTTCTCTGGTTTAACAAAACTAAGCCGCAGCCACTGAAGAAAAACTGGAAAAGGCAAATGAACAAATAACAGTGGCTCAGACAAACTGAGAGGAGCACAAGCCCCGGAGGGGACCTGGCTGACCTCCAAAAAGTGCAGGAAACAATGCAAAAAGCAAGCACAAAAATAAAAACAGAAAATGTCTTATCTGAGAGCAGGAGAAGAGGCAAGATTCAGCAAGCTTCCAAGTGAACCAGGAACCACAGTTGAGACAAGAACAATTGATCACCGGCAACCCTGATGGGAGGGAACCTCCCTTATATAGGACCCGTCTGTAACTCCTGATTGCCAATCTTCACTAAATGGTTCAGCATTGTCTGCAACCACCAGAGGGAGCTTCTGCTCAGAACTCATTTCTAACACATTCACAACAGCCAAGCCAATCACCGGACATGAATCCAGTAGAAATTTATGGAAGGAACTAAAGTTCAGAGTTCATAGAAGGAACCCACGGGACCTTCAGGATGTGAATAGGGTTTATGTGGAAGAATGGGTCAAAATCACACCTGAGCGATACAAGTGACTAGTTTCTCTATACAAGAGATGTCTTTAAGCTGTCATCACCAACCAAGGCTTATGTACAAAGTATTAAATACACTTCAGTAAGCATGTTCAATACTTTTTATCTGTGCCATTTCTCATTATTACTCATAATTTACTGTGGCATATAAAAGTTTGGACACCCCTGGTAAAAGTTACTGTTATTGTGAACAGTTAAGCAAGTTGAAGATGAAATGATCTCTAAAAGGAATAAAGTTAAAGATGACCCATGTCCTTTGTATTTTAGGCAAAAAAAAAATTTTTTTACCTTTTAAAAATTACAAAAAGTAAATTGGATCAATGCTAAAGTTTGGGCACCCTTGGAGACTTGTGTGCTCAGAAAACTTTGACCAAGTTTCAGACCTTAATTAGCCTGTTAGGGTTATAGCTTTTCACTATCATTGTTAGGAAAGGCCAGGTGCAAATTTCCTAGCTTTATAAAAACCCAACCTCTAACCTTGTGCCAAAATACAGCAGGCATGGGTTCTTCTAAGCAGCTGCTGAGTACTGTGAAAATGAAAGTGTTACATGCCCACAAAGCATTAGAAACTTATACAAGCTATCAAAGCGGTTTGATGTTGCCCTTTTTCAGTTCAAAATGCAATTAAGAAATGGCAGTTACCAGGAGCAATGGAGGTCTAGATAAGGTCTGGAAGACCAGCAAAATTTCCGTGAGCTGCTCATAAAATTGCTAGAGAGACAAATCAGCTTGACTGCAAAAGACCTTCAGAAAGATTTAGCAGACTCTCTGGAGTTGTTACATTGTTTTACTGTTCAGAGACACCTGCACAAATATGGCTTTCATGGAATAGTCATCAGAAGAAAACCTCTCCTGCATCTCCCTAGAATTCAGAGGCAGAAGTATGCAAAAGAACATCTAAACAAGCCTGATGCATTTTGGGAAAAAGTCCTGTTGGTTGAGTTTAAAACAGAACTCGGTCACATTAATCAAATGTATGTGTGGAGAAAAAATGGCAAAGAATTTCAGGAAAAGAGCATCTTGACAACCATTAAGCATAGGGGTGGATCAATCATGCTTTGAGGTTGTGTTGCAGCCAATGGCACGGGGAACATTTTACTGGTAGAGGGACGAATGGATTAAATTAAATTTCAGCAAATTCTTTATGCAATTATAACACCATCTGTAAAAAAGCTGAAGATGAAAAGAGGAAGAGGATGGCTTCTACAAACGGAGAATGATCCTAAACACAGGTCAAAATCCACAATAGACTACCTCAAAAGGCGCAAGCTGAAGGATTTACAATGGCCCTCACAGTCCCCTGATCTGAACAGCATTAAAAATTTGTGGGTGTGACAGAGTCACTGGTGAAGTGATGGAGGGGAGATGCGTGTCACTGCGCATGATGGCATCAGTCATGTAAAACCAGAATCATTTCCTCCAGCACACTATATGTTGGGTCGTTTTATTGTAAGTAATATTATGGGCTGGTTTTAGTGGACCTCCATAGAGCGGGAAGGTCCACGTATCTCCCCTGCAGTGTTCTTACAGGACCTGTGTGATGTGAGGATCAAGTGATCAGTCACATGATGGAGAGTCACATGGTCTGGCTGAGCACCAGGGTTAGTCTGGGCTGTTGAGGGCCTGGAGAGGAAGACTCCAGGAGAGTGTTTCTGCACATGGTGCTTGTGTAAGGACATAGTTAACCCTTAGTGGGCTGACCCCCACTAGTGCAAGGACTGCACGAGGTGCTACCATTTTGTTTTGTTTTGCCCAAAGGGCCGTATTTATTTTTGTGCTTAACCCCTTAATGACCAAGCCATTTTGTAGGTTAAAGACCAGGCCAATTTTTACAATTCTGACCACTGTCTCTTTATGAGGTTATAACTCTGGAACGCTTCTACGGATCTTGGCGATTCTGAGAGTGTTTTCTCGTGACATATTGTTACTTCATGATAGTGGTAAAATTTCTTCAATATAACTTGCGTTTATTTATGAAAAAGACGGAAATATGGCAAAAATTTTGCAATTTTCAAACTTTTAATTTTTATGCCATTAAATCAGAGAGATATGTCACACAAAATAGTTCATAAATAACATTTCCCACATGGCTACTTTACATCAGCACAATTTTGGAACCAACATTTTTTTTTGTTAGGAAGTTATAAGTGTTAAAAGTTGACCAGCAATTTCTCATTTTTCCAACAAAATTTACAAAACCATTTTTTTTAGGGACCACCTCACATTTGAAGTGAATTTGAGGGGTCAATATGACAGAAAATACCCAAAATTGACACCATTCTAAAAACTGCACCCCTCAACGTGTTCAAAGCCACATTCAAGAAGTTTATTAACCCTTTAGGTACTTCACAAGAATTGAAGCAATGTGGAAGGAAAAAATGAACATTTAACTTTTTTTCCCAAAATTTTTCTTTCGACACAATTTTTTTAAATTTTGTCAAGGGTATCAGGAGAAAATGAACCACAATATTTGTTGTACAATTTCTCCAGAGTACACCGATACCCCATGTGTGGGGGTAAACCACTATTTGGGCGCATGGCAGAGCTCGGAAGGGAAGCAGCGCCATTTGACTTTTTTGGCTGGAATTGAGATTGGACGCCATGTCGCATTTGGAGAGTTCCTGTGTGCCTAAACAGTGGAAACCCCCCACAAGTGACCCCATTTTGGAAACTAGACCCCCCAAGGAACTTATCTAAATGTGTTGTGAGAGCTTTTAACCCCCAAGGGCTTCACAGAAGGTTATAAAGTAGAGCCGTAAAATTAAAAAATCATATTTTTTCCACAAAAATGATCTTTTCATCCCAATTTTTATTTTCCAAAGGATAATAGGACCCCAAAAGTTATTGTGCAATTAGTCCTGAGACGCTGATACCCCATATGTGGGGGTAAACCACTATTTGGGCGCATGGCAGAGCTCGGAAGGGAAGCAGCGCCATTTGACTTTTTTGGCTGGAATTGAGATTGGACGCCATGTCGTATTTGGAGAGCCCTGTGTGCCTAAACAGTGGAAACCCCCACAAGTGACCCCATTTTGGAAACTAGACCCCCAAGGAACTTATCTAGATGTGTTGGGGAGAGCTTTGAACCCCCAAGGGCTTCACAGAAGGTTATAACGTAGAGCCGTAAATTAAAAAATCATATTTTTCACAAAAATGATCTTTCCACCCCCAATTTTA
The DNA here is from genome assembly GCA_033576555.1 of Oophaga sylvatica. Lineage (NCBI taxonomy): Eukaryota > Metazoa > Chordata > Amphibia > Anura > Dendrobatidae > Oophaga > Oophaga sylvatica. Next base: position 543,502,914 of record JARQOD010000004.1, on the reverse strand, counting down.
TTTTCCAAAGGTAAACAGGACCCCAAAAGTTATTGTGCAATTGTCCTGAGTACGACTGATACCCCATATGTGGGGGTAAACCACTATTTTGCGCATGGCAGAGCTCGAAGGGAAGAGCGCCATTTTGACTTTTGGGTGGAATGGTCTGGACGCTCATGTCCGTATTTGGAGAGCCCCTGTGTGCCTAAACAGTGAAACCCCCCACAAGTGACTCCATTTTGGAAACTAGACCCCCCAAGGAACTTATCTAGATGTGTGGTGAGAGCTTTGAACCCCCAAGGCTTCACAGAAGGTTATAACGTAGAGCCAGTAAAATAAAAAATCATATTTTTCCAAAAATGATCTTTCCACCCCCAATTGTTATTTTCCAAAGGGTAACAGGACCCCAAAAATTATTGTGCAATTTGTCCTGAGTACGCTGATACCCCATATGTGGGGGTAAACCACTATTTTGACGCATGGCAGAGCTCGAAAGGGAAGGAGCGCCTTTTTCAAATGCAGACTTTGATGGAATGGTCTGCGGGTGTCATGTCGCGCTTGGAGAGCCCCTGATGTGCCTAAACAGTAGAAACCCCCCACAAATGACCCCATTTTGCAAACTAGACCCCCCCAAGGAACTTATCTAGATGTGTGGTCAGCACTTTGAACCCCCACGTAGAGCCGTGAAAATAAAAAAATCATATTTTTTTTCCACAAAAATGACCTTTTTGCGCCCAAATTTTTATTTTTCTAAGGGTAACAGGAGAAATAGGGCCCCAAAAGCTATTGTGCATTTTGTCCTGAGTACGCTGATACCCCATATGTGGGGGGGAACCACTGTGATCGCCTTACTGCGATCTTTGGGAGGCACAATGAACAAATCTACAAAAGGTGAAGAATTGGTTTTCTTTTTTACGCCGTTCCTCGTGCGGTATTAGTGATTAGGCGACTTTATTCCTCGGATCGGTGCGATTACAGCGATACCAGATTTACACCCTTTTTTCATGTTTAGCTTCTGTCACACTCTAAAAGATGCTTTTTTTTGGAATAATTTTTTGTAAGAAATTTTTGCATAGCCGTATTTTGAGAGCTATAATTTTTCCATATTTCGGCCGACAGAGTTATCTGTGGGCTTATTTTTTGCGGGACGAGCTGACGTTTTTATTGGTACCATATTCGGGCACAAAGTTTTTTGATCGCTTCCTATTCCGATTTTTGTGGAAGCAGAATGAACAAAAACCAGCAATTCAGGAATTGGTTTTTTTTTTTTTTTTCCTCCGTTCCGCGTGTGGTAAAATTGATAAAGGAGCTTTATTCTTCGGATCACTACGATTACAGCGATACCTCATTTATATATTTTTTTTATGTTTTGGCCTTTTTTACACAATAAAAAATTTTATAGAAAAAATAATTATTTTTGCATCAGTTTATTCCGCGAGCTATAACTTTTTTATTTTTTCGCTGATGATGCTGTATAGCGGCTTGTTTTTTGCGGGACAAGATGACGTTTTCAGCGGTACCATGATTATTTATATCTGACTTTTTGATCGCGTGTTATTGCACTTTTTCCAAGCGGTATGATGATACCGCTTGGAAAAAGTATAATTTACTACTTTTTTGTGTTTTTTTTTTACGGCTTTCACTGAAGGGGTTAACTAGGGTTACGCTTTTATAGATGGGATTTTTACGGACGTGGCGATATCTAAAGTGTATTTTTTTTGTTTTTTATTTTTTTATTACATAAAATATTTTTTAGGGGATTTTTTTAAAATTATTTTTTAATTTTTTTTTACAATTTTTTTTAAACTTGTCCCTTTATGGGACTTTCACTTTTTTTACTTTTTATTGCAGTTACAATGCATTGCAATGCTCCAGCATTGCAATGCATTGTACCTATGGGGAAAGCTGCTGTGAACTTGATCACAGCAGTTTTCTGTAGCTAGATGACCCGGAGGTTGTCATGACAACCCCCGGTCATCAAGGCAGAGATCGGGCCCTGCAAATACATTGCAGGGCGCCGATCTGAGGCAGAGGGAGCTCCCGACCCTCTGCCTCCCCTCCTGAGCTCTGCGATCGCGCTGGATCGCAGCAGTCAGGGGGTTAACAGCCAGGGGCGGTGGGGGCTCCGCTCCTGGCTGTCAGTGCAGGAAGCCTGGCCACTGCAGCGCCGGCTCCTGCACTGATCGCGCTGGAGAAGCTGAAATTTCATCTCCTGCGCGATCGCTGCTGTGTTTGGTCAGTCTGTGGGTGCGGGGACCGACGGCAAAGGTCCCCGCACCGCTTGCCGTGCCTGTCAGCTGTCTGTAGATCAAAGGCATGACGTGCACAGTCCGTTCTGGTGCCGGAACTGGCACCTTGCCATGACGGACTGTGCACGTCCATGGACATTAAGGGGTTAAGACCTTGGTTTATGCTGTACTAATAATCCAAGTGCATCCTTAAAGGCGCAGTGTTCCATTGACTACCTCCCTGTGCAGCCGAGTGATCCGATCTAGCACAGCGGCTAGATCTCAAAATAGCAGCGTATGCAAGATGACCCAGGGATCTCACTGAACAGGAAGAATTTTCCGAGGAAGAATGGATGAAAGTCCCTCAAACAACAATTGAAAGACTCTTGTCTGGCTACAAAAGTGTTTACAAGCTGTGATACTTTCAAAAGGGGGTGCGACTAGGTACTAAACATGCAGGGTGCAGAAACTTTTACATTGGCCCATTTTCCTTTTTGTAATTTTAAAAATGTAAAAGATGAAAATATATATATATGTTTTGTTTGCCTAAAATACAAAGGAAACGTGTCATCTATAACTTTAGCCCTTTTAGAGATCATTTCATCTTCAACTTGCTTAACTGTTCACAATAACCGTAATATTGACCAGGGGTGCCCAAACATCTTCATGTTACTTTATGGACATCTATAGTTTGATATCTTTGCCTGTGTGGATTGGATGGGTTGTTACCGTCATCTGGTGAGAATTTCATGTCAATAGTACCCTTCAAATTACTTGAAAAAGGCCACTGAATGGCCGAAACGTTGTGGTTGTTATCTGTGATGGCAGAATAAAGCTTTTCTATTTCCTTCACCTGGATGGATGCTGCTCCTTCTTTTGCAAAGTATCTCACACAATCCTTATTGAAAAAATGACTAAGTATGGAATGGACAAGGCAACTGTTAGGTGGATTCATAACTGGCTTAGTGATCGGACCCAAAGAGTGGTCGTAAATGGCTGCACATCCAGTTGGAAGAATGTCACAAGTGGGGTGCCACAAGGCTCTGTTTTGGGCCCTGTATTGTTCAACATCTTTATCAATGATTTAGATGAAGAAATTGAGGGTAAACTGATCAAATTTGCTGATGACACAAAGCTAGGAGGGATAGCTAATACTAGAGAAGAGAGAGAGAGGATTCAAAAAGATATACATAAACTGGAGCAGTGGGCAGCAACTAACAGAATGGATTTTAACAGGGAAAAATGCAAAGTACTACATCTGGGCAATAAAAATGAAAAAAGCATATACAAAATGGGAGGAATAGGGCTAAGTAACAGCACATGTGAAAAAGACTTGGGTATACTAATTGATCACAGACTTAACATGAGTCAACAGTGTGATGCAGCAGCAAAAAAGGCAAATGCAATTCTAGGATGTATCAACAGAAGCATAAAGTCTAGATCACGAGAGGTCATTATTGCCCTCTACTCCTCTTTGGTCAGACCTCATCTGGAATACTGTGTCCAGTTTTGGGCACCACATTTTAAAAAAGACATCAACAAACTGGAGCAAGTTCAGAGAAGAGCCACCAGAATGGTGACCGGTCTGCAAACCATGTCCTATGAGGAACGGTTGCAGGATTTGGGAATGTTTAGCTTGCAAAAAAGAAGACTGAGAGGAGACTTAATAGCTGTCTACAAATATCTCAAGGGCTGTCACATTGTAGAAGGATCATCTTTATTCTCATTTGCACAAGGAAAGACTAGAAGCAATGGGATGAAACTGAATGGGAGGAGACACAGATTAGATATTAGAAAAAACTTTTTGACAGTTAGGGTGATCAATGAGTGGAACAGGCTGCCACAAGAGGTGGTGAGTTCTCCTTCAATGGAAGTCTTCAAACAGAGGCTGGATAGACATCTGTCTGGGATGATTTAGAGAATCCTGCTTTGAGCAGGGGTTGGACCAGGAGGTCCCTTCCAACTCTACCATTCTATGATTCTAAGCGTATTGAGGCCGCTGGAGTGCATGGCAGTCACAGGTCTGGCTGTGATTGCAATGCAAAATAAAAAAAGTGTTGGTCTTAGGCAAACTATTTGTCCAAGGCAGATTTAAGAAACGGACTAAAAAATGGTAGTGGGGCCATCCGTTTCCTTCCCGGCCAGGTTTTCCATGTGTCCTACAGCCACGGTTTCCTTGTAAAAACCCGGCACCACAGGGTTTGGGTGTGTCAGTTTGGTCTTGCACAAGAGTGCAGAGCAGAAGGCTCTATAGAGAGCTCCACCTGTGTGAGGCAACACAGGCAAGCGGAGCCAAAAGGCCTGGCACCCCTCAGCTTACACGGCGGTGCAGTCACCCACGGCAACCTGTCTCGGAGGTGGACTGTCTTGTTCCAAGCTGCGATCCGGAGGATATCGTGTGCTGTGCATTTATGTGAGTTGGACATTAAAAGATGTTTTGCTTTTAACTTTGCTGGGTCACTGCCTCATCACTGCACAGTGTGGATACCGATGCACTACAGTGTGTATAGAAAAAAATAAAGGAAACACTCAAACAGTAACTCCAAGTCAACCACACCCTGTGAAACCAACCTGTCCAGTTATGATTGTGAATCAGTTTCTCCTGCTGTTGTGCAAATGGAGCAGACAACAGGTAGGCAATTAGCAATCAACCCCTATAAAAGAGTGGTTCTGCAGGGGTGACCACAGACCATTTCTCTGTTCTCATCCTTTTTGGCTGTTGTTATAGACCAGTGTTTCTCAACTCCAGTCCTCAGGACCCACCAACAGGTCAAGTTTTCAGGATTTCCTTAGTATTGCAAAGGTGATGGAATTAATGCTTGAGCAGGTGATAAAATTATCACCTGTGTAATACTAAGGAAATCCTGAAAACATGACCTGTTGGTGGGTCCTGAGGACTGGAGTTGAGAAACACAGTTATAGACACTATTGCATTTTGTCATTGCGCTCACCCCTAGCGGTACTGTGCTGTAGCATGAGGCGGTGTCTACAACCCACAGAAGTTGCTCAGGTAGTGCAGCTCATCCAGGATGGCACATCAATGCGAGCTGTGACAAGAAGGGTAGCTGTGTCTGTCAACACAGTATCTAGAGCATGGAGCAGATACCAGGAGACAGGCCAGTACACCAGAAAACACAAGTAGATTCAATTTGTTAATCTCATCATGGCAACTCATAATGTAACTCAGTGTGTATGGACCCCACTTGCCTTTATGTGTTACTCTCAACCTCTGGGCATACTCCTGGGCGATCTCCTCTCAGACCTGGATCAATCTGTGGTGTTACAGAAGGTCCTAGAGGTTCTCTGCTGAGTTCAGACCTGGGGAATAAGAACCAGTCACTGGCATCAATGCATTCCTCATCCAGGAACTGTTTACACGCTACCCATATGAGGCCAGGCATTGTCCTACGTCAAGAGGAACGTAGGTTCCATTGCAACGGCATAAGGACTGACGGCTCTGTGTAGATCGGGACTGGCCAGCCGGAGCAGGTGTGTTCCCCAGTGGGCCCCTACCATTCTACATAATTTCATGCAGTTTTTACACATAGGTGGCATCTCGTTTTTCACTGAATAAACTGCCTAGTTTATTACATAGAAGCTTAGATGAGTTTGTGAACAAGTGTCAGGTAAGATTACATCTAGCCAAGCGTTGGCCTTCCAGAATTAGTGTTAGAGTATGTGCACAAAATGTCTTTCTTAGGCCTCTTTCACACATCCATGTCTCCGGTATGTGTGGGTGACAGTTTTCACACGAACCGGAGACACTGACACACGTAGAGCAGTTCAAATGAATGGGT